>CM061233.1:98616428-99312422 GCA_030844895.1 Ambrosia x helenae | reverse complement strand
CTTCACTCCACCGAAGACAAGTCTTGAATAAGAGTTGAAATAGCATTTGTAGTTGAGAGTGTACCGCTGCTGCTACTCCCAATAATCAGCCATCGGTTGTGGTTGTGGTTGTGCAACATGTTGGGGAATAGTACTAGTCATCGCCATGTAGTTATCGGTTGCGATGGTTGGCTAGACTTTTTGAGCAGTTACCGACCAAGGATCAATGGTTGTCTGCTGTTGTGGTGTCGTGTTAGGTCATGGTGTAGTAGGAAAATTCCACATATCAATCTGAAAAATGTTTAACACGAAAAGATTAGAAAAAATTTATACAGATTCTACTGTTCGACCCTTTGATATGATCGTGTGGGTCGAATGTACAAAATAGTTCACGTTCGACCGTTTGTCAAGGTTCGAATGTAGAAAATAACCAACTCAAATCACTTTCGACCGTTTACTCTCACTTTCGACCACCCGTTTGTCGAATGAACCTGATATGGTCGAATGAACAAATAAACTCTGAAACACTCTAGATTCGACCAACTAACACCCACGTTCGACCAAATAAACTTGGTTTGACCAATTAAACACACTCTTTCGACCAGTCTCCATAGGTTCGACCCTGCATGATTAAAAAACGGTTATTCTTTGAAAATCAGTTAGTTTTGATCAAATTTTTCAACAGTTGATGAAATTTGATGATTCTAATCAGGTTTTGCCTCGGATTTGATTTGGAACAAGTTTAACAAAGAGAATTATGAGTTTTATCCATGAAAACAAGTTCTAATCAATCAATTTATCACCAAAATCAGTTTATCAATGAAAACAGAAAGTTTTGATCAAAATAGGGTCCAAATCAGCTGTACTATTATCAAATTGTAGTTGTTTGATCCATATGGCTCTGATACACTTTGTAGAAGGATCGAATTGACAAAACAATTGGTTTGATCAAACAAGATGTTTATAATGATTAAATGACGTGTACAGACTTGACACAAAACCCTAGGGAGAACACAAACTGGAGGGAAAAACAAAATGATCAAAGTTACATTGCAAAAATGAACTTGACCTTATATAGGCCTGCACATTCGCCCATATAGGTTGGTCAAATGTGCAGGTTCGACCAAACGAGGTGGTCAAACCAAGCTTTACATAAACTCTAATCTACCTTCGACCTCCTGTTCTCCTTCGACCATTCTATCTTTCCTTCGACCGGACAGAAAACCACATTCGACCAAATAGAGACTCCTTCGACCAAAGACTGAGAACAAAAACATATGTTAAATGCAATCCAAGCATTAGTCGCACAATATGCATCTACAGAGTCTCACATGGGTAAAAGGGTTAAAGGGTTTTAGGGCTTACCTACGCAGGTCGTGGAGTCCCTCTACGTTGTAAATGTAGATGGGAGATTCAAGAGTTTTGGTTTTTGCTGTTGTTATTCTGATTTGGGGAACTCCTAAAATCAGAATATGGATGTTATTAAGTTAAAATTTGTGATAAGTGAGTTAGAGAGAATATCACATGTGAAGTGTGATAGAAAGAAGGAATAGAAGTATGTGTGTGTAAGGGATAATCAAGAAGATTTTCTGATGCTCACTTTATAGAAGAGGAATCTTCTATATTGGGAAGGCCAAGACTCTTGATCCTAGTTACAACCAACGACTTTCACTTAAGCTATGAAGGCTTGAGACCTACGGGTAATAGGGTGTGACTCTCCCACGTGATGGCTATGTCTAGCTGGTGGAGTCAAACGATAAAGTGGTGACAAGACGTGTCACTGGTCTGATCCTCTTTTGCTGACGACCAGCATTGCATTATGATCCTTTAAGATTTTAACTTTCAAAGCAAGTTAGTTAGTTTTTATCTTTGGACTACCCACGTCATCATGTTGAAAGAGTTGCATATTTAATGGAAGAGATCGGGTTTGTGTTTCGTGAGGACAAAAGTGCAAGGCGCTCATCGCGCGGCCATCGATACCACTAGTTATATTAAGCCATGATAGAGTTTGTAATTCTTATAGTGATGGGTCTATGTTTTTATACTCTTAAATTTTATGCTTTGTTATTTGTCAATTTTAAAGTTTCGATCCATTAACCTGCTCTGTTTTGTGACTTTATTTCTTCTTATATGTCGAATTTAGGGTTTTAGGTTTAATAGACACAATGTCTGTACACATCTTTATAGTGTTTTGTCCAAATTGATGTTTCTAACCAGATTCTTAGCCATTTTTTAACTTCCTCAAGAGAATAACATTACTACACATCATGTTCGTGCATGATAGAGTTTGTAATTTTATAGTGATGGGTCTATGTTTTTATACTCTTAAATTTTATGCTTTGTTATTTGTCAATTTTAGAGTTTTGATCCATTAACCTTGCTCTGTTTGGTGACTTTATTTCTTCTTATATGTCAAATTTAGGGTTTTAGGTTTAATAGACACAATGTCTGTACATATCTTTATAGTGTTTTGTCCAAATTGATGTTTCTAACCAGATTCTTAGCCATTTTTTAACATTCTCAAGAGAATAAGATTACTAACATCATGTTCGTGCATATCTTCGTCCATCTCATATTTATTTATTGAATTTTGATGGGTTTTAACATCTTAGTGAAATTTATAGAAATTGATATATCCTTAGAGGGTGTTTGGGATTTAAAATTAAAACCACTTATTGACTTTGCTTTTTTGTCTTTTAGCTTCCGGCTTTATGAAATACATATACGCTCATACGTATTCAACTTTTTAAAAAAAAAAAAACGTAAACTACTTATACATCTATAACGGTGTAACAAATAATAAACAGTATTGTATATCATTAATTTACTTTACAAATAGTTGGCGTTAATTATCTTTTTTCATGTTTAATCAAAGATTATCGATTGAAAAATATATATTATATTATATTATCATAATAATAAAAGAAAAAAAGATTGCTATGAGTTGATTAATATGTTACTTTATTTTGCCTAAGAGGATAAAATTCAACAATTTTTCCTCTTAATTTAGGTGTCATAAATTATAATGTGATTGTCCATGTAAAATTAAGGTTGTATAGATGCTTCGGGAAGTTGTGCACTATGGTATTACTAAAATTGCACAAAACACCTTACTAAATGTATATATATTGGCCAGCTGTAAAGATGCTTTAGGAAGTTGTACACTATGTAACCTTTAAGCGTTTTTAAACAAGTTAATTTAAAGTCTGATATTCTAATTCTTAATTATTTTCCAAGCCTTTTACAAAGATGAAACTAATTTTCATAAGTTTATTCATTAACTATATGTTCTAACGATCTATTTTCCGTTTTGAAACTTTATCACCACTTAATTGAGAATGTTAAGGTCAAAAAACTTGGTTTAAAAAGGCATGCCTAAGCGCAAGGTGACACAAGGCTAGCACCCTGCACTTTGTGTGACATGAGACAGGTGTTTTACACGAATCACAAGTCTAGATCTCTATTCTGGTTAGATCAAGTGTGGTATTATTCTTTATGAATAAGAGCCAACGTGCATATTAAGAAGATATAAAATTGTATAATCAGCAGGATGACAGAAGACTTGTTACCTGGTTTGTGATGGAGTATATAATGAGGCATTAGCCAGCTTGATAGTGTTGTTATGGTCACGATTCAGATGGTGGTAAGAAGGTCGTGTTTGGGTTGGCAACGGGTGTGTGGTCGAGTTGTAACAGAAATAGAGAATGCAATGGTGTGATTTCTTTGTGGTGATTGGTAGCTCATAACAGTCTTGTATTTCTTAATAATTCTTAATCTATAAACTTAAAGTTGTAGATCCATGCATCCTTGAAACTAGGGGTGTCAATCGTGTAATGTTGATGGGTCGGCAGATTGATGAGTTGCGGCTTGGAGGGTTAGTGATTTGAAATGTGCAACCCGAACCCGACCATATTATTATCTTGTCAAAGATTTCAACCTAACCCGCATACACATAAATTTCGGTCAACCCGAACACGACCCGTGTTGGGTCTGCTGACCTGAAGAAGAACAGATGATTGGAAAGCCAAAACATAATACTCAATTGTCCTTAGCAATAAACAGCATTTACAAGATACTTCTCCCAAAAGACTGTTGACCCTAAATCTGCTGTACCCAAACAACTGCTGTGACAACTACTGCTGCAAAGGACTGTTGGATAACAACTGCTAAAGAACACTGCTGACCAAAGGTCTGATGAAGAACAATTGCTGATCAAGTGCTGAAGACTAAAGGTCTATTGGAGCCAACAACACTTAGGCTCCAACATATGATACAAGACCATCAGAGTTTTCTCAACAGCATTTTACTTTTAGAGTTTTACAATGTAATAGTAGTTTGTATATAACAGATGTTTTATGTTTGTTATTCTGTTAGAGGTCACTGTCTTAGGTGACGTCAACTTAGATCATCTGTGGTTTAGATTTATCTATAAATAGAACAGTGCTTGTACTGTTCTATTCATCACTCGAAACATTCTCTCAGACAAACAATCACAGAGTGATCAGGCTGAGGGTGAGTACTTGTACTATTGACTGTAATCATTAGATTTATGAAAGCTTTCGATTGGAAAACATTTACTCTCTTTTTGATTAATAGTTTATTATTCCACTGCACTTTCCATTTATAAATCACTTCGTTTATCACATCTTTACTTAAACAATAAAAAACAATCAAACTCAGATCCTAACAATTGGTATCAGAGCTCCAAACTATGATAACTAAATATCATGGTTGCAAGAGTGAGCTCGAGACCACTCAAGTTGAATGTCAGAAATGGGTGGAATCATGCAAAGGTTTTGAGATGCTCCTCAACAAACAAACAAAAGTCATGTGAAGTTTGGTTTTGGTTTTGAAACCACTACCCCAGCTTTTGAAAACACTGACAAAAGGAATCAAAAGTTAGTTGAGGTAGTACCAACTAATTTGAAGGGTCAAGAGATTAAAATCACTGAACCTAATGGCAAGAAAATTGTTCTTGAAAAAACAGAAGGTTCCTCGTCATTTACTGAACTTGAAAAATATGAATTTAAACCTACTTGGTCTGATGAGTGTGGTACTCTTGAAAACTTCAAACCAATTGACTTCAAAACCCCTGATGGTAAGAAAGCACCACAGGCAAATGTCATTCCTTGATAGATCTTCCAGCAGATGATCAAACATCTGTTGAAAAGAAGACTGAAAAAGGAAAAAAAAGAAAGAAAAGTCTGTTCACTTGTTCTGTGATTTCTGTGAAAAGAAGAAATCATGTTACTAAAAACAGTTTTATTCTAAAAGCATATGATATCAAAAAGGAACAAGTGTGTGTGTGATTCTAAGACCACATGCTCAATATGTGGTAAGAAGAATCACAAAACTAAAGAGTGCCTGTATCTCAAAAATTTTGATGTCAAAATACAAGAGTATAAGGCTAAAACTCTTGCAAATCAAGTGGTGAGTACTTCAAAGGAAAGCCCAAACAGACTTTTGCTCCAGTTCAAACATCTGTTACCAAAAATTTAGAAACATCTGCTTCCAGGGATGTTCAATTAACAGATGCTCCACCCACCAACAAGTACCCAAGGGGATATGGACAACCACCTTGTCAGACTCTGTCACATATTTATGAAGAACCCAAAAGGCCTTCTAAACCAAGAGTGAACAGAAATCCCTATGGATACTATCATCTGTCAGGTCGTGATCAAACATCTGTTGCACCAAGTGTTGACATCCAAGCACTGGCAAATGGTCAGCAACAGTTGTTGAACTTGATTCAAAAACTAGTTCAAACCACTAATCACCTTCCTAAGTTTGAGGTGGAAAAGTTGTGGACCCATCCAAGCCAACTTGGCTTTGGACATCACCAAAACTGATCCATTACTGATGTGCAGGGAGCTTCTGCTTGCTTAGATAGCCTTTGGTATGTAGATAGTGGAGGCTCCAGGCACATGACAGGATGTAAAGCCCTTCTTTTGGACTTCTTATCTCATGGAGGGGGTGATATATCCTTTGGTAATGATTCAATAGGTAAGGTGTTGGGTTCAGGGACTGTTCAGGCTGGGAAGCTCAAGTTTGAAAATGTCAATCTTATTGATAATCTTAAATTTAATCTTCTTAGTGTATCACAAATGAGTGACAAAGGGTATGGCTCATTCTTCACTAAGAAAACTTGTAAGATTATTGGGCCAGAAGTGCTGAAAAAGATTGATACCATCATTGCTGAGAGCAAAGCACAACTTGTTGCTCATAGGAGTGGCAATGTGTATGTGGTTGATATGTTGAAGGACAATCCTATGTCAAACATTTGTATGTTTTCTGCTGCCTCCACAAAAGAGACAGAATTGTTGGCATAGGAGACTGGGTCACACCAACTTCAAACTATCAACTCACTCTCCAAACAAAGCCTTGTCAGAGGCCTTCCATCAAAAGAATTCAAATGTGATGAGCATTGTGTTTCCTGCATAAAAGGGAAACAACATGAAAGCTCTTACAAATCCATTGATGAGTCCAAAACAAGTCAATGTCTACAATTGTTGCACATGGACTTGTTTGGCCCAGTTAAAATCATGAGTCTAAGAAGAAAGAGATTTTGTCTTGTCATATGTCACACCCTCAAATTTCCACTGCGGGGTTTATACCGCGAGGCACGTGACATACCAGGATCCCATAGCCATAAGTCATAAGAACGACTCTAAATGCCCAAACCATTTAGTTCGTTATTGAAAATCACGTTTAGTGTTTTCAAAAAGTTCAGTTAAGTTGCGGAAGTGTAAATCAAACATAACCATTTAAGTTCATGCGCAAAAAAACGCGCCCAAAATAAAACCGTTGAATGCAAAGTAAAGTATAAGTTAAAATAATGTTCACAAACCATGACACAATGATGCATGTCCTATCGTGCTCCGAACCTAGAGACCTGCAAAAGCATGCTATCGTGTGTCAACATAAAGTTGGTGAGTTCACAAAGTAAGGTAAGTAAAAGTGTAGGTTTCCCAAACCAAGAAACTAGTAGTTAGGTTTTCCCAAACCCAAAAGTAGAAATCAACAACCAAAACCAAGAACCAAGTACATAGTTCAGCGTTATGGCCAAGGGTAGCTAAACCCATCATGATAAGGAAATCAAGGATAATTACCGAATTGCTATTTGATACGATGCACTGCGCGAGCTGATTTTTGCTCCATCCCTTGCTGGGGAACAATGATAAAATCTAGGTCGTAGTTCAGTTACGGCTCCCAGCACGGTGTGTGAGGTTTGTCAAATAATAGCGCTATCAACTAGTAACCGCTTGCCATAACCCGGCAACTCATTCGGTAAATAGTGAAGGACTTTCGTGATAGAATGCAGTTTAGTTCATCAAGGACAAAAGATGTGAAACTAGTAAAATGTGATTCCTCCCAGGAATCAGTGTATCTCAACCTGAGATAGAATAAGCAAAACCAATTCCTAGGAATCAACCCATCCCAACCCGGGATAAAACAGTAGTCTCAAACCTGGACTAGAAAAGGTTAAGTAAGTTGTTCCCCGAGACGCATGCTGTTGAGAAAAAGTAATGAAACTCACCTTAGGTTGCGTTAAGTGCTAAATCCAAATCCAAGTAAGAAGTAGAGACTCGCTACCGATCCTTATATGTGTCATTATGTGAGTACATGTGTATACACGATACACATATATAACTCGTTTGTCCAAGGCGTTTAAACGTTCAAAAGTGTGTAGGTGACACCTAGTGATTCTACATGCAATAGTAAAACCTACGGACTCGTTGGTGAATGTGTTGGTTACAATTAGTTTCTACATTCCGTATGTGTCTCAGACAAGTGTACTTCAGTTACATGTCAATTCCCATACCACCAAGACCTCAATCAATCAATAAGCACATAATACACAATCTGTGTTTTCAGGACAGATTGTGCGCCATCAAAACGAATTTATTTAAAATAGTAAATCAGTGAGTTATCCTCCCAAATTTTTACTGAATTTTCTTTGGGATTCACTCAACAATACCTTTTTTTTTTGTCTTAAATCCAAACACAAAAATAATTAAATTTCGTCTAATTCAGCTATGTTCAGAAAACCTTCTAACAGGTCAGTTTGGTAGATAAATTCCCAAAAATTGTGTATTCATCCAAACGGGATGAATCCACTTGGAAAACTCATATTACTCCAATATTAACCTTCTGTAAAAATTTCACAATCCAACTCTTTATAAAACTTGAGTTATGATGTTTCAAAGTTGACTCAGTTTGATACCCGAAATTCTGACCTGACCTATTTTCAATGAAAATTCCAAAAACGACTCAACTGACGTCAAAAACACTTGATTTTACCATTATGAAAAGCTAAGAAGTGTGACTCAACCATGCAAAGAAGATACAAAATCATTATGTAAGGCCATGTTACAGCTCCTACAAGTTCGTCTAATCATTCTGTCCAGATTTTAGTTTCGCCTAAATCATACTTTAATCGACTACCATATGCATAAAAACAATCAACAAACATCAATCATCATTACCAACATCCCTAATACTTATTATGATCAGATTTTCTACTAAACATGCAAAGATCACAACTTTAAAGACCAAAAACATCAATAACTTGCGCAACAAGTATCCTATGATGTTACTAATCGTTTATTATTTGTTTGATCCGTTTAATCTTCAAAAACTTCTGTTTTAATGATTGTTAAAAACTTTCAGACCTGGACAAACTTTGTTACATGATTTTTATAACAAAAACACAAGATAGAAGCGTAAGGAATCAAAGATTATACCCTTGGCTCTTTGATTCGATCAACCGTGCGCCTTTGGAGCTTCCCATTGATGATCTTGAGCCTTAGCAGGAGCTTTAGGGTTAATATTTCGTGTGGGGCAGTAAGGGGGCGATTAGGGTTGAATTTAGGGGTTGCATGGGGGTTAAGGATGCTTAAATAGGTGTGTAAGTCGGTTAAGACTCGTCAGGCTTCTTCGAGCCCGCTCGGACTCTGTGAGCGCCCGCTCGGACTCTGTGAGCGCTGCTCACAGGCCCTCGGCGCTGCGCGGGTGGCCGTTTCGTCTTTTGACGTGTTTCCTTTGACGCTTTCGTTATTTCGGACCGTAACAAGTGCAACCCCATGTTTAGACCCTAATCAACCTAATGGTCCTTTAACGATTTTTATTAAAGTATCCGATTTAAGTTCACGTAATCACATACGGTTTGCACATATTTTCACAGCGTATCACAGAAGCACGTAATTGCAATCAATCTCAATCAGTTAACTCACAATTATTAAACTTCTTTGTTCACCAACGTCCGAGGTTCACTAATCATGTATATAGTCTGTAATTCTCGAATTACCACTTCATGCAGTTATTACCCTATAACTGTGCGACGTGTGGTGTGACTTATCTAGCTACCCTAGTTAAGTAGAATGCATTGAATTAACTGTGCGACGTGTGACTTAACTAGCTAACCCTAGTTAAGTAGAACATGAAATTGCGGGGTATCACATCATAGTTGATGATTTTTCTAGGTTTACATGGACTTACTTTTTACACTCTTAAGGATGAGATGCATGTATCTTGAAGGACTTTGTCACCAAAGTTGAAAAACAATATGACTTGCCAGTAAAGTCTTTAGGAGTGACAATGGAACAGAGTTTAAAAAATAAGGAGTTGGATGATTTATGTGTGTCAAAAGGGATTGTGAGGCAGTACATCATCCCAAGAACACAAGAGCAAAATGGGGTGATTGAGAGGAAAAATAGAACTCTCATTGAAGCTGCAAGAACCATGCTAGCAGATTCTGGTTTGCCACTGTCCTTCTGGGCAGAAGCTGTAAACACTGCTTGCTATGTTCAAAACGGAGTTTTAATCAACCCAAGACATCAAAAGACTGCTTATGAAATTTTGTTCAAAATCAAACCATTAATCTCATTTTTCAAAATCTTTGGCTACCATGTTTCATTTTAAATCTTAAAGATTCCATCTCAAAATTTGCAGCCAAAGTAGATTGTGGATATTTTCTGGGATATTCTCCTACTGCCAAGGCCTACAAAGTGTTTAACACAAGGACCAAGACAATAGAAAAGAAACTCTGAATGTAAAGTTCAATGAATTTCATCCCTAAAAATCCCAGCAAATCCTGCTGAGTTGTTTGATTTATATAAATTCAAATTTGAAGATATTACTGTCAAAACTAACAGTGCAGGTATTTCACCAATCTCCACAACAAGACTACAGAACAGATGTTGTGATTCCAAGTCACTATAAAATCTATTCTACATCAGGGGAAGCAGCTGTTCAAAACATATGTCAAAATGTCATAGCTGAGTCAGCCACTATTGGCCAGTCTTACCCTCAAAATGCTTCACCAATTACATCCACTACTCAATCATCTGTTGACAAAAGTCAAGCCTCTGTTGACAAAAGTCAATACAGTTAAACACCACTTGGGACATTCCCCCACCTCCATTTCAAACATCTGTTGGCACTACAGAAGTGCAAACATATGTTACATCAACAGAGCCACCAAACCTCTGTCCTTCACCTCAAAATGCCATCATACCATATCAGGGAGATTTAATTACCTAAGAGCTCATCCACCAGATCAAATCATTGGCAACATCAGAGAGGGTGTGCTCACAAGAAGCCAATCCTCAAACATCTGTCTTTTTGCAGGCTTTCTATCTCTCACACAACCTGTCAAGTACCAAGAGGCACTAAAAGACAACAGTTGGGTAGAAGCCATGCAGGAAGAGCTCCTTCAGTTTAAAAGACAACAAGTATGGGAACTTGTACCACTGCCTAAGGATGTTTGTCCAATTGGCACAAAGTGGGTCTTCAAAAACAAAACTGATGAAAGGGGTATAGCTGTCAAGAATAAGGCCAGGCTTGTGGTTCAAGGCTTCAGACAAGAAGAGGGGATAGACTATGATGAAACCTTTGCTCTGTAGTTAGGCTAGAAGCTATCAGACTCTTCCTAGCCTTTGCTGTCAAACCACATCAAGGTGTATCAGATGGACATCAAATTGGCATTCCTATATGGAAAAATTCAGGAGGAAGTATATGTATGCCAACCACCTGGTCTTGAAGACACATTCCATCCGATTATGTATACAAGCTCAACAAAGCTTTGTATGGATTAAAACAAGCACTAGGGCCTGGTATGAAACTCTTTCCACCTTTCTCTTATCCATTGGTTTCACATGAGGTAGAATTGATAAAACCTTATTTTTAAATGGAGAGGGAAAGACTTAATGATTGTTCAAATATATGTGGATGACATCATTTTTGGATCCACATGTAACAAAATGTGTGAAGAGTTTAGGGAACTCATGACAGCAGAGTTTGAAATGAGTGTTGTGGGTGAACTTCAGTCTTCCTTGGTCTCCAAGTGAAGCAGCTGCAAAATGGCACATTCATTCATCAAAACAAATATGTGAAAAAATTGTTAACTAGATTTGAGATGAATGACTATAAGCCATGTAGTACACCCATGAGCACAGTCAAGCTACTCACTATTGATGACAAGGATGAACTGGTTAACCAGACACATTACAGATGTATGATTGGGTCTTTATTGTACTTAACTGCATCTAGGCCAGACATTATGTTTGCCACTTGTGTTTGTGCAAGATCCCAGGCTTCACCCAGAAAGTCAAACTTATTGCTGTGAAAAGGATATTCAGATACCTAAAAGGTGCTCCCACACTTGGTATCTGGTATCCTGCTAATGGAAACATTGAGCTTTCAGGTTATTCAGATAGTGATTTTGCTGGCTGCCACACCATAGGATGTCTACATCAAGAGGGTGCCAGTTTCTAGGGAATGCCTGTAACACCCCAACCGATGGCGGAAACATCGGGGTGCACGTGTTGATGATTGTTTTCAGTAGCACATGGTATAACATAAATTTTAAATAATTTATTCAAACATAAATATCCAAAATGTGAAATAATGTCTAAGAATTCAAATACATAACATCAAATAGCAACTTCAAAACTTCAAATAACTTCAAGTAAAATCCTCATGCTAACTCAAGCCTCAGCTTCATTGTTACCTGAAACATGTTAATTTGAAAGTATTTTGGGTCAACATAAGTTGGTGAGAATTACATAGGTTTTTGATGATAAAATGAATAAAATGTTGTGCAATTCATGTGTCATGTTAATCTAGCCCATATGTGAGAACATATTAGAAATAAATCGAGTGCATAATCAACCCTGTTGACTGTTATAAAATGATACATACCATACACTTATGGTCCCAATGAATATGTTATGCGATAACAAACACCCACGTAACCTTTGTAGGAGGCACGTATCCGGGTGGGATTGTCAGTCCAATAGATCTATCAATGTATACCGTCGGCTGATCAATGTTAATGATTATGCTAGAATGGTGCTTACTCTAATCATGCTCAAGACATAATGCAACATAGAAAACACATAGACACATTGATGATTGAATTGCAATAATAATGTTATAACATGTTTCACCCCAAAAATGGTGATAAATAAAAGGGGCTATGTAAACTCACCTTTGCAAATGTTAAACTTGTTGAAAAGATGTAATAATTGTGTTGCCCAAAGTGATTTCCAAATATCACCCTATAATAAGGTAATATGTAATAAGTCTAAGTCTAATTAACTAATATGTGTATCCTAGGGTTTCGATTTGGGGATAATCAGTTGTTAAATTTAATTTAAAATGTTAATTAAATAAAGAAAATTTGATAATTAATGAAAGAAAGTCTTTTTATAAAATTTAAATTTTGAATGTGCACATTAAAGTGTTTGAAGCAATAAAATAATTTTTATAAAATTATTTCATTTAAAATAGATTTTTAAATCTATTTATTTATAAATAGCCAATTATTAACTTTAATATTCAAAAATACTAAAATTAAGGAATTCTTATTTTAAAAATCATATTTCTGTTCTAAATGATTAAAAATAATTTGTATAAAATTTTGGTGCAAAAATGATGAAAATTGGATTTATTATGAATTAATTATGATTAAATCTAACAAAAATTGATTAAAAATATAAATAAATGATTTTACTGAATTAAAAATTATTTCAGTAAAGTTTAACTTTATAAAAAGTTAGGATAATTTTTGGGGAATTTAATAAAACTGTTTTGATATATAAATGGATTTTTATAAATATAATAGTATAAAAATGATTTAATTATTATAATTATTAAATAAATGAATTTCTGAAAATAAAAATTACAAATAAAACTTTTATATCAGATTAAACAATATAATTTTTTTAGAATTTATAAAATAGTTTTGGTATTTTAAAAAGAATTTAAATTTAAAAGGTTTTAATATATATATAATATAGTTGTTGTTTACAAAAAAAGAAAAGAAAAGAATGGAACAAAAACCGGTCAGAGCCGGGACTCGAACCCGGGTGACCTCTGTGGAGGACCAGAGTCACAACCACTTGGCCTAGGCCGGTGGTTGTGATGGTTCTGATTTAAATAATTAAATAACGATGCAGGACCAAGTTTATCCCCAAATAATAACGACGAACCCTAGAATTTTAATTGAATGATTCAGGCAACTATAGCCCGATTAATGTTAGGGCTATTGTTGCCTGAATGCCGATGAATAAACCCCACAAACAAACAGGACTCACAGTGTAGGATTGATGTTAGAAGCCGGGTCAAAGATAAGTCAAACCACGAGCAAATACTAATAATCAGAGTGAATCAGAAAGCAATAGAGGTTGAGAGAGAGTTGTGAGCGATTTGTCAAGGTTCGGAATGCCTCAATTTATACTGAGGATTAGGGTTAATGTAAATTGGAAGGTTTGACTTATGATTGAATACCTACGCGTCTAATTGGATGAAAAGTCAACAATTGATGTGTTATTGACGTGTAAACGCGTTGGATTGGGCCGGTCATTGCACGAATTAACCAAAAATAGCTCAATCATACGTTAATTGATGGATTGATCACCAAGATATCCCACAGTTGACTTTCCTTGTCAACTGTGGGGATTTCAACGTGTGAATAAATAAAATATGAGTCCGGGTTTAAACAAAGTGATGGCCCAGCCCAGTTGGTTATGTATGTATGTGTGTGGCTCTGGCGCGGGTTCGAACCCGGCCAGAGCAGATTTTGTTATTTTTTTTGATTATTAAACAATCCAACACACATAATATAATAATATATATCATATTAGGGTTCCATAATCGCGACAAAATAAATAAATGCGATATAAATATGAAACTTGACGTTTTTATTAATGTCAATGCGTAACGTACAAGTATTAATTGCGTAATGTTACAGTCTCCCCTACTTTTAGGAACTTCGTCCCGAAGTTGGAGTTGGAGAGTCTGGTGGAAAAAGATGCGGATACTTCGACTTCATCTGGTCTTTACGCTCCCAAGTGAACTCTGGGCCTCGTTTAGATTCCCAACGAACCTTAACGATCGGAATACGACTGCGCTTGAGTTTCTTGACTCCAGTGTCAACAATCTCGACGGGTTTCTCGATAATGTGCATGCTTTCATCGATTTGCACATCCTCAAGAGGAACATGAAGGTTCTCATCTGCTAAGCATTTCTTGAGATTCGAAACATGGAAGGTCGGATGAACATTGCTTAGCTCAGGTGGAAGATCAAGCTTGTAAGCCACTTTTCCAACTCTGTCAAGAATTTTGAAGGGGCCTACGTAACGAGGAGCTAGTTTTCCCTTTCTACCGAAACGAATAACTCCTTTCAAGGGGATACCTTAAGTAGCACAAGGTCCCCAACTTGAAATTCCAAGGGTTTACGACGTTTATCAGCATAACTCTTTTGGCGACTTCTAGCCTTGAGAAGATTATCCTGAATAAGCTGGATTTTGTCTGTGGTTTCCTGGATTAGTTCGGGTCCAGTAATACGAGCTTCACCAACCTCAGTCCAACAGACAGGAGAACGACATTTCCGACCATAGAGTGCCTCAAAAGGAGCCATGTTAATGCTGGCGTGATAACTGTTTTTGTATGAAAACTCAACCAAAGGAAGATGAGAATCCCATGCGCCACCAAAATCGATGACACACGCCCTGAGCATGTCCTCAAGTGTCTGGATGGTTCGTTCAGTCTGACCATCCGTCTGAGGGTGATAAGCAGTGCTCAGGTTCAACTTGGTACCCAAAGCATCTTGTAGAGATCCCCAAAAGTGAGAGGTGAAACGACCATCGCGATCAGAAATAATGTCCAAAGGTATACCGTGACGACATACGATTTCACTTACGTACATCTTTGCCAACCTTTCCACAGAATACTTCTCACGAATAGTAGAAAATGAGCGGACTTGGTCAAACGATCGACGATTACCCAAATACTGTCAAAACCTTTGGGTAGCGAGGGAGTTTGGTGATGAAATCCATAGCTATGCTCTCCCATTTCCAGACAGGAATCTCTGGTTGTTCAAGCATACCAGATGGTCGTTGATGTTCAGCCTTAACCTTGGAACAAGTGAGGCATTTTGCAACGAATAGAGCAATGTCTTTCTTCATACCAGGCCACCAATAAGAATAACGAAGATCTTGGTACATCTTGTCAGCTCCAGGATGAACAGAATAACGAGACTTATGAGCCTCGTTCATGAGAAAGGTACGAAGATCATCACGGTCGGGAATCCACAGTCGGTTAAGGAAATAAAGGAGACCATCGGGTTTGGTTTCAAGTTGAGTCTCAGCACCACAAGACATTTCATCGTACATGTTACCTTGGGTGACTGAGGTGTGTTGAGCCTGGAGAATGCGATCTTGAAGATCAGTACGAACTCTCGCACATTGGAGTTTGACACGCTCTTTACGACTAAGTGCGTCAGCCACAACATTCGCTTTGCCAGGATGGTAGCGAATTTCGCAATCATAGTCGTTAAGTAATTCAACCCAACGTCGTTGCCTCATGTTAAGATTCTTTTGGTCGAAGACATGTTGGAGACTTTTGTGGTCCGTGAACACCACACATTTGGTCCCATAGAGATAATGTCTCCAAATCTTGAGTGCAAAGACAACAGCGCCCAATTCAAGATCATGGGTGGTATAATTTTTCTCGTGAGTCTTGAGTTGTCGAGACGCATAAGCAATAACCTTTCCTCGTTGCATGAGAACACAACCAAGACCTTGGTTTGATGCATCACAGTAGACCACGAAATCATCATTACCATCAGGTAGGGATAAGACAGGAGCTTCACAGAGTTTCAGCTTAAGAGTTTCAAATGCTTCCTCTTGCTTAGGTCCCCACTCATAGGGTTTACCCTTGTGAGTTAAGGTAGTGAGAGGAACAGCGATCTTGGAGAAGTTGGCGATGAATCGACGATAATAACCAGCCAACCCAAGAAAAGAACGGACTTCTGTTGGAGTGGTAGGAACACTCCAATTCTTCACAGCTTCGATCTTTGCAGGATCAACATGAATTCCGTTCATATCAATGACATGTCCCAAAAATTGAACTTCCTTAAGCCAAAATTCACATTTTGAGAACTTGGCGTACAGTTGTTCTTTCTTAGGAGACTCAAGATAGAGTGAAGATGTTGCTCGTGATCGGATTTTGATTTAGAGTAAATCAAAATATCATCAATGAAAACGATCACGAATTTGTCGAGATAGGGTCTACAAACCCGATTCATCAGATCCATAAATACCGCGGGAGCATTGGTCAAACCGAAAGGCATAACCATGAATTCATAGTGACCGTAGCGAGTGCGAAAAGCTGTCTTGGGAATATCTTCATCGTGGACTCTAAGCTGATGATAACCAGAACGGAGATCAATCTTCGAGAAATGGCGTTGCTCCTTGAAGTTGATCGAAGAGATCGTCAATCCTAGGGAGTGGATAACGATTCTTGATGGTGAGTTTGTTGAGTTCACGGTAGTCAATACACATCCGAAGAGAACCATCCTTCTTTTTAACGAACAAGACAGGGGCTCCCCATGGAGAAGAACTAGGGCGAATGAACCCTTTATCAGAAAGTTCCTGTAATTGACTAGCAAGTTCTTGCATCTCAGAGGGTGCAAGACGATAAGGAGCTTTAGCAATAGGATTAGCACCAGGAACAAGATCAATACGAAACTCCACTTGTCGAGCAGGAGGCAAACCAGGTAAATCCTCTGGAAAGACTTCAGGATAGTCTCGAATAATAGGAATGTCTTGGATACTTTTGCCTTTGTCCTTCTTCTCTATCACGTTAGCTAAGAAGGCTGTATACCCCTTTCGTAAGTACTTTTGGGCAGTAGTACAAGACATAAGCTTAAGCTCACCACAGGGTTTCTCACCATAGATCTTCAAAATCTCACCAGATTCGAGAGGAATGCGTATGACTTTCTCGAAGCACAGAATTTCGGCACGATGAGTTGACAACCAGTCCATGCCTACTATAATATCAAAACTACCAAGATGCCTGGGTATGAGATCGATAGGGAAGGTATGGTCATCGAGATTCAACAAGCAGTTACGAATAATAGAACCGATCGAAATAGACTTCCCGTTAGCTACCTCTACCACAAAAGGGTCTTCTAAATTAGTGTGGGGTAAGTTAAGTAAAGGTTCAAACTTCAGTGACACGAATGACTTATCAGCTCCTGAATCAAATAATATGGATGCATAGTGGTTATTAATGAGAAACGTACCATTCACCACTTCGTTGTTGTCACGGGCCTGATTAGCGTTGAGATTGTAGGCGCGACCTCGAGCATCTTGGTTCTGGTTGCGGTTCTGGTTTTGGTTTTGGTTTTGGTTCTGATTTTGGTTTTGGTTACGGTTACGATTAGGGCAGTTGTTGATGTAGTGATTAGGGTTACCACACTCGTAGCATTGACCACGAGTAGGCCTGTTGTTTTGTTGGTTGGGAGCTGGGTTGTTGTCTTGGGCAGCAGGAGATCGACAGACGTTCACCAGGTGACCATATCTTTGACACTTAGTACAAAATCGACATGGCACCTGTGTGGGATGGTGGTACTTGCAAGTGTTGCACAAAGGGTGAGGTCCGGTGTATGGTTTCTTGGCTGGGTTTTGGGCAGCAGGTGGAGTAGCAGCAACCATATAGTTTCTAGCCTTGCGCTTCTTGTTGCTTGAGGTCTCAGGCTTGACTTCAATTGCAGGCTGTGGAGTATCTTTGGCAACAGTCTTCTTAGTGCCCTTGCGAACTAGAGTACCGTTCTTCACATGATTATCAGTAAGAGTGGCCGCTAGACGTTTGGCCTCTTCCAGAGTTGCAGGATTTCTACCCCAAACAGTGTCCTGGATTTGCATGGGTAGACCACCGATGTACTTCTCGATGGCTACCGACAGAGGAGTAACCTTGTGTGGCAACAGTAAGCTAAGCTCATGAAAGCGGGTGTTGTAGGCAAGGTTTTCCCCACTATCTTGAGCTAAGGTGTGGAACTCATCCTCCAGCTTTTTAACATCATTGCGAGGACAGAACTCCTCCTTCATGATCTCTTTGACCTGGTCCCATGTCATAGCAAGAGCAACCTCGGCCCCACGAGTACGCTTTTCTTCATTCCACCAAGTGAGTGCTCGTTTATGGAGAACACTCATGGCGTAACGAACCTTGAAATTGTTGGGGCACTCACTGTTGATGAAGGTATTTTCAATACCCTCAAACCATTGGAGGAGTCCAGTGGCTCCTTCTTCACCGCTGAACTTTGGAGGGTTACAAGAGTTGAAATGCTTAAGGGTGCAAGCTTGGGGTCCATTACCATTGCCATTGCCATTCCCGTTCCATTGTGACCATTCCCGTTGCCGTTCAATTGGATGACCTGAGCAAGTAAATTGGGAACCAGAGTTGCGATTTGCTGCGCCATTTGTTGAGAAATGATCGCAGCCAGTTGAGCATCGACCCCGTTGTTGTTGTGGTTAGGAGCTTGGTCATGGTTGTGGTTATGGTTATCACCACCTTCTTCGTGGTTCTCACCATTATTGTTGCGAGTGCTGCGACGAGGAGGCATGATCTGTAATAGACACAATGAAATGAATGAGAGTTTATATAAGGAATGTAATCATTTATTCATTAATTAAAACGAATAAACGAAAACGTTGACTTATCAAAGATTCTAAATTCTAATAACATATGAAGACATGCTTTAGCCTATAAGTGAACACTCATCCCGAGAATTCCCAGGTAGGCATCCGGGTCCCTCGTCTGATTGGGATATATGCGCAATGCCAGCCTAGACAGAAGACTCAGAATACAGGCGTTCACCCTTCCAGATTGCACGTGTTCGTTATTAAAATCTAGAACTTCGACGAGATCTCAAGGGGGTTCAGGTTAAACCTGAGGATTTTGTCCTATAAATCTAATGGTGGATCAGGATTGCAGCAGACAATTAAGAGTAGTCACATGTAGGTTTAGGGTTATAAGGCATAGGATAAGGATAGGATTAGGGAAGCAATTAGGGTTACAAGTAGGAGAAGCAAGTACTGTTTTAGTCCCTAAGGTTATAGTCTAGATTATTTCTAATAACCTAATTCCCTATAACCAAGGCTCTGATACCAATCTGTAACACCCCAACCGATGGCGGAAACATCGGGGTGCCACGTATTGATGATTGTTTTCAGTAGCACATGGTATAACATAAATTTTAAATAATTTATTCAAACATAAATATCCAAAATGTGAAATAATGTCTAAGAATTCAAATACATAATATCAAATAGCAACTTCAATAACTTCAAATAAACTTCAAGAAAATCCTCATGCTAACTCAAGCCTCAGCTTCATTGTTACCTGAAACATGTTAATTTTGAAAGTATTTTGGGTCAACATAAGTTGGTGAGAATTACATAGGTTTTTGATGATAAAATGAATAAAATGTTGTGCAATTCATGTGTCATGTTAATCTAGCCCATATGTGAGAACATATTAGAAATAAATCGAGTGCATAATCAACCCTGCTGACTGTTATAAAATGATACATACCATACACTTATGGTCCCAATGAATATGTTATGCGATAACAAACACCCACGTAACCTTTGTAGGAGGCACGTATCCGGGTGGGATTGTCAGTCCAATAGATCTATCAATGTATACCGTCGGCTGATCAATGTTAATGATTATGCTAGAATGGTGCTTACTCTAATCATGCTCAAGACATAATGCAACATAGAAAACACATAGACACATTGATGATTGAATTGCAATGATAATGTTATAACATGTTTCACCCCAAAAATGGTGATAAATAAAAGGGGCTATGTAAACTCACCTTAGCAAATGTTAACTTGTTGAAAAGATATGATAATTGTGTTGCCCAAAGTGATTTCCAAATATCACCCTATAATAAGGTAATATGTAATAAGTCTAAGTCTAATTAACTAATATGTGTATCCTAGGGTTTCGATTTGGGGATAATCAATTGTTGAAATTTAAATTAAAATGCTTAATTAATAAAGGAAAATTGGATAATTAATGAAAGATAGTCTTTTTATAAAATTTGAATTTTCAATGTGCACATTAAAGTGTTTGAAGCAATAAAATAATTTTTATAAAATTATTTCATTTAAAATAGATTTTTAAATCTATTTATTTATAAATAGCCAATTATTAATTTTAATATCCAAAAATACTAAAATTAAAGAATTCTTATTTTAAAAATCATATTTCTGTTCTAAATGATTAACAATAATTTGTATAAAATTTTGGTGCAAAAATGATGAAAATTGGATTTAATATGATTTAATTATGATTAAATCTAACAAAAATTGATTAAAAATATAAAATAAATGATTTTACTGAATTAAAAATTATTTCAGTAAAGTTTAACTTTATAAAAAGTTAGGATAATTTTTGGGGAATTTAATAAAACTGTTTTGATATATAAATGGATTTTTATAAATATAATTGTATAAAAATGATTTAATTATTATAATTATTAAATAAATGAATTTCTGAAAAATAAAAAGTACAAATAAAACTTTTATTACAGATTAAACAAATATAATTTTTTTAGAATTTATAAAATAGTTTTGGTATTTTAAAAAGAATTTAAATGATTAAAAGGATTAATATATATATATAATTATTGTTTGTTTAAAAAGAAAAGAAAAGAAAAGAACAAAAACCGGTCAGAGCCGGGACTCGAACCCGGGTGACCTCAGTGGATAACCAGGGTCACAACCACTTGGCCTAGGCCGGTGGTTGTGAGATCTTCAGTTTAAAAATAAATAAATACATTATGCACGATTCAGTTTATCCCCAAATTAAACACGATTAAACCCTAGATTTACAATTGAATGATTCAGGCAACTATAGCCCGATTAATGTTAGGGCTATTGTTGCTTGAATGCCGATGAATAAACCCCACAAACAAATGAGGACTCACAGTGAAGAATCGATGATAATAGACGGGTCAAGGCTAAAGTCAAACTACGAGCAAAATTGCAATAATCTGAGTGAATTAGAGAGAAATAGAGATTGAGAGAGAGTTGTGAGCGATTTGTCAAGGCTCGCAGACCATCTATTTATACTGAGGATTAGGGTTAATGTTAATTGGAAGGTTTGACTTATGATTGAATACCTACGCGTCTAATTGAATAAAAAGTCAACAATTGATGTGTTATTGACGTGTAAACGTGTTGGGTTGGGCCGGTCATTGCACGAATTTACCAAATATAGTTCAATCATACGTTAATTCGAAGGATTGATCACCAAGCTATCCCACAGTTGACTTTCCTTGTCAACTGTGGGGTTTCAACGTGTGTATAAATCAAATATGTGTCCGGGTATAAACAAAGTGATGGCCCAGCCCAGTTGGTTATGTATGTATGCATGTGTGGCCCGCCTTTGGCGCGGGTTCGATTCCCGGCCAAGGCACTTTATTTTTTTGGTATAATTATAGTATCATACACACATATATAATAATATATATAGTATTAGGGTTCCATAATCGCGACAAAAATATTTAAATGCGAATATAAAGTGAAAACTTGACGTTTTTATTAATGTCGGTGCGTAACGTACAAGTATTTAATGCGTAATGTTACACCAGCATTTTTGTGCTGACGTAAACTCTTACATGTTTTCTCAGGTCGCTAAGGTAGCACTATGGAACTAGGGCGCACGCGTCTGCACGACGTCTAGTTAGGATTGCATGGTTTTCAAACATTGAATAAATTGGTTTACTCTTGGATTATGTTTTGAGAATAAGCTTCCGCTGTATTTGGGAATTTTAAACTATGTTTTTGAAATTGCATATGTTCATTTAGACTTGTTTATTGTGATCGTTGACTTGGATCCTGGTTTGTCATGCGCCTCGCGGTAAAACTCCGCAAGTGGATTTTGAGGGTGTGACATTTTGGCTAAGTATAGAAGTACTGAAGAGAAGACAAGAAACTGCTGAAGAGAAGATATGAGAAGTGCTGAAGAAGAAACTTCATCAGAAGTTCTGAAGTCCAAACCAGACAAGTTCACTTCAGAAGTACTGAAGACAAACTACTCATCAGTAGTTTGTCATTCATCAGCACTTAGCATCAGATATTTTCCACCGCCTTTTGTATCAGTAGTTTATTGTTTATTATTACTTTTAGCTGTAATTGTTAGTTTCAATGTTGCAACTTGTGCAACTTGTTTCTGATGTTTCTGTACTTGCTTTATGGGCAAGATACATGTATGTAAACGTCTATAAATAGGAGGCTTCAACCTTCTATTTTAGACATTGATTTTTATAGAAAAATCCTTCAAACACTTTCACTGTTCTATTCCATTTCAGTATTTATTGTGAATCTGTCTAAGTATCTAATTCTCATTTACTGCTTAGATTCATAATAAATACTTGTCATTATTAGTTTAATCATCAAGGGGGAGTAATAACTCCTCTTAAGTATAAAAAGTGTTGCTTTAGCTTATACATTCCGCTATGCTTACAATCTGATATACAAGAGCTTGCTAAACACTTAAGTGTCAAAGATAGCAAGTTCTTACTTAAACAAAGAGCATACTGATCCAACAATTGGTATCAGAGCATTGGTTTATCTGATCACATATCAATCTAACAAATTGAGAATCAGACACAAAGCTCTTATTGATACTCAATAAAAGATCAAAAGTTCACTTTTTATCAACATCCATCACTTAAAAGAGTCATCTGACAAATCAATACTCTTTAAAATGGATCCACATAATACTGGTTCTGCTACTAAACCTGCCATGCTTGTAAGAAATGAATACAACATATGGCAAAAGAGAATGGCACATACCTTGTCACAAACCAACACAGGTTGTTGGAGATCTGTGATATATGGTCCTCACAAACCAGTAAACATAAATCTTGAAACTAAAGTTGAGGTTCCTAAAGAACCAAAAGACTATACAGATGATGATTTCCTAAAACTTGAGCTAGATGCAAAAGCATTCTCTATGTTGGCAATGGCTCTCCCAAATGAGATATACTCTGGCCTTTTACATTGTGAAAGTGCCAAAGAACTCTGGGATTGTCTTAAAGAACAGTTTGGAGGAACTGAAGAGGTGATTGCCAACACCAGAGAGATTTTAGCTCAACAATATGAGACATTTGCTCACATTAATGGGGAAACTTTAACTCAACAATTTGAAAGATTCTCCTCATTAATATCTGAGCTAAAGTTAAATGGTCAGACCTATACAACAGTATCTATGCTACATAGATTTTTAAGGTCTTTACCAGACAAATGGGAAACATACTCCATTGTTTTAAGATCCTCACCAGATTTTAGCTCCCTCACTCTTACAAAACTCCATGGGAGATTACTTACTTTTGAGAGAGAAATTGATCAAAAGAAGAAATTGCAATCATCTGGTAAAACTGCTGATGACTACCTACCAGGTAGTACAACACTTTTTGGACAAGACTTACCAACTTGTTCCTATGGATCTTATGACAACATTGACATAACAACTGGGATCTCATCAGAAAGATCTTTCCCAGGTTATGACAATGATGACCAATGTCAAACTGCTGATAATCTATGTTTTATCATGGATGATTTGAAAAACTTTAGCAGTGATGACTTAGAAGAAATGGACATTTTACACCAACTGGCCATGCTAAGCATTAAAACTAACAAGTTTTATAAAAGGTCAGGAAGGAAATTTCCAGGATTGACCAGTAATACAAAAATTGGTTTTGACAAATCTAAATTGAGATGTCACAAGTGTCAGAAGTTGGGACACTTTGCTAGAGAGTGTAGAAACTCTAGCTTTAACCAATCACAATCTGGAAATAACTTTAACCCCAATTATAATAGGAATAATGGAACTCAAGGGAGTGCTCATTTTGTACAGCCACAAGCTCCTCAACAGCAATACATGCCACAAGTACAATATGTTCAAATGCCTGCTCAACAGATGCAGAGCCAACAATCAATCCCTCCCTTTCCAGCTGCTCAACATCCTCCACAGCCTCAATAACCCTCTCAACAGAGTCTTTTCACCTCAGGGTATGTTGACTGGAGCAGTCTCCCTTTTGACACCACAGAGTGCAATCCTGATGCATACAACAAGGTGTTTGACATCAACTGGGGAGAACCAGACAATGGCAGAAAGAACTTTGCCTTAATGGCATTTGAAGGCTGTACTTCAAAATCTGCATTGTCACAGGTATCAAAAGAATCTTTGACAAAACTTTGCTCAAATTCTTGCAAAGAAACTTTTGCTCTCATAAGAGAGACAAATGTGCACTTACAAGGAAAAGCCAATGATTTAGAAAGAAAATACACTCAGATGAAGTGTGATTTAGAGAGAAAACTTACTGCTAAAACAAAAGAAGCCTCTAAACTAACTAACTCAGCTATTGAAACCCAAGCACAAATTAAAATGATGATAGAAGATCTGGGGAATGTCAGAAAAGAGCTTGCTGACACCAAGATCAGTTGTGAAAAATGGGTGGATTCTTGTAAGGGGTACCAGCTATTACTAAACAAACAAAGTGCTTCAAATGTTAAGTTTGGCATAGGGTACCATCATGTTGAAACACCAACAAATTTCTCTCCCAAAACTACTGAAGATGGGAGAAAAATTGTTTCAAATGAAACTTCTGAAGGGAAAGACTGCACATCTTTCCATGAAAACTTTCTAAACAGAAATCCTGGTATTTTCAAAGAAAGTACTTCAGAAGTATTAACAAAATCTGACAACAAGCCATCAGTAGTTTCATCTACATCAGGAGTTGAGACCCTGAAAACTACTGATGAGCAAAATCTTTACACTAATGTCAGAAATTTGCCTTTAGATCAAAAACAAAAGGCAAAAGAGTGTGAAATTTGTGGTCTGTTCAACCACAAAACAGAGTTTTGTAGATACAGAAAAGGAATTCAGTTCAATCATAAAATTAAACAACAGGTTGTGGGAAATCAAATCAGGAATGATTATGAAAGAACCTTTAATCCCCAGAAACAACAACCTGAAAACACCTTTTCTCAGAAAAAGATAAAATCTCAACTAAAATCTTTTTCTCAAAATTCTTTGTCAGTAGTTAGAACTGAATCATCAGCAGTTTCACAAACTGCTAAGATTCAAAAACTAATGAACTTGGTACAACTACTGATGACCAAGGTTGATGGTGGTCCTGAAAAGGATACCACCATGGTTCTTAATGAAAAATCCATTGCCAAAAAGACATGGATTTCTCAACCTGGTCAAGAACAAACTGTAACTGTTCTCAAGAGCAAACCCAAAGCCAAACAGGCTTGGGTTCCTAAATCTAACTAATTTGCTATTGTGTGTAGAGAGTTTCCAGGGGCTTAAACAGCATATGGTATGTTGATAGTGGAGGCTCTATGCACATGACTGGATGCAGATACCTGATAAACAATTTTATCAGCCAAAGAGAAGGATCTGTATCCTTTGGGAACAATGCTAAGGGATATGTGCTAGGACATGGCAATGTCTCCTCTGGCAAAATACAGTTTGACAAAGTCAATCTGGTTGAAAACCTTGAATACAACTTGCTGAGTGTGTCACAAATGTGTGATAAAGGATATTCTTCCTTTTTCACAAAGACAACATGCAAGATCATATCACCAGAAGGCCAGAAGTTGATAGAGAAGATCATACTTTGTTAATTGCCAAAAGATGTGGCAATGTCTATGCAGTGGACATTGAAAAAGACAAAGTACTGAACAACACTGCCTGTTTCTTCTCAAGGGCATCAACTTCAGAAACTGATCTCTGGCACAGGAGACTTGGCCATGTGAACTTTAAAACCATAAATAAAGTCACAAAAATGGGCTTGGTCAGAGGTCTACCCTTAAAAGTATACCAGTGTCAAGAACACTATGTATCCTGTTTAAAAGGGTAAGAACAATGTTAGCTGATTCTGGACTGCCCTTGTACTTTTGGGCAGAAGCAGTTAACACATCATGTTATGTTCAGAATAGAGTTCTTGTGGTCAAGAGACATTCCAAGACTGCCTATGAAGTTCTTCATGGCATGAAGCCCCTTATCTCCTTTTTCAGGGCTTTTGGGTGTCAATGTTTCATCTTGAACATCAAGGAATCTATTTCAAAGTTTGCTGCTGTAACACCCCAACCGATGGCGGAAACATCGAGGTGCCACGTATGAATGATTGTTCAGTAGCTCATGGTAGTACACATGTTTAAATAATCCTTTAATACATTACAATATTGAATTACATTAAAGTCTACATCAAGTAGTCAACAAAGCTTCAAATATCTCCTCATGCTAGCTCTAGACTTCAAGCATCAGTATTTCCTGTTGAGTTTGGAAAAATGGGGGGGTCAACTAGAAGTTGGTGAGAATACATAATCCATGTTAAGCAAATAGTTTAAGTATAAAAGTCTAGCAATTCGTATGTCTATCGTAAATTTAAGTCTACATGAATAGTATAATATGTTGACATAATCAAACCTCCGACTAGTTTAGGTCCATCCCGTCATCTACGGTTCACCTTAGTAATATGTTGAACGATAACAATCACCCACGTGACCTATGTAGGAGGTACACGTATCCGGGTGGGGTTGTCAATCCAATAGATCTATTATTGAGTATCGCCGGCTTGGCCATAGCTAATGATTATGTAAATGTTGAAACTCGTTGAAACTCGTTGAAACTGTTGACTAATACATGAGGCAATAAAGTTTACTACTAGACATATATGTTGAATTGCTTAAAATTGTTGCAAGTATAAAGAATCGCATAAACAGGATTACGTAAACTCACCTTAGTGCATCATGAAAGAATAGCAAACAATGTCTGAAGCTGGATTAATGGAATCTCTCGTGTCCTATTACAAGTAAAGGATACCCTTAATTCTAATACAAATAAGCTTGTTTTGTTTCTTGGTTGTAAAGATAGTTTATTAAACTACCTAGACTCGCATTGAACGTACGCGCGTCTTAAGTGTGTATAACTTAACGAACCGATAGTAACTTGGTTTGGTTTATTAAAAATATAAGCATTTGTATAGTTACTTAAAATTAGTACTTTGATATAGTATTTATAGTCGCGTCTTGAGATTATTGCTTAAGAAACATCTTGGATAGCGAAAATAATATTTGCATAATTCGACTTGAATGTTAACTCGTTTTATAGCTCGGATAGAGTAGGTATCATATCGTTATAAATATTTGTACTTATTAGTAAATATAAATATTTCTATTTTTTTTTGACGACGTAAGATTTGAAATTAGAATTTATTTGTAAAAACATAATCTCGTTTACACAAAATCATAAACTTGAAAGGCCGATTTGGTTCTTATATTTTATAAAAATTTGGGCAGAGTTTCCTCTGTTTTTTTGTAAGAAACCAGACAACACAAGTCGTCTATTTTAACTCAAAACATCAATTGCCCAATTTCTCAAAACGCAATACAATTTAACTGAGCTATCTTATTCGACGGCTTGCTTAACTTAAAGCGTTATAATAATAAGAAACTATACATTTCGATAAGTGATATGTATACATATATAGCTTAACATTTGATTAACCTTGCGTCAGAAAGTATATTATGAGTTGGTCATTTTTCGTTCGTTCAAGTTAATAATAAGACAACTTTTAGTCGCAAGTCGATTCGGTTCGTTTTAGTTTTCACAATATACATCTATATATGCTAAGATAATTAATTGTAGCGCGACATAAATAAAATAAAGGTGTGACAAGCGTTAAACCTCTCTGTAAATGGACTCGCGAACCGAGTGTCGACAGATTCTGAATCGTTGTCCACGCGTTGACCAGGTCGGTCTGTTTGACCGATGTTGACCAACAGTTTGACCTGGTCAACAAGAGTTGACCGAGACCTTCAAAGCTCAGATCGAGCACTACCGCTGGCCCCCTTATCGTCATGACCACATCAGAACCGAATCAGCAACCCATCAAGCCCGAAAAGGAAAAAGCAAAAAGGATTGTTGTATTTCTGCTCGCCGTCGATCGTAACCACCAAGTTTGACCCGTATTCAGAACCCAAAAGAATTATACCATACATGTGACCATCGCAACCCTAACCCACATCACCATCGAGCCATCCACCACTGTTTTTTGCTTAGTTTTTCTTGGTGATTTAAACCCATCCGGGCCTGAAACCTAGCGCCGCCACCACCATCAGGCGGGTGGTGGCCGGCCGCTGCTGAACAGAGGGAGGAGGGAGAGAGATGAGGGACCTGTGAGAGAGAGGGAGGAGAGGAAGTGGGCTGTGTACAGGGGCTCGGGTGTTGCTTGTTGCTGCTGCTGCTTGCTGTCAGGGTGGAGGGCCTGCGCCGCCACCACCAAGCCTGGTGGTGGCCGGCTGTTGTTGGAAGAGAAAGAGAGGATGAGGGAGAGGGAGTGTAGGCGCTGAGAGAGAGAGAGTAGATAAAGGAGGAGGAGTGGCTTGGATGGAGGCTGTTGGCGGCGGCGGTTGATGTGGTGGATCAAGGAGGCGGTGTTTGGTGGTTTAGCAGCGGCTCAGTGGTGGTTCTGGTGGTTGCTGCAGTCTGAGAAAGAGAAGAAGGAGGGGTTGGAGCTTGAGGTGAAGGATGATAGGAGGAAAAGAATTAAGGGGATGATGAAGAGGTGTAGGTATTGTTAAGGAGGCTAGGGTTTTGTGTTGAGGTTGAAAGGAAGAAGAAGATGTGTTATTATATAGATAGGGTTAAGTGTATAGGTTAGTTGGACACCGCGTATACGAACTTATCACTGACTCGAGTCTCGTTTAAATTACCTGACTTGTTTAACCGCTAGAACAATTATTTTGTTGACTTTATTTATATAATCCTACTTAAAACGAGTGGTAGGACCATATATTAACTATACATATTCATCGTCGCCTTAAGATTTATAAGAATTTAATAAGTGTCAGTTATTTGGCACGTTATTATTGTAACAAGTTATCATTATTGGACACCATAAAAGTGCAACGAAATAAATTTGATTTAGTAATAAATTAAAATGTATTACTTGTTAACGGGATATTATTGTTAATGAATTAAAATCGTTTAATGATTAAAATATTATTATATTATTCGGGAAACGCTGGGCGTTACAGCTGCCAAAGTTGACTTAGGTTACTTTCTTGGTTACTCTTCAACTAGAAAAGCCTACAAGGTTTTTAATTCTCACACCAAGATAGTAGAAGAAACATTGAATGTCAAGTTCAATGAGTCAAAACACACTCTTATTCCAGCACATCCTGCTGAACTTTTTGACCTTGACAACTTCCATTTTGGACCTGAGAAGGCTGTTACTTCATCAAAACCTACTTATTATGGTGACAAAAGGTTTGATGATGAGGATCCCACACCATGGACTCCTCAAACAGTTATCAAGTCAACTTCAAAATCATCAGAAGTTCCCCAAACTTCTGATCAAACAAGTACTGAGGAACAAACTCAAACTTCTGGTTCAGTAGATCCAACTACTGAAGATCAAGGAACATCTGAACCAGATATTATAGACCTCAGTAGTTTGTTTGAAGAACATGAGCCACCTACACCTGTCAGTGGTTTACAACAACTGATTGAACACATAGATCATCCACTTGATCAAATCATGGGTGATATAACTTCAGGTGTTCTTACCAGAAACCAGCTCTCCAACTTTTGCCTATTTTCAGCCTTTATCTCACAGTTGGAACCAAAGAAGTACCAGGAAGCCCTCAAAGACAATAATTGGGTGCAAGCTATGCAAGATGAACTGCTTCAGTTCAACAAGCAACAGGTCTGGGAAATCTGTCCCTTACCTCCAAACAAGCAACCAATTAGCACAAGATGGGTTTTCAGGAACAAACAAGATGAAGCTGGTATGATAATCAAGAACAAGGCAAGACTGGTAGTTCAAGGGTACTCTTAAGAAGAGGGAATTGACTATGATGAAACCTTTGCTCCAGTTGCAAGGCTTGAGGCCATCAGGTTATTTCTGGCCTATGCCATTTCCAACAAAATTAAAGTTTATCAAATGGATGTAAAGAGTGCATTTTTGTATGGAAAGATAAAAGAGGAGGTGTATGTCTGTCAGCCACCCGGGTTTGAGGATCCTTCTCATCCTGAGTGGGTGTACAGACTGGACAAAGCTCTTTATGGGCTCAAACAGGCTCCAAGAGCCTGGTATGATACACTCTCCACCTTTTTACTCAAAAATAACTTTACAAGTGGTGCCATTGATAAAACTCTTTTCATTAAACATGTTGGAAATCATGTCCTACTTGTTCAAATTTATGTTGATGATATCATTTTTGGTTCAACAAACACAAAACTGTGTGATGATTTTAAGAAACTCATGCAATCAAAATTTGAGATGAGTACCATGGGAGAACTGCAGTACTTTCTGGGACTGCAGATCAAGCAACAAACAAATAGAACTTTTATACATCAATCAAAATATGTTAAAGAATTATTAAACAAATTTTCTTTAAAAGACTGTAAATCATGTTCCACTCCCATGACACCAATCACACAAGTTGAACCTGATGATCAAGGAAAACAGGTTGATCAAACCATGTACAGATGCATGATAGGTTCCCTTTTATATCTAACTGCTTCTAGACCAGATATTATGTTTTCAACATGTGTCTGTGCTAGATATCAATCAGCACCAAGGGAATCACACCTTATAGCAGTCAAAAGAATTTTCAGATATCTGAAAGGAACTCCAACACTTGGAATTTGGTATCCTGCTTCAAGCAATACCAAGTTATCAGCTTTTTCAGATAGTGACTATGCAGGGTGTAAGATGACAAGAAAGTCAACATCTGGTGGTTGTCAATTCTTGGGTAACTGTCTAGTGTCATGGCAATCAAAGAAGCAAACATCTGTTGCAACTTCAACTGCTGAAGCTGAATACATTGCAGCTGCAAGTTGTACATCACAGATACAATGGCTCCAATATCAATTTCTTGATTATGGAATCAAAGAAACCAAGACACCTTTGTTTATAGACAGCAAATCTGCCATTAGCATCATTCAAAATCCGGTACAGTTCTCAAAAACCAAACATATTGAGATCAGGTACCATTTCATAAGAGATTGCTATGAAAAAGGCAAGATTGAGGTGAAGCATGTAGCAACAGCTAATCAAATAGCTGACATCTTCACAAAACCCCTTGACACATCAACATTTCAGAAGTTAGTATCCATGCTTGGGATGCTAAATTTGTAAGTGTTTATTTTATTATTCTGCACATATTTTTCATTTTTCACTTACAAATAGACAAAAAGTCTGAAACAAAACTTCTGAAAAGAGAGAAACTACTGATGAACAAAACATCAGTATGGGGATAATTTCTGAAAAGTGTATAACTTCTGATAAAATAACCTTCAGAAGTTATGAATAAAAGTATTTATAAAACATTTCTCATCGGCTGTTAAAACTACTGAAGAGGAAATGGGAACTACTGATGAAATAATCCTTCATCAGCAGTTTAGTCAAAAAGGGCAAATCTGACTTTTCCCATCATCAGAGGTTTTGACCTAGTCGGTTTAAAACTTCTGATAAAGAGATTTTTAACCGAGGCGGCTTAAAAACTTCTAATAAAGAAGATTCAAGCGGTTAAAAACTTCTGATAAATATCTTTTTTCAACACTTATCCTTTCAAACTCAAAAATTCCCTCATTCTCTCTCAAAAACTCTCTCAAAAACCTAAACCTGCAAATCAACTGTTCGATCAAAACCCAAACCACATGGCTCTCGTTCTAAAACAGGGACACAATCAAAGGGCCTTTCTTGAAAAACAAGAAGGCTGGTCCCAATACGATGAGATCATTGATCTTGTCGTAAAATCCCAATATTTTACTGCTCTCACAATCGACCCACCAATTCATACTGAAACTCTAAATGAGTTCTGGGCTAATGCTGAGACGGTGACGGCTGATGATGAGATTATTTCCCTCAACTCAAGAATAAAAGGGAAACCACTGACCATCACACCGGCCACACTGGCAACAAGACTGGGCCTGAATGATGTAGATGCCCCTGATCAAGTTGCTAATTCTGATATTCACTTAACCATGACAGAGTGTGGTTATCAAGGTACTCTCTCCCATGCTACTATCTTCAAAAAATATTTTGAACCAAAATACAAGCTTTTGTTTCATTATATTATTATGTGTTTGAGTCCAAAGACAGGGTCTTATGACCAGATGCCCTCTACTTTTCAACCAATATTTCATTCCATAGTGAATGAAACCAAATTCAGGGCATCAAAATTATTTTTCAATGAGTTGGTGTTACATCATAATAATACCAAGAAAAAGTTTTTGTTATACCCAAGGTTCATTATGCAATGCATAATAGGGGAACTGGGTAATGAGGTGCTTGTGGGAAAAGTTTCAACTTTAAATCCATTAACCTCACAAGCATACTCTAGGCATAACAAACCGGCTACCTGGCCAGAAGATGATCAGGGAGAACAACAACAAGTCCCCCTGAAGCCCACATCTTCCAAACTCACACCACCAAAAGCCAAAAAGCCCAAGCCAACAAAGACAAAAACCCACCAACCCAAAAGAAAAGTTGTTCAGGAGGTTGAGATGCCTGAACATGCTCATGAGCAATCTGCTCTTCAAATAGGTGAGACTGAAACACCCTCTCAGTCTCATCCATCTCAAACCCCACCAAGAGCACCCATAACAATCTTATTCAAAAGAAAAAGACTTAGAAAAACAATTGCAACTCACACTTCTTTTGAAACTGCTGACCAACCTATTTCACCTATTGCCCAAACTACTGAACCAACCCCTCAAATTTCTGAACCAGAGGCAATAGAGATTGCCAAACTTCTCTCTGGGCTAAAAGAGAAAGTCCCATCTGATAATGTCAGTCCCCTACAACCACAAAAAACAGGGGACATAACCACTGCATCAGACATGGATGTGGACATCACTAGCCCTAACCCAAGAGATGAGGGTGGACCAGAGTCTTTAAGCCCAATCTTAGAGACTCTTGGGGCATCTGAGGCTGCTACTACTCAGTTACCACCCAGTGGTGGATCTGAGGACAGAAGTAAAACAGCTAAGACCTCAGATGTGGCAACTACTGATGAAGGCTTAATGCCTGAAGTAGGAAATCCTCAGAACCAAGAACAAGAGGTTCATGAGAGAACTGAGTTGGGCTCAGCTCATGATTTAACTGAGACAGTCCTCAATGAGGACAACATCAGGGATTCAGATGATTCCGTTAATTTGGATGATGTTTCAAAAACCAAAACTACTGAATTGACGGCACTTTATGAAGGTCCTGTTTCAGGGGTATCCAAGCTCAAGAAGCTAGTCACCCCTGAACAGGTTAAAGTCCACTCAATCCCTAAAACCCCTAGAGTGGCATCCTCTGTACAACATGAGGATCTCCCAAAAACACACCCTTCACAACAAATGCCTACCCAATTCCCTGGGCAAACAAGCATAGACATGAACCAGCTATGCAGCCTAGAGGGTCCCCTGTACCACATGATGAACACTCTCATCAAGAATCACTTCCAAACATACACAGCTAACTTGGAGCTGTCAATCAAAAACCAATTTGGAGTGATCAAGACAAAGATGAATGATCTATCCAACAAGATTGAATTCAACAGTAAACAGATTGCTCATCTTCAAGGTCAATTCTCCCAACCCTCAACCTCTAAACTTGATGAATCCAAAAAGGGGGAGAAAATTAGGGAACCTAAGGAGTCATTCGAAGCCAGGATAAGGGCAAGAGTGGCTATCCTTGAAAGAGATCAGAAGAATCAAGCCAGAAAGGAAAAACTGGCCAAACAGTTTGGTGTCTCTATTCAAGAAATAGAGGATGCTGAAAAATCTGATGAATCCCAAGGGCATAATGAAGAAACCTCTGATGGCCAAAGTTCTGATGAAGAATCAGAAAGTACTGAAGACAATCCTTCAGTAGTTGACAAACCATCAGCAGTTGTCAACCCATCAGAGGTTAACACTTCCAAATCTCAAACTGCTGACCCTTCTAGAACAACTGCTCCTATTCAACCAACATCTGCTCCTATCAGGCCTACTACAACAGTTACAACAATGACTGTGCTAAACCCTTCTCCAATCTCTCAATCAGCTGAATTACTAGAGAAGAGTTTAGTTGCAGCCCAGAAGAAGGCCAGAGAAGATCTGATCTGGAAAACTCTGGAAGAAAGGGATGATTTAGACCTGAGCCATGAAGAAAAACTTCAGGCCTATGAAGCTGAACTACAAAGGCAGGCTAGCCTTGATGAGATTGCTGAACAAGACAAAAGACAACAACTGATGTCTTACATCACAAAGAACAGCAAGACTAAAGCCTACACACTCAAGGGACTCTCTATGCAAGAACTGACAAGAAGGGCACAACTGATTGCAGACAAACTGGCCACAAGTAAAGAAGGAAAGGCCAAGAGAGCCCAAATGATAAATGAATTAGTAGCATATGGCTATGGTTCAAAAGCCTCAGTATCCAGATGGAAAGAAGAAAGACTGATGGATACTTATCGAAAATACAAGGCTGCCAAGGCTGCAAATCCAGAGAAGTTTCAAACTGCTGATCCTTCAAGATCAGTAGTTAGAACTTCTGGTATGTCAATAAGAAGGCCTGCTACTCAAAGAAAGAAAGCAGAGGACAATGTCAAAACTGATTTCAAAATGGTACTACTTGAAGGAAGTTCAGTAGTTCATTCAGATTTTGACATTGAGGAGAAACCTCTGTTAACACAATTCAGGGATCCTTCCACTTTTGCCTACCAAATCCAAAAGACTATCAAAGAAAAGATGCATACCAAGGTAGTGACTGAACACCATCTCCCAACTATTCAGATGCCTGATATGCAACAACAACAACAAGGAAGAGACTCCCACCTGAGGTTTACTGAAACAGAAAGCATCCAACACTCAGGATCATCAACCCAAGGGACAAGTCTGGTTCCCTATACCTCTGACTTTGACAAGTCAAAGGTACCTATCATCAGATGGTCACTTACTGCTAACAACTCAGTATTATTGACAAGAAGAGACCTTTCAAGCAGGGCTTACAAGAAGATCAGTGATCTAAAGAAACTGTCAACACAAGACCTGCTCACAATTCAACATCTGGAACCACAGAGAGGATCTCTATCTGATGGACAGTTAAACCAGCTCAAGAACACCATGTACAAAGAGATATGGAAGATTGTTCAAGACAGAAGAAGATCATAAGGAATTAGTAAGGTTTTGGGTTCATCAATCCAGGGGGAGATTGTTAGGACAAAGAGGATTGGTGAAGCCACTTTTGGAAACCTTAGTCTAATTCACTTCTGTCATTTTGGCTAAGTATAGAAGTACTGAAGAGAAGACAAGAAACTGCTGAAGAGAAGATATGAGAAGTGCTGAAGAAGAAACTTCATCAGAAGTTCTGAAGTCCAAACCAGACAAGTTCACTTCAGAAGTACTGAAGACAAACTACTCATCAGTAGTTTGTCATTCATCAGCACTTAGCATCAGATATTTTCCACCGCCTTTTGTATCAGTAGTTTATTGTTTATTATTACTTTTAGCTATAATTGTTAGTTTCAATGTTGCAACTTGTGCAACTTGTTTCTGATGTTTCTGTACTTGCTTTATGGGCAAGATACATGTATGTAAACGTCTATAAATAGGAGGCTTCAACCTTCTATTTTAGACATTGATTTTTATAGAAAAATCCTTCAAACACTTTCACTGTTCTATTCCATTTCAGTATTTATTGTGAATCTGTCTAAGTATCTAATTCTCATTTACTGCTTAGATTCATAATAAATACTTGTCATTATTAGTTTAATCATCAAGGGGGAGTAATAACTCCTCTTAAGTATAAAAAGTGTTGCTTTAACTTATACATTCCGCTGTGCTTACAATCTGATATACAAGAGCTTGCTAAACACTTAAGTGTCAAAGATAGCAAGTTCTTACTTAAACAAAGAGCATACTGATCCAACAGGATGGCCTTCAGGTTGATCCTGATTGTGTGTTAGGGAGTATTAAATCCTTCCCTAAAGGGACTTCGTGTGAGAGGGACGGCCTCAGAGCTCAACATATTTTAGATGGCCTTTGTGGGCAAGGGGCCTCGCCACCCTCTAATTTACTTTTGGCGATCACTGAAGTGGTTAACATTTTGTTAGGGGGGCTTTGCCCAAAAGTTCTTGCGGAGTTTATCGCGTCCGCCCCCTTAACTCCATTGCTCAAGCCCAATAACGGAATTAGGCCTATTGCTGTTGGGGCCATTTGGAGAAGGTTAGTCTCGAAAGTCGCGATGCGTAAAGTTGGGAAAGAGATGGCGGCCTACTTAGGTGATTATCAATTTGGGGTGGGGATCCCCAATGGGGCAGAGGCTATTCTCCATAGCGCGAATAGGTTTTTGAATGCATTCCATGATAACGGATCCCTGGCTATGCTCACGGTCGACTTTTCGAATGCTTTCAACTTGGTTGACAGAACGATTCTCCTGCGGGAAGTGAGCGCCCGTTGCCCATCCATCTACCCTTGGGTTCAGTTCATATATGCCCAACCTGCTAAGCTTTATGTGGGGGACTCTTGTATTGGGGCCTCCACTGGGGTCCAACAGGGAGACCCATTGGGACCGCTTCTCTTTGCTCTTGTCCTACACCCGTTGGTCCGTCGGATAGAAGAGTGTTGCACCCTCCCGTTTCATGCTTGGTACCTTGATGACGGAACAATTATGGGGAAGGCTGGGGAAGTGGCTAAGGCTTAGCTGAAGGGCCGAATCTAGGCCTTATGCTTAATATTAAGAAATGTGAAATTTTTTGGCCATCGTGCAATGGGGAAAAAGTGAAGTCTGGTTTATTTCCTAGCGACATCGAGAGACCAGAGAGAGGTGTGATGCTCCTGGGGGTGCTGTTAGTCGGGATGGGGGATATATTAGATCTTTGGGTGCTAAAAAGGCTCGCCGAGCAGTGGATCTGATGGTCTCTCTGCAGAAATTAGGGGACCCCCAAAGTGAACTTTTGTTGCTCCGTTCTTGTATGGGTGTTGCTAAACTGTTGTTTGGCCTTTGGACTTGTCAAACAACTTTTGTTGATGAGGCCATTTCCATTTTTGACAAAGGACTTCGTGAAGCGGTCGAAGATGTTGTGGTTTGTGGGGGGCGTTCTTTGGGGATTTTCAATGGCGGTTAGCGTCTCTACCGATACGGTTGGGAGGTCTTGGCCTGTGTTCGGCGGAGGACGTGTCTGCATATGCCTTTGTGGCCTCTAGAGTGCAGTCTTGGGAACTGCAAGACCACATCTTACGGAACAGCATGATAGTGGCGATGGACTTGGATTATGAGCTGGCCTTGGACAACGTTCGCAGCTCTCTTCCGGATTTAGATTTGGGTGGGTTTATGGATAAGGACACCGTCCCTAAAAAACCTCAAAAGTTCTTGGCGAGTGCGTTTAACTGTAAAACCATTCAGACTATGGGAGAGAAGTTTGCCATGTCTCCGCGTCAGAAAGTGGTGTTTGAATGCCTCCAAGTAGCACATGCTCAATATTTCTTGGCTGTCCTTCCTGTTGGGGGCTCGGGCAACACATGTCAGCTATTGAGTACCGGGCTATCCTTAAATACAGGCTCATGATTCCCATGTTTTCAGTTGATGAGCCGTGTCCAGTTTGTAAAAAAACATGTTTAGATAAGTTTGGGGAACATGCCCTTCACTGTAAGGAGTTGCCTGGATTTAAATACAGACATGATCTGGTCAGGGATATTTTATGGGACGTCTTACGAAGGGCAGGGATTTCGGCTAGGAAAGAAGCCCCAGTTAACTTTTTGATGGACCCCCTGGAAGGGCGGTCTACCCTAAGGGCAGCAGATGTCCTCGTGTTCGGATGGGCACAAGGCAAACATGCGTGTGTTGATCTCACAGGGGTGTCTCCGTTGGTGGGACTTCGAGATTCGGGTTCGGGGTTTGTGGCAGGGCAAGCAGCCTTGAGAGCAGAATCCCAGAAAGTTGCCAAACATGAAGCTGCCTGTCTGGAGAACCGGCACGTCTTTGTGCCATTTGCTTTTGATACATTTGGAGGTCTAGCCCCCGAAGCAATCCGGTTCTTAAAAAGAGTTCAAAAGGTGGTGCAGAGTAACTCCCCAGCGACGAAGGACCTTAGTTTTATTTTTAATAGAGTATGTTTTTCTTTTCAAAATGGGGTAGCGGTGCAACTTGTAGCCCGTTTACCCGCCTCCCACTTGTAAAAGTTGTCGGTTTTAATATTAGTAATATTGTTTATTTAAAAAAATATAAAAACATTACATTAAATAAAAAAATTACATTAAATAAAAAACATACAAAACATAAAAATTAAAAAAATTAAGTGAGCGGTGAGTAAGGGTCCTCGAACTCAATATCTAAACCATCCACGTGTTTCATTAGATCAAATCGAAGCTGATAGTGGGTTTGTTCATTCCGCAACTCCAAAAGAACATCATCGATAACGTTTGTTGGTGTCAAATGATTCATACACTTTTACATGTCATTAAATAGGTGTATGTCATAAAAAGAATGTCCAGAAATGATATTTTTTTAGTAGTGTAAAGCATAGAGTAAAATGATGGTATCACACTCAATTTTTGTTTTTTAATTAAAAAAAAAAACTCATATTAAAAAAAAGTCATATTTAAACAAAAAATCACATAAAAACAAAAGAATGGAAAATTGTGCAAATGGATTTGTATCACAAATGGTTTTGGCCGTGATGTGTGTCATGCCGTGCAATATCGCGACAGTGATAAAATTAGTGGGGCGGTGTTTCACGATATCATAACAATCACGGGGTGGCTATCACGGATCACCTCGTCCTCCCTTATTAGTGATGGTTTCATATCTAGTTGTACATTATTTTTTTAAAGTACCACTAAATATCATTTTAACTATCAGTTGGCTAACACTAGACAAATGATTACCCACTGGGCAGCCTAAATTCACCAAGCCATCAATTTGAGGAAAAATCTGTCGTCTGAAGGCCTACCGCGGTAAAACCCCTCTAGATTGGATTTGAATTTGAGACAAAATGACTTCAAGCTCTTATCTTCATTTCCCCATACCACTTCACCATCATCGGTAGTTATTTATACATTATTTTAGAAGGAAGATTTTTATCATGTGATGATTAATTGAGTCTACATCATTATATTTTCAATTTCTCGTAATTGAATCCTTAATTACGTGTGGATTTTTTTCTTGTTTTTTACAAGCTAACTCATAGTCTTCCTATCTCACTCCTAAATAGCTAACATTATTTAATTTTTAGTAAATTACTATTTTCGTCCATGTGTTTTAGTGGTTTTAACTAGTTGAATCCAAAATGAAAATATTTAACTACCTGAACACTTTAGTTTTCTAAACATAACCATTAAGTCCAAAAATGTAACGTTGGTTAGAATCTCCGTTAAGTCCCCACGTGCACCCCACGTGAGGGGCAAATTTGTCTTTTTATCCCCTTTTTAATCCCATTTACCCTATTTAAAACCCATTTACCCCTTTCTCTTCCATATTAAAACCCTAAGTCGAAGATAACCATCCGATTCGTGCATTTTGATTCAAAATTGGTCTTCAACAATGATAGAGTTCTCATGCTGGAATGTTCGTGGCCCATTCGTGTATTTTGATCCATACGAAGAATATGGTATGTGTTTTTTTTACAATCTGGCTTAAATTTAACATGTTTACAATATCGAAATTTAACCTAAATTTTTCATTTTTTGTTACAGATGGTTACCCTACGATGTTTAGCATCCGGATCTTTCATGGGGGAGACTTTTTATGTTACCTAGGAAGAAGGTGTGTAGGTAAAATGAACTATTTGGACAACACAGATGCTGATCAGTTCTCAGTGATGGAGTTTAACTCTATGTTTAAGTTGTTAGGTTATTCTGATAATGATGTTGTGTATTACCACTTTAAGATTCCTGGTGAAAATTTGGATATTGGTCTTAGGGCTCTAGGGTCTAATCAAGATGTCTTAGAGATGTGCAAGTTTGTGTCTAGGACTAAGGTTATAGAAATGTATGTTGAGCATTAGGTCCATCTCATGCCAAAGCTTGTGCTAGTAGAAGACTGCTTGCACTCTAGTGGATAGATAGTGATGTGAATGATGGTAATGGTACTAATGATTTTCAAGATAATGCAGATGATGGTTAAGGTAATTTAGATGATAATGTAGAAGATGTTGAACAACACAGTGAGGATGAGGACTCTGAAGACTCAGATTACAGGATGGAAAAAGAATATGATGACAATGATGAGTATGATGATGATTTTGAAGATGACCTAGGTGAAGATGGTAATGGTAAGAAGCATAAGCAGCGGAATGATAATGAAGACTCAGACTATATTATGGATAAAGACAATGAGATTGAAGATGTATATGTAGACATGGGTTCATATAAGGCTGCTGCAGAAGTAGATCTTGAACCAGAGGATGATAACTGTGTAGATGATGAGGGTAATCAAGATGAGGCTGCTGTAGAGATTGATATGGATAATTTTGACAACCCTGATGATGAAGATGATACTCCCTTGAAAAGAGCTTTGAAAAAGTCCAAGAGGAAGAACAAAGGGACTAAAGGTATTAATGTCCCATTTGCTGTGAAACAAACTTTTAGTAACAAAGATGAAATAACTTTGTTAGTCAAAAAACATGCACCTGAATCCAGAAGATAACTTGTTATTAGGAGAAATGATAAGTTTAGATTTATGATGGTATGTCATGGTATTAATCATGATTTACAAAGTAGTAAAGGGCAAAATTTGGACTTAAATTCCATATGTGGGCCCACCAAGGGGGGGGGGGAGGATCTTCAAAAGGGGAAAAACAAACGGTGGTAGGTCAAAGTCATCAAACTCATTGAATAATCCCAATAAAAGGTTCCCTGAGCCCACCTGTCCATGGGTACTGCACATATCCAGATCTAAAGAAACCGATTCTTGGCGTGTGAAAAAATTCAAAGATGTTCAAAACTGTCTGCAAACAAGGGAGGTTAGGCTTTACACCGTAAGTTATGTTGCAAGGGATGTTTAACAGATTATAGAGGGCAATCCTAATCTAACTTTGAAATAAATTCAGAGTCAATTAGAGAAAAAGAATCAGATTCAAATCATCTTGCAAAAGACATTCAGGGCAAAGGTGATGGCTGAGCACAAGTTGGAAGGTGATTTCAAAGCCCAATATTCTATGTTAATGGAGTACTGTGAGGAGTTAGTGAGATCTAACCCAGGTATAACAGTTAAAATTGATGTTGAAAGAGAGTTCAATCCTACTAGTTCCACTAGACAGTTCAAGAGAATTTACATATGTTTGGGTGCATTAAAGGAAGGATTCAAGTTGGGTGGTAGGGAGATATTAGGCTTAGATGGTTGTTATATGAAGGGTCCATTTCCTGGACAAATTTACAGCTTTAGGGGTTGATGCAAATAATGGGATCTATCCAGTTGCATACTCTATAGTGGAAGATGAGAACACTAGTGCATGGACTTGGTTCTTAAAGAACCTAGCAGATGACTTAGATCTTGATACCAATTCAAAGTTCACATTTATCACAGATAGGCAAAAGATAATTATATTTATCACACCATTGCATACCTTAACTGTTAGCTTATATTATAATTCCTTCAAATTTCATGATGTAGGGATTAATACCTGCATTAGCAAAAGTTTTTCCAATGGCTGAGCACATGTACTGTTTGAGGCATATTCATGAAAATATGAAAGCAAAATGGAGGGGAGGCCTGTATAAGGAACTGCTATGGGAATATGCTAGTGCTACTACAAAGCCACAATTCAACAGAAACATGGCATCTGTTAGAAGGGTAGATGTGAAGCTATATGAGTGGTTAAAAAGATTCCGCCTACATGTTGGTCTAGATCTCATTTTACTGGTATGTATGTTAATATTGTGTTTTAACTATAAATAACCTTAAAAGTATGTTAATATTGTGTTTTAATATTTTTGTTCAAACAGGAAGGGCAAAGACTGATGTGTTGAACAACTTGTGTGAAGTCTTTAATAGACAACTGGTGGGTGGAAGGGACAAACCAATAATCATTTGTTTGGAGGATCAGCCCAACTAACAAATCCACAGTTCACACCCTACATTTTTTCACCAAATCTTCAGCTTGAAAACTTAGGATAATTTAATTAAAAAAAAAAAACTTGCAGCCCTAGCACAACAATGGAATCGACGACCATGGTTTGTTGTTGTCCATGATATGCGAATCGTTGTTGAAGAACCACAGTGGCAAAGCACCATGTTAATTGCTTGATTATTATTCATCAATGGAGGATTGTAATATTGGGGGTTAGGGGTTTGGTTTGGAAAATGATGTTCAGATTATAGAGAGAGAAAAAGAGGGTCGATGGGATTAAAAGGGGGATAAAAGGACAAATGTGCCCCTCACGTGGTGTGCACGTGGAGGGGGGGGCTTGACTGAGATTCTAACCAATGTTACGTTTTTAGACTCAAATGGTTATGTTTGGAAAAATGAAGTGTTCAGGTAGTTAAACATTTTCATTTTGGATTCAACTAGTTAAAACCACTAAAACACAGGGACCCAAATAGTAATTTACTCTCTATTTTTTTTTCATCACAAGACTTCGAACAATCAAGCACATAGGAAGGTCTTGATATTGGTAGGCTACAAACCCTTTGTTGCATAAATCCTTAATTAGATGTGAGGCAAAATCCGTTCAAACCGGCTTTAGGGGTAACCGATGTGGAACAAACCCAAACGACACACATGTATGCTACTCCCTCCGTCCCAATTTAAATGTCCTTCTTTTCTTTTTTGTTTGTCCCAAATTAAATGCCCCTTTCCGAAAATAGAAATGCAATTTCCAGTTTTGCCCATAAAAGACAAAACACAATCACCACTTTTGAGGATATTATTGTCATTTACCAAAAATAAACAAAAGATTTCTTAAAATGTGTGTTTTTAGACCCAGAATATTTAAATTGAGACGGAGGGAGTATAAATTAAGGATAATAAATTAAACCACTCTTTTGTTCCAATCCAATATCAAATATGAATGGTCCAAAAAATCTTAGATGTAAACAAGCTGGCTCAACTCATGAAAAAGCGTGGACGCAAACGAGCTGGCTCGGCTTGTGAGATGGCTCGAATTATTTTATTTTATATATGTTAATTTTAATTTTATATGTTTAAAGTAAAAGACATGTAGGAGAAGATTGAAGTGCTAATATTTTAAGTTTAATTAAGCAATAACATATAAATATTTTGGAAAAAGAACAAAAACTACACATACTTTTAATATGCTTTCTGATCTTTAAAATATTAGAAAAATAAAAATAATACATATATAATAATATATGTGTAATTTTATTTTATTTTATGTTACCAATATTTGTATAAAATAATAAAAAATAAATAAAAGGTTTGCCCGATTTGGCTCGAACATTTTACGAGCCAAACTTGAGCTCGACTTTTTGGATCGATAAAAGGCCCGTTTAAGATTCATCCATGCACTTAACACAGAAGTTAACAAGTTATAGTTGTTAACTAAAATGAGTTTGAAAGTTATATCAGTCCACTAGCAGGGTGTCTGCGGGATGCGACAGGGAACACATACACTTTTAAGGGTGTGCATGGTTCGGTTCGGTTATTAATCTCAGCCGAAACCAAATTCATCGGTTAATCAAGCTTATTAACTAATCGGTTGATTAGTTCAGTTTATTTTGTAAGATTGTCGGTTTCTAGTTCGGTTCAGTAATTTTTTGTTAATAACCAAAACCAAGCTTTGGCTAAAAAATTTTATTATAATTACATAAAATGAAGGTATAAATACATGAAATTGAAGTATAAAAGCTAAGAATATATTAATTGTTCGGTTTGGTTAATTTCGTTTACTAAGGGTACAAAAAATAACGATAACCGATTTTTTTGTTAATTCAATTTTCAATTGGTTTGGTTTCGTCTATTTTTAGTTATTGCTCAAACCCTCATATTGATAATTACATAACACATCAATTTTTTTTAAACTAAAAAATAATAACAATGTTATACTCAAATTAAAAAAAAATAAAATTATTGTTTTTATGATGTATTTTTTTTAAGTATTAACCTATGAAAAATTATGGCCGTTCAAAAAAATTATGGGGTAGTTGGCTAAAAATAAGGAGAAAAAGTGTAACTATTATTTAAATAAGTAAAAGTTTAGTAAAGTTGAAGAAATTAAAGTATAAGTTAGATGAGGATAATGTAAAAGTGTTTGAAAGACTAATTTACCATCATTTTAAATTTGTATCTTATGCATTAGACTAGAGGGTATGGGCTCATGGCCAACCCGTGAAAGGACCGTCCGACTCCCCCTCCCCCCCCCCCTCCCCCTACTCCCTCACATCGTGGCAACCATGAGGGAGGTCTCGTATGCCACAGGCCTCATTCGAACGTTGGAATTGTAACATTGGTATATTTTACCGTTATGATTTTATTTTATTGTTTTTTTTTCTTTAAAAAAAACCTATTTATTCCATATTTAAACCAAATAACTTTAGACCAAACAAATATACTTTCTACCCCAGAAAAACAACCACCATGGATCCAAACGACCCGAACAACTCGCCACCCACCCTTTTTAGAGCACTCACATCTCATCCACCAAATGTATGTGAGTGTGTCCACCAAATTATATGGGGTGAGTGTAAGTGGTCGTGAGTGGAGGAGAGAAAAAATATTTGGTGGAAGCACTGTTCCACCCTAAATATGAAAAGCTACTGTTCATCCATATATATATATTTTAATATTTTTGTAAGTAGTTGTGAGTGAGGAGAGATAAAATGTAATGATAAAAGTATGAAAAGTATTATTATTTTAATTAGGAGAGAGAAGATTTAGGGGTGAAATAGGGGTGCAAACGAGCCGAGCTATTCGCGAGCTACTCGAGCTCAGCTCGAAACGAGCCGAGCCTAAACGAGCTCGAGCTCGAGCCCGAGCCTAAAAACCAAGCTCGTTTAGTAAACGAGCCCGAGCTCGAGCTTTGTTTACCGAGCTCGAGTCGGCTCGCGAGCCTTAACGAGCCCACTATTTATATAAATTTTAATTAATATATTAAATATGTATTTAAATATAATAATTAATATTTATAAAACTATGAATAAATAACCAAATTATATATAAAATAAGTGTTATAATTAATATAAATTAATTAATAACTATTAAATGAGCCGAGCCCGAGCTCGAGCTCGAGCTTGGAAACCTACCTTCTAGCCGAGCTCGAGCCTTAGAAACAAAACTCGAATCGAGCCGAGCTCGAGCTCGAGCTTTGATAACTTAAACGAGCCGAGCTCGAGCCTGGTCGAGCTCGGGCTCGGCTCGGCTCGTTTGTACCCCTAGGGTGAAGTAGTGATTTTTAGTGTAATTTGATGGATGAGATTTGGTGGAGGGGATGTGATGCTCTTACGTCACCCGGCTACTTGCCCTCCATAGACTAGATTTGCTCATCTCCGCAATATTCTTTTTCAGGATTCAATCAAGTTCCAAATGCGTTCGCTCAATTTCAAAATACACCTACAAATCCGTTCACCCAATTTCAACAAGATCAATGCCCAAATTCGTGACCATACCATAGTGAGTAGTGATGATGGGTTGTGATGGAGGGTGGAGTGATGTGGCGATAACGTGAAGGATAGTGATGGTGACTAGAAACGTGACCATACCCTTAAAGGAAAAAAATAACTTTTAATTATTTTAAAATATCATTATGAAATGCACATTATATATTACAGGTATAGATTAACCAAGCTAACCAATTCATCTTACTTAAGTAAACCTGAACCATTTTAACCAAAACATTCTATTTAATTTGGAAATCTAAAACCTTAAACATTTACTCGAGTGTTGAATTGAGATGAGATCTTGAAACTAGTGTTATACTGTTATCTTCTTTGTACAGCCTAAGAATCTTCTAAAACGTAATAGACTACAACATGAATATTATAAAAAGGCCAGTTGGCTAACACACTTTGACACCAATCAATCGATGACCAAAGTATGTGGTCATATGCTTACTCTCACATCTCAGCATGGTATCAATTTCCCCATTTCTTTAATCCTTTTTGAAGCACACTTTTGTATTATTATTCTATGTATATATTCCTAACTAATAATAAATTTAATTATCCATTTTATAGTGGTGGAGTGGTGAAGTGGCTTTTGTTTCACCTATGTGATCAAAGGTTCAATCCCCACTTTCATCATTTATGGTTTGGTATTCGGGTGAAGATCGAATACGGGTGATGCCGGTTCGAATCTGACGGACGACGAGGTTTTACCGAGTTCTATAACACTGTCGTGCCTTCGGGCGGGTGGGGCTTGGGTTTCCGCGCATCGGGAGAAGGCGGGGGCTGCTAGAGGTCGAGTAGTCGATTCTTGGGCACGACGCCCCGCAAGGGTGGTTGCCACACAGTTATTCGCCGATCAAAAAAATAATAATAAATTTAATTATATTTTTTAACGGCTAAGATTGCCTTATATCCAAAAATCAAAATTTACACCATTATGGCCACTTAAATCTACCATTGATGACATTTATTTGCTCTCAAGAAGCCAGGGGCCTTTATACATCATCAATGATCTTGTGGATGGTTGAGGGCTTAGTAAAAAACAAAAAAAACTTTTCATCAGGGAGGTGATATTACCCCCCCCCCCCCCCCCACAAAGCACCTCGCTTTGATCAAAGCGAGGCGTTTTGACCAAAGCGATGCACTTTGGTTACTTTTTTTAACTACCGAGGTCCGAGGTAAGTTATTCTGATTTGACCCCAGGCGTCTCGCTTAGGCCTAAGCGAGGCGCTCGAGGCGCTTGGAATCCAGCTTTTATTTTTGTGGTAAGTTTTGTGTTTTGGATTGGTTTTTTATTTTTATTTTTATTTTTTTTAATATAATTATTGTAAAAAATTTATAAAAATTAAAAAACAAAATAATAACCACCAACTTTTATCGACATTGCTCCAACTCCACTCAACAAGACATTTAAGCCGAAGACACTTTCCATCCAACACAGGGATTGCTCCAACTCAACTCAACAAAGACATTTAAGCCGAAGACACTTTCCATCCAACACAGGGTCCACTAACAGTGGTGTGGTCTACCTTTTTACTTATGATCTAACACCAAATCTCATTATCTGTCAACGATGAAGGCAACCTGAAAACAACCGGATGGTTGGTAGCTATAGGTAAGAACATTGTGGATGAGGATTGTTTATCTTCCCATTGATTTCAAGTATGTTGCCTTCATCATTGACAGATATCTCTCTGACAACAACTGAAGGCAACCTGCAACTAGGTGATGGCCATACCGAAGTGAGGGTAGTCCATTGGTATTAATGGCAAAGTGATTTGTAAGGGAAGAAGAAGAGAATGTTATATATGTTTACCTTCCTATTGATTTCAAGTATGTTTACCATCCCATTGATTTCAAGTATGTTTACCTTCCCATGGAAACTCTGAAAACCTTAACGGAGGTTTTCCAGAGGGTCATTGGTCTTCAGAGTTTCCAACCCCTAATACATTCATCAAAGGATATTCATGTGAGAATGCATAGTACAAAATTCTTTTGACAAACGTCTGCCTGATATCCCGCTGTTGGAATTGTTTACCTTCCCATTGATTTCAAGTATGTTTACCTTCCCATGGAAACTCTGAAGACCTTAACGGAGGTTTGCCAAAGGGTCACTGGTCTTCAGAGTTTCCAACCCTAATACATTCATCAAAGGATATTTATGTGAGAATGCATAGTACAAAATTCTTTTGACAAACATCTGCCTGATATCCAGCTGCTGGAATTGTTTACCTTCCCATTGATTTCAAGTATGTTCACCTTCCCATTGATTTCAAGTATGTTTACCTTCCCATGGAAACTCTGAAGACCTTAACGGAGGTTTGCCAGAGGGTCATTGGTCTTCAGAGTTTCCAACCCCTAATACATTCATCAAAGGATATTCATGTGAGAATGATTTCGTACAAGATTCCTATGCAAGCAAGTCAAATTCAGTTGTTGGACCAACTTGAGATATGAGTTTGATTAGCTTGAATCTCTCTGATCCATGGTATCCACTAACCGTAGCGATTATCGCGTGTCATGGATCCTTTGAAAGTGAATACCATGGATCAGAGAGATTTAAGCTAATCAAACTCATATCTCAAGCCGGTGCAAGTTATGAAATGACACATGCAAAATGTAATGTCATGCACAATGTGTACTCACGGTGACATCGAATAAGTTATATGAGTAAAACGATCGCTTTACAATGCCGAAAACGACTATCGTCACTCTGTATGGGTGGCTTCTTAGCGCCGATCCTACTGTCGATTTCTTTCCACAACCATTGCTCCAACATAACTTATTAGTTTCAGGTTTATAACAATCTCACTCTCTCTCCCTTCGTTCTTCTCTAACCTAGTATCTTCTTCCCCAACTTCAACACCATGAACCCTAATCTTCTAACCTTCATAACTTACTCAAATATTAACTATGGTGATTCATAAGCTGGGATTATGAGAAACAAGTGTGGTGATAACACACTTGGATTGGATGAGATATTGAGTTTCTAAAGCATTGTTTATGATACTGTAGGAAAATGGTACAATCGGATGATTAACCATGTGGACTTACCTGAAGAAGGACTTGTGCTATTTCTTTTCAAACCCTTCCATTTTATGAAAGTTGCTAAAATAGTTTAAAAAAAAATGTATTTGTGAATAATACATTCATCAAAAAGACAATCTCTTTGGCAGTCACCCTCATAGGAAAATCGACTCTCACACTTATGCGTAGATCAAGGAGATTGATGAAGATATTCATCAAGACCCTTACAGAGGGTCACTATTCATATACCATTGTTGTTGGATGTTCATGTGAGAATGCATAGTACAACATTAAAGAAGGACTTGTGCTATTTCTTTTCAAACCCATCCATCGTATACCTAACACACTACAATAATTCACTATTTTATACATACAACACGCCTTCATCGTTGACCGTACTGTTCTTCTTGATCTTGATCTTCACACTTGCTTTTGACAAACGTCTGGCTGACCTGAAGTTCCTTTGCAACCAGGTAGAAAGGAACTAGGTTGCAAATATAAAAATCCATCACATCACGATTTGCATCCCGGCAGAGTTCGTTGTACTGGCTGTCAAAAGAAATCGTGTGATGATAGTCGTTTTCGGCGTCGTAAAGCGATCGTTACTGTAATGATCAGAAACATTCCAAATAACTGTAATGATCGATACGGTTGCTTTCATCGTTGACCGATATCTCTCCAATAACAACCCTTGTTTGATTATACTCTTTATGTATGAATAGTGACCCTCTGGCAAACCTACCTCTGTTTTGAATTTGTTGCTTCCATAGAGAAGTTATCAATCTCACTGTAATGATCAGGAACATTCCAAATAACTGTATGATTTCAGCTTTTGTTTAACTATTTTAGCAACTTCCATAGAGAAGTTATCAATCTCACCGTCCAACTGAATTCATCTTCCTTGTCTTAAAACCCTTGACATTGCTGTTTGATTATACTCGTGTTCAGCCTTTATCAGGTTGCCTTCATCGTTGACCAATATCTCTCCGATAACAACCCTTATTTGATTATACTCTTTATGTATGAATAGTGACCCTCTGACAAATCGCGTAATGATAGTCGTTTTCGGCATCATAAAGCGATCGTTACTGTAATGATCAGAAACATTTCAAATAACTGTAATTATCGCTACGGTTAGTGGATACCATGGATCAGAGAGATTCAAGCTAATCAAACTCAAGGCAACCCTTGTTTGATTATACTCGTGTACAACCTTCATCAGGTTCTTTTGGCCACAGGTACAGAAAGGTTATAAATGTTCATGTCGTTTCAGGTTGCCTTCATCGTTGACCGATATCTCTTCAATAACAACTGAATTTTACTTGCTTGCCTGAAAAGTTGTACCGGTTATAGAGAGAAATCAACAGTCGGATCGTCTGTTGATTGGTATATAGAGAGCAAACCGACGATCATTCAAAATTTAAAGTTACCGCTAACCTCTGCGCCATCATCGACTACAGCAAACCGACGATCTTCCTCCACGACACTCCTAATGGGCCTCTCTTTATTTCACGGTACGATTTGTGGTTTTGTTGCTTTTTAAATAATAAGTTTTGTGTTTATCAAACCCTAACGTCTGAGCAACGATTTATTATTATTAATTTATTTATTGTTATTTTATTTCGGTTTTGAGGGTGTAATGATGATGATGGTTATGATTTGACAAACGATTTTTGAAAAGTATCAACATTCGGAAATTAGTAACCAATTACGAAACGCGTCAAACAGAGACCGGAAGTCCAGCATGTCGATTAGACATGCAAAAATCGCGTTTCAAAAAAATATGGGTACCGAATGTATAGTCGGAGCACCAAGTAGAATGATTCATGAAAGTTGAACAGACTTGGATGTTTCAACCAAAACATACAAACGAGCAATAAACGACCCGTAACGCCTCAAACGAATTTTGTTGTATTGGGAACAACTAAAAACAATTTAAAATGAATTAAAATTAATTTTTAATCAATAACAACTATTTAAAATGAATTAAAACAAGTTAATTTTTTTTTTAAAAAAAGACTTTCTGCCACCTCGTACGATTTGACCTCAGGCGCTTCGCTTTGACCTAAGCGAGACGCTTTGAAGGGGGGTTCAAATAGAAGGGGGGGTCTGAATAGCCGGGTCCTTTCATAAACAAAACCAGTTATAAAAATAATGGCCTACAATAGCTTCGTTTTAGGCCATGGGGTGTACACTAACATCTGGGGCGTTAAAGATGACATGGCATGTTAACTAGTGCTGCACACCATTCCCTCCTTGTGTTAAGGGGCGTTAAATTGGTTATTTGTTAACATGTTAACACGGGATGTTAACACACTGAATTAAATTGTTTTCCTTTTTTAAACAAAATACTATTAAAATGTATAGTTATGTGAAGTTAAACCATTTTCTTAGGGTAAAGTGGAATGAAATAAGAAAAAATTGGTGATCCTGCCGATTTATTGTCATCATCTTGTGAAATTTGTGGTATTCAAGTAGATCTCTCATTGAGAAAGTGAAAATAGAAGGAATATTGCGTCATTGATTTATGACTAAATAGACCTGACACTAATTTAACCGAAATTGTTGTCTAGATTTTTGGACCAAAATGGATGGATGAGATGACTGCCTTCCACATACTATTTTTCTAGTTTTAAAATGCAACCACCATTTGGTTAAGGGGGAAGGGATAATTCTAGAATTAAGTTTTTTTTTACTGATTTTAATCAATCTTGCATTGCCACATCACTTTACTGAAATATTTTTTAGACAACACTTCACTGTTCTTTCATTTAATATTTTCATTTAAATTAAAAAAAATAACCGTTTTTTTTTGTTTTCAAACGGTAATTAATTTTCTAATCGTTATAACCTAACGACCACATTTTCTTACACCTATAAAAACCCTTTAACTTCAATACCAAAATCAAACCAAAACCGGTTATATACTTTAATCATATCGTTAAAATGGTCCCGTGGACTGCAAATGAGGAGATCGCGTTGAGAGTGTACTTGACAGTGAGAAACACAAATGATCCTGCCGATTTACAGAGAGCTTCGTTTTGGAACAACGTGTCGGTGGAATTCAATCGAATAACCGACACAAATGACCGCCCTAAGGATTCACTCGTTAGTAAGTGGCATGCTCTCTTCACCAAGTGTATCCGATGGAACGCCCTCTATGAAGCCACGATGGAGAGGCACTCTAATATTCAAGAAGACATTGCAATCCAAGCCACGCGTCGCGACTATTACCATGCACACGGGAGTAACTTCATCCATTTTGCGACATGGCGATTGTTGCGCGATATGTTTAATGATTAATGTTTAATGTTGTTTAATTTTTAATGAAAGTAACCGTTAAAAAAATTATAGTTAAAAATTAACACTCAAAATACAAACATAATTAACCTAATTAAAATATTAATTAAACATAAACCTAATTAAAATACTACTTAACATAGCTAAAAAAAATACGCAATTGACTCGGGCGAAGAAACGTCACAATCATTATCACGCCCGTCCGACCTCTCGTAGTGATATTGATATCCCTCACTTTCGGGTGTTGGACAATACATTTCTTCATCCGAATTATTTACGTATTCGGCCCCAGGATCATTTTCATAACCTTCGTCCGGGGGGTTTTGTACCCTAACCGGTGGGTTTCGCACTATAGGAGGATTGACACGCTCTGACACTTGTACAGAATCGCCAAGCCGTATGTTCCTAGTTGTACTAGAGCCATTACGTAATCATATGCGTAAACTAATTATTCGGTGGTCAAATCGTCAGGATCTTGTGGTTCGTAATATTCAAATGTTGGGGGAGGTTGTGTAGTGGGTGGGTGTGTAGTTGGTTGATGTGTTGTCGGTTGTGTTATTGGTGTGTGTGTGTGTGTAGTTGGTTGGTGTGTAGTCGGTGGGTGTGTGGTCGGTTGATGTCTTGCGGGGCGGGATGATCATCGTCGTCGACGACGATACATATTCGGAAACATATTACCACCACCCATATTAAAAGATGTAGTTGTGTAAAATTTTATGTGTAGATATGATTTATTATATAGGGTAAAATATAAAAAACGGTCAAAATGTAAACGGTCAAAAAATAAAAAACGGTCAAAGGAAAAAAACGTGGAAATTATTTATTGGTTAAGAAAAAAGACCGTTTTCTTTGTATCAACACGGTAAGAAGAACCAAAAATTGGTTCACGGGACCCTTACCAGCATGGGTGGCGGCAATGTTACCGTGCTGGTAGTGGGGTACCCGTGCTAAAGTCTGATGACACATCGTCCCTAAGAGACCCCTTCAACCTCATAATTTAACTGAAGACCATACTTTTTTTTAATTTATCTCATATTTTAACTTTTAAAAAACTCCCTACATCGTATTCCCATACCAATATCTCTCCCTTGTTGTAAAACAAGGGCCTACTAGCAACCCATACATAAAGTATAAGAACAAAGATTATAAGAACAAAGAGGAAAAGATAGGATGGAGAATAGAGAATTCTTTTCATTGAGTATATCACATAACAATTACATGAAGCCTCTATTTATAGGGCTTTTACATTAATACAATAGAAATGAAGAGGTGAGAGTTGGAATATGGATAGTCACCATAATATAACTTATTTATAACACTCCCCCTTGACTATCTATGTGACAAATGAAAATAATGTAGTATACGCTTGGTGATGCTGCCTCGTTAAAAACCTTGCTAGGAAAACCTAGTAGGATAAAACCTCAGCTAAGGGAAAAAGAGTACAGGGCGTATTACTCCCCCTGATACTTCTGGATCAGGTATGTTGCCTCATTAAAAACCTTACTAAGAAAACCCAATGGACAAAACTTAGTTAAGGGAAAAAGAGTGCAACTTGTATCATACTCCCCCTCATTTGAATATTAGTCTTTCAGTAACATGTGTCAATCTTCCTTGAAAGTTGCTTAAAGCTTCCGTAACCAATGAAATGTCGCTCGATCCCTTGAAGTACAATCCTTTATGTTGAGAAATGGTGTATAATCTTCATATGAGATTTTCTAGTACATCCTCTCGAAAATTAATATCATATGATCCACTATTGTTGTGTTACATTCCCAACATCTACAAGACTAACCAAACTTGTTTTCATGGGTTAGAAAAATAAAATGAAACATCATTCATACCTGTAATATTTGTTTTAACTCATTCCATGTCTGCTTGCTTGTCATGGGCTATATCGTGCTGATAATGTGTTGTAAAACAACGACCTACTAGCAACCCATACATGAAGTATAAGAACAAAGATTATAAGAACAAAGAGGAAAAGATAGGATGGAGAATAGAGAATTCTTTTCATTAAGTATATCACATAACAATTACATGAAGCCTCTATTTATAGGGATTTTTACATTAACACAATAGAAATGAAGAGGTGGGAGTTGGAATATGGATCGTCACCATAATATAACTTATTTATAACATCCCTTTATTTTTTGTTATTTATTTTTTTTTTATATATAATGTATGGGGTGTGTGAGAGATGATACAGGAGGAAATAGTAGTTTTTTATTTTTATATTTGAGGGGTGAGAGCGTTTGTATTAACAAAATTTGGGGCAGTGATAGAGAGAGAAATTGGGATGTACTTATGTTTATGTTGAATTTTTAAATTTATTTATACTACACTATAAAGGGCAAATGTGGCTATAATAGTAATTTTCTATGATTTTTAAGATGACATATGAATAGTTTCTTCCTTCACACTCAAGATGTTATGAAAATTCTTCTAATACTACCCTATTTGCAAAAGCAACTTGTACATTTTTTTGTGATATTGAATGAAATGGTTGAATGCATCTTGCTATGAAAGCAGAAACTCTAAATGTTGCCTAGACCTTGCTATTTATGTAAATCACTATATATTTGCCCGCGTGGACACGCGGTTCACCAACGTACAATTATTTGGAGTAGTATAACGTATAAGAAAAATACAGTAGAAATATTTTATTAAAATTTAAAACCAACGAATACAAATTTTATTCAAATATCACTAAATATTTCCTTATACACCACATTTTTGTTTTAGTTTTGACATTCTCATCACCATAAAGTATACGTAATTTCACATCTGCCCTGCTTTTAACTCTTAACAATGCGACATAAAGTTGGCCATGTGAGAATACAGGGTCTCTTAAATACAATCCAACCTTCGATAGAGACTGTCTTTGGCTTTTATTGATGGTCATTGCGAAACATACGTATATTGGGAATTAATGCCTTTGGAACTTCATTGGAATCTTGTTATCAGATGGTATTTGAGGAGCATTATCTAGTAAAAAATAAATAGTAGTGAAAAATATTTATGATAAATTTTTAAAAGTAAGACAACGTTTAAGTCAGGTCATTTAAAATTCGAATTAAATGTTATAATTAAGTCTAATTGCTACCATTATATATTTAAAATATGAAATACGTAAATAGAACATTTAATATTTGAATATTTATAAAGTTTAACTAAAATCTATCAATTCAAATTTTTGTATTCAAAATTTGAATTTTAACTTGTAAATAATTTGAGAAATTTGTAACTAAAACTATTATTTGTTAAATTTTAAATATATTAATAAATATCTAATTAGTATATCTCTATTTTAAGGTAATAGTAGGATTGTTTGTTACAATTATTAACTTAACTTTAAAAGTTTGAAATTTTTTAAAATATTCAAATCATTTAAAATTCGAATTAAATGCTATAATTAAGTCTAATTATTACCATTATTATCTAGAATTCAAAATTTAGAATTTTTATAATGTTAACAAAATTTTAAAATTTATATTATAGATTTTGAAATATGAAATTATATATTTAAATAGAATATTTAATATTTGAATAGATATAAATTTTAACTGAAATCTATCTATTAAAATTCTAATAAGCAATATTTGAATTTTAACTTGTAACTGATTGGAGAAGTTTATAATCAAAACTATTATTTGTTAAATTTTAAATATATTAGAAAATCTCTAATTATAATAACTCTATTTTAATGGTCATAGTAGGATTAATTGTTACAACTATTTATTTAAATTCAAAGTTTGAAATTTTTTAAAATATTCAGATAATGCAAAATTTGAATTAAATGTTATAATTAAGTCTTATTGTTACCATTATTATTCAAAATTTAGAATTCTATAATGTTAAAAAAATTTAAAATTATAGAAATCGAAATATGAAATTATATACTTAAATAGAACATTTAATATTTGAATATTTATAAAGTTTAATTGAAATCTATCAATTCAAATTCTATAAATCAAAATTTGAAAGATTAAAATCATTCAAAAATTTGAATTAAATAGTTTAAATGTGTTAATTAAATATAAATATAAATGTTACCATAAATCTTAAATTCATTTTTTCAGATTAAATATTTAAATAAAACATTTAGTATTCAAATATTTTTAAAGTTTAACATAAATCTATAATTTCAAATTCTAGTATTTAAAATTTTAATTTTTACTTGTAATTAATTTGAGAAATTTACAACCAAAATTATTAATTGTTATATTTTAAATATATTAGGAAATCATAATTTAATGATAATAAATAGTTTTGTAATGGTTACCATTATTAACTTTAATCCAAAATTTTAATTTTTTGAAAAGATTAAGTCATTCAACATGTGTAATTAAAAGCATAATAGTATGTGTAATTTGTTACCATTATTAAACAAAATTCAAATTTTAAAATTTTGTCCAATTCGTATTTAAATATTTCAAATTTTGATTTGAAATTTGAAATTGATAATTCGCCATTTAATTGATTACCAATATAAGCTAAACTAATATTAGGATAATATAGGGCAATTAATAGAATCAATTAATGTATTAATAAGAGTTGACACAACTTATGTAAGGACTTTGAATCATATTAACTGTGTAAAAAAAGGATAATTAGTATGTGTAATTTCCTACAATTATTAACCAAAATTCAAAATTTTAAATTTTGTCAAATTAGAATGTAAACATTTCGAACTTTAATTTGAAAATTTGAAATTCAAAATTCAATATTTAATTGATTACCAATATAAGTGAAACTAATATTAGAATAATATAGCACAATTAATAGGATTAATTAATGTATTAATCGGAGAGTTGACACTACTTATGTAGAGACTTTGAATCTTATTAAATGTGTAATTAAAAGGATAATTAGTATGTGTACTTTCTTACCATTAATAACTAAAACTCAAAATTTGAAATTTTGTATTATTCGAATTTAAATATTTTGAATTTTAATTTGAATTTTGAAATTCAAAATTCAAAATTTAACTTATTACCAATATAAATTACACTAAATTTAGAAAGTTAGTAATTTGAATGTAATAAGGAAATTTAATGAGTTCCTAATTTACGTCAGTTTCCTTTCTCATTCTCATTTATTGCTTTTTGTTTAAAAAAAAAGTAAAAAGAGTAAAACTTGAAAAAGCGACATATCTTCAATTTACCAGTATCTCCATCATACAAAGCATGAACATAAAAAACAACGTTGGAACACGACATATTTAGCAAATTGCCACTAACGGCATTTTAAAAACACCTTTTAAAAACGACCCAAATTGAAGACTTTGTATTCCCAAACCATTTTCTTCTTTATAAATTTACGCATAAATCCAAAAACAATACATTATTATTGATTAAAAAATTAAACTTAAAATCAAGCCTAGCAAATCACTTTAGGGGACATAAATTGAAATTAGTTATCTATAACTAAACCTGATAATCGTTTTAGAGGTATATTGAATGTAATTCATAACATGAGCATGAGAAATATTGATTAGCAACTAAATAAAAAGATTAGAAACTCTTACCTGAGGTGAACAGTCTCTGGGATTGAGGTTAATAATCGCCCGTCCTGTATATCGAGATGAAAAACCTCGTGTATTAAACGATTAATCCATCAATAAACGATTCATGATGAAAGCATGAATATAACATAATAATTAGAACACAAATTGTAAAATCAAACCAAAAACGTATGTGCAAAATCGATCCAACACTTGCCTCTCAAACTTATAGTCGTCATCATGTTTAGTCAAAGAACAATTTAACCCATACGATCCATTTCCATACGTGCTTGCCTGAAAATCTAAATAAAATGACATTATTCAAATAATTGATTCATATAAATAACACATATGGTTGTCACACCCCAACCAATGGCGGAAACATCGAGGTGAGACTTGTGATAGATTGTCCAAAGACTTCATAACACTAAATTGTGATAATAGATTAAAATAGATTTCATTCGTATCTAAGATTCAACAAGTATACAATTTGTTCATGAGAAAAATACATTAACTTAAACATGAAGTAAAATAAAGATTGTTTCGTTTGTTTCTAAGGCCGAATCCTAAGTGATGTTTCTTGTATCGTCTTTGCAAGCTTTTCCTGCAACATGTATAAAATATCCGTCAACACTAAAGTATTGGTGAGCATACTAGTTTTGGTTTACATACATAGTATTTTAGAATGGTTTACTCAAATCTCATACTATAGCATTGCACATACATATCATACAAAAGACATAACTCAAACCCGCGAGTACCACAGCGTATACCTAACATATTCATGTTAGGCTGTTTAAATCTTAACAATGACCCATAAAGGGGGTGGTGTGCTAGTCCTATAGCGCTATAGATGTTAAGTGGGCTAATAATAGTTAATGAATTATGTTTAAGTATCTAAGAATCATAAGCATGGCAAGTAGCATATAAGTATGTTTAATAGATTGAGCATGTGTATTTATGAAAGCATTAGTGTGTTTTGCATATGATACATGTTTGCACCCCAAAAGTGATAAAGAGTAAAAAGGGGACAAGTATGAACTCACCTTCGCTTATCGAGTAAAATGCTAGCGTTGCGGGTGTATACGAGGCGAATCCCAAAGACTCAACCTAAAGTTTCAAGTATTCGAATTAAGTGTTTGAGCTTAAAAGAGTCTAAGTTTTCTAGGATTAGGCATTAGGGTTTCTAGACTAAATTGGGAACTTGCGTTTTTGAAATGATATTTATTTGAAAGTAATTGTTTTAAATAGATTTCGAGTATTCCACAAAATGTATAAATATAAATGAGTATATAATGATAATTTATATTTCATGTATCTATAAAATCAATACCATCAAATATTTAAGGATTTTCGAATAAAAATTTTAGTTATTAATTTCTTATGAAATTAATTTCACATAATGTATCTTTAATTATAAATAAAAATTTAAGATATGATAATATAAGTGAATAGCACATAAAATTAAGGTTTTTAGACTCACAATATTCTAGAGTATTTATAAGAATTTTATAAAACTCTAAAATATTTATTTGGTATTTTTAAATGAATATAAGTGTCGTAAATGTAATAATTTCGGTTTAATTAGTATAAAAATTATAAAAAATATATTTTTTTATAAATACATTGCTACTGATGCATAACACTGGGAAATAATTTTATAAAATATTTTCTGTTTTTATTTTTAATAAAAACATATTTATTTCCTCTAATATTGAATAACTTGAATAAAATACCAAAATAATACTAAAACGTAATGTTTTTCTGAAATAATAATTTTCCAGAGTCAAATAATGATAAAAGAATTTATATAAAAAATTTGGGCTTTTGAATCACTTAAATTGGTTTTAAAAAGAATTTATTATGATTTAAACAAGAAAATTAATTAAATATATATAATAATAAAATTTTCGAGGTTAAAAATATAAATAATAAAATTTGAAGTATAAATGAGCTTCTGTAAAATTTATAGAATTTTTGGAGTCCTATAAGTATTTTAAATAAATAATCAAACTTAGAATGAATTTATATATTATCAAAAAAGGAAGAAAAAAAATATATAAAAGAGTTTGGTGGCTGGCTGAGTCGAACCCGTGACCTTGGAGGGTCCAAGCCTTAACCAAAGCATTCACAACCAACTGAGCTGTCACTTGAGATGTGATTTATTTGAACTGAAATAGATATAAGTGTATTACAAAACGAACCAGGTTCCCAAATCTACTACTAGAACCCTAACCCTCTATCAATTTATCAATCGATCGATTTAAGGCACGACATCAGACAAAAGAATAGGGCTATTAAAGAGCATAAAGATCCAAACAAAACCGTATAAAATAATTAAACTTACAAGGCCTAATCGATGTGAAATTGATTGATTTAGACTCGCGACTTCAAGAATATGAATGCGTCAAATTGGAGTTTGATTACTTGGTAGATTTTGGGGCTTTTGTTACAGAGTGAGTCAAAAATCAGTTGTGAACAAAACCTAGGCTTTAATTTATGTAAAGGCGTCGTGGTTAATAAAAGCCAACGCGTGGGTTCGTGACTCGAGGTAGGTTTCGATAATTATAGCATTTAACAGGCCTAATGACGCGTGGGAAGGATCGTGGGATGTGCTCCTCGATCCCAACAAGTGTCTCCCTGGTTGGATTAACAAATGGTAATGGTTTCGATGTTTAATTGCTCGATTTTCAAAGTGGGTGATGAACCGGGTCGGGTTTTTGACCCGTTTTGCAATCCGGTTTGTAACGGTTGGATTCGATATGAGTTTTTAATAAGTTTCGATCAGGTTTCAAGTTTGTCGGGTTACGTAATATGTGAATTCGCTTAACTTCGGTTACATATTTGTATATGTTTATAAAAAAAAATGAGTCTTTTATATAAAAAGGATGTTTTTCATCAATCTTATATGTTCAATATTATCATTTATTATACTTAGTATAAATTTTGGAATAATCCCAATGATCTTTCATATAAAATCTAGTATTTCGATTAAAATATCACATATAAAATACACAGTTATTACAATGGTGACGGTGTGACAGTGATGATGATGGCGGTACCGCTCTCCACCACCACATTCTTTCCGACAATCATCACCAGAATCATCGCGTGTTTACAGATTCTGGGTCGAATGATCATCATCAAACATCTCCAACCCTTAACCTTGTTCCGCCTTCTTTAGTCCGATGATCGGACAGTCACCAAACAGTTTAAGATGCATGGGGTCCGGTGAAGGCCGGCTACGATGAAAGATGATGGTCGGACTGGCTTCTGTCGACGTTTATGAACATCAAACAAAAGAAAAATCAAGACCAATAACAAAATTTCAAACAAATTGTTTGATTATAAAAACTAACTAAAGATTTCAAAATCAAAAATCAAACATTGACTTGTATTTAGGAGAATGATCGGTTTTTTAGGAGAATGGACAATGATGGTGTTAAAGGTGATTGTTTTTAAAATATAATCTCACCAAAATTAGGTGTATAAGAAAGTTAATGTGCCTTGACTGATTTTGACAATAATAATCATAATTACTTACCTAATTTAATTTTGACCATATTTATGTTTTAATTGAATTTTGGATTAAAAAAAAAAAAGAAAAGTTTATAAATTCTATTGTTGAGACACATGGCACAATATGGGAAGGAGAGATAATTGATGGTGTAATATGGGAGTGCCATGTGTCACAATAGAGTTTTATTTATTAGATGAATAGATAGATTATTCGATGTTAACGAAATTATTAATAAGGTAAATACCTTTTATGAGATAATAAATCTAAAGGTTACCTACAAATTTCCGAAAGTAGTTTTTCCAAAGTATAATGGTTGGAAATTATTTAGGAGTTACAATGTCACAATAAAGATTAAAAGAGTTAACTACTTTGTCACATGCTATGGATATGTTAGAAAAGGCTAATTTCAAAATTTTAATTAAACAATTTGCATATAATAAAAACGGAAAAATAACTTAATGTTAAGATATTTTACATGTACAAAATATCTATATTATCTATACTATATTATAAAACATTTGAGAAAGATACCAACAAAATTCAAGTAATTACAACACTTTTTGCATATGGTACAACAACTTAATGAAGTTAGTAAGAGGACAAAGTAGTCTTTTCTATTTGAATATTAAAAAAATTAATAAATGAAAATTAATCACAATTAATTAGGTGAATGACTATCAAGTTTTTACATATCATAAGAGACTTTTTAAAAACTTATATTAAATCGTGATTTTTTAAAGGTATATTAAATCATGTTAACTGCCATTAAATCAAACCAAAAACTTATATTTCTTAACTCTCCCGTATTTGACTTCTATTACATCATATTTAAGATAATAATAATACTAGTGGGGTGCCCGCGCGTTGCGGCGGAGACCACAACACTCTAATTGATGATTTTAAGGGTGTGTATAAGTTGTTGTTCGGTTCACTTCGGTTTCGAGCCATAATCAAAACAAAAAATTTCGATCAAGATATTTCAAAAACCGATTGGTTTCAATTATTCATTTGTTCTAGTTTGGTTAATCGGTTATAAACATCGGTCCAACTGGTTTTCGATAAATAACCGAAAACTTTACTTGAGTTGGAAATGTGGATTTGAGTTGAAGTACTCAAGAAGGAGAACCCATTATTATTTATTTATTTAGTTTTATGTTATTGTCCACTCCTTTTATATGAATATTTCTAAATAGCTTTGCTTGAAATTCATTATAAACATAATCTTTCTTTTCCGATCATAGAATCCAGTGACCGTATAGTTTTAATTAGATTAGCCATACGTAGTAATTTCAAAATTCAAATCATTACCTCATGATTAAAAACATGACTTTCATTATTGATTTTTAGATTTCTATATAATATTATAAGGTTTATAAAACTTTAACTATTATAAAGTACATAGTTCTATATAAAATAGTATAACAAAACTTATACCATATATTATGAATTATTTTTTATGTGTTCTATTTAATGTGTTTAAAATAATTGTAGAATTGAATGTCATGTGTTGTCAAAAACATTTCATGACTCTTGATTATCTTTTAATTAAATATGGTGTTTAAAAGACAATTTTACCCTCAAAAAGTAGTTATTATATGCATTGTGTGTTGTACCATATGTAATCAAACTTGTACCTCTTAAATTTTAAGAAGTCCTTGTCAAATGCTTTATAATATAGTATAGATATAGATATAGATAATAAAAAAAATAAGTTTTATTATTATTATTGTTGTTGTTTTTTTTCTAATGTTGTAACTTAAATATGCATTAAATTATTTTGATACAACTATTTTGTTTTGCTAATAAGCACGATCCATTCAAGAATAAAAAGATGATGATAATGAATAATCATATAAGCAAAAAGCATTAATATAATAATAATTATTTAGAGTTTCACTTTTAATTGTCGAACACCTTCCACTCACCTATTTTAAAATTGAAGCATTTCAAAGTAACATATGGAAGCTTTATGAATTACCATCAAGCATTATAAACCTTTGTGACCTCAATAAATCTTCCTTCATAGCCACTTAATTCAATCTCCTATTCCAACTTGCGCCAACAACAGTAACACTGAAAGCCCCCATTACTAGTACGAACTACAATCGCCACTGCAGTGTTTCTTCTTATCGTTACCCCACCTCGGTTACGAACCTGTAGCATTCTTCCATGACCACCTTTGTTCTGCTTGAACTGCACCATCACATAACTCTTGATTTTGTCGAATACGATCAACCACCGATGGATAGCCACCGCAACCATTGTATTTCTTTTGGTTTGTTTTCGCGCATGGGTTGAGGTAAGAGCTCATGCTCTTTTAGAATCACTTAATTTCTTAATTATATCAAAGTTCTAATTACCCGAGCACAACTTCGATGATTGTTGATCTTCCTACTATTTGAAACAATTATGAGTTGAATGTGTAATACCATGAGTTCAAGTTTGTATATGAATATATGATATCGAAGTCAGACATTCATCATTGTGTTTTTGTTTTGTTCACAATGATGATTTCCATATGCGGGCTCATAAACTGTTATTGTTTTTATACACCTGATTGATTAATCTCAATAGTAATACATAATTTTCAATTTTGTTTCATTTGACTGGGCAATTTTTACTTCATTTGTATCTTTCTTTTGCTTTTTCATTGTTTTATATGATAGGTGCATTTGGGGATCATTGGACGTGTGATGAGATTCACCAACAAGTTAGAATGTAGATGATGAAAGAAGGTGTTAGAGACCTAGTTTGATATTGTAATTAATCATTTAATTATGTTAAATATTTTACTTTGTTAAATTGTTTTTTTAATAAATTTTAGAATTATTCTTTGGTCTGATTATTGCGATGTTAACTTGATTAGGTTTATTTAAGAGGTTTATAATGGTTTACTATGCTTGATATAATTATTGAAACTGAGGTTGAGTTAGGTGCTATTTAGAGAGGCTATTGGCTCTAAAAAAACAAGCTAATTTTATATGTTATTAGTATTTTCTTTATTTTGAATAACTAATTTATATGAGTTTTATTGATCCTGTACCAACCTCTTCAACTGGGTGTCCTCTACGAAGACAACTGGTGTTTGATTGATTCGAGGTTAGTATTTTACTATTTTTTGATGTTTTTGGTCATCTTGCTAATGTATTAAAACTTGAGAGATCCCGGGTGAGCTAGCTAAACCTGATACTTAAACTTGGATGATTTTAGAACTTGTGACTAAACCGAGTGCAATGGCCTCTCAGCTTTAATAGTAGCATTTTAAATTTTGTTTTGGTTTGTTGAGATTTGAGAAGGATTATCTCTATTCTCAAAAGATTGCACGATTAGTTATTATTTGTGGTAATTTATGACATGATGTAAAGAGGAATAACAAAATTTATAGAACATTAGTGTGATATTTGATTTCGAAATTATTTGCATGTTCAAATCTATGATGATGTTACTTCAAAGTGCTTATCTAGGTGCGTAAAATTTTTTATATCCAAAGTGTATTAACATTATTAGTTTTCCTATCCAAAAGTATTTAAGTTTTTAGAGTGTTTAACTCAATTCAATCATATTCCTTTTTAAAAAAAAAGAACCACCAAACTTTCAATATGTGCTCCAATATATGTTGTCCCGCAGCAATGCACGGACACCCCACTAGTTATAAGGTAAAGAATAACGAAGAAAATGTGAATGCTCAAAGGCCCAACCCAAATAGTGCTTATCACATAAATATTACAAATGTTTAGTCCTCATGCCCTGAACATTTAGTTTTAAAATTTATAGTTGCATGTTTTGGGTTATAGTACCAAATTATGTTACAAAGTTGTTGAGTTTGAGTGAAAATGATACAAAGATATAAAAATATAAGGAATGGAACAAAACAACCCATTCACGCCCTCTCATTGAGATTTCATGATCTAATCAAATCGGCAAAATCACCCAAAAACAGACATACAAGACAAAAGCTAAATCCCGCCTCCTAACCCCATAGTCATCGATGACACCATCGTTTTACAACATTCAAACCCTTTGTCCTTACCATTTTCACTCGTTTTTCCGATCAACATGAATATATTTTCCTACCACCGAAGTTTACTTAAGGAAAAAACACCAAGAAAGTTCTTAGATTGCTGACTCTCCTTTTAAATCCCCCTCGGTTCTCTTAATCCTTGTTTTTTTCTTATTGGTCTCTTTCTAATTGCCCTTCTGGTCTCAATGCATTCGTCTTTTCTCCAGATTCACCAACATTGATAGTTTTGTTTTCCAGTGACATGAATCCTTGTCGCATATTGTGCATATTGTCATGTATATAAGTGGCGGAGTTGATGCCTCAACTGCTCCGTTACTCCTAATGTCTTGTATGTGATGACTTTAAGATTTTAAATACATGCTTAAGCTACTAAATTTATATGTTGATATTCAGATTAGAGAGATCAAGTGAGTGGAGGTATAATCGGGTTGGCTTTGATTTTTTTTATTTATACTTATATTGTAAGAAATTAATTAGTGTACCAATAAAGTTAGTGTCATAGCCCAATTGTATTATGTAATAAAAACTACATAACCCAGACATATAACTTTTAAACTAAAGCCTAAAGATCTGAATAGAGTTAAATTCTCTCTCTCTCTCTCACACACACACACACACATATATATATATATATGTGTGTGTGTGTGTAATTATATATACTTAAATCATCAGCTGGTGAACAAATCTGATATTAGTTTCTTTATCAGTTTATTACTATAAATTTTAGCATATTTTGTTTTTCTCTTATAACTTTTAAAATACGATGTTTTAAAAATTCCGACTATGTCAATGTGACGTTTCTATTTTTGTCTACTTCTTTATTTGAGTTTGTGAGTAGTAATGTATAAGTAATTGAAACGCATGCATACATGTTATAAAGCTAACTCTCATTTACATTTTTTTTAAAATTGGCATCGTTTACGCTTTTCATTATTCTAATAATATAAGTTCTAAATATAATGTTGTAACGTTAGCATTTATATCTACGTTTCGAGAAAAGTTTTTGTTCAAAATTGAATGGGTTTAAATATAATTGGTTTTACCATAAGGATTGAACTAATTTGATTTGAATTTCGGTACCGGTACCAATATTCGCTTTATGGTCTGGAGGTAGAATAACCCTAGAAAAAGCAAACAAATGCCCTTGGGTTTTATATGCCTCCAAATTAGAAGAAGAGCCTACGTGGGTAGTTAAAATATATAATCTTGAACACACATGTCTTCAAAGTAGATATGTTAGGGCATTCACTTCTGAGTGGCTTTCAAAAGAGATCTTGTACGAGATAGAGACTAACCTAACTATTCCCATTAAGTCAATTCAAGAACAAATTCAAAGAAAGTATGAAATGGGAGTCTAAAAATGAAGGCATACAAGGCAAAGTCTTATGCCACACAACAGGTAATGTGTGATTAAAGTGTTTTGTATTGAGTATAGTATGTTAAGAGACTATGTACTAGAGTTGCAAAGAACCAACCCTGGTACAACTGTGAAACTTGATGTGGACATTGATTACAATCCTGATTTTGATTCCATAGTGTTTAAGAGAATTTATATTTATCTAGGTCCACTTAAAGAGAGTTTTAGAGATTGTCATTGGGAGTTAATTGGGTTGGATGGGGCTTTCATGAAGGGCTCATTTCCAGGTTAATTGCTAATAGTTGTGGGTGTAGATCCAAACAATGGCATCTATCCGGTGGCTTATTCCACATATGAATTAGAATGTTTAAATTCATGGGTTTGGTTTTAGAGACTATAGGAGATGACCTGGACTTAAATGTGAACTCCAATTTCACATTCATCTCTGACAGACAAAAGGGATTAATCCTTGCCTAGCAAAAGGTCTTCCCTTATGCTGAACACACCAACGTGAAAGTGCAATAAATGGTCAAAGCCTACAAGGATATGTTGTGGAATATAGCATCTTCCACCACACGGCGTGAATTTGAAAGACTAATGGAAAAATAATGAATGTTTATGCTTTCTAGTTATTACAACAAAATCAAGCCCATCACTGGGCTAGAAGCCATTTTACAGGTTTAAGGCTTCTATATTTGTTGTTTTACATGTTTTGTATTTATTTTGTTCGCATGATTTGTGTTTGTTTTTTCGTATGTAAGGCTAAATCTGATATGATATTGAATAATCCGTGTGAAGTGTTTAAGGCAAGATTAGTTGATGGTGGGGATAAGTTTATGATAACTGCCTTGGAGTTTGTTAAAGAATACTTAATAAGGAGAATAGTGAATGTGATTATGATTATTAACAAAACTGATGGTTTATTGGCTCCTAAAATGGCATTAAAGTTTGAAGAGATTAAAAAAAGAAACAACACATCTAAGTGTGTTATGGAATGGTGGAAGACTATATGAGGCTATTGCAGGATTTTTGGAGAACAATATGTTGTAGATGTAGTTGACAAATATTGTTCATGTAGGAACTGGGAGTTAACAGGGATTCCTTGTAAACATGTTTTTGCAACTAATAGGAACATAGCTATGAATGGACAACAAGCATAAACAAATTAGTGCTTTATTACTTTGTTATAATGTTGTATATAATTAAAATGTTTTATATAACATGTTGAATTACCAGAAGCATGGGTACATCCTTGTTATAAACTTTATACTTAGGAAGAGGAGTACTCACACAAAATTGGACCCATTAATGGTAGAAACATTTGGCCAAAATCAGGTGGTCGTTTAAAGTTAACGCAACCATATCATCATGTTCCAATAGGCATGCCACGAAAGCAAAGGAAAAAAAGATGCATTGGAGAAGGATGATGATATGGTGGTTGGTGGAAAGTTGAGTAGAAAAGGGACCGTGACATGTCGTAAGTGTAAAAATAAAGGTCATAATAGAAAAACCTGCAAGGGTCAAGGTGCATCAACATCAAAGAATGGGAACATTGCTGGTGGAAATGTGAGTAATAAAAGAAAAGCAACAGAAGATAGGAAGGTGACTGTTAGAAATATAACTAGAACTGTGATATGTGGGTAATGTATACAAAAACGTCCCAATAAAAAAAACTTGCAAATATGAATGTGGATCAACATCATCAAAAAATGAAGTTGTATTGTCTTGGTATGCAATGGTCCATGTAGTAGTCTTCTAGTAATTATGGGATGAACTAGTAGTCTTTTAGTACGCAAGTAGTAGACTTTGATAAACATATCTTTGTTTTCAGTGACGAATCTTGACCTGAAACTTCGGGGGTCGGAAGTCACTAGTTTGGGGGGTCGAAACCTTATATACAAAAAAATTTCTATACGAATACTATATAATCGAAACTTATGAGCAAAAATTTGGGGGGGGGTCTCCCCTTAAAGAATCGCCCCTATTTGTTTTGGTATGTATGGTATGAACTATTATTTTGGTATGGTACGAAATTACATTTTTCTATGTTATTTTAATGCTTTGTTGATATGGTTTACTATGTTTTGTATAAAATAGACAAAATCAACATTTGAACCAAACTGCAATCACAACAAACATTTCATTCAAAACCACCATTTTTCATTCGTAACCAAAATACTTAGCCATCATTTTCCAAACTACATTAACAATCCACATTTCTTGACAAAACCACAATCAAGTACACAAACTACATAACCAACATGACTATAATTATTAGCATAGTAAATGACAACTTTTGAACTTCTTTTTCTTTTTTGAACTTCTTTTTGTAGTTCCCTAACATGTTGTTTGGTTATTTCTTGACTTTAAAAGCCTCGAGATTACTTCAACAAATTTGCGACATATTGGGGATCAACGCAAAAAAAGAATTGACACATAATTCATTGCTGAAATTAAATTGGGTTAGATATTAGGGTTAAAATCGTTGCAGGAATCAACGCTTGGTTTAAAATCTTACCGTTTGGGACAACTAGTAAAACCTGTGTCCATGGTTGATACATGCCCACGAGGTTCGAACTGCAACCACTAGTCCACAGTAGCATTGATCCACTGACGAAGAACTGTGACGACCGGAAAATTTTTCTTCCTTATCGTTTTATTCTTATTGGCTTCGGGAAATTTTCGGGACGAAAATTCTTTCAACAGGGGGATGATGTGACACCCGACATGTTTAGGTTAACACTTTATAAAACGCATAAGTCTACCTTAGCGAAAAACGTTTTCAAACATACTTAACCAGGTCAGTTGAGTCGTTATGATGGTTTCGGGAATCATCGGGAGTCGTTACAGTGATCCACGGGATCATTGGGAGTCGGTCCATAACCATGTGAACAAGGATTGGTGATTTGTAGAATCGCCGGGTTTAACGCGCACACGCAAGTCTCGAGTCCTGGGAATTGGTGAACGGATGTGAACGTGTTAGTTATCATACATTATGTATTTACAATCATTATATGACTTGTCGGTATGTGAATACGAGCTTATATGTGTTAAAATAGTGCTTAACGTGCCAAAAACCCAAACAGCCCTGTAAGGGGTGAGTAGCAGGGGTGAGTAGCCTAAATGCATGTAAATAGGGGGTGAGTATCCTAAATGCATGTAAATAGGGGGTGAGTAGCCTAAATGCATGTAAAAGGGGCGATTAGGGTATCCTAATCGCCTGTTGCAGCACGTAATCGCCTGTTCTGTGTCTGACGACTAGAAACTCCTATAAATACCACCATTGACTTGTAAAACATCATTTGTGCAACCTTAATAGTCCCATAACCTCTCCCAACACATATACACCCTCTGGAACACGTTTTTGCCCAATAAATCATCTTTCCAAGCTTTACACCTCATTATCTTGCAAATTCAAGGTGCGTTCTTCATCCCAAACCTTTTTAATGTTATTGTTTTGCTCCCTAAAGGTCCAGACCTGATTCCTAAGTGTTTTTGTCTTTAAAAACTTATTAAAAATGGTTTCCATATAAACCTAAACCTTCATACTTGCTTTATATGATGTTATCATGCAAAGATAGGATTTTTATGATTTAAACATGTGAGTTCTTGTGTATTTGATATGTTTATGAGATAAATAGGTTGTTAGCATGATTATTGATGGAATTGGAAGTTCATAGTTGTGTATTGTTGATAATAGGCGTTTTGACCCGTTTGAATGATTATGAAGGATTAAGGATGATATGATGTGTTTTGTTGATTGCTTGAGGTTAGGGTTTACTCTAGGATGATGCTAGAACAATAGGATTATGTTGAACAACGTTGTTATGTGATGAAATCTGGATATTTGCTATTTAGGGTAAGTTTTGCATGTTGATGTGATGTTTACATGCTAAATATGTTATTTTAAGAAACACTTGAATTCGGGACTGTTAGATTGACAATAAATTGGGGGGGTGGGGTTTGCTTGGAAAAGGTTTATAAATGATTTGGGTTTACTATTGGGTGTTTCCACATGTTTCGGATCTGATTTGGAGGATTAAAAGCGCGAAAACACAACATACTACTGCAGAGGGCGAGTAGGTTTCTAATCGCATGTAACTACAGGCGATTAGGACCTAATCGCATGTAGTTATAGGCGATTGGCCTCCTACTTGCGTGTTGTACACGTGATTACTTTCCTAATTGCCTGTTTGACTTTCCTAAATGCTAGTTGACTTTTCTAAATGCTAGTTGACTTTCCAAATTGCATGTTTGATTCCTAATAGCATGTTTTGCTGTTGTAAGTGCATTTTGACAACCCGGAACATGGTTTGACACCTAGGAACATGTTAGGAACCCTGTGACATGTCTAATAACTTGGTAACACGTGTTCGGACTTGTTTATGCATTAATTGGGCGTTGTGCTAGACATAGTAAACTTTTGCGCATGCTAAGTGTTTAATTGCATATGTTGCATGATATCTTGTATTTGGCTAACACGTGGAATGTCGGGTCACCAATGGGACGTCGGGCCTTGTCTGGTCTGGTCGGTTTAACGTTCAAACATGTTTTCAACATACACGGTCACGGTCTGGACAATTGGGGACTGATTAGCCTTCGGGTTAGTAGTCAACGCACTTATGTAAACTCATTGATATGTCGCCACTAGTTGGGGCTATCACACGCGTGTCGGATCTTTCTTAACACATCAGACGCAACCTAAGGTGAGTTCACGGCCCCACTTTTATCAGTTTTGTTTTCGGGGGAGAAACATGCTTACACACTTTTAACACATGATTTCAAGTTATACTATGGCTATCATTATATTACTATACGGCTCATCTAAATCCCAAAGAAACCACTAATACGGGTATGTAGCGGGGAAATGTGGATAGCGCTATTGGGCCTGACAAACCCCACTCGACGGCTGTAGGCCGGGCGGGTGCATATTGTCTCAAACACACATGGTCTACCGGGGATGACGGTAGTCCGAGGGATACCAAACAGTAACAAACACAGTCAGGAATGGTTTCAACCGTAGTAGTAATTAACTTAACGCCTAGCTAGCGTTCACACAACATAGTAGTAACGGTAACGGTTTACAAAGGATTTACGAAACGCTTATTATAAAACCTGTGAACTCACCAGCATTTATGTTGACATCTTTTTGGCATGTTTCTCAGGTCGTTGAGGTAGCAGCATCGTGTCTAGGCGTACGGAGTCTCACGGCGTCTAGGAGTCACTTGCATGTCATTTAGTACTTTCAGACTTTTATGTTTTACTTCTGGTTTGTAATAAAGTTTTACGCTTCCGTTGTGGTGGATAAATTTTGAAAACTAAATGGGTAGTTTACATTACTTTCGTATCATATAGTTGTCATTTGTTGTGACCGTTGACTTGGATCCTGGTTTGTCACGCGCCTCGTGGTAAAACTTCGCATGTGGAATTTGAGGGTGTGACAAGAACGATGGGTTCACGGCAGGCATGTGTGTGTTTTAAACGTTGTTGAGGAATAAGAAGTCTAAATATCAAGAATAAATACGATTTGACAAAAATACCCTCATGTGTGGGCCACACAATGGTGAGACCCAATCAACTTTTAACTCCCATTAGGCCTAAGAGTGGAGGGAGTGGGGCGGGAGAGGCTACGACCGGCGGGAACACCGCCACCTGCGGGCGTGGAGGAGGGAGGTGGGGCGGGAGCTTTTGGCCGGGCGTGGGGGAGAAGTGGAGGACACTTGTCAAGCATTGATTGGGCCAACTATCTTACCGTTTGATAATTTAAAAAAACAAAAATTATATAACCGTTGCCAACGGTTGAAAAGAAAAAAAAATGAAAAATTATATATATATATGTGTATAGGGTGGGGTTAGCATACAAAAGAGGTGTTTTGTAAGAAGGGCGAGAAGGAAAAATGACCATTGGATCAACTTGATGGAGGGATGAGATAATAGTAGTGGCAATTTTGTAATATGTGTTATAATAATATTAGATAAATTAAGATTGTGGGGGTAGATGTGTAATATTACACATCTTAATTAATAAAATCTATTTAATTCACTTAATAACTCATCTCTCTTTCCAATCTAATTTAATTTGCCTCTTTCTCTTTCTTCCTCTTTCTTCTCTCTCCACACGATTATTCTTTTTCTTTTTCTCCTATTTCATACGATCGATAATATGATTGGTTCATCGGCCAACAAAGAAGATTCTTGGTATTGTGTTTTAGCTTCTTGGAATGGTGTTTGATGGAAAGTCGTATTTTTATTTTTTAGATGTGTTTTCAACTTTAATTTGTTTGCTGTTGAGTTTAATGTTTTTATGTTTTATATGATAGTGATAAAACACATTGTTAATCAGATCGATGTGTTGGAGTGGAAAAGTTGTGTTGTTGTTTATGTTTTTAAGTTTAAAACACAGTTTTATGTACAAAAAAGTTTGTATTTTATGGGAAAAGTCTTATTGTTCTTGGTTGTGTGTTTTATGTTTAAAGTTAATTGATAAAACACAATGAATAATCAAATGTCACCTTTATCTGGTAAAACACAATACTGTGATCTGGGTATGTTGTCCATGAAGATAAAACACAAATACTGTGTATGTTGTCCATGAAGAAAAAACACATAACGATGAACACCTCGTAGATAATGATGAGCACCTATCCTTAAAGGAATATACATACGCCATTTTATTGACGTGAAATACTATCTCGAAAAAAAAAGAATTTGGTAGATAATTAAAAAGTAATTTAGACATAGTTGATAATGATGAGCACCTCTAAAAAATCATTACATGTCAGAGATTTCAAAAAAAAAAAATGTGAACAAGATATGGATGATTATGGACAAAAAATACCTCTTAATTCAAATGCTTTAAATTAAATTGGCCATAAATCTCTCATTTTGACTAAGAGGTTGATTTTTTATAAACTTGAAAAAAACATGTATTTACTCTATTGCCCTTCTTATTAAATTAAAACTTTGCCACGTGTCACTCCCACGTGCCTTCTTACCCTTCTCACAAAAAGAGGTTTTTGTACCCGAACCTCTACCTATGTGTGTGTGTGTATATATATATATATATATATATATATAGGGTAGGGATCCATAGAAAACCCTCCCTATCTAGAAAACTCTGGAAACTCTGACTTCCCGAGCTTTTTAGGGCCTGGAAATTTTAGGGCATGTAATATACATGATTTTAAGCATTTTGAGCCAAAAAAATCAAAAAAGCGCCGAGCACTTCTTTTTTTTAAAAAAAAAATATAAGTTTTCGGGTAACACATGTTAAGCGAAATTAACATGTGTTAACAATGTGTTACCCGAAAACTTATTTATTTTTTTTTAAAAAAAGTGCTTGGCGCTTTTTTGATTTTTTTTGGCTCAAAATGGTTAAAATCATGTATATTACATACCCTAAAATTTTCATATAAAAAAAAGCTCGGGAAGTTAGAGTTTCCAGAGTTTTCACTATAACAAGGGTTTCCAATATATCCTTTACCTATATATATATATATATATATATATATATATATATATATATATATATATATATAGGGAAAGTATAAATTGAAAACCCACTCGAGTTAAAAAAAACTCTGAAAACCTGTCAAAAAACCATCTAAAATGTTTTTTTTTGAAAAAAAATACACAAGGTAACATACATGTTTTTAAGCGTTTTGGGCCAAAAAAATAAAAAAAAGCGCCGAACAAATTTTTTTAAAAAAAAATAAACAAAAGTTTGCGTTGTTACACATGTAACAGAGCTGTTACGTATGTAATAGAGCTGGAAGACTATCTAAAGATGTCGGCTCGAACAACTAGGGAAACTCTTTACTATTTTTGTGCGTACGTCATTGAACTATATTTTAAAAAATATTTGAGAAAACCTACGTTTAGTGACGTACAACAACTTTTGTAGTTTCACGAAGAAAAACATGCTTTTCCTAGGATGCTCGGTAGTTTAGATTGCATGAAATGGGAGTGGGAACTTTGTCCAACTGCATGTCAAGGTCAACACTCAAGTGGATATCATAAAAAGCCTTGTATGATGCTTGAAGCGGTTGCATCACAAGAACTCTGGATTTGGCATGCGTTTTTGGTGTGCCCGGTTCGTCAAACGATAGAACTATTCTTGGTCAATCCCCAATTTTCAACGATCTTGTAAATGATGTTGCACCGAAAGGAACTTTTTTCATAAACGAGGTAGAATACAAGTACGAGTATTTTCTAGCAGATGGAATTTACCTTGATTGGGCCGTGTTCGTCAAATCTTTTACATGGAGAACTACGTTAGACCCTAAGCGAACAAAGTTTAACAAAGCTCAAATGACTGCACGGAAAGACATTGAGCGAGCTTTTGGTGTTTTGCAAAAAAGATGGTGCATTTTGTCTATGCCATGTCGAATGATGGAAAAACCTCAAATAAGAAATGTGATGTACGCATGCCTTATTTTACATAACATGATTTTGGAAGACGAAGGGCGTGCAATATGTGAGTACTTTGGTGAGGAACCACCATCAAGTCAAGGAAACATTACTGATGAAGAAATAACGTTGAACAACTTGGATATCAAGAATAGCCAAACACATCACAACCTTCGAGCGGATTTGGTTGATAATATTTGGAGTGTACTAAGACAATACCAATCCGACGATGATTAAAAACATGTTTGTACATGTATTTTTTTAGTTTATGTGTTTTTTTAATTGATGTATTTTTTTTATTTCATGTTTTTTTTTAATTTTTTTAGTTTGTAGTTTATTATTAATTATAATGTTTTTAATTATGTTTTTATTAAAATTGTGTTTTTTATTAGTTTATATAAAGAAAATTAAAAAATAAATAAATGCCACATGTCACTCCCCTTCTACTCTCCACAATTCCCCCCCCATGTGTCCCACAAGTGTCACATGGCGCTTCACCCCCTCTTTCCCCCCTCCACTCCCTATAGTCTAATACCCTAAGGTAACATTTGGTACGTAGGAATGAGAGGCGAAATGGAATGGAGCATTACGATGGAATGGAAAAAAAAAGTGTTTGGTTGGTTAAGGTAATGGAATCATCCATTACCTCCTCCATTCCATTCCCTCCAAAAGCCCCCATATTCATTCCATCCAAACCCCTTGTTTTTTTTCCATTCCATTCCCTCTGTCACCCTTCATCACCACTGACCACCACCACTACCCACCTCTACCACCACCGACCACCGCCGCCACTCTCCGTCATCAACCACCGCCACCCACCGACTACCGCCATCACCGAACATCACCACCGCCACCGCCGAGCACCGCCACCCACCACCAACCGCTGTAACACTCCAACCGATGGCGGAAACATTGGGATGTCACGTATTGATGATTGTTCAGTAGCTCATGGTAAATAATAAATTTCAATAATTGCTTTAAATACATTACATACAAATGTTCTACAAAAATCTGTACATCAACATGAAAAATAATAGTTACACATCTTCAAGCATCAACTCTAATCATCAAGCAAGCTACAACCTGAAACATGTTAAGTTTGAAAATATTTTGGGTCAACAAAAGTTGGTGAGAGTTACATAGGTTTTGATAATTGAATAAAAATGTTGTGCAATTCATGTGTCATGGCAAGTCTAGTCCATATGTGAAAACATACTAGAAGTAAATCGAGTGCATAATCAACCCTTGTGACTGTTATAATGTGGTACATCCCATACGCTCATGGTTCACTCGAATATGTTATGCGATAACAAACACCCACGCTACCTTTGTAGGAGGCACGTATCCGGGTGGGATTGTCAGTCCAATAGATCTATCGATGTATACCGTCGGCTGATCAATGTTAATGATTTATGCTAGAATTGTGCTTACCCTAGTCATGTTCAAGACATAATGCAACATAGAAAAACACATAGACACATTGATGATTGAATTGCATATATGATGTTGTAACATGTTTTACCTCAAAAACGGTGATAAATAGAAAAGGGGCTATGTAAAACTCACCTTAGCAAAATGTTATATCTCTTGAAAAATAGAGTAGTGTTTTGCCCAAACAATTGCCAAGTATTACCCTATAATCAAGATAATAAATATGTCTAAGTCTATCTAGTCTACAAATATATATATTCTAGGGCTTCGAATCGGGGATAAATGCTCGTTTGATTGATAATTAAAATGTTTGATAATTGAGAGAAATTTAGTAAATAAATAAACAAAAATCTTTTTATAAAATTTGAATTTAAGATGGTCACAATAATGAGTTTAAAGTGTAAAAATAATTTTTATAAAATTATTTTCTTTAAAATAGAATATTAAATCTATTTATTACAAATTGTCAAAATTTAACTTTAATGTTTAAAAATACTAAAATTAAAGAATTTTTAGGTTAAAAATTATATTTCTGTTCCAAATAATCAGAAATAATTTATATAACATTTTTGGTGCAAAAATTTTGAAAAATGAATTTATTATGATTTAATTATGATTAAAACTAACAAAAATTGATTAAAAATATTAAATAAATGATTTTTCAGAATTAAAAATCATTTCAGAAAATTTTATTGTTGTAAAAACTCAGAATAATTTTTGTGGAAATTTATAAGATCGTTTTGATATTTTTATAGAATTTTATAAATAAATTAGAATAAACTTGTAATATTTATAACATATATTAAATAAATTATTTTTGAAAAATTAAAAATTGTACAATGAACTTTACTATTAGAAGGTCATACAGTAATTTTTGTAGAATTTAAAAACCACTTTTAGTATTTAAAAACTATTTTAAAATATTTAATATGTTAAATATATATGTAAAAGGAACAAAAAAAAATGGTTGTTGGTTATGGGAATCGAACCCGGGTCTCTGGTCGGTTCGAGTTTTATCACAAGCGTGGCCACCAACTGAGCCACACCCTGAGAACGAATTGATTCCTGATTATTATAATTATATACCAATTAAGAAAACTGATTATATTTCAAGTTTAAAAGAAAAGAATTGAAACAGTTTGATACGGGACTCGAACCCGCGTGGTTTGGGTAAACAACATCAGACACAACCACTTGATCTAGATCAGTGGTTGTGTTTGATTCTCGTTTTTATAAATTATAACACATACACAGAACAGTTCTTCCCCAATTCGTGGTGTTTGAACCCTAGATTTTTCAATCGCACAAATCATACAACAATAACCCAATTAACCTTAGGGTTATTGTTGTGTGTATGCCGAACATCAAAACCCACGTGAAAAACTTGACTTACAAACACGTTTTGAATAAGAATTGATCGGTCAACGCCGAAGTCAAACACGATCAAAAATTCTTTGATTGAATGATTAATAACAGAAATGAGAGGTTGTGATAGGATTATCGGCGAGTGTAGAAGGTTTGGGGATGTTCAATTTATAGTGGTATTGTCTGGATCCTCGAATTGGTATGTTTGACCTTGGTTTGAATACACACGCGTATGATTGACTATAATTGAATCAAATTGATGATGATTACTCGTAGGTTTGACGTGTACTGGACCGGAGATTATGATTTCATACCAAATTTGGATCAAATACGCGTTTAACAACTCTAATTATGGTAGATTTATACCACAGTTGACTTTCCAAGTCAACTGTGAAGTACAAATCAAATGATATAATGATTGTGAGTCGGGTTTTAAAACAAGAACGTGTCTAGATCAGCTGGTTAGGTTGGAGTGTGAGGGTGACTCGGCTGAGGACTCGGGTTCGAACCCCGGCCTCAACATATAATTTTTTTACAATTTATTATATATATATATGTGCATTAAATATCAATTATATAATATTAGGGTTCCTAATGCTTTGCAAATTTTTTTTTTTAAAGGTAAATAATAATTAGAAACTTGACGTTTTTATTCAAAACGATGGTAACTTGTAAATGCGTAATGTTACAGTCTCCCCTACTTTTAGGAACTTCATCCCGAAGTTAAAAGAAAAACACAAGGTTGAGGATGATTGGGTAGAATTTGGGGCAACTGTGATTTGGAAATTCTTTTATTGGTAATAGGATAGTGGTTTCGGGTTGGGTAGGTGTGAGCTTTAAGAGTTGAATTAGGTTCGTCTGACATCGTAAGGAGAGTAAAAATCTAGTAAAGTATTAAGTTTTAGGAGTCCTAAAAGAAATGAGTTGATGGACTATAGAGGGACTAAATGAACTACCAGGTTAACAATTGGTCAACTACCGAAAACCTTGATAAAATTTCACACTACCTTAACGTACCTGTAAATTCATGATTACATTCCGGACCGTAATTACCAATTTACCTTACATTAGGGTTTTGCGTCCTTTTATGACTCTACCGATTGTTGAGCAGGTTCGATAGTCTCCTCCAGTCGTTGAGCAGGTTGTAGGGCCTCTCCCGACTGTTGGAAAGACATGATGACCTCTACCAATCGTTGAGTAGGTTGTTTGGTAGTCAACTAATTGTTATACAAGTAAGCAAGTATGATTTAAATATAGATATAGCAATTAGTTCACATTCAAACAAACATGCATCCAGGTGTTATGATAATACTCGAATTTATTACTTGAATCAAAAAGTGTCAATACATAGAAGGGGAAATGGAATTTAATAATCCCAACTTTGGGGGGTTGGAAGGCAGCAGTCCCAACTTGCAACTTGTACCACAGCAGTCCCAACTTGTCAACATTTTTATTTTAATAGTCCCAGACTAACCTCAGTTAAAAAACTCTGTTAAGTGCCACGTGTCAAAAAGTGTTGGTCTGTCAAAAAAAAAAGGGTGGGGCCATGTCCACGTCATATATTTATAATGTTTTAATGTTTTTAAAAAAAAGAGTAGCCCACAAATTTAATAATAATAATAATAAAGAATTATATATATATATATATATATATATATTACATCTTGTTCATCATCATCATCTCTTCATCATCTTCACCACAATCATAACCACCTGCCACCACCATCAACCACCGCCACCGCCGCCATCTGCAACCACCTCCACCGCCTGAACCCACCATTCTTCTTAAAACCCCATCAATCGTCACCACCTGAACCCACCATTCTTCTCAAAACCCAAATCAGTACATACATACAACCAAAACCCTTAATTAAAACCCAAATCAGTGTACATACATACAACCAAATCTGAACCAAAACCCTTAATTAAAACCCTAACCACCGCCATCAACCACCTGAGTTGTAATCGGTGTTGGAAGGAGTGTAGGAGTCGAGGAGTTTAAGGAAGGTGGTGGCGGCGGGCCAGAGCTGGAAGGAGAGGCCTTGGGAGGGGAGTTGACGGATAACGAGGGTGGAGGTGATGGAGTTGAGGTTGTAGCTTTGGTGTTCAACTGCTGTAGGAACTGGTTCAGGTTTATTACTATTATTATTATTATTGTTAGGTTGAGAAACGTGGTCGTCGTCTTTTTGGTCTAGTAACAGCATTGTGACGGGATTAATCTCCTCGTCGTCACTGGTCATGAGATGAGGACGGCCAGGAGGATAAGAGGGAGGGTGGTGGTGGTGGTGGGTGTCGTCGGAGATGGTGGTGGTGGACGGTGGTGGCAGGTGGTTGTTGTGGTGAAGATGATGAAGATGTGGGGTATATATATATAAATTCTTTTTTATTACTATTTAAAGATTTTTTTAAATAATTAATAGATTTTTTTAATTGAAAAACAAGTGGGACCCACGTTTTTGTGCCAACTGGACAGATTTTGCCACGTAGGACTGCCACGTGGGATGCCCACGTGGCATTTAACAGAAAAAGTTAACCTCAGTTAGTCTGGGACCAACCAAGTTAAATAGTTGACAAGTTGGGACTGCTGTGGTACAAGTTGCAAGTTGGGACTGCTGCCTTCCAACCCCCCAAAGTTGGGATTATTAAATTCCATTTCCCCTACATAGAATTAAAAAGTAGACATCATTCAAATGGTGGGTTTTGCTGTTAAGTAGCTGGAGTCTCTCGCGGGGTTATTTGGAGCAGCAAGGGCGTTTGTAGCAGGAATTCGACAAGCATCCGCAAGATGCCCATACCTTTGACAATTGGTGCACTGTCGGCAGGGTACTTGGGTTGGGTGGTGATACTGGCAGGTATCACACTTAGGCTGGTTCCCGTTGTATCGTTTCTTGTTGGGTGGGACAGTGGTGTCTATTGCAAAATTCCCGACCTTGCACTTTCCGTTGGTTGAGGCCTCGGTTTTGATTTCAACGGCAGGTTGGGGAGTATCCTTTGCAACAGTTTTCTTTTCCCCTTTCCGAGTCAGGGTTCCTGCCTTCACATGGTTATTTGTTAGGGTGGCCGCCAAGCGTTTTGCTTCCTCCAAAGTAGCAGGGTTCCTTCCCCACACCGTGTCTTGAATCTGCATCGGTAAACCACCAATGTATTTTTCGATCGCAATAGGCAAGGGGGTGACCTTGTGTGGTAGTAGTAGACTAAGTTCGTGAAAACGAGTGTTGTAGGCAAGGTTTTCTCCACTATCTTGAGCAAGATCATGAAACTCATCTTCCAGCTTCTTGATTTCATTACGAGGGCAGAACTCTGCCTTCATAATGTCTTTAGCTTGATCCCAAGTTAAGGCCAGTGCAGCTTCAGCTCCACGGGTGCGCTTTTCCTCATTCCACCAAGTGAGTGCTCGTTTGTGAAGAACACTCATGGCATAACGGACTTTAAAGTTGTCGGGGCACTCACTGTTAATGAAGGTATTCTCAATACCCTCAAACCATTGTAGGAGTCCTGTAGCTCCTTCTTCTCCACTGAACTTTGGGGGATTACAGGAATTAAAGTGCTTGAGAGTGCAGGCTGGAAGACCATTCCCATTCCCGTTGTGGTTTCCATTTCCATTCCCGTTGCCGTTACCGTTCATCTGGATGACTTGAGCTAATAAATTAGGAACCAGAGTCGCGATTTGCTGCGCCATTTGTTGAGAAATGATCGCAGCCAGTTGGGCATCGACACCATTGTTGTTATTGTTGTTGTGGTTAGTGTCATGGTTATGGTTGTGATTGCTACTCCCTTCATCATGATTGTCACCACTGTTAAGACGAGCGCTGCGACGTGGAGGCATGATCTGTAAGAGACACAATGAAGGTTCAATGAGACATGAATGAGGTAATATAAGGAATGTAATAATTTATCCATTTATTCAAACGAATAAACGAAAACGTTGACTTATCAAAGATTTTAGATTCTAATAACATAGTGAAGACATGCTTTAGCCTATAAGTGAACACTCATCCCGAGAATTCCCAGGTAGGCATCCGGGTCCCTCGTCTGATTGGGATATATGCGCAATGCCAGCCTAGACAGAAGACTCGGAATACAGGCGTTCACCCTTCCAGATTGCACGTGTTCGTTATTAAAATCTAGAACTTCAACGAGATCTCAAGGTGGTTCAGGCAAGGCCTGAGGATTTGTCCTATTAGTCTAAGAGCAGATCCAGTGATGGAGAGCAACCTTCTTGTAAGGATGAAAGTAGGGATAAGAAGTAGGAGGGAGATAGCGATTAGCAAGTAAAGGAGCAAATACTGGTTATAATCCTATGGTTATAGACTAGATTATTTTTCTAATAACCTAATTCCCTATAACCATGGCTCTGATACCAATCTGTAACACCCCAACCGATGGCGGAAACATCGGGATGTCACGTATTGATGATTGTTCAGTAGCTCATGGTAAATAATAAATTTCAATAATTGCTTTAAATACATTACATACAAATGTTCTACAAGAATCTGTACATCAACATGAAAAATACTAGTTACACATCTTCAAGCATCAACTCTAATCATCAAGCAAGCTACAACCTGAAACATGTTAAGTTTGAAAATATTTTGGGTCAACAAAAGTTGGTGAGAGTTACATAGGTTTTGATAATTGAATAAAAATGTTGTGCAATTCATGTGTCATGGCAAGTCTAGTCCATATGTGAAAACATACTAGAAGTAAATCGAGTGCATAATCAACCCTTGTGACTGTTATAATGTGGTACATCCCATACGCTCATGGTTCACTCGAATATGTTATGCGATAACAAACACCCACGCTACCTTTGTAGGAGGCACGTATCCGGGTGGGATTGTCAGTCCAATAGATCTATCGATGTATACCGTCGGCTGATCAATGTTAATGATTATGCTAGAATTGTGCTTACCCTAGTCATGTTCAAGACATAATGCAACATAGAAAAACACATAGACACATTGATGATTGAATTGCATATATGATGTTGTAACATGTTTCACCCCAAAAACGGTGATAAATAGAAAAGGGGCTATGTAAAACTCACCTTAGCAAAATGTTATATCTCTTGAAAAATAGAGTAGTGTTTTGCCCAAACAATTGCCAAGTATTACCCTATAATCAAGATAATAAATATGTCTAAGTCTATCTAGTCTATAAATATATATATTCTAGGGCTTCGAATCGGGGATAAATGCTCGTTTGATTGATAATTAAAATGTTTGATAATTGAGAGAAATTTAGTAAATAAATAAACAAAAATCTTTTTATAAAATTTGAATTTAAGATGGTCACAATAATGAGTTTAAAGTGTAAAAATAATTTTTATAAAATTATTTTCTTTAAAATAGAATATTAAATCTATTTATTACAAATTGTCAAAATTTAACTTTAATGTTTAAAAATACTAAAATTAAAGAATTTTTAGGTTAAAAATTATATTTCTGTTCCAAATAATCAGAAATAATTTATATAACATTTTTGGTGCAAAAATTTTGAAAAATGAATTTATTATGATTTAATTATGATTAAAACTAACAAAAATTGATTAAAAATATTAAATAAATGATTTTTCAGAATTAAAAATCATTTCAGAAAATTTTATTGTTGTAAAAACTCAGAATAATTTTTGTGGAAATTTATAAGATCGTTTTGATATTTTTATAGAATTTTTATAAATAAATTAGAATAAACTTGTAATATTTATAACATATATTAAATAAATTATTTTTGAAAAATTAAAAATTGTACAATGAACTTTACTATTAGAAGGTCATACAGTAATTTTTGTAGAATTTAAAAACCACTTTTAGTATTTAAAAACTATTTTAAAATATTTAATATGTTAAATATATATGTAAAAGGAACAAAAAAAAATGGTTGTTGGTTATGGGAATCGAACCCGGGTCTCTGGTCGGTTCGAGTTTTATCACAAGCGTGGCCACCAACTGAGCCACACCCTAAGAACGAATTGATTCCTGATTATTATAATTATATACCAATTAAGAAAACTGATTATATTTCAAGTTTAAAAGAAAAGAATTGAAACAGTTTGATACGGGACTCGAACCCGCGTGGTTTGGGTAAACAACATCAGACACAACCACTTGATCTAGATCAGTGGTTGTGTTTGATTCTCGTTTTTATAAATTATAACACATACACAGAACAGTTCTTCCCCAATTCGTGGTGTTTGAACCCTAGATTTTTCAATCGCACAAATCATACAACAATAACCCAATTAACCTTAGGGTTATTGTTGTGTGTATGCCGAACATCAAAACCCACGTGAAAAACTTGACTTACAAACACGTTTTGAATAAGAATTGATCGGTCAACGCCGAAGTCAAACACGATCAAAAATTCTTCGATTGAATGATTAATAACAGAAATGAGAGGTTGTGAGAGGATTATCGGCGAGTGTAGAAGGTTTGGGGATGTTCAATTTATAGTGGTATTGTCTGGATCCTCGAATTGGTATGTTTGACCTTGGTTTGAATACACACGCGTATAATTGACTATAATTGAATCAAATTGATGATGATTACTCGTAGGTTTGACGTGTACTGGACCGGAGATTATGATTTCATACCAAATTTGGATCAAATACGCGTTTAACAACTCTAATTATGGTAGATTTATACCACAGTTGACTTTCCAAGTCAACTGTGAAGTACAAATCAAATGATATAATGATTGTGAGTCGGGTTTTAAAACAAGAACGTGTCTAGATCAGCTGGTTAGGTTGGAGTGTGAGGGTGACTCGGTTGAGGACTCGGGTTCGAACCCCGGCCTCAACATATAATTTTTTTTACAATTTATTATATATATGTGCATTAAATATCAATAATATAATATTAGGGTTCCAAATGCTTTGCAATTTTTTTTTAAAGGTAAATAATAATGAGAAACTTGACGTTTTTATTCAAAACGATGGTAACTTGTAAATGCGTAATGTTACAACCGCCACCTTCACCTCCACCACCTACCACCAAGTACCGATCACCACCACCGACACTCTCCGTCACCGACCATCACCACCCACCGACAACCACCACCGCCAACCATCGCCGCCACCACTCATTGTCGCCGTCACTCCGTGTCGCGACCCACTGCCAATGACCACCACCACCGTCACCGTTACTATCACTACCAGACGTCGCCACCCACCACCACCCATCGTCGTCGCCGCCACTAACAACCACTACCACCACCGTCGTCGGCGCAGCCGCCACAACCGATCACCGCCACCCCACTGACCACCACTACCTCTGCCACCACCGACCACCGTTGCAGGCACCCGCTGCCAACAACCATCGCCACTACTCACCACCACCGATTTTATTCATTTGTCTTTTCCTTCATACCAAATAATACAAAGTCATTATTCATTCCATTCTTACGTGTAACCAAACAAGACCATGGAATGGTAATCATCCATTTCATTCCCTTGTCCATTCCATGACCTTCTCCATTCCATTCCCTCGTTCATTCCCTTACCCCATACCAAACAGACCCTAAGAGCATTCACAGTAAATCCTCCATCTCCATCTCTATAATTACACTAAAAATCACTACCTTTCTCTCTACTTTTCTATTTAATATTACTCATTCTATACTTTTATCATTATCTTTTCTCTCTCCTCTACTCTTAATCACTTTTAAAAATATTAAAAAATTATGGAGGGTGAACAGTGTCTCCTCCAAATTTACTGATGAACAGTGTCTTATCTATATATTTTCTCCCTCCTTTACTCACAACCATTTATACCCACTCTATATAATATAAAGGCCCCCTCACACTATTATGAAACATCTACTGTGAATGTTGTAACATGTTAAAACAAACAAACTATAAAACCTCAATTCAAAACAGGGGCGGATGCATGCTTGGCTTAGGGTGTGCCTGTGCACCACCTCAACTTGAGCCTTTACAATAAAATAATATATAAGTTTTAGGAAAAACAAAGACAGTCCCTATGAAAAATCCGAAGGCACCCTTTGAAAAAATTGTAAGGCACCCAACAATAGAAGCTCTGCAACTTAGGAGTAAAAAAAAAGAGGGTTAATGGTGTTCTTTTTAATTAAAACATATATATATATATCTATATCTCTATCTATATATATATTGCAAAGGGATTAATCCTACATGTCATACTCTTATGCAATCTCTCTTTTGAGAGATGCCACATAGGATGTGATGTGGCAAGTGTAAACCAATTAAAAAAAAGGAATAAATATGATTTAACCTAATCTATTATAATCTTTAACCTAATCTATTAAATACATAATCTAATAAATCTAAATATTAAAACTTTACTATTTTTTCTCTCGTGTTTCCTCCCATAACTTTTAAACGTTAATATCTTTTACATACGAGATTTTTTAAAGAAAAAAATTACACCAAATTAACGAGCGTTTTATTATCTTTCCAACGAGTACCATAGTGCTATATAAAAAACGGAGAAAAAATGACTATTTTTTGTAACCCGTCAGGTATTGTGTCGGGTTTGAGATTAGTTTAAAAAAAATTGTGGGTTTGGGTCGGGTCTGGGATTAGGTGATACCCGACCCGATTACCCGAAACAACATACCCAAATACCCGAACTATATACCCGATCATATACCCATGAATTTTTTAACGCATCACATTACCCTTAGACTAATGCGTTCGATATTTCAATAATTAACTTTTTTTTCTTATTTCATGTTAGTTCTTTTTAGAATGATCGATTACAAACTTCTGAATTCATTTGTAATGACACTAGATTTATACCCCGACGCAGAGATTTGTTTTTTTTATATTTGAATATGATAACTTATGGAAGAGATTTGTTTAAAATAATAATAATAATAATAATAATAATATATTTTATTATGTCATATTATATATTTCAACCCGGGACGCTCCCGGGATAAAAACTAGTATATATATATTGCAAAGGGATTAATCCTACATGTCATACTCTTATGCAATCTCTCCTTTGAGAGATGCCACATAAGATGTGATGTGGCAACTCTAAACCAATTAAAAAAAAAGAAATAATTATGATTTAACCTAATCTATTTTAATCTTTAACCTAATCCATTAAATACCTAATCTACTAAATCTAAATATTAAACATTTATTATTTTATCTCTCGTGTTTCCTCCCATAACTTTTAAACGTTAATATCTTTTATATACGAGTTTTTTAAAGAAAAAAATTGCACCAAATTAACGAGCGTTTTATTATCTTTCCAACGAGTACCATAGTGCTATATAAAAATCGGAGAAAAAAATGACTATTTTTTGTAACCCGACAGGTATTGTGTCGCGTTTAGGATTAGTTTAAAAAAAATTGTGGGTTTGGGTCGGGTCTGGGATTAGGTGATACCTGACCCGATTACCCGAAACAACATACCCAAATACCCGAACTACATACCCGATCATATACCCATGAATTTTAGCGCATCACATAACCCTTAGATTAATGTGTTTGATATTTCAATAATTAACTTTTTTTTTTCTTATTTCATGTTAGTTCTTTTTAGAATGATCGATTACAAACTTCCGAATTCATTTGTAATGGCACTAGATTTATACCCCGGCGCAGAGATTCGTTTTTTTTTTATTTGAATATGATAACTTATGGCAGTGATTTGTTTAAAATAATAATAATATATTTTATTGTTTTATATTAGATATTTCAACACGGGACGCTTCCCGGGATAAAAACTAGTAATATTATATTATTTTTCTTTCTTGGAAATCGGATACTCAACCAAATTGCTAATCATTTATTTATTGATTACTGGTTGGTTGTAAAACAATAATTAATTTGTTATTATACGTTTTTTTATTCTACTTAGGTTCATAAATTTATTATCGTTTTATCTTAAGTATAATCTTTTGTTGTTTTATAAAAACAAAATGACTATATAGCATGTTTAATCATATAAATAATGTTTTCTTGTAGATATAGTTTGGTGAAATAAAAAAGTAAAATCAAGAACGAAGTCTATCAAAGTGGTCGAGTTTGAATTTCATAAAATGAACATTAGATAGATTATAAGAGTAAAGTTTAGAGAACTGTGTTTGTTCGCAGATGAAAAAAAAAATCAAATATGTTAAACACCAATAAAACTAATAATAAAACTTGTCTAAATTAATAAACTACACCAAGAAATATAAAACAAAATCTTATAAAGTCCGTGTAAAACTGTACTAGTTTAGCCACCAAATTGGACCTCTTGTAAATTGACTGGTTATGACCTTAACCCTTTTGATCCGCGACTTGACTGTTTCGCCAAGCACAATTAAATCGATATACATTATTAGGTGGAGACATTTTTGCACCCCCTCACCAAAATTTCTAGACCCGCCACTGATTCAAAACTAAAAATAATCATAGCACTCTAAGGTGAAACTTTACATAAACCACAATGATCAAGTATGTATTTAAGAGGGTGTTTAGCTCTTCTTATTTTCAGCTACTTATAACTTTTCTAAAAAGTTATAAGTTGTTTTAAAAATGTTTGGATGGTGGGTTAAAAAAGACTTTATAGGTTTAAATTAGGGGGAAAATGACTTTTTTCAAAAAGTTAGTAATTTGTAATTTTTGAAAAACGAGATTAAGAGATGAAAAAATAGATAAGTATAAGTTTATCCAAAGATGCCGTAACTAAACCAAGGGGTTACTTTCATAACCTACTCTTATATCTCAACCCACCAAAAGAACTATATATACACAAAGAGTAGAGCACAACGAGTCCATCAACAACCCCTCAATCATCCATCCAACCAAACCAGTCAACACAACACCACAACAATGGCATCATTATCATCTCTATTCTCTTCCCTCAAATACTCCGACGGCCTAACCATCATCGCAATCTCCATCTGCACCGCCATAATCTGCGAAGCCATCTCCTACCTCTTAATCTACCGCACCAACTCTTACAAATCCCTCAAATCCTCCATCGATCGCGCCTCCAAAAAGCTCGAAACCATGAAAACAACCGATTCCTCATCATCCCTAACCGCTTCCCTATCCAAAAAATCCAAAACCAAGAAAATCGACCGAGTCGAAACCTCCTTAAAAGAATCAAGCCGTGACTTGTCCTTATTTAAACTCAAATCAGGAGCTGTTGTTGCCCTTGTCCTGTTTGTTGTCTTTGGGTTTCTAAACAGTTTGTTTGAAGGTAAAACCGTTGCTAAGCTTCCCTTTGTTCCGATTAAGATTGTGCAGAAGATGAGTCATAGAGGGTTGGTTGGAGATGATATGACGGATTGTTCTATGGCTTTTTTGTATTTTCTTTGCTCGATTAGTATTCGGACTAATTTGCAGAAGTTTCTTGGGTTTTCGCCGCCTCGTGGTGCTGCTGGTGGTGGTGGCTTGTTTCAGATTCCTGATCCTGCTAAGACCAATTGATGGATTGATGTGAGGTAGAGATCGTAGTGTTTGTATTTTAATTGATTAGCTTAATTATTAATAATTTATTGATTTACACTTGGATGATGAGATTTGCGAAACCGAATGTTTTTGTTAGTTTTGTGATGGACATTTGCTATTTAAAGTTGAATTTGGATGTTTTATATTTGCTTGATTTGTTGTTAGATTGGTGCTAAGATCTAGATCTTGTTAGATTATAAAGAAGTGTTTGATCTAGATTTTGTGTTCAAATTTTTAGTGATATGTTATTAAACTAATTAAAGTGGTTGGGATATCCATCAATAGCGCGATCTTCGGATCTATTGTCTCACTTACTGTGTCTCTCAGTGTTGAAGGTTTGGATCTTACAGTATACTTGATACACATGTGAGATATAGAAAGCTAGATACTTTATCTCAACTTTGGTATCTGCTGGAATTACAAGTAACAACTTAATTCAACTCGATGAATGAACTCGAGCAAACACATAACGCTACATATTGTAGCGAAGACGTAACACAATTTATTTACTTTTTCATGTAGTCATGTACAAATGCTGACATGGCTGATTAAGTGGCGATGTGTTCGTATCTGAAAACTGACCACTGCCTCGATTGATTCCTTTAGGGTTTTTGTGTCTCGGATTCTTTGACTCCACTTTACTTGAAATTTGTTCTTTTAGCTTGTTTCTTTGTTCGTTCTTAGAGTTACTTGGGAGTTTCTTTTGTGCTGCTAATAGCATTTTGCTGTTTTGGTTCACTAGTTTCGTGAGATGATGCCTTAAGCTCTACTGCAGCATCAGCTTAGGCCCTGTTTGTTAACGTCTGAATGGGGCTTACGTCTGACTCGGTCAAACGAGAGGCTGTTTGGCTGGGGACGTCTGAACAGAAATAATGTCTGACCGTGCCTCTTATCTGGTCAGATTTGGGAGCAAGTCTGACTGAATCAGACGAGGGCTTAGTTTATAAAAGCGTGCCTAAGTGAGGCAGCATGGGTACATGAGTGATGAGGCGCACATGTGAGGCATGCCTCTTGTACATGGATAGATCTTCTGATCGGGAGGTTGTGCATATAGTATTTTAGGTTTTAATCTTTTACATAGAAGTTTTTGTTATATTAAATCATATATAGAAGTTATTTATGTCGAAAATTTGGATAGGAGATGATAAAAACATATCATAAGTATAAAAGTTATTATATAAATACCTTGCATCCAGTGGCGAAGCTTGACCCGAAGGTTCGGGGGGTCGGAAGTCACTAGTTTCGGGGGGTCGAAACCCTATATTTTCAAAATTTTCTATACGAATGCTATATAATCGGAACTTCTGCGCGAAAATCCGGGGGGGTCGGCCGCCCCTCCCCGCCCTTACTATGCTCCGCCAGTGCTTGCATCTCGTGTAGGTTATGTGTACGCCTTCGCCTTCTGCCTCGCGCTTATGCTTCAGGAACCCTATCGCCTTGTTGAGCCTCGCACATTTTCAAATCCTGAGCATCAGAGGCTAACTTTTTGTAATATGAGCTCTCTTTTGACAGGCTTTTGTTCTCAGCTTCTAAATGTTCATTTGACTTTATAAGCTTGACTACTTTCTGAGTTTCTGTTTCAGTTCAATTCTAGCGCCTGATTGATTACCAGAAAAATGGTAAATAACTCAGATATGTTTTTATGCAGCATTTTGCATAGAGGTGGCAATATGGGTGTCTTGAAGGTTGGGTAGGGGTTCAGGACGGGTAACCAGTTTGGTACGCTAGGGTTGACAAGAAGCATTTTTCTTTTTTGTCGAAAATTCTACATTTTCTCATATATATTTAGCGTGTCGAATACACTTGCTGCAAAGTTTTATAGTTTCTCATAGAAATCTACCACAAACTGGCATTTTTCGGTTTCCAAAATTAAGTGGTACGCACTCATGATTCTTCGACATCATCATCATCCAATTTATGAGATGATATCACAGAACTGGTAGTTTGGTTTCTCAGGAGGATCTGTTCATTTCTCCAGTTTATTTCATCATGCACAACCCCTAAAACATTATATTCAAAGATAAACATTATTAATGTAAAAATTTGTTTCCCTAATCTTATTAACTTATTTATAAAATATTTTAATCTAAAGGAAGATAATAAGGAATTAGCAGTGTGTGAGACATTTGAAGTTGTACTCAAAAGTGACCCGTTACCCAACCTGCTTGATCTGGGCAATCGTGTAACCTTTGGGAACAACGTAGTGGATGAGCTTCTTGCTTCAAGACAACATCCTCGTTGATTTATCGATCTTGTCCTTCGAATGTTTCCATCATCAAAACATAAGCCATGCCTTTTATGTGATGGTTATGTGATTTAATTAATATGGGCACTCTAAATTGTCATGGAGGGAGCATAATGTGATGTAATATGTAAAAAAATTGCATCTACTCAAACTGTGCTCACGACCCCAAGGATGTTGCACCGAGGCTCGGAAGATAGCTCGTTGGACCATGACAATTTGTTATGACACTTGGGATTTTTAATCCAATGTTTTTCTTTTTGCTGCCGCATGCACAAATCAGTTTTGGGCCCAATCCGGTTTGGTTTCGGTCAAAGAAAGGCAAAAATCAGCTTTTGCCCAAACTAGAGGTGAGCAAATCGGTTTTTTTTTTTCCGAACCAGTTTCGGTTCCAAACCGGTTCGCTACAGTATTGGTTCCTGGCCGAACCGGTTTCGGTTCCAAACCGGTTCGGTTTTGGACCGGTTTTGTCGATTCGTAAGACCGGTTTCGGTTCGGTTTCAGTTTCGGTTTGTTTCGGTTTCGGTTCTTAATCGGTTTTTCGCGCACATTTTAAAATCGTATAAATTACATAAAATTTAACTTTTAATAACTTTTAGGGTTTTTTTAAAAAAAGAAATTGAATATTAATACAAAAAAACAAAGTTTTATTTGTGTTTATGGCCAAAAAAATGTATTTTTCTTAAACCGGTTTCAGTTTTTTTCGGTTTCGGTCGGTTTGTGTGCCGGTTTCGGTTTCTTTTGACCGGTTTTTCCGTCGGTTTTAGGCCGGTTTTCGGTTCGGTTCGGTTTGAGATTTTTTTAGTACCGGTTTCGGTTCGGGTCGGTTTTACCGGTTTCGGGCCCCAAACCAGTTTGAAGGGGAAAATGATCGGAACTGGTTTCAATAGAGCGGCTCTCAAACAAATTACAAACCCCCGATTTGGCTCGGTTTAGAAGTGATTTATCTCAAACCTGTTTTTGGAGCAGTTCGGTTTCGGTTTAGGAATCGCTATCAGTTTGTTAACCATCCTTTAGTTCTATTTCGTTTCAGCCCCTCCTGTTTAGCCTAGTGGCAGTTGTTGATACGAAGCCCCTAGGCAGTTGTTTCGGTTATGTAAAATAAAGTTTAACATAATTAGTTAGGTTTAAAATTATGTAAATAAGTATAACTAAGAAAATGTCATTTACAAGAAATTAGTTTAGAAAGATGATATATAAAATATGATAAAAAAATGTTAATCTTAAAACAATATGTAAATAATTTTCAAAACAAAAAAATAAAATAAAATATGTAAACAATTCAATACGTTTTCTTGTTTTTGAAATTTATAACATCAAGAATTTAGATGAACAAGATACCACTTAGCAGGTAACCCTGCCATTTTAAATTGTGGGTGTTAATTGCAGTTTTCGTTCCTGTGGTTTGCCTCAACTAACAGGTTCAGCACGAGTATAACACTCTGAGTCTCTGTGGTTTGTCAGGCTAACACTTTACATCCCTCTTATTAACGCCATTTAGTTTTTCTGTTGGTTTATAAGTGAATGACTATTATACCCTCTATCCATCTTCTTCTCCAACCCACCCACCCACCACAAATCGAAGGCCTGCAACTAAGCTCCTCTTTCACAAATCGAAGGCCTCCAAACCCTTGCCTCACAACCGACTCCAATTTCCGGCGAAACAAAAACCCCCGACGAACCAAACGATGTCGTACGAAGACATAGAGATCGAAGACATGGAGTGGAACGAGGAGTAGTTCAAGTGATTGAGTTTTGTATAATTGATTAGAGGTGTTTAACAGAGGCTGATTTTATTATTATTATTATTATTATTTCTAGAATGAAGCTAATGTACCTGATTTGGTGGGATGAATAGGCAACTAAGAAGTGATTTGATGTAATCTGAATCCGATTACCACTAGCAGCAGCTTCAAATTACATCGAATCACTTCTTAGTTACCTATTCATTCCACCAAATCAGGTACATTAGCTTCATTCTAGAAATAATAATAATAATAATAATAATAATAATAATAATAATAATAATAATAATAAAATCAGCCTCTGTTAAACACCTCTAATCAATTATACAAGACTCAATCACCTGAACTACTCCTCGTTCCACTCCATGTCTTCGATCTCTACGTCTTCGTACGACATCTTTTGGTTTGTCGGAGGTTTTTGTTTCGCCGGAGATTGGAGTCGGTTGTGAGGCAAGGGTTTGGAGGCCTTCGATTTGTGAAAGAGGAGCTTAGTTGCAGGCCTTCGATTTGTGGTGGGTGGGTGGGTGGGTTGGAGAAGAAGATGGATAGAGGTATAATAGTCATTTCACTTATAAACTAACAGAAAAACTAACTGGCGTTAATAAGAGGGATGTAAAGTGTTAGCCCAACAAACCACGAGGACTCAGAGTGTTATACTCGTGCTGAACCTATTAGTTGGGACAAACCACAGGAACAAAAACTGCAATTAACTCTAAATTTAGACATTTTACTAATTTGTGGTAAAACATGTTACTCCATAGCTTTTTTTTGGAAATTTGAAATGTTTTTATTTTTATTTTTTTTTAGTCCAATTTATAGAAATTTGAAAAAGAAAATTAAAATTGCAGAAGTTAACTTGATTTCCCTAACATTTAAGACCCCTGTAATGGGGCGCTACTTTTGCAAGAAATTAAAAAATTGAGCCCCCAACACCATTACATGGGGGCTCTATTTTTACAAATCTTGTTTTGACGTTATATTTATAGCGCCGGAAAACAAATACCCCCACCAATCATGGGTTGCCACTAGAGCATATACCATTCTTGTTTCATGTCATGGGTGATGAACTGATGATAACTCAACTGCTTTTGCCGAGTTTGTAATGGTTTTTTAGCAATAGAAATTACGTTTCTATAAGCCTTCAGCTATTCACACCCTCCACTTTCTATTTCAACCCCCCCTCTCGAGGCGTCTCGCTTTGGCCAAAGCGATGCGCTTCGGGTCAAATCAAACGAGGTATACGAGAGGTGGCAGGGAAAAGCTGACTTTTTTTTTATCCAAAGCGCCTAGCTTTGGCCAAAGCGAGACGCTTTGAATCAAAGTTTTAATTTTGGTTGTTTTTTTATATTTTGAAGTGTTTTTTTTATTTTTTTTAATTTATTTTATAAAATAACTAAATTAAATAACTCTAAAAGTGATTATTTATTTTTTTATGCATTACTTCCTGGAAAAATACAACATTAATCTTCGTTATACTTGATCTGCAATATTTGAAAATTATCATTTCTTGACATGCTTGGTAACAGAGAGGAACATTTTCTTTGGTGTTTTTTGGTTTATTTTGGTTCGATTTTTGGTGTTTTTATTAATAAAAGAGAGTATGTGATGAACAATAGATTCAGGAAGCTTGAACAATAGATTCAGTATTTCGGGAAAAATACAACATTAATCTTCGTTATCCTTTATCATCTCTAAGAATTCAATTCCTAACAACTCTTCACCACCGTTAAGTACTAATGAAGACCTCAATCTACAATATTTGAAAATTATCATTTCTTTACATGCTTTGTAACAGAGAGGAACACTTTCTTCTTTTGTTCTACAATATTTTTGTTAGTTGTTAATGTTCTAGTTTTTTCTACTTTTAGAAAAAATAAAAAACCAATTCGAATGCGGTATGCACGTTAAATTTTATTAAATAAGTGAAAAATGCAAATTGATCAAACTTTGTAGAGGCCTATGTTCTACGGGAGGTGAGTTGGCAATCAAGGGATCCACTTGGAGTCTAAAGCTTCGCGTGTCATCTCTAAGTATTCAATTCCGATAATCCACACCTTTCTCCTGAAGCAAAACCTCTCTAGGTTTACCATCGCCAAACGGATTCACCTTAGGCCTCGATTTGTCCACTCCAATTCCTAACATTCATTCCAATTCCAATTCCGCCATTGTTTCATCACTATCCACAATGTTCTTACCTAAAAATCAAGTTTCTCAACTTTACAATGGCTATCAAGAGTAACAATCAATCAATCTCAGCTGCAAGTAATAAATAAAGAAAGAAACTTTTATTTAATGAAATTTAATGCGCATACCGCATTCGAAGATCCTTGCATTGGACACAAACCCATGGAATGTATAGATGATTAACCATGTGGACTTACCTGAAGACTAGATTAGGTGCAATCGAAATCTGAAGAGAAGTTATTATCATCATCATCCATAATGTTCTTACCTAGAGCTACCAACCATCCTGAGATCCATCTTCATGGAAATTGAACTCTATCTACAAAAATTTATGCATGCTTTGACTACTTTTGAAATATTTTCCGGTTGTTTCAGGTTGCCTTCATCGTTGACAGATATATCTCCGACAACAACTTGCTCTGTATCCGATCACAATGTCCGACAACTGAAATTTACTTGCTTGCATGAACAGTTGTTTTGGAATTGAGCAGTCGCCTAGTGGTGTGGTCTACCTTTTTGCTTATGATGTCCAACAACTGAATATTACTTGCTTGCATGAACAGTATTTGTCATGGAAATTGAGCAGTCGTCTAGTGGTGTGGTCTACCTTTTGCTTATGATCCAACACCAAATCTCAATAAATTAACGAATGATCCATCCATTTCAGCTTTTGTTTAACTATTTTAGCAACTTTCATAGGAACTCTCCATTTTCAAACATGGTCATTGTATGGTATTAGTGGTTGGAAACTCTGATGAATAGTGACCCTTTGGCAATTGGTTACTTAACATTCTTTATATATGAATAGTGACCCTCTAGCAAACCTGTGCAAAGGACTAAAGCCACATATCTTGTCAAGTGGATACCATGGATCAAAGAGATTTAAGCTAATTAAACTCATATAAAGTGTTCGATGTCATTGTGAGTAGATAAATTTCGTTTGAATAGTGACTTTTTAATGTTCTTTTAATATGAATAGTGACCCACTTTGTGTGTCATCTTGGTCGAACTCATGACACGCGACATTCATCTCGTGCGTGTTAGGGTCCGAAATTTTAGGGCTTCTTAGTGGGTTTTTCCAAGACTTCATCCTTGTGCTTTATGGTTTCGAACGGTGGTTTTGGTTGTTTTATGAAGGTTTGATCAATATCATCCATACAGAGTTCGTTGTACTGGTTACGGAAAGAAATCAACAATCGGACCGGCACTTCTATTTTCATCTTATAAAAGAACATAAACACAATCATGTCACCCATGATCAGAGCTTTAAGTTGTGATAGACAAAGATAATACGAAGAAGATCAGAGCTCCAAAAGTAAGTGTGAAGATCAAGAGAATGCAAGTTGAAGAAGAAGATGATAGATATCTCTAACATAACTTGCACCGACTTGAGACATGAGTTTGATCTACCATAGTTAATCACGCTTCGTTCACAAATCCTTTAAAATCCGGAATAATGGAAATAAATAATCCCAACTATTGACTATTGGCCAATAACAGTCCCAACTACGAAAAATTACCAATAGTGGTCCCAACTTTCGACATATTGGAGTATAATGGACCCAAACTAACGGAGGCCTAACTCCGATAGTGTGATGCTGACGTGGCATCCTAGGTGGCAAAATGATCATACGTGGCATCCTAGGTGGCAAAATGATCATACGTGGCATGCCACATCAGCACTACACTAACGGAGTTAGACCTCCGTTAGTTTGGGTCCAGTATATTCCAATATGTCGAAAGTTGGGACCACTATTGGTAATTTTCGTAGTTGGGACTGTTATTGGCCAATAGTCAATAATTGAGATTATTTATTTCCATTATTCCTATTCCCTAAAATCATAGATGTAATCGTTCAAAATATCAAATTATAATCCATTTTGACCAAGTTTTAAACTTTTAAGTAAACCCTCCTAATTTCCTGAAATGTTTTTCAAGCTCCGCCACTGCATACGTTTATGCATCGCTAAACACGAGCAAGGCCGGCTCTAATGCTTTGTAAAACTAGGCAAATGCATAGGGCCCCGAATTTTGCTAGTACTTGATCTTAAATCCATAGCTAAACAATGATGAAGTAACAAAATAAATTCTACAGATCGTGAGACATCTCCCAAGATGCAGATGTAAAGGCAAACAAGATACATGTTTCCATGGAGAAAATAAGTCGCCAACCAAATCGTATAGATTTCACTTTATACATCTATGATTATATAACTATGTATCTTAACTTTTCTCACTTTTCAATTCATTGTTGCGGATTTGGGCAAGTAATGAACTTCAAAGTTAAACTACATGCCATTAAATTTAGCTTCATGCTTTTTAGCATGAACGAAGGAAAAAAGAGGAGGGCATTACTCTTGCTGAGGAATGGCCGACTCGCCTCTACACCAACTATAAACTTTTCAGTTTATTGTTGCTGGTCTGAAGCCCGGGTAAAGGATGAGAGTTTATAAAATAAAAAATAAAAAAGCTAAAAGGGCCTTGATTTTTCAGTAGGCTTAGGGCCTCCAAAAATATTGGACCAACTCTAACATGAGTGAGAGAAGGTGAAGTCGTTTATCATGTCGGCGTTCTGTTTTAAGTGCGTTTTGATGGCTTCCAAAGGCTTGAGACGTCGGAAAGTTTCTACAGCATTACAGATCTGGAAGTTCCGAAAACTTTCTCCGGAAACATCGGTTGTTAAGTCTGAGCCGTCGGGAATGGCTATGGTGGATGAGACCCTAAATTCTTTTTCGAAGAGCCTGATGCTTTTTTTCATAGGAATGGAGTGGTGGCGAAGGAGAACGGTGGCAACAATGGTGGTGGTTGTGGTGGAGAATTAAAGGGAGGGGGAGATTTAATATAGAGTAGGGAATGGCAAGTGATTGGTACCTTCATTCAGTACCTTTGGTATGTTAATAGTACTTTAAGTTGATTTACCTTTAAATATCGTAACGTATGGAGCATTTTCGATAACCAGTACTCATTTTTTGAGATTTTCAAATCTGTACTTTTGGTGTCGTACCGTACCTAGCTTTTTCCTTATTCCTAAAACATATGAGTTGGTTAAAATTCATTTATTAAAATTTAAGATGTATAGACGTATAGTCCTCCAATGAAATAATATTTTACTAAATTAAAATGTGTGACTACACTTATTTTAACATTCATATTATAAGGATAAATACATCGTAAAAGAAGAAAGTCATAGGAGTATCATATGGACTCTGATTATACTTATTTAAGCGGCATTGGAACCGTCTTATCGAACCCTGTGATCTTAGTTTTTAGATTGTCGCTTTTTTGAGTTTTTAGCTTGTAGTTTTTAGAATTTGTGTTATATCATTGTGTTTTTTATGTGACATTGTGTATTTTCTTTATTTCGTCATAGTGTTATTTTTGCGATCATTTTGTATTTTTTTCTTTGGCATTGTGTTATATTTTGTGGCTCATTGTGTTATATTTCGCGATCTTTTGTGTTTTTTGTATTATTCTCACCCTTCTCATTTATTTTACACAATGTAGGATAACTTGACCCTATAAGGGCATATGCTACGAATTTTTTAAACCACCTTAGTTGCCACATTAGACCATGTGTAGTGGGCGTTAATGGGGCCTTAAAACAAAATTAGCGCCCCCTACACTGTTACATAGGGGCCTAAAGGGCGCTAATATTGCAAATTTGGCTTGGAGCGTTAAATTTTTAACGCCATTTCTTCTTCGAAATTGTGCCAACCTCTTGCAACCAATCACTTTGAGGGGAGGGGCGCTAATTAGCGCTTCCCACTACGGATGGACTTAGATTCCAAACATTCTTCAAAAGCATTTAGGTAGTGCTGCTATCACTACAAGAAAACTAGTCTGATACGTCGACCTTTCCCGGCTACATTTCGTCGGTACAACATTTCCCGGCGACATGTCTCCGGTAAAAGGTCCGTCCTCACAGATTCGTCGCCATAGGTTAGTAGGTCGTTGAAACAGCATAGCCGGGAGAGGTCACACTCTACCGGCGACATGTCGCCGTAATAGATGCGTTTGAAATACAGGTACCAATCTATAATATTAAAATAAACTAACGAATCTACTCAAATTGTGATTTGACACAAACAATAACAGACATACATAAATAGAAATCATAAAAACGAGGAACGTAATTAGAGTTTATGGTGAAATTGGGGGTAACTTAAGTTGAGACCTCAGTTAGCTTTGAAACCATAGTTTCTGTGGGTTTTTTTTCTTCTTCTAATTGGGGGTACCTTAAGTTGAGACCTCGCCTATTACTCTCTTTGCAAGAGCAGGGAGCGGTGTTAAGTGGTGGAATCGACGGTGCGAGGTGTGGAATCGACGGTGGGATATTGTTAGGAGGTGGAAATGAAAAGGTAGGCGGAGGAAAGGTGGAAACGACGGTGGAGCAAGGAGAGGGGGTGGGAAAGAGGAGGGAGAGTGAAAGACCAGAGATGTGTGTTTGAGACCTTGATGCTGATTTTAGGTTTTACATACACCCTTTAATGGCGACAAGTCACCGGTACATGGTTATTATTTTTTTTAATAAATCATAAACAACAAATAAAAAAAATCGAGTTTTGCCGGCGACATGTTGTCAGGATAACATTTGGTAATGGCGCTTCGTTTTCCCTCGACCCCGCCTAAAGTTGTAGTGGCAACATGTCGCCGGTATAGATCTAAACTAACTAAAAAAATTTAACAACCTTTTGCCGACGACATATTGCGGTAAAAGGCATCTAAACCGACGAAAAATGTCTTCGGGAGAGGTCCAACGTATCAGACGACTATTCTTGTAGTGTATGCAGGAATGAGAGGCAGATTGAAAGGGTCCATTGTAAAGGAATGAAAAAAATAGTGTTTGTTTGGTCAATGAAATGGAATCACCGATTACACAAGTAATATCATTTCCTCTAAACACCCCATATCGATTCCATATCCTAAAATATCGTACCGTACCTAGTACTTTCGGTAACCGGTACCCATTTTTTGCGATTGTAAGCGAAAGATTTTAACTAAAACAGGATAATATGATCATACAAGTCACAAAACCAGGTGCGGAAACCCTAGTTCTGAACAAAATGATAAAACTCTAATCAAAACACAATCAAGATCATTTTCAACATCTTTTCATAGATTAACTTTTGTCAAATAAGCTTTTACAACGACTTACACGTTAATCTAGATCAAACACACACTTTCACAAAAAGACCTGAAACCTGGCCTGAACACATACACAACTGACAACTCTATTACATTCACAAAAACACAAATACTATATATAGATGCTGCACGTTCGCCCATTAGCACTGGTCGAATGTGGATCTTTTCCACATTCGCCCACTACTAAGGTACGAACGTATATCTTTGTCAGCTCCAGTCTACTTTCGCCCACTAAGCTTCTACCTTCGCCCACTTCTTTCTACCTTCGCCCATATAACAAATCTTTAACATATGTTAGTTATCCAATCATTAGTCGCAAAACGCATCAACAAACTCCCCCTCGACTATTGATTGGATAGTTTTCTCTGTTGGTCCATTGTTTTGTTCATCAACTTAATTCTGAGCTGTTTCTTCTGCTCAGTAGTCATTGGAGGCTCAAATGTTCTCTTCACTGGTTTAGACACATTCGCTATCTTCACCTTCTTACCAAGCTTATTCTCCAAATTGCTTCCCGCGTTGATGTCATAAGCAAAACAAACTCCAACCACTTGAGTATATTTTCTTGCTTGAGCAGCGTCTTTCGGTTCAAAGTAAATCGGATTGTAGAAAAGCATGATGATGTCTTCAAACGTGCAAATAATCAACCACATAGGATCAAATACATGAACATGCTTGTATTTATCCTTTCCATCTCTCAACACAATCACCGCTTCAGCCTTTCTCCAATCATAATACCAGAAGATAAAATTAGCACTGAAGTGTTGTGGCATAGGCATCAACGGTATTTTTCTCATTACTTCAGGTGCTTTGTAGATCAAAGTTACTCGCTTCATATTGGTTTGAGGATCAATATCCCTATGAACTTTTCTTCGGGGATATTGAGGCTTGAATCTATTCCATCTTGTACGACTTTCCCAAACCAATTTATCTACGCACCAACCAACATGCGAACCATTCACTTCTGCACCTGACATTGGGAATCTACATAAATCTCTGACCGCCCAGTACGGTAGAGTAAGCAAATCACAGAATCTATTGAAGTACAAGATTCCTGTTTCCCATTTCGCAGCTATGCACTTCAGCCTGCCTAAGTATGTCCACCCGAGAGCTCTGCCTTTGAACTTGACATTGTGGAATCTATAAAAGTTACCTTGAGCTTCAGGCTTTGGTCGGTTCTCATCCATTTCCCTCAATTTTCTCAAATAACTCTTCAACTCATCAGACTGATTTGAAGGTCCTTGCTTATCAGCACCAAATACCTTCTCCACAAACTCTGCACTTCTTTGCTGAGCTTTCTGCTTTGCTGAATTGTTTGGTACCTCAGTAAAATCAGGAAATACCTCTTCTTCATCAGTTTGTCTGAAGTACTGAGGAAACTCTTCATGAGTTATATCTTCCATCTCCACTTCATCGTTCTCAGGAGTATTTATATCATCTGAATGACTTCCAATATCCTTTTCAAGAATATCTGGAATCAATTCGTCCACTAAAAACTCCTCAAAAGTCTTCCCTACCCTCTGTGCAAGACCATCTAGAATTTCCTTTGCCACAGATGCAGGTAATTCTCCTTCCTCAAGATCAGGATCTTCATATTCCAATTCATATCGCATATCATCAGTTTGGAATATTTCAGTAAAGCATCATGTGAACTCAATGGTCCATTCTCTTTTCTCCAACATATCTTTGTACAACTGTTTAGCATCATCAGATAAAGACCTCACCTTCTCATTCCAGAAGATACTTTCATCTGAATCAACGTTCTCACCTTTCTTCTTTTTAGAACTTGATTCTCCAGTACTCTTCTTTTTGGATGTCCTTTCTTCAAATGTAAACTTTGAAGTATCATCACCTCCATCATCATCATCATTACTCTCACTATCATCCTCTCTCTGTCTCCCAGATCCTTCAGCATCATCATCATCATCATTATCATCCTCATCATCATCTTTATCTGACTCATCATCATCATCATCATCATCATCTTTCTCTTCATCCGATTCAGAATCCTCATAATCAACTTTCTCTTCTACATCTTCTTTATCTTCTTCACCCTCCTTCAACTTGGGTGCAGTGTTATACAAATCATCAATCAAATCACTAAGGCGTTTGTTCTCAGCCCTTAGTTCTTTGTTGTCTGCTTTAATCAACTTAATCCTGCTCTTGTTTCTTGCACACTTTCCTTCAAGCTTCTCATTCTTCGCTTCAAGCATCTTAACCTTTTCATTGATCTCATCTTGATTAGATTTAGAAGCAACCACGATCTGAAGCATTTTCTCTTCATTTTGCTTAAACTTGGCTATCTCAGCTTGTTGAGCTACAATCATTTTCATCATATCATCCATTTTCCTGTTCACCTGTTTCATCACATCATCATCCACAGTGACTTTCTTGGATTTGGATTTAGATGGCTCAACTTCTTTTTCTTTTTGAGGCTTTCTGAACATGTCAAGTACATTGTCCAGTGCAACATTAAGTTGATCAGCTGATATTGGTTCTGCCTCTTTGGATTTCTTTTGTTTCTTGGCGACAGGTGAAGATAGCTTAGATGATGTACCAGCATCGGGCACTCTTTTCCCTTTCAACAATTGAGCTAACTCTTTCTCCCTCAACTGTTTAGTGCTGGTCTTCTTAGACATAGTCTTGTGCTTGGCTTTGGGCAGGTTTACAACCACAGTCTCTCCAACACTCAACTCTGCCAAATCAACACCTAGACTTTCATCTTCAACAGACTTCTTTCTTTTCTCAGCTTCTTCAATCGACTTATTCAAAGATTCAGACTCACCAACCATAGTGGCCTTACGTTTGGTGGCCCTAACATTTTCAGCATCAGAATCCCACTGCTCGTCTACCTCAGTCTCCTCTGAATCAACTGACACTTCATCCACCAAACCTGAACCTTTCTTTGCTGTTGATTTTTGTCTAACCGTCTGTTGCTTTGAGCTTCCCTGATCAATCTTTCCCTTGCCCTTCCCTTTGGCTCCAGGATTGACTACTTGTCTCTTCCTCTTCGTGCTTGCATCAACATACACTAAAGGATCATCATTATCCGAGTCACTGTCATCATGTCTCGCTCTGTTCTTGCCAGGATCAGTGTAATCCTGACTAGCCAAAGCTCCAAATAATCTCCTGTGAGGTGGCTTTTCATTGTCTGGCACACCTTTGTATCCTTTCATTCTCACCAAAGTACGAATATTCATATGATCTTGACCTAGGATCATAGTCGGATCCTTCTTCAACTCTGGATACTTGTGGTCAAAGATCATCATCAGAAATCTTGGATATAGCATGAACTTCTTGTTCTTCATACCTTTCAGCATTTCCAGCATATGGTCTAGAATCATACCAGATACGTTAAATGGTTTGTTGAGAGTCAACGCAACCATTAACGAACTCAAACTTCTTCTCATAACGTCATATCCACCGCTCACACATCCAAATACGTGGATAATAACATGTGCAAAGTACTTAAACTGCACGCTCAGCTTCCCTTTATACATAGATCCATCAGTGATCGGACCTTTGTATTTCATCCGTAAGAAACAAGCTTTCTGTTCAGTCCATGATAACTCTCTGGGATCTTCACTGACTTCAAACTTGATCTGCAGTGCTTCCCGTATATCAGACTCTGTCAAAAACATCTCCATATCTTGAATCTTGCTCTTAATAATCGTCTGATTATCCCAGAAGTCATACTTTGCATTTCGGTAAAAGTCTTCAATAATGTCTCTGTATATGATAGTCGGTGTGGCTAATGCATGTACAATTCTGCTCCTCCTCAAGAACTCTATGATCCTGGTGAATTCTGTATTCTTCTCCACATCACCAAGATACGCGCAGCAGTTGTGAGATCGCTCGAATGGCCAACTGCTCGGAACAGATGCTTCGGCCCCTTGCACTGGATCTGGAACCACATTCTCTGCTGGAACTTCAACATTTTCCACTGGTGCCTCAACGTTTTCTGATTGATCAGCCATCTGCACATCAAAGACAAAAACAAGCGTCAAAATGCAAAAACGACAAAAATATCAAACTTATAAGGCTCAAAAATCTGCACATTCGCCCGTTTTTAACTGGTCGAATGTGTGAAATTGTGGTCGAATGTGTACTCTTCTGGTCGAATGTGTAAAATTGTGGTCGAATGTGTACTCTTCTGGTCGAATGTGTAATGATTTTGAATAAAAATTACATTCGCCCATTTTGTACTTACATTCGCCCATCCATTTCCACTTTCGCCCGTTTTTAGGAACCGAAGGTGAAAACAGATTCACCCCAAAATTAAAAATTTGCCATTGTTGTTTTTAACACATCATTTTGATCCAAAAATGTCCTACAATGACCGATCAACACTCGTGTACCATCAATTTTACTGATTATTCAATTTTCATTAGTTTTAAAGTGGAATTAGGGTTTATAAGCTTCAATCGATCAATCAATCAACTAAACATTGTTATTATCCTAATTCCTCATATTATCTCCCCTAAAACTGATGAAGATTGAATGTGAATCAAAATCAAGCATCAAAACAAACGCTAAGACCCTAAAATGTAAACCCTAGGTCCGAATAGAAAAACGAGGATTCTGCACTTGATAAGGCTCCAATACCTGTGAAATTAGTGTCAAAAGAATCAGCAAATAGCAGGGAACAGATCGCACAATCAAAAGAAATCAAAGCAACAAGGTCTGGTATCTTAGAATTTTTGAAAAATTTTTGTGAATGAAGGCTCGAACCTGGACTGGTATTTATAATGAAGCCACCTTCGCCCATTTATCGTGGACGAATGTAGGTGTATTCCACCTTCGCCCCAATTGAATGACCCGAAGGTGAAATATTCACCCGAAGGTGGATGTTTGATGTATAAAATTCCACATTCGTCCAAAATGTAACGGCCGAAGGTAAGATTGTTCCACATTCGACCCAATTAAGAGGCGAATGTGAAATGGAAAAATCTGAAAATTTCGCCAAATCACAAATTCGAATCCCGTTCAACATTTTTCAATCTGTTAAACTTCCAAAACTCAAATTTTCACATTTTGAATGAAACAAAACCCAGATGGTGTTATCAAATCTCAGAAATTGACCATCAAGCATCCCCGGTTATCAAAAATAAAGCAGAAATGCAAATCTTTTGGGTTTTTCTTGAAATTTTATCAAAACACACCTAAAATCTTTTTGGATTTTGTATCTTTTTGACAATAAAAATAAAATGCAACAAAATAAAATGCATCAAAGTAAATGAAAGCAGTAAACATTTTGTGATATCCGGTAAGAGGATCATATCAGTTTACTGAGAAATCTGAGCACAGCGTTGATCTGTTTGAATATTATCATTAGAAACAATATGTGACACGGCAATTGCTGATATTGTGGTCCACGTAAGCTCACATGCAGACAATTACGCAATGCTTTAAAATGATACGAGTTAGGTGTTTTAGACTAACACATTGTGGTTCCCACACACACGACATACTCCCGTATCAAGTAATTGCACAAAGCTTCATCGTAACGCGTGATTATGCCAGAGTTATCCGTAAAGTTTACAAAGTATATAGCACAGAGGTGTACAGGTCAGCAAATAAATGCAGCAAAGTAACATGTGCGTATACACTAGGTTGAGGCTGATATTAACCACTGATTTGCATCAGAAAGTCAATACGATGTAATAATGATCTTTGATCAATAAAACATAAAGTTCCTCAATTCGGTAACTTTCGGTTTTGGCAATATGCTCTTTTTGCAAATATTCTGATGAAACTAGGTCCGTAAATCAATACGACAGAAGTTTAATCAGAATATCCCGGATAACAATAACATAACGACCCAAAACCTCAGATTTTGGCAATCCTATCAAACGAAATTACGGTACTAAGACCATATGCCCATGAGGTGTTCAGCCACGAACGCGTAGTTTGTTATGTTTGTATCACTAATGCACGCAATATTTAGTCTACGAAGCCTATCAGCATATCACACGTAATCAACATACGTCTCATTATACTATACAATTCTTTAGCCTGTGTCAGATCCCCACTGATGTACTATCATTTCCTCTTTTTATCCAGGAAATCATTTTGGTTTTTCTAATTTTTAGGTCTTTTGAAAATTTTTCAATGTTTTTGGTTTTTCTGATAAAATGACTCCCCCTAAAATAAAGAACATATTTTTGGGTTTTTAGTTTTTCTAAAAAAACAAAAAAAATTTGAAAGAAACAATCCACTTGAAAGCATCAACTTCTTTGAGGATTATGATAGTAAAGAGAAATTCTCAATTAACAAAGAGAAATTCCCAATTAGCAAAAAATTTTTTTAAAAAAAAACTAAAAACTAAAAAGTGATAAACCGAGGTGCCGATTAGTCCTGTTTTTCCTTTATATTGTTTACTTTTAAAAGATATTCAAAGCGGGATCTGTCAAAAGCTTTTGTAAACAAATCTGCACGTTGATAGTCAGTATGGATTTTGACCATATCTATCAATTCCTTAGCGTAACAATCACGGATAAAATGATATTTAATCCGGATATGTTTCGCTTTAGAATGATTTTCAGTATTTTTAGTTAATGCAATTGCGGCTTCGTTGTCACAGTGTATAGGGGTTTTAAGAAACTGCAAACCGTAATCCACCATCTGTTGTTGGATCCAGAGTACTTGCGAACAGCAACTTGAGGCTGCAATGTACTCAGCTTCACAGGTAGACAGTGCCACGGAAGTCTGTTTCTTGCATTGCCAGGTAATTAACCTGCTCCCTAAAAACTGGCAACCAGCTGTAGTTGATTTGCTATCTTTGTCACAGCCGCCCCAATCTGCATCACTAAAAGCAATAAAATCAAATCATCATCATTAGGGTACCAAAGTCCTTTTGATGGACAACCCTTCAGATATCGAAGGATACGCTTGACCGCCGTCAGATGACTTTGTTTCGGCTTCGATTGATAGCGAGCACAGAGACACGTTGCATACATAATATCTGGTCGAGACGCTGTCAAATACATCAGAGATCCGATGATTGCTCTGTATGTAAATGGGTCTGTCAGCTCCCCCTTAGCGTCCACTCCAATCCCGTGATTGGGTTGAATCGGGGTATCCATCGGCTTAGAGTCCTCCATCTGGAATCGGCTCAAGATGTCGGATACGTATTTCGTCTGGTGAATGAAGATCCCGTCGGGTCTTTGGTCCACCTGCAAACCGAGGAAAAACTGCATCTCCCCCATTGCGCTCATTTCGAACTTTTCTTGCATAACAGTTTCGAATTCCCTGCATAAAAGTTCGTTAGTTGAACCAAATATAATATCATCAACGTAAATCTGTACTAGAAGCAAATCATCTCCCGTCTTCTTCGTGAAGAGGGTGCAATCGACGAGGCCGCGCTTGAATCCTTTGGAGATGAGGTATGTACTTAGCTCCTCGTACCACTGTCTTGGAGCCTGGTGCAAACCATATAAAGCTTTGTTCAGTACATAGACCTTATCCCGGTGGATTGGGTCCTCAAAGCCTGGTGGCTGCCCGACATAAACCTCCTCCTTGACTTTCCCGTACAAAAATGCGCTCTTGACGTCCATTTGATAGACTTTGAATTTCTTGTATGAAGCAAACGCGAGGAACATCCGAATAGCTTCAATCCGTGCTACTGGTGCATAGATTTCATTGTAATCAATTCCTTCGATTTGATGGAAACCCTGCACGACCAATCTGGCTTTGTTGCGAACAATAACCCCACGATCATCCTTTTTGCACTTAAACACCCATTTAGTGCCTATTTTCTTCCTTCCCGGTGGCAAATCTGTGAGCGTCCAAACTCCCAATTTCTGGAATTGCAATAATTCCTCCTGCATTGCCTCAACCCAGGCATCTTCATTCAAAGCGTCCTTGTATGTCCTTGGCTCTACCTGCGACACATAACATGCAAACGACCAATCATTTTGACTACCAGATTTTTGAATTTTGGCATATAATGCTAAAGCACCAAAACTCTCTGGCGAGTTAACGCTTTTCAGCTGCCCTCTGGTCATAACACCACTTCCAGGATCACCGATAACTTGCTCCAGCGGGTGAATACGATGAATCCGAGATTCCGGATTAACAGGTACAATAACTCCCGTCTGAGCAGTCAAGTTTTCTACAGCATCCAGATCATGACCCGTGTTTGATGATGAAGCAACATCTGGAGTTGGAGTTGGGTTCACTGGTTGCGCCCCTAATTCTTCTGCATGTTCAAGAACGGCTTCTTCAAATTGTTCATCTTCAGATTCTGAAGTGTCTAATGAAGTTGAAGCCTCTTGAAACACCTCTTCCTCTTGTATAGGAGCACTGGTATCATTAGAAGCTGGTAGGGGGTTCACGGTGATTGGACGCACCAACGGTGAAGTCGCCGCGTTTTCACACTCGTAAAGTAATCTGATAACAGCTTCTTCAACCAAGCTATCTAGGTTGAATGATTCAAAGAAATCTTTGTAATCAAACATCCAATCAGGACCCGTGCCTTGCAAATTTTGAGTATATCGTTGAACTTCCACGTTAGCCCAATCCTACACTTGACGAGTTCGCTTGTTGAATACCCGTTTGAGCGGGGTTGCATATCCAACAAAATATCCCTCCTCAGCTTTAGGACTAAACTTCTCCCTTGGATTCAACATCGTGCATGGCGCCCCGAAAGGTGCTAGATACTCTAAGTTGGGCTTTCGTCGGTGTAACAGTTCATAAGATGTTTTTCCAAACTTCTTCACTGTTAGAACCGATTTAATGTATAATTTGCTGCATAAATCGCCTCATTCCAGAACATTACCGGAAGATTTGAATCAACGAGCATTGTTCTAGTCGCTTCAATTAGAGTCCTATTCTTCCGTTCAGCAACACCGTTCTGCTGTGGGGTATACGGAGCCGAATATTCATGATGTATCCCTTTGCTTTCACAAAGTTCATCCATCTTAGCGTTTTTGAACTCCGTCCCGTTGTCACTCCTGATTCTTTTTATCTTCAAATTGTAGATATTCTCCAATCGAGTGAACAGAACTTGTAGGTTAGTAAAGGTGTCACTTTTGTTCTTCAAACACATCACCCATGAAAATCTTGAATAGTCATCAGTGACAACTAAACAATAAAGCTCTCCAAGATGACTTTTGCGCTTGACCGGTCCCAATAGGTCCATGTGCAATCGCTCAAGCGGCATCTCTACAGAGTTAACTTTCTTCACTTTATGGGACTGTTTGTGTTGCTTCCCCTTCATACAACTTACACACTTGTCGTTCAGATGGAAATGTTTCACGTTTACTCCATCGACAAGCCCATTTCTCACAAGTTGATTCATTTTTCTCAGATGAATGTGCCCCATTCTGCGGTGCCACATTATTGATTCTTTCTCAGTCGCTTTGGATAGAAAACATGTTATTTGCCCCTGTGATGTCATCGCCTTGGACATGTCAAGAATATAGAGATTGTTGACGCGAGGTGCCATCAACATTACCCACTCCTTTGGAATTTTGAAGCCCGGTTTGAGAATATAGCAGGATTTGTCATCAAAATGCACAGAAAATTGTTTATCACATATTTGACTGACACTCAACAGATTATAATCTATCTGTTTCACATAAGATATCCGCTCGAAAGTCACAATCCATTACTCACGCTTCCTTCCATTGTGATATATCCACCTTTATTACCCGCGAAAGCGACATACCCTCCATTGATGTTTTTCACGTCGAACAGCAATGCGAGATCCCCTGTCATGTGGCCTGAAGCTCCACTATCAACAATCCAGAGACTGCTAATAGGGCCAGCTGAAGCTCCCTGCACACAAAAAGTAAATCAATTAGTTCTTTCGGGGGACCCAAGCCTGAGTCTTGGGCCTTTGAACATCGGCTTTCAAAGAAACATCCTCATTAACTTTTTCAACAACTTTTTGTTTTGGATCAATCTTTTTCTGATTGTTCAAAACATTTTCCTTTTTCTCACTTACCTTTGAAGTAGAAGCTCCTGTGTCACACCCTCAAATTTCCACCTGCGGAGTTCTACCGCGAGGCGTGTGACACACCAGGATCCAAGTCAACGGTCACAATAAACGACGTCTAAATGTAAAAACATACGTAAATAAGAACCATGCATAAGTTTAAAACCAACATTCAAACAGTGCGGAAGCATTTAAAGTTTACAAAAGTCATGCATAACTAAAACATAAGTTCAAAAGTTCATGATTCCAAAACGTGCAGATGAGACCCTAGACGCGAGACGACTCCAGTGCGACCACGTGCGCCTATCCGACAGCTGCTACCTTAGCGACCTGAGAAAACATGCTAAAAGAGTCAACATATAATGCTGGTGAGTTCACAGGTTTTAAATTAAACGTTTAAAGTGTTCCTTCGAAAACCGTTACCATCACAATTACTACTATGCTTATGAGAACGCCAAACCAGGCGCAGAATGAGATACTCATACGGGTGAAACCATTACTGACTGAGCCGTGTGTTACCCTTAGTTCCTATGGGCTACCGTCATCGCCGGTAGACCTTGTTTTGTTAGAGACAATATGCACCCGCCGGTCCAACCGTCGAGTGGGGTTTGTCAGTTCCCAATAGCGCTATCCATATTCCCCGCCATATACCCATGTTAGTGGTTTCAAGGGATTTTCGATGAACCGTATAGTAAGATAAGTGAGCCATAGTATAACGTGATAAAGAGTCATGAGCCATAAGCGTTTAACAAGTCATAAGTCATAAAAGAGTTTTAAGCATGTTTCTCCCCCGAAAACATAAACAGTAAAATGTGGGGCCGTGAACTCACCTTAAGTTGCGTATTCCGTTTAAGAGTAAACCGTATGCGTGATATGAGCAAACCGTCTGTGAGATATGATAGCCCCAACTATTGGCGACCTATCATAAGATATGTGTCAAGTTAGACTAATAACCCATCGGGTTCATTAGTCCCTAAGTCCAGTCCATGACCATTATGTGTCCGAAAAGCATGTTTAACCGACAACCAGACAACGTAAGACAAGACTCGACATCCCATTGGTGACCCGACATCCACGTGTTAGATAAATACAAGACATCATGCCACATATGCAATTAAACACTTAATACGCGCAACAGTTCACCTAGTCTAGCATAATATCCGATTAACGCATAAACAGGTCCGAATACGTGTTACTAAGTCATTGGGTGAATCCCGGGGTTCCTATCATGTTCCTAGGCGTCAAATCATGTTCCGGGATGTTAAAACATACATACAGCAGCATTACACGCGATTAGGAATCAAACTAGCAATTAGGAAAAGTCAACATGTGATCAGGGTGGGTCAACAGGCGATTACAAGGCTAATCGCCTATATATACACACGAGTAGGCTTCCCTTCAGGCGATTACACCCCTAATCGCCTATAGCATCATGCGATTAGGGTGCTACTCGCCTGCTGTAGCTGTACAATGCAATTTCGCGCGTTTAACGCTCCAAATCAAATCCGAAACATGTAGAAACATCCAATAATCATCCTAACACATTAACAAACATATTTCAAGCAAAACCCCTAAGTTTTATCATTCTAACAGTCCCGAATGCGAGCGCTTTCCCAAAATGGCAACTTAGCATGTAAACATCACATCAACATGCAAGAACTTGCCTAAATAGCAATTATTCAGATTTAACCACATAATCACGTTGTCCGATAGCATCCTACTGTTCTAGCATCATCCTAGAGCAAACCCTAACATCACACAATCAACAACACACCTCACATCATCCTTAATTATTCAAAATCCTTCAAATGGGTCAAAATATCAAATATCAACAATACACCACCAAAACCATTCAAACTCCTAGGATATCATCATACTAACTTATATCAGCAATAAACATCATAATAACATAAGAACAACCATGATTCAATCCTAAAAATCCTATCTTTAAACACATATAACACATATAACACATGTAAAGGTGTGGGTTTGTATAAAAACGGTTTTGAAATGGATTTTCAAAGATAAAAACATTTATAAGTCAGGTCTGGACGTTTAGGGAGTAAAACATAATCATTTAAAGGTTTGGGTTTGAAGAACACACCTTGAAATCAAGAGGTAATGATGGAATAAGCTTGAAAATGGTGGTTTTGATGCAAAAACGAGTTCCAGAGGGTGTTTGTGTGTTGGGTTATGTTATGGGACGGCTAGGGTTGCACAAATGATGTTTTGGAGGTCAAGGGTGGTATTTATAGGCGTTTTTGGTCGTCCAGCACGTATCATGCGAGTATGCAGACTTACACGCGATTAGGGAGCCTAATCGCATGACTGTTCATGCGATTGGGGCCTAATCGCATGAACAGTTATGTGATTAGCCCCCTACTCGCCAGTAACCACCCTCCAATCGCCCCCATACAGGCGATTAGGCAAGCCTAATCGCCTGTAACCCCTGTGTTTGTGTGTTTTGCGCGTTAAACCCCGTTTTAACACATGTTAGCACATATTCACATACCGACAAGTCACGTAATGATTGTAAACATATAATGCATGATAAATAACACGTTCCCGCCCGATCACCAATTCCCGGGACCCGAGACTTGCGTATGTTAAAACCCTAATGATGTACAATTCGACTCGACCGACCATGTTATGTGTAACGTATGCGCGACTCGCTAAGGTAGACTTACTAAGTTTTCAAAAGTTAGTTACCGAAAGTTGCCGGGTGTCACATCATCCCCCTGTTGAAAGAATTTTCGTCCCGAAAATTTCCCGGAGTCGAGGAGAGAAAACAAATAAGAAGAAAAATTTTCCGGGTCGTCACATCATCCCCCTGTTGAAAGGAATCTCGTCCCGAGATTCTTTCGGCTTCAACAGTGATGTGTGTCGACCTCTGTGCCCAAGTAACGTTTCCCCAAAATACAACAAGTGAAGGCCATAAACCAAGCGTGCCAGTAATAACCGGGAAACCATTTTCCCCAAAATATGAGTATGAGACAAGAGACCCCGATGAAAGCCTACTGGAGCCTACTATGATCGGTATAACTAATCCACCGGTACCGTCCAAGTAGCATCCCCAAAGGACCCTCATCGACCCAACGAATGAGAAACAGCGGCCAAACCACAAAGAAAACACCCGAAACACGAACGCACAACGATGCGGATAAAAGTATAACCAAAGCGTAACAAGAGATAAGAGAGAATACGTACGGGTAACAGTGTCTGGGTCCACCTGGTTCTCCCTAGCACCGATCACATAAGCATGAGAACGAGTCCACCGGCCACCGCCTTCCTTGTCCCCATCCTTCCCTGCAGTCTCTGTGCCCCCTTGATTCAACTTGGGACAGCTTCGCTTGAAGTGCCCCGCTTCCCCACAATGAAAGCAACCCTGGTTCCCCTGTGAAGCAGGGGTAGTAATAGCAGTAGTCTGGGTCGTCCTGGAAAGGTTGACCCTACAATCCTTGGCAAAATGCCCCGGCTTCTGACAACGCTCACAACGAAGGCTCTCACAAGTACCATAGTGATGAAACCCACAACGTCCACACTTAGGGCTTTTCCCAGCATAGCCCCCTGTTTCTGGTCCGATGCTGACCCAGAAGCTTCAGTCTTCTTCGCTGCCGGTTGTCGCTGAGCCCCCGATGAACCCTTATCCACGCTATCCCACTTCCTCTTGTTCTCGGCCGGCGCCTTCACAGAAGAGCCTCTAGGAGGCAAGACACCCTCAGAAATCTTCAAGTTGGTCATCTTAGTAGCTGACCGCACAGCCTCTGACATAGTAGTAGGATCCCTAGCAGACACCAGTCCCGCAATCTCTGGCACCAAACCCGCAAGATACTGCTCTATCCTCCTATACTCTGGTGTAGACAAACCTGGACACATCACTGCTAGCTCGTTGTGCCTGATCGTGTACTCCTCAACCTCAGAACCAACCATCTTAAGATTCCCATATTCCTGTTCCAACCTCTTAATCTCCTCACGCGGGCAATACTCCTCCTTCAACCTACGCATAAAATCCGCCCAAGGCATGGCGTTGGCCTCCCCAAGACCAAGTGTCTGTGTGACGCAGTTCCACCACGTCAAGGCGGCTCCTACAAAAGTCCCCGAAGCAAACTTCACCCAATCCACCGCTGGAGTCTCACATAAAGCAAATACCGACTCCGTCTTCTCCAACCACCTGAGTAACTCCACAGCTCCCTCCGTACCCTGGAAGCTGAGAGGCTGACAATCCTTAAACCGCTTATAGGCAACACCTGCCTGAACCGGAGGAGCAGCAGCACCCATGAAAGTCTGCTGGGCCGCCTGAAAAGCAGCTAGTGCAACGCCCAACTATTGCTGCATCATCTCGTTGAGTTCCTCATGCGTCATAGTGATGTTACCACCACCTCTACCCCCACCACGGCGTCCACCTCCGCCACCACGGCGTCCACCTGCACGTCCACCAGCGCGACCAGACATGTTCTGCCAAAACATGAGACGAGACACTCAGTACCAAAACAAACCAAGCTACAAGTGACCAAACGAACCCGGAATGCGGTTCCAGCATGACCCTTAGTCCGAACACAAAGTCCACCAAGATTTTCATGCATTTCGATTTGTGATTTCGTGTGCACCCGAAATAACAAATCGCTCTACATGGTCCCCTAGGCGTGCTTCGAGTTAGAGCTTCAAGTCACCCGATAACCACATCTCAGGATGATATAACTAACTCAAAAGATCAATGAAGAAGTCCCCTCGGCTGTAACCCAGAGGAGGAAATAAAGTGAAGCTAGAAATAGCCAAGAATGAGATAAGTAATGTGACACTGTATGGTAAGGAGACCGACACCCCGACAAGGTTAGTATGTTTGCCCAAAAGACACGACTCAAATGTATGTGACCGTCTAGTGTGTGTGACTCGGCTATAGTCTAGACTCTACATGCAGTCCTAGTTCACTATAACCATTGGCTCTGATACCAATCTGTCACACCCTCAAATTTCCACCTGCGGAGTTCTACCGCGAGGCGTGTGACACACCAGGATCCAAGTCAACGGTCACAATAAACGACGTCTAAATGTAAAAACATACGTAAATAAGAACCATGCATAAGTTTAAAACCAACATTCAAACAGTGCGGAAGCATTTAAAGTTTACAAAAGTCATGCATAACTAAAACATAAGTTCAAAAGTTCATGATTCCAAAACGTGCAGATGAGACCCTAGACGCGAGACGACTCCAGTGCGACCACGTGCGCCTATCCGACAGCTGCTACCTTAGCGACCTGAGAAAACATGCTAAAAGAGTCAACATATAATGCTGGTGAGTTCACAGGTTTTAAATTAAACGTTTAAAGTGTTCCTTCGAAAACCGTTACCATCACAATTACTACTATGCTTATGAGAACGCCAAACCAGGCGCAGAATGAGATACTCATACGGGTGAAACCATTACTGACTGAGCCGTGTGTTACCCTTAGTTCCTATGGGCTACCGTCATCGCCGGTAGACCTTGTTTTGTTAGAGACAATATGCACCCGCCCGGTCCAACCGTCGAGTGGGGTTTGTCAGTTCCCAATAGCGCTATCCATATTTCCCCGCCATATACCCATGTTAGTGGTTTCAAGGGATTTTCGATGAACCGTATAGTAAGATAAGTGAGCCATAGTATAACGTGATAAAGAGTCATGAGCCATAAGCGTTTAACAAGTCATAAGTCATAAAAGAGTTTTAAGCATGTTTCTCCCCCGAAAACATAAACAGTAAAATGTGGGGCCGTGAACTCACCTTAAGTTGCGTATTCCGTTTAAGAGTAAACCGTATGCGTGATATGAGCAAACCGTCTGTGAGATATGATAGCCCCAACTATTGGCGACCTATCATAAGATATGTGTCAAGTTAGACTAATAACCCATCGGGTTCATTAGTCCCTAAGTCCAGTCCATGACCATTATGTGTCCGAAAAGCATGTTTAACCGACAACCAGACAACGTAAGACAAGACTCGACATCCCATTGGTGACCCGACATCCACGTGTTAGATAAATACAAGACATCATGCCACATATGCAATTAAACACTTAATACGCGCAACAGTTCACCTAGTCTAGCATAATATCCGATTAACGCATAAACAGGTCCGAATACGTGTTACTAAGTCATTGGGTGAATCCCGGGGTTCCTATCATGTTCCTAGGCGTCAAATCATGTTCCGGGATGTTAAAACATACATACAGCAGCATTACACGCGATTAGGAATCAAACTAGCAATTAGGAAAAGTCAACATGTGATCAGGGTGGGTCAACAGGCGATTACAAGGCTAATCGCCTATATATACACACGAGTAGGCTTCCCTTCAGGCGATTACACCCCTAATCGCCTATAGCATCATGCGATTAGGGTGCTACTCGCCTGCTGTAGCTGTACAATGCAATTTCGCGCGTTTAACGCTCCAAATCAAATCCGAAACATGTAGAAACATCCAATAATCATCCTAACACATTAACAAACATATTTCAAGCAAAACCCCTAAGTTTTATCATTCTAACAGTCCCGAATGCGAGCGCTTTCCCAAAATGGCAACTTAGCATGTAAACATCACATCAACATGCAAGAACTTGCCCTAAATAGCAATTATTCAGATTTAACCACATAATCACGTTGTCCGATAGCATCCTACTGTTCTAGCATCATCCTAGAGCAAACCCTAACATCACACAATCAACAACACACCTCACATCATCCTTAATTATTCAAAATCCTTCAAATGGGTCAAAATATCAAATATCAACAATACACCACCAAAACCATTCAAACTCCTAGGATATCATCATACTAACTTATATCAGCAATAAACATCATAATAACATAAGAACAACCATGATTCAATCCTAAAAATCCTATCTTTAAACACATATAACACATATAACACATGTAAAGGTGTGGGTTTGTATAAAAAACGGTTTTGAAATGGATTTTCAAAGATAAAAACATTTATAAGTCAGGTCTGGACGTTTAGGGAGTAAAACATAATCATTTAAAGGTTTGGGTTTGAAGAACACACCTTGAAATCAAGAGGTAATGATGGAATAAGCTTGAAAATGGTGGTTTTGATGCAAAAACGAGTTCTAGAGGGTGTTTGTGTGTTGGGTTATGTTATGGGACGGCTAGGGTTGCACAAATGATGTTTTGGAGGTCAAGGTGGTATTTATAGGCGTTTTTGGTCGTCCAGCACGTATCATGCGAGTATGCAGACTTACACGCGATTAGGGAGCCTAATCGCATGACTGTTCATGCGATTGGGGCCTAATCGCATGAACAGTTATGTGATTAGCCCCCTACTCGCCAGTAACCACCCTCCAATCGCCCCCATACAGGCGATTAGGCAAGCCTAATCGCCTGTAACCCCTGTGTTTGTGTGTTTTGCGCGTTAAACCCCGTTTTAACACATGTTAGCACATATTCACATACCGACAAGTCACGTAATGATTGTAAACATATAATGCATGATAAATAACACGTTCCCGCCCGATCACCAATTCCCGGGACCCGAGACTTGCGTATGTTAAAACCCTAATGATGTACAATTCGACTCGACCGACCATGTTATGTGTAACGTATGCGCGACTCGCTAAGGTAGACTTACTAAGTTTTCAAAAGTTAGTTACCGAAAGTTGCCGGGTGTCACATCATCCCCCTGTTGAAAGAATTTTCGTCCCGAAAATTTCCCGGAGTCGAGGAGAGAAAACAAATAAGAAGAAAAATTTTCCGGGTCGTCACATCCTGGAGTACCATTGGGTGACCAAGATTGTTCAGACCTTTTAAGAATGCGAATTTGAGATTTTGGTTTCTCAATTGGTTTCTGAACATTGTTAACAAACGTAACTTTCTTGGCTACCTTATCTGAGTTAACAGACTTAGGTCCAACATTTGATTTGACAATCGGTTTTTGTGGAACCTTTTGCCTATCAATTGTTGCGTTCACCATAGGCTTTCTCCATGATTGTTCCATAGCAATCCGATTTCTTTGATCATATTGTATTGGACGATTGTTCCTCATTTGAAAATTGTTTTGATTATAAAACTGTTGTTGTTGAGGAACAACTCGTCTATGTGGTGGAACATAATGATCAATCGGTTTTCTCATGGAATTTCTAACTTCAACCTCATGTCTTTTATGCCTTACATATGGACACTGAGCAAGTAAATGCCCACGTTCCCCACATTTAAAGCATTTGCGATACTCTTCAAAAACATAATGAGCATTTGGTGGAGCAAATGATCTAACAGGATATTGATCATTATACTGTTGATTCCTCAAACTCTCAGGAAGTGGTCCTTTTGAGTAAGTGGGCTCATGAAAACCATTTGCTTTGTCATTTGGTCGAATGAACTCTGTGACATGGACCTTTGGTTCTTGAGGAACATCCAAAAATAATTTCTTTAAAATTTCTGGTGGAATTTCGTTTGTTCTCTCATGTTTTGGGAACCAAATAGTGCTTTCTTGCCAAATCTTTTCAATTTTAGCATAGTTAGCATTTTTAATTGGAAATTCCTCATCAGAGATGATTTTATCGGATCCTTCCATCCGATAAAACACCTTGACAGGTTTGTCACTTGGTTCATTCTCAAGATCCTTTCTAATCTCATTCTTTTCAGACTTTTTCTCACGATGAACAGTTGCCATCGGATGCACATGTTGAGATGGTGACACTGGTTCAGTAGTAATGATGTGATTTTCTTTTGGAATCTCACATGCATTAACAGTTTGGTCACTACCAGTATCATCATTCTCTGAGTCTGAATCCACACTTTCAGCATAAACACCCTCATCATTCAAGCCTAAAATCGGTCTCACATCGGAATGAGGATCACCAATACTCGAGGTATTAGATTCCATTTCCGATGATGAGTCTGATTTTACCGAGCTCTCCGGTATAACTTGGTGATAGTTATGATTTTCAAAAAGAACCGGAGATGGTACAGACTTGTAATTGGTGGTGTTATCATCAATGATATGGTCTACCACATAAGCAATATGCTTATAACTTTCCAACTTTTTGTTTACTTTCTCAGCAAAGCATTTTATGGCTGCCATTTCCAACTTGGTATTTTCAATTTCATTGATATAGTTGTTAATTGCCAATTGTTTCAATGATAAAGTATTTTTCAAGTCGGAAATGTCCTTTTTATAGCCATCTAATACTTTGTTGAAAGCATTCAACTCTTTGCGAGTAGATTGACTGTTTATGATAGCACTATCACGTTGAATTCGGAGTTGTTTATTCTCCTCAGTCAATCTATCACATGTTCCACAATATTTATCACTCCTAACATCAGTGCTAGATTCAGAACTTACAGGTCTTGGCGGTTCAGTCATGGCCATCAACGCGTAATGAGCTTCCTTTCCAGTGAAAAACTTGGAATAATCAATCTTGGTGAAAGCATCATCAGCAATGCACGACTTCCTCGTCATCAGAAAATCAGCTTCTGCTAACAACTGATCAATGTCATCATCTAAAGAATCAACACTTGCCTCTGTGTCCGATTCACTGTCTGAATCTGAATAAACTGATCTACATTCCTCAGGAACATCAGAAACTGTATCAATCACCATTCCAGAATGAGTTTCTTCAACCTTAACCTCAACAGGTTCATTCTCCACATTCATCTCTGTCTCAGAATCATCACTATCACACTCCTTAGTTTCTTTCTTTTCTTCCTCCATCACCGACTCTTCAATATCAACCTTGCAAGCAACGCAAGCCACATTTCCACCAGTAGTGATTTCCTCCACTCCTATTTGCAATCCCGACCAATCAAACCTTTCATCTTGTTGAGTCATCAGTGCTTGATTCTGACTCGTGTTCTGTTGTGTCTCATTTGGTGTAGTGATCGGTATAACTGTTCGGTTAGTGTTGTTAGGAGATTGGTTTTGGATCTGGTTTGATGTGTTAGGTTGTCTGTTTTGGTTGTTGTTAGAGTTGTTTTGACGGTTTTGGTAGTTGTTGTTGTTTTGGTAAGAAACTCGGTTTTGGTTTTGTTGTTGACGATTCTGATAGGTAGCATTGAATGGGTTTCTATTACCTTGTTTTGGTGGTTGGGTGCATTCACGTTTAAAGTGACCTCTTTCTCCACAGTTAAAACAAGTAACTTTCTCCTTGTTGAACCCGTAGGTTGTGTTAGGAGAAGTTCCCAAATCTGTTCGACCTGTCTTTTCAATAAAGTCTGTTGCTCTTCTCATGATGCTTGCAAAAGCCCATTGTATATCAATTAGTTCCATCTCTTCCTTGTCGATCTGTGCATAGTCCTCATTGGTTAAGTTGTTATTCCCAATTTTACTAGCAACAAGTCCATTGTAGGATGAAACCATTGCTGAGACTAGTGCAATATGTTGTTGAGCAATTTCCACTGTCACATTGCCCAAGTTAGAAGTCTCCAAAACCACTTGTTGTTGATTAGGTTGAGTAACTTGGTTCATTGGTTGTTGAGATTGACTAGCAGTATAGAAACTTGCTTGTTGTATTGGGGAGAATGGTGAAATGTAGGAATTGTTGTATTGCTGTTGTGGTGGTGGTTGTGTGTATGATGGTTGTGAGTAAGATGAAGTTTGTGCCATGTAATTGATGGTAGGTTTTGGTGATTCCATAACATTGGAAATGCATGCAACATGTGGTGCAACTATCCCTCCTGAACTTGAATTGCTCACAGGAACTGAAGTACCTCCAAAATATAAGCTAGGATTCTGAGGAACCTGTGCTCTTCTAGCTTTCCTCTTCTCTTCCATTTCCTTGTTTTCCAGCTTCTGGATAAACTCTTGAATAGTCCAATATTGATATGCGTCCTTCTCCCTGAGAACTTCCACAAGCTGATCCCAGTAAGGTGGTAGAGCATCTGCAAACTTATCCACCAAATTCTTCATAGGAATTTGTATACCATAGCTAGACAATTCGGTTAGCAAATGACTATATCTAGGAGTTAATTCTTTTAAAGTTTCATTCCCAATATAAGAAAAATTCTCAAACTCCTTTCTCAGTTCATCCATCCTCAAGCTTCTCGTTTTCTCGTTCCCATCATGCCTCCTCTTAAGCACATCCCACAATTGCTTAGAGGTTGTACAAGTTCCAAATTGATGCAGCAGATCATTTGTGATTGCCTGAGTCAATTGGGAAAAGGCTTTCTTTTCCACCACATATTTCTTCTTCTCATCCTCAGTTAAGCTTTCCAAAGGAATCATTTCACCTGTATTCTCCAAAATCGGTGCTGTGTAACCTTTAGCAATCATGCTCCATGCCTCTGCTCCTTCCACTCCCATGCCCTCCAAGTGGATCTTGAACTTGTTCTGCCACTGATTGTATTCTTGTATGTCCATGAGCTTCGGTGGCCTATTCCCGCTACCTGAAGACAAATCGTTAATCAAAGTAGAAATAGCATTAGTAGTTTGAGTGTTTACCACCGCCGCTGCTACTCCCCAGTAGTCATGTTGTGGTGCTGGAGGTGCTACACTTTGAGGCATCGAGCTCGTCATCGCCATGTAGTTTATTGGTTGCGAAGACTGTGTGCTCGTCTTTTGTGCTGCCACTGTCCATGGGTCCATCACTTGCTGTTGTGGTTGTGTCGTTGCTGGTCTCGGTGTAGTCGGAAAATTCCACATGATCATGAACTTAGAAAACTTCAACACTTAGAAAATTTTCCAAAGTAAATCCTAGGTTCGCCCAAAATGATCCTACTTTCGTCCGAAATCTAACACTTTCGTCCCTTCTGATTCTACGTTCGCCCAAACAGTAACACCCGAATGTAGATAGTCACCAGAAAGTAAAACAAACTAACACAATTTCACTTTCGCCCAAAATATACCGGTCGAATGTGAAAAGATTTACCCGAAAGTGAGAATTTCAACAAGAAATTTCAGGTTCGCCCAAAAACTAATCAGATTCGCCCCAAAAACACTCAGGTTCGACCAGTCAAGTTCCAGGTTCGTCCATTTTGCCCAGATCACACTTTGAAAAACGGTTACACTTTGAAAAACGGTTATTTTTGATCTCAGATTTTCAAAAGTTTATGGATTTGAATGATCTTAATCAGGTTATGCTTCGGAATTGATTTGGAGCAACTTTAATTCTTGGAAAACTTGATTTTAACCACTAATTCAACTCTAAATCAATCAAAAACACTCAAAAACCATTTTCATGCAAAAACAGATGTATTTTGATCAAAAATATGTCCAAATCAGCTCTGAGTTTATCAAATTTGTTGTTGTATGATCCGTATGGCTCTGATACCACTTTGTAAGCGAAAGATTTTAACTAAAACAGGATAATATGATCATACAAGTCACAAAACCAGGTGCGGAAACCCTAGTTCTGAACAAAATGATAAAACTCTAATCAAAACACAATCAAGATCATTTTCAACATCTTTTCATAGATTAACTTTTGTCAAATAAGCTTTTACAACGACTTACACGTTAATCTAGATCAAACACACACTTTCACAAAAAGACCTGAAACCTGACCTGAACACATACACAACTGACAACTCTATTACATTCACAAAAACACAAATACTATATATAGATGCTGCACGTTCGCCCATTAGCACTGGTCGAATGTGGATCTTTTCCACATTCGCCCACTACTAAGGTACGAACGTATATCTTTGTCAGCTCCAGTCTACTTTCGCCCACTAAGCTTCTACCTTCGCCCACTTCTTTCTACCTTCGCCCATATAACAAATCTTTAACATATGTTAGTTATCCAATCATTAGTCGCAAAACGCATCAACAGCGATTTTCAAAACTGTACTTTCGGTACCACTACGGTACCGAGCTTATTGCTAATATAGAGAGGTGGGTTAAAATACATTTAAATTTAAGATGTATAGACGCATAAATCTCCACTGAAATAAAATATTACTAAATTAAAATGCAAGACTACACTTTTTAAGCCACCTTAGCTGCCACATTAGATTCCAAACATTCTTCAAAAACATTTAGGTAGAGTTTGCTATCCATGAATGCGATGTGGATTGGAAGGGACCATTGTGAGAGAATGAAAAAAAGAGTGTTGTTGGTTAATGAAATAAAATCACCAATTACACAAGTACCCTCTAAACACCCTAAATTTATTGTTTGTTCTTTTACCTTGTCCATTCCATTTCATTATCTCATACCAAATAGACGTTTATTTTTTGCACACCGCTTTAATATATTAAATATGGATGTTCAAAGAATCCAAATCCAAATTTGAATCCGAAAAATCCGATAATCCGAATTATCCGAAATTTTGGATAATCCGAAATCGAATAATCCGAAATTTCGGATCCGGATCCTGATTTTGAAAATTTTCGGATAATCAGATTATCCGAATCCGAATATTAAAAAAATATATATAAATATATAATATTATATACACTAGATAACACAATACACAATCTTAAATCCCTAATCCTTCTAACCTAAGTTCATACTACTCCAATCCATATCAGTCGCTCCCTCTTCTCTTCTCTATAATAGCCCCGTCCACCAAACGGTAAGTTTCTTTTACATTTGGAGGACTAAACGGGATTCAGAGACTGGGTGGTCAACATCTTCTAGTTGGTTTGCTAAATCATGGAGACGCTGGCAATAATCATCAACCGAAGAGCAGCTAGCGAGAGTGAGGTTGCAAAATTGGGTTTCAAGAGCGGCTGCCCGAGATTTCTTGTTGCTGAGATATATTTTTTTCGAGTTGCAGCCAGGAAGCCGAGCATTGGCAACCTTGCCGAGAATGCGGGGAAGTATATTGTCAGAAACGGTGCTAAATATCCATTGTAACACCAAGGCATCGAGTTCCAGCCATTGAGGGTTCTCGGGATCGGTTTCTGCAAGGCTGGCAGAACCATCAATATGGTCTAACACCTTGTACGCGACTACGTGCAGTCGGAATAGACGGGTCCAAGCTGTATACGTGACCTGTTTGTCGTCCAGAGTGCGTACTTTCGTCTGAATATTGGTAACCGAATAAGCGGGGTGCAACTGGGTGGTCTTACTGGCCGTAGCCGAAGTTTCGGGGCTGCTGTTTTCTTTGGCCATGGTCGAAATCAAGAAGACAGATCAGAAAAGGAAAGTGCTGGTCTGTCTGCCCAATCGAATGAGAAAAACAGAAACAGAACAGATCTAAATCTGGTCGAAACCAGTAGAAAAGATAGGTTAGGGATTATCGAGATGGTTAGAGCCTAGGGTCTGATACCATAAAAGTGGTCTATGGTATTATTATTGAATGAATCATAAACAAAGGAATACAACCCTATTTATAGGGCAAGGAATTGTAATCAACCTATGACACTATGGAAACTATCATTATCTCTAAAATCAATTCCATATTTATCTATACAATGTATTCCTAATATAATACAAAGACTATATTGCTAATAATTCCTACACTTCTTACATTAGGCATCATGTTTTCATTAGTACATATATGTGTAGATGTGTATATATTTTCAAATACAATCCTAATCTTCATATAAAAAACGAGTTCAATGTATAGTACTAGAGGTGAGCAAATCGGGGTTTTTTTGCCGAATCGGTTTTGGTTCCAAACCGGTTCGGTTTTGGACCGGTTTTGTCTATTCGTAAGACCGGTTTCGGAGACCGGTTTTGGTTCGGTTTCTGTTTCGGTTTGTTTCGGTTTCGGGTCTTAATCGGTTTTTTCGCGCACTTTTTAAAATCGTATAAATTACATAAAATTTAACTTTTAATAACTTTTAGGGTTTTTTAAAGAAGGAAATTGAATATTAATACAAAAAAAACAATGTTTTATTTGTGTTTATGGCCAAAAAATGTATTTTTCTTAAACCGGTTTTGGTTCGGTTTCCGTTTTTTACCGGTTTCGGTCGGTTTTTAGCGATACTGGTTTCGGTTCGGTTCCGGTTTGTGTACCGGTTTCGGTTTCTTTTGACCAGTTTTTTCGTCGGTTTTAGGCCGGTTTCGGTTCGGTTCGGTTTGAGATTTTTTTGGTACCGGTTTCACGTGAAATCGGTTTTGACCGGTTTTGGTTCGGGTCGGTTTTACCGGTTTCGGTTCCCGAACCGGTTTTTTTTTGCTCACCTCTATATAGTACTAAAACTGTAAATTAAATGGCACTTCCCTTAAAGCAAGCAAGCCAATCGAATAACATTTGCGTGTTGCATAACTCTTTTTTAACTCCACCAAGTTGTTTTAGTAAATAAAATGGCACTTCCCAATTGAAGAAGAAAAAATTTGCGTGTTGCATAACTCTTCTTTAACTCCAGCAAATAACTAAAAAAACAAATGTCTACGTAAGAGTTAACACTATATTTAAGTTTTATGTAGAGATGGTTTCTTGAAGATCAAATTTGAGGAGAGAGATAAAAAAAACCGGCCAATTCAGCTCCTTGCGATATATTACAAGCGGTACGTGCTTTTACACAATTGTTTATTACACATAGCCTTTGAGTATATGTCAAGCTTTTCCGGTACCCGTTTCTTCGATATAGTGATATATTATTATTAGCCGCCGTTTAAAAATAAGATACTTCAAGCTTTTCATTTGTAGATACTAACCAGCTGCATCTTCAACCTGCAACATATATGGATCTTTCATTCATGAAATCTTGCTTCGGTTTTATTATTGTTGTCCATGTTTTCTCCGGTACGTGCATATACATCTCTACATATTTAATTACGTCTGCCACGTCAATTGATAATTAATCCTTGATTTGGTTTACAAATTGCATCCATATTTTTGTGATCAAATTTTTTATTTTTATTACCTGCTTTTAATTCACAGCTTCAACACCATCATCTGATCCAATAATCAGTATATAATTCTCTAAAGAGGCATCATTTGAGGTGATTTAATTATCTTAAGCCTCTAGCGCGCTAGCTTGTTTCGACTTAACATGTAAAAAAAAGAACTTTTAACACGCAATAATAAATACAATGAAACATCTATGTATTTTAATATCCCTTTCTCTTACATGAAAATTTGATTATATGGCACATAGATATCTGCAAACAATAGTGCATGCATGCATGTATACACAATCGAGTATTTTAACAGCTTAAATATGTGAAACAGTGGCTGCAAGAAATGATCACTTCCAAGGTCAGTTTTCAATGAGTAGAGAGTTTGGCTTTTCCAAGGACCATCTCATCAATGCAACTAGGGGTGTTCAAAAAAATCCGAATCCAAATTCGAATCCGAAAAATCCGATTTTCAGATATCCGAAAATCGGATAATCCGAAACTTTGGATTCGGATTCGGATTCAGATCCTGATTTTGAAAATTTTTGGATAATCGGATTATCCGAATCCGAATATTAAAAAAAAATATATATAAATATATAATATTATATACACTACATAACACAATACACAATCCTAAATCCCTAATCCTCCTAACCCTAAGTCCATACTACTCCAATCCATAGCAGTCGGCTCCATCTTCTTTTCTCTATAACAGCCCCCGTCCACCAAACGGTAAGTTTCTTTTACATTTTTTTGTTCCAGTTTCATTTATCTAACTTTGATTTTTGTTTTTTAAACATGTTCACATTTTAGACATAAAGGAGAACATTTTTATTAATTATTTTTTATTTATTTTTTTTTATATTTTTTTAAGTTTCGAGTTATCCGTTGGATGATCCGGATTCGGATCCCAATATTGACTATCCGAAATTCGAATATCCGAAATTTGGATTATCCGAATTTGAAAACCCCTAATATTAAAGATGCCCGTATGTCCGTACTTGAGTCCGAAATTTAAAATGTGGTTTTCAAGCTTGTAGTCTAGTTTTTGATACACCAAACCCCTATTTTCTCTATCACCACATTAATACTTTTAGTTATAGAAGGGTGGTTATAATAAAACCCCCCCACTTCTATTTCCACCCTCTAAAGCGTCTCGCTTTGGTCAAAGCGAGACGCATTAGTTACTTTTTTAACTACCTCGGTACGAGATCAGTTAAAGCTGATTTTTGACCCTAGGCGCCTCGCTTTGGCCAAAGCGAGGCGCTTCGAATCCAATTTTTAATTTGGGGTATTTCTTTAGTGTTTTGAGTTGGTTTTTTTTTTATTTTTTAATATAATTATTATTGTAAAAAAATTATAAAATTTTAAAAAGAAAATAATAACCAACATCTTGTATCGACTTGATGTTTAATGGTGTTGTCTTTGAAAATAGCGATGGATGATATTGATCAAATTGCCAGAGGGTCATTGGTCTTCAGAGTTTCCAACCCTAATACCATACAAATGACCATGTTTGAAAATGGAGATTTCTTATGGAAGTTGCTAAAATAGTTAAACAAAAGCTGAAATGATGAATGTATTTGTGAATAATACATTCATCAAAAAGACCATCTCTTTGTTAGTCACCCTCATAGGAAAATTGACTCTCACACTTATGCGTAGATCAAGGAGATTGATGAAGATATTCATTAAGACCTTTGGAAAATGTAAATCCAAGATCTAGGATGAGCTAGATATTCCTCATGATGAGTAGAAATTGTTCACTTTCCCATTGATTTCAAGTATGTTGCCTTCATCGTTGACAGATATCTCTCCGACAACAACTGAATTTTACTTGCTTGCCTGAACATTTGTTTTACTAATTTCCGATTCTTGATAGTTTGATTATACTCGTGTTCAGCCTTTATTTGTGAAATAATATATTCATCAAAAGACCATCTCTTTGTTAGTCACCCTCATAGGAAAATTGACTCTCACACTTATGCGTAGATCAAGGAGATTGATGAAGATATTCATCAAGATCTTTGGAAAATGTAAATCCAAGATCCAGGATGAGCTAGATATTCCTCATGATGAGGAGGAATTGTTCACCTTCCCATTGATTTCAAGTATGTTGCCTTCATCGTTGACAGATATCTCTCTGACAACAACTGAATTTTACTTGTTTGCCTGAACATTTGTTTTACTAATTTTCGATTCTTGATAGTTTGATTATACTCGTGTTCAGCCTTTAAATCAAACAGTTGGATCGGCGATTTTGTTTACCCTCCCATTGATCAGAGAGATTTAAGCTAATCAAACTCATATCTCAAGCCGGTGCAAGTTATGTTGGAGCATTGTTCATCTTCTTCTTCAACTTGCTTTCTCTTGATCTTCACACTTGCTTTTGGAGCTCTGATCTTCTTCCTATTATCTTTGTTAAAAGCGGTCCAAATACCATGGTTGTTGGACATTGTGTGAGAATGCATAGTACAAAATTCTTTTGACAAACGTCTGGCTGACCTGAAGTTCCTTTACAACCTAGTTCCTTTTAATTATAAACAACATTAAAGAAGGACTTATGCTATTTCTTTTCAAACCCTTCCATCAAATACCTAACACACTACAATGATTCACCATCCTATTCATACAACACACACCTTCAAACCATTCATCTTCTGTAATGATCAGGAACATTCCAAATAACTATTTAGTTATGGATCCTTTGATCAGAAAATATATTCTCAAACAATTCCTAAAATATATTCTCAAACAATTCCTTTGATCAAGAACTAGGTTGCAAATATAATAATAATAATAATTTAAAATTATAAAAATCTATCACATCACGATTTGCATCCCGACAAGAATTAGTAACCTAATAACCTCTATTAATAGACTTCATTTATTCTTCTTCATCTTTTTCTACTTGAAGTGCAAAGTAATAACTAACCCTCCATCTTCTCTATTTAAAGTCCTAACAAAATGTAAACTAAAAGAACCAGGCTTCAAACACAACTTTTTGCTCAAGGTAGTATTATTGTAACATAATATATCAGATGATTGCACCTGTTTTGGTCAAAAATTATCCAATAAAAATAACTTTGTATTCCAAATTAGTTTATGTGAGGTAGAGTGCTAAATGTGTAGAAATATGTTTGTAAATCAATAATATTCTTTAGATGGTGTATCAGGATGTATAATAAGTAAAAATATGGCAACTATGATCGGGATGGCTTAGGTTAGTTTCGGGATGAACATTTATATCCTCAGGATGGACAGTTATATCCTTAGGATGGAACTGTTAGAAATAGACAAATAAAGCAAATAACAAGAAGAACAACACACGATCTACGAGGAAGCCCTTGATCAATTGTAGATCGCCGGCATAAAACCTCGAGAGAAGTCTAGGCCCCTGCCTTGTTTGTTAATATTAAAATAGTAAAAAGATACAACTTTGGATGAGTATGTGGACGAGTGTACTATGATTACAATGATTGTGTGAGTGTTTGTGATCAGCTAAGTGTATCTGTGTAGCTATAGTGTAAACAGTGTGCATGTAAGTGTCCTATACTCGTCCAATACTCCCCTTTATATAGTACATGAAACCAACAATGAATCCGTTATGTAGCTAAACTCCTTCAATATCGGTTGGGCTGTTTCAGGTGAACGTTGGAGGTGTTTCAACTGAATTAAACCGTTAGATAACGGTCTCCTCCTAGCTTAGTTATTGTTTCAGCTGTTTCCTCTTTTATCGTCGATAATAAATGTATATCGGTTACATTCTTGACTTCTTCTTTATGCTTAGACCTTGGCTCATAACCTCCTCCATATTTAGCTTCTTTGACCAACTAATATAGACATTGGAAGTCAGTTTCAGGTCCATACTATAATGTGGTTGTACCTGCAATTATATCATATAAAGATAGCTTGTTAGTATATCTTCAGGATGCGCACATGCTGAAATATAGTTATATCCCGAAGTCAGTTGAGTCCTTCAGCATCCTGGGGATGGTACGTTAGGGATGTGAGGTAAAATCATCCTGAGGATTTTCCCCACAACAATTGTCCCAAAAATATGTTACCGTTATCTTAATGGTAAAAATATTTTTCTCAATCGATGGGCTTATCTTTCCAAGTTTCGAGATCTAACGGCTATTTTTCAGGCTAACTTTTCGTGATAACCGTTATGCCTCATCATATCCTGCTGCCTATATCTAGGCTTTCCCTTCTTCCTTTATAATCAACTAGGATTATTTGAAAAGATAACTGCTTTTGCTTCTTTCTCGTCTTCTTTTTCTTATTCCTGCAATAGGAAGTCTTTTAATTTAGTTCTTTAGAATGAGTAAGAAATTAATAAGGGCTCTTGGAAGCGTTGGGATTCCTAAGGATTTCACAGCCCAAAACTTGATCAAAGATCCTGATCAAGAAATCTGTACTTTTTATGATAAAGATATTCAAGCCCTTAAGAAATCAGGGGCTTTTCCTGATTCTGTTGTTTTTAGGCCCTTTGACCTAAATGCAAAGTCTGACTTTGCTTCTTTTGTCTAGGTTTGCTTTTTCTTTTTACCATTCCAGCTTGGCCTCAAATATCCATTCCCAAATTTCATCAAAGAATTCTTTGATGCGACAGGAATGGCTTTTGCCCAGGCCATGCCTGAGATCTGGAGGATCTTAGTACTTTGTGATAAGATCATTCAGACTCACGGCATTAATCTTCAAGTTGGTGACCTGCCATACATATATAAGTTAAGAACACATGGGTCAAACCGTCATGTTTTTCAACTTATTGATAAAGAACCTCCTCTGCTACATAATGTCGTGAGATCTGATAGACCCTGGAAATCAAAATTCTTTTTTGTAAGGAGGGATTCCATTCCTTATGGGGATGAAATTCCCATGTCCTGGTTAAGAAGCGGTAAATATGTTAGATATAAATAGGATAGTCACATCCTTAGGATGTTAATGTTAGTCTAAATCATTTTCATTTCGCAGGTGCTTGTTTTGCAAAACTTGTTCCTACTTTGGACGACGCTTTCATCAGACGTAAGGCAATACTAGAGCTACCTGCTTCAGCAAGGACTTTTGGAATAGAAGAAAGTTTTTCTACAAGTCGTGCCACTGAGATGTCTGGTAATTCATATCCTGAGAATATGTTTATCCTCGGTTTTTTATATTAACCTATATACGTTTTTTCTTGATTTCAGCAAAGAAGCCTGATTACTTTGATCTTGACGAGATTGACAGTCAAGATATCAAGTCTTCAAAGATAACTTCTCCATCCAGCTCCAGGATGACAAGTCCTCCCCTGCCCCTAAGGCCAGAGCTGCACCTTCTTCTAAGAAGAGGAAGGCTGTTAGCACTTCGACTCAAGAAACTTCTCCCTTTGATGGCCTCAGTTGTGATGCCATTTTGGGCAAAGTCTCTCAGTTTGTTCTTCAGGTACGTTACTTATCCTGAGGATGGTTATGGTTATTATTAGCATGTAATAGGGTTTGAGTACTTACCTGACTCCTTTCCTACAGGGGCATGAATACGTGATGAAGTTCCTGGATGATATGAACAAAGAGTTTGCTGATACTAAGGCCAAGCTTGAAGGCATGAAGAAATCTGCTCTTGACAAGACTAAACAGCTCGAGAAGAAAATAGGCAAGGTAGAGACTGAGCTGAAGGTTGTGAAGTCTGCTCAAGCCAAAAGGATGAGGGATCACAAAAAGGAGATGGAAGAATATAAACAACGCTTGATGAAGTCTGCCACCATTTTCGTCTTTCAAGTTAGGGTGAGAATGGCATTGCAGGCTAGGGATCCTAATTTCAAGATGGAAGACTGGGATGTGGAGGCTTGGCAGGAGAAGATTCTCAGTCTGGGTGGAAAGGATGTGGCATCTGAGTCCGTCCCTGTTGCTGATCCTCAGGATGCCGGCAAGGAGGCTGAGGTAACAGATGCTGGTGTGGCCAAGGAGTTTCAGGTTGATGAACGGTGGGCAATGAAGGATGAGACGACTAGGCCAGAGCCCACTTTTTATGATATTTGATTGGTTTGTGAACAATTAAACAATTTCTTTTTATGTCTATATGAACAATGAAAGTTTTCGGGGTGGAGGGATCTTGATTTTCAAGACGAAGCCCCAAATTCTTTTTCAATCCTAACTTTGAAATGTTGACCCCTGGTGGATGGGTCAGGTTTAGGATGAAGCCAGGGGTTGGCATCATATTTTGATCATGATGCATAAATAATATAATAACAACTCTTTTGACGCTATCAGCTTTGTGTTATCCAATATTCTGCAAACATTAACAAACACTTAGTGTTATAAAAGAATGAAAAATAATACCTGATCTTGTCGTATTCCATATAAGTTCTTCTCATCATCAGGATGGTCTTCATTATCTTGAGGATGTCTCCAGTTTCTTCTTCATTTTTGGGATAGTGTTGCATCTTAAGGATGCATCTAGTTCCTTTTCCATCCTTGGGATGGTCTCGTATTCTGAGGATGTCCCCAGTGTGATATCTTCAGAATAGATCTCGTAACCTTTCATAAGAAAGACTTATGTTTTGATAATATCTTGCAAAGGAAGACTTTGTTATTATCCTGGCGACAAGGCCTTTGGTTTAATTGGGATCAAAACTCCATTTTGAAATAATCCTGGTGGCAAGACCAATATGTAACATCTTGAGAATAACTAGCGACAAGGCCCTTAGTAATAACTGGCGACAAGGCCTTTGGTTTAATTGGGATCAAAACCCCATTTTGAAATAATCCTGGTGGCAAGACCAATATGTAACATCTTGAGAATAACTGGCGACAAGGCCCGAAGAGACGTTGAAAAACGTCTAACCATTTGAGACATTGAAAAATGTCTAAACCTTAATAGCTCCATCGTATACCTCAAAGATAATGAAATTGTCAGCCACTTTTACATGGACTGGTCCCAACATCCCGAGAATATACATGGGCATTGTGTGCTCCAGGCGAGGGTTGCTAACACAATGTGAAAGGTGAAAACCTTTAAACCTTAGGAAGGTGCTGGACACCTTAACGGAGGAGAGGGTGGCCAGCCCTCTAGTCTTCTAAGCATTCCATCTTCAGGATGGTACTGCAAAATTCTCAGGATGGACTATTTCTAGACCATGTTTAGTAAAAATATAATCGATCGAAATAAATCAAGGATAAGTACTTACATATGGAGATGATTCACCTTCACTTTCATCCCATCTGTGATTCAGATCATGGTTTCTCATATGCATCCTTAAGCATGGTAGTATTTCAAGTGTATAGCATTCCAAGATCTTGGTAGAATCTCTCCTTCCATTGTTGACAACCAATATGCTCCTTTCCCTGCTTCAGGATCGATTAAGTATGGACCTTCCCACTTGGGAGCCAGCTTACCATCACTTGGTTTTGTTATATTTTGGAAGGCTTTTCTCAATACCAAGTCTCCTATTTGAAATCTTCTTATCCTGATGTTTTTGTTGTATGCTTTAGAAATCCTTTGTTGATATGCTGCCATCCTTAATTTAGCAGCATCCCTAAGTTCATCCACAGTTTCCAAATCTTGCAGTAATGCTTCAGAATTAGTAGTTGCATCCTGAAGATGCTTCCTTGCTGTAGGCACGACCATCTCTGTTGGAAGAATTGCTTTTGTTCGAAAGACCAAAGAGAAAGGTGTCTGACCAGTTGCATTCTTTGAAGTAGTCCTATCAGCCCAAAGTGCAAATGGAAGTTCTTCTGCCCATTTTCCTTTCTTTTCCCCAACTTCTTTTTCAAGTTGTTGACGATGATCTTGTTTGAGGATTCTGCTTGTCAATTAGCTTGAGAATGGACTGGTGTTGAAGTTACCATCTTGATTCCCCAATATTCACAAAAGTCAGTTGTTCTTTTGCTAATGAATTGAGAACCATTGTCACAAGTGATTTCAGATGGTACTCCAAATCATGTCAGGATGTTTCTTTTGATGAATGAGACCACCTCTTTATCTCTAACTTGCACAAATGCTTCATCTTCAATCCACTTCGAGAAGTAATCTGTCATTACTAGCATGAATACCTTTCCTCCAGGAGCTTTGGGTAGCTTTCCTACTATGTCCATTCCCCATTTCATGAAGGGCCATGGTGAAACAATAGGATGTAGTGGTTCGGCAGGCTGGTGAAGTATGTTGCTATGTCTTTGGCATGCATCACACTTTTGGGAATACAGCATGGCATCCTTCTTCATAGTAGTCTAATAGTATCCCGTCCTCAGAGTCTTCGAGTAGAGAGATCTTCCTCCTGTATGATTTCCACAATCTCCTTGTTGATCGTTGTTGACCTTCACAACTCCCCAAGGTGTGGGTAGTTTCACACATTGGTGATATGTTGAAGGCATGGCCTTCATATCATGTATCCAGGGTCTCCCCAGGATGATATTGTAGCATGAAAGGGAATCTATCACACAAAATCTTTAGATAGAGTTCACCTCTTCTACATATACTGGTAGTTTTATGTCACCCACTGTGCTCTTGGTTTCTCCACTGAAGCCCACCAAAACTGATGACCTGGAAACTATCTCTGATTCCGGGATGTTCATCCTCTTGAGGGCCTCAAGTTGGATGATGTTTACTGAGCTTCCTCCATCTATAAGAATCCTGCGAACAAAGTGGTTAGCAATATATAAAGTAATAACCAAACCGTCATGATGAGGGTCAAGGATGTTTTCTCTGTCGTCTTCCTCAAAACTTATCACTTTTGAGGTTGTCAAGATGGTCGTCTTCGTTGGTCTTTCTCCTTTTTCAGATTTTGCTTCCCTCGCATGTCTTTTAGCAGCTGAGTATGAGGTTCCACAAATATCTGACCATCCTGAAATGAAGTTGATAATACCAGCATCCTTAGGTGGGGATGCTGCTCGTTCCGGGATGTTTGCGCCATCCTGAGATCTTGATTTCTTTTTGCCCAGGAGATCCTTGAGATGACCCTTTCTTAAGAGATATGCTATCTCCTTTTTTAGTGCAATGCAATCTTCAGTGATATGGCCAAAATCTTCGTGAAAGGCACACCATTTGGATTTGTCTTTCCATCCTGCCTTGTTGTCCTTCCTTGGCCATCTTGCTTTGTCCCCAAGATCCTTCATGGCATACATCAAACCTGTTACATCGACAGAAAAACAATATTCTAATAATTTAGGGCAGTCATCCTCATCGTCATCCTCTACCACATTGACCTTCTTATTGTCAGGCCTAGCATATGGTTTATTCTTATATGGCTCGTATGTGGGAGTGGATTTTTGATTGGGATGGTTATATTTTGAGGATGATTCCATCCTCTCTTGTATATTCTTATTATCCTCAAGTCGGATGAATCTCAAAGCTCTATTCCTGACTTCATCCAAGTTCTTGCATGGATTCATCACCAGTTCCTGATAGAATGATGAATCTCTCTGCAGCCCATCTTGAATGCCTGTACTGCTGTAGTGACATCCAGGTTCGGGATGTCAAGTGCTTCCTTTCCAAACCTGGTAATATATTCTCTTAGTGATTCCCCCTGTGGTTGAGTTATCCTGTACAGATCACTTGTCAAACGTTCAAACGTTCGACTGCAAGAAAACTGGTTATTGAACATGTTAATTAAATGTGCAAAAGAAGTAATAGAATAGGGTGGAACACTTAGGAGCCATTTCAGGGCTGGACCGGTGAGAGTTGAACCAAATCCCTTGCATAAACATGCTTCTTTCAGATTGGCAGGGATTGGATTTATTTCCATCCTTTCCCTATATTGAGCCACATGCTCTTCAGGATCTCTAGATCCATCATAAAGCTTCATGCTTGGAGTTTGAAATCGTTTTGTAATCTCTGCATCACATATGGGAGGTGCAAATCTTGACACTCTATGGCATGCCGAGGATACTCCAGGGATGGGCTGTACTATCCCTGGAACACTCGATACCATATCCTTGATCTTCTAAAGTTCCCTTGCTAGCTGAGGGCTTATTCCTGTATCCTGCAAAGAAGCAACCTCATTAGTAGTAAAAGTACTAGAACTTAAATTGTTACCGTTGGTATTATATCCTTGGGATGGCACAGGTGCATATCCTGTATCCCTGGTGGTCGCCATCCTGGGAGCAGTAATCATTTCTGGGGCAGAGAATCCAGAACTCATGGGGATGAAATCTCCTTGATGTACTCCTCCAGAGATGCTAGAATTAAAATCTAACGCCCTGGGTTGCAATGGTGTCCCCATGTCTTCACTTGGCCTCCTTGAGGATGATTTAAGAGCTTGTATTTCTCTTATCAACATCCGGTTTGTGTCTTGTCGTTGATGTATCGAATCCTTCATCAATGCAAACATAGAAAGTAATTCATCATTCGATACAAAAACAGGAGGAGTAGATCCAGACGGTCTAGGTGGGATTTGGGAAGTGGAACTTCTTGGGAGTGCAGGTGGAGGTGGTAAGGCAGTGTTTCTGGCAGAGGTTGTAGATGGCATGGATGTTGAAACAGATTTTTGTGAAGAAGCCATAGTTGTCAAATTTTGTAAATAGAAATCAAACAAAAGAGAGTTTTAACAAAGTTTTTTGTTAAATAGCACCACTTGCCCCACGGTGGGCGCCAAATTGTTTTGGTCAAAAATTATCCAATAAAAATAACTTTGTATTCCAAATTAGTTTATGTGAGGTAGAGTGCTAAATGTGTAGAAATATGTTTGTAAATCAATAATATTCTTGAGATGGTGTATCAGGATGTATAATAAGTAAAAATATGGCAACTATGATCGGATGGCTTAGGTTAGTTTCGGGATGAACAGTTATATCCTCAAGATGGAACTGTTAGAAATAGACAAATAAAGCAAATAACAAGAAGAACAACACACGATCTACGAGGAAAGCCCTTGATCAATTGTAGATCGCCGGCATAAAACCTCGAGAGAAGTCTAGGCCCCTGCCTTGTTTGTTAATATTAAAATAGTAAATAGATACAACTTTGGATGAGTATGTGGACGAGTGTACTACGATTACAATGATTGTGTGAGTGTTTGTGATCAGCTAAGTGTATCTGTGTAGCTATAGTGTAAACAGTGTGCATGTGAGTGTCCTATACTCGTCCAATACTCCCCTTTATATAGTACATGAAACCAACAATGAATCTGTTATGTAGCTAAACTCCTTCAATATCGGTTGGGCTATTTCAGGTGAACGTTGGAGGTGTTTCAACTGAATTAAACCGTTAGATAACGGTCTCCTCCTAGCTTAGTTATTGTTTCAGCTGTTTCCTCTTTTATCGCCGATAATAAATGTATATCGGTTACATTCTTGACTTCTTCTTTATGCTTAGACCTTGGCTCGTAACCTCCTCCATATTTAGCTTCTTTGACCAACTAATATAGACATTGGAAGTCAGTTTCAGGTCCATACTATAATGTGGTTGTACCTGCAATTATATCATATAAAGATAGCTTGTTAGTATATCTTCAGGATGCGCACATGCTGAAATATAGTTATATCCCGAAGTCAGTTGAGTCCTTCAGCATCCTGGGGATGGTACGTTAGGGATGTGAGGTAAAATCATCCTGAGGATTTTCACCCACAACAGCACTGAATCTAGTCTTCTAGGTACCTCTTCATTCAAGTTTCTTAGAATCATTGAAGATAATTCTTTTGTTATCGGAGAGATATCTGTCAACCCATACAGAGTTTGTTGTACTGGTTGTGGAAAGAAATCAACAGTAGGATCGACGCTAACAAACAACCCATACAGAGTTCGTTGTACTGGTTATCGAAAGAAATCGACAGTCGGATCGGCGCTAACAAACAACCCATATAGAGTGATGATAGTCGTTTTCGGCATTGTAAAGCGATCGTTACTGTAATGATCAGGAACATTCCAAATGACTGTTCAGTTATGGATCTTTTGATCAGAAAATATATTCTCAAACAATTCCTAAAATAAATCTTTTGATAATCGCTACGGTTAGTGGATACCATGGATCAGAGAGATTTAAGCTAATCAAACTCATTGCATATTCTCTCGATCACAATGTCCAACAACTGAATTTTACTTGCATGCATTGGAATCTTGTATGAATTCATCTCATTGCATATTCTCAATATCCATACCTTGTTTCAAGTATCTTGCAAAAGTCATTTGGTCTTCAAGACTTCTAGGAGTCAACAAAGGTTGACTTCATTGAGCATTAACCATAACTATATTGCATTATTATTATTATTATTATTATTATTATTATTATTATTTAAATTATTATTATATTTGCAACCTAGTTCCTTTCTACCAAAAACACACAAACAAAGTTTAAAGGCTGACACGAGTATAATCAAACAAGGGTTTCGCGTTTTGGTACGTTTTAATTGATCGGTTAGTGGATACCATGGATTAGAGAGATTTAAACTAATCAAACTCATATCTCAAGATGGTGCAAGTTATGTTGGAGCAATGATTTATTATTATTATTATTTTATTTATTGTTATTTTATTTCTGTTTTGAGGGTGTAATGATGATGATGGTTATGATTTGACAAACGATTTATGAAAGTATCAAGACTCGAAAATTAGTAAAATGATTTATGAAAGTATCAAGAATCGGGAATTAGTAAAATGATTTTAGAATTCTTTAAAGGCTGGACACGGGTATAATCAAACAAGGGTTCTGCGTTTTGGTACGTATTAATTGATCGGATGTGACTTCTGAAAACCACAAGCGATCAATTAAACATTTCAAAACGCGTCAAACAGAGTTCGAAAGTCCAGCTTGTCGATTAGACATGAAAAAAATGTGTTTAGAAAAATATTGGTATTGACTGTATAGTCGGAGCACCACGTACAATGATTCATGAAAGTTGTACAAACTCGGATGTTTCTACCAAAAAACACAAACGAGCAATAAATGACCCGGAACGCCTCAAACGAATTTTGTTGGATTGAGAACAACTAAAAACATTTTAAAATGAATTAAAATTATTTTTTTTTTATCAATAACAAGTATTTAAAATGAATTAAAACAAATTAATTTTTTTTTTTTTTAAAATGCCAAAGCTTCTGGCTTTGTTCAAAGCTAGGCGCCTGGTTTGCTTGATTAGACCACAGGCGCCTTGATTAGACCATAGGCGCCTTGATGTTCTAGAGTTATAAAGTATGTTCTAGAGTTAATGCCAAAGTGTCATGAACATGATTCCTTGCTTTAACACAAATCTAGGGTTGTATGTTCTAGAGTTATAAAGTATATTATCGTCCATCATAGATGTTGATGATTCTTGATACCTAAACCTAATGAGACAACCAACCCGCGAACTACGATGACACGACACAAGAAAATATGTAAGTTATATTTTTTAGTCATGATTATGGCAGTTTCGATAGTTTGTGAGTTGTCAATTGTCATGATTAGGGCCGTTTATGAGTAGGGCTATCATAGGTTGTTCATGATTAGGGTTGATTAAAAGTTTATATTCATGAGCCTCACCAGGTCGTTTTAATCCATTGTTGGAATACATTTTGACGCCAATTTTGAGACCATTTTGATTGCATTGTAAGCCCATTTTTATAGCAATATTGAAACTATTTTTACGTCAATTTTGTCACCAATTTGGCTGCATTTTTTTGTCCATTTTTAATAGCAGTTTGACCCATTTTTTAGCCGCAATTTAACAACAATTTAAATCCTTTCTTGACATTATTTTGACATCAACTAATCCTAATTTTTAAAATAGCCAACCATGTAATTGCGGCAATTTTGTATGCACCACCTTTTTTTTTTGCTTTTCCTATGCACCAAAAAGCATGTTACATATATTATGATACTAAAACTTAAAAAATCCCTCAAATGTCCTACAATTGAAGTGCCGCGCGTAGGGGATCAATCTAGTTACTTATTACTTATAAATATATTTCGCCTTTGATGTATTGAGAATGTTTACGAATTTCTTATTGAGTTGATTAGACAATCTCTGCAGATTGTTTAAGTAAAATTTTATTCTTAGTAATAGTATGTAAATATATCAGAACATGTTATTTAGCTTCTAGCACTAGAATTACTCACAATTGGATTATGTTATTGTGTAACTCACTTGACCCGTTATTAGTTTTTGTTAATTCCGACTTCTTGATTCTATTCATTGCTTGTTTTGTAGATTGAAAAGTTGAACTTAGTTATCAAAGAGCTTGTTAAGGAAAAAGATGAAGATAAAGAAAGGTTTGAAGGAATTATTGGGGGCTTGGTGGCTGAAAAAGAAAAAGATAATACGGATAAAGAGGCTATGCTCACTAGAATGGCACAAATTAAAGCTATGTTGACAACTATGGGTCGAAAATAGGCTATAAACACTTAGACAGGAATGTTTTGAAGTTTTTCATGGATAATTTCGGTTATTTGAGTTTTTATAAGATTTTAAAATTGGAAAAACTGTAACAAATTTGTTTTATATAAATTGAGATTTTGTATTATTTGATTGTTTTATATATAATATATTGGTAGTTAAATGGTAGCAAATTTTCAATGAAAGTGGTGGCTAAATGGTAGTAAATTCTCAATGAAAGCGGTGACTAAATGGGTGCAAACTAAATGGTAAAAAAACGGTTACAAAAAAGGTGTACATTTTCAATAAAAATGGTGTCTAACTGGTGGCAATATTGGTGGCTAAATGGTACCAAAACGATAGCAAAAGACCTTCCTAAAACATTATAGGAGCGGTAGCAATAGTTTTAACCCTTTTTGTGATGACAAAAATATGGTAGCAAAATACAAAAGTGGTAGTTATTCGGTGACATTAGAGCAACAGACACGGGTGTTTTTGCTACCGCATTTTCGGTTGCAAAATGGTGGCTACAGAGCAATTGCTACCATTATGTGACCGAAAATGTGATGACAAAAGCCCAATTTTCTAGTAGTGTCATAGAATATTAATGAAACGATGGGGGCTGCAGTACCTCCTGGCCTCAACAAAGCTTCGCCCTTAACGTATGGTCTCATGAACAACACCGTGTACCCTCCTACCACCATCAGCAACCACCCTACTGGGGTATAGTACCACCACCAATGATGATTATTACAGTAAAACTAATAGGGTTTTTGGAGGGAATACCCCTCATAGTTATCATCAAAGACTCAATAGTGGTTGTCGTTGTCCACTGGCCCATGTGGAGTCTTCTGTCATATGATTAAAATTTAGTTGTTCAAGATCAAGTTAGTTTAGAGTTAAGTATATAATATTAATTGTAAAAGTTGAAGTTTTAATTTCTTATCTTATATGGTAAAATCCTACGTAAATTTGTTCACTTGTAGCAAATCATCATCATCATACTCATACTCAGTTAATCCCACCTATAGTAAAGCTAAGGTAAGGTCTGAGGAGGGTAAGATGTAGACAGCCTTACCTCTACCCCTAAGAATAAAGAGGTTGCTTCCAGTGAGACCCCTGGCTCGATATGGTTTGGTATCAAGCCTTGGACATAAGACACACATAACACTTAGCAATCGGGACAAACCCGATCGGTGCATGTACCCCTTTGTCTTTTGGCTATCCACGCCACCACATGATGCATGATTAACCGTCCGTCGTTTTTAACGTTATTTTCATGAAATTAGTAGAATAACGTTAAAACTAGTGCAACTTTACTTTTGCCCCCAAGGGCAACACATATATACTTGTAGCAAAAAAAGTACCAAGTTATTATCTGAATCGGGAGATCAAGATATTACTATTAGAAGTAAATGACAAGAATGTGTGTTATGTTTTAAGTGATCATGCAAGTTTGAAGTTTCTACATAGGAATAGTAACACTATGTAAACTAAATATGAAACACTATAAACTAAACAACAATACTGAGTTACAGACAGAAAAGAAAGTCTGACTACAATTAAAATAAACAAAGAACATGAAAGAAACATGATAACTAGGTGGCTGAGGTTATATGTCTCAACTTAGAGAACATGTATATCTCTCGTGGACAACAGCCGTAGAAGTGTGTACTGCTTTGGGAAGACTCGAGCGCCTGAAGTCACACCTGAAATTGGTAGCGGGATCCAACTCCTTATCATTGGAAAGTGATTTGTGTGTTTGAGATAATTGTTGTGTATTAAGAGTATTTAGGCGTTTGAAGCATTTCTCCAACTAAGGTAGTCGGTTAGTTTTGCACTAAAAACCAAAAAAATTTGACCAGTTATTTAACTAAGTTGAACGAAAAACTACATTGTATTAAACTGAAATTATTTGCTAGGCAATGGTTGTAACAAGTGGCGGATGTATGCTTTGTGTTGGGTGGGCATGTGCCCACCGTATGCAACTCAAAGTTAATAAATAGCAGAACTCTTCTATGGAATTAATTGAAATGGGCCTTAAGAAGTCCTCATGGGCCATCGTTATTTGGTACCAATAAGTTCATTTATGTATTAGACCATGTGTAGTGATGGGTGAAATTTGTGGGTTAAAGGGGCACTAAAGGGGCATTTTATGACATGTGGCATGTGTGCCCAATTTGGTGGGTGAAAGGGGCATTAAAAGGGCAAGGGGTGTAGTGGTGGATGAAATTTAAAGTGTGACATTTTTTGACATGTGGCATGTGGGCCGCATGCCATTTTATATTATTTTTTTAAATTTTAAATAAACAAACTACTCTTTAATTTAAATATTTAACTAGAAAAAACATAAAAAAATTACATTAATTCCCTAAATTACCTAAAAATAAAAAAAAAACACACGAAAATAAAAAAAAACATTAATCCTAAAATTAAAAAAAATACGGAAAATAATAAAGCTACAATTCATCTTCCTCGTTAAATTCGTCTTCGTCGTCATTCTCGTCTTCTTCTTCCTCTTCCTCTTCTTCGTCTCCCTCGTGCGGAATATATCGATCCGACCATGCATGCTGTACCAAATCCAATATTAAAGAGTTATGCGTCTCCTCGTTACGCACCTCTTGCGAGTTGAGGATTCTCTCCGCCGGTGTCGCTTGTGGCATTTCCGTTGGTGCGTCTGGTACATAATTTTTGACACGTTGCATTTCCTTCGTCTTCTAGAATCATGTTATGCATGATTATACACGCATACATAGCATCTCTCATTTTTTCTTTGCTCCATGCACGAGCCGGATTTCTAATATAATGCCAACGCTGATGAAGCACCCCAAAGCATATCTCAATGTCCTTTCGCGAAGACTCTTGAACTTTCTTAAAATATGCTCTTTTTTCGTCGAATGGATTAGTGAACGTCTTCACGATAATCGAATACTTATATATATTCCATCGGCCAAAAAGTATCCATGTGGGTAGAAGTTTCCTTTAGCATAAAACGATGTTGTTGGTGCTCTACCAGAAATGAAATCTTCGAAAAGGGGCGACTGGTGAAAAACGTTTATGTCATTGCATGACCCGCGACACCAAAGTAAGCCGACCAAACCCAAAGGTCTTGTGAAGTCATCGCCTGAAGAATTACCGTTGGCTCTCCCTGGTCACCTCGTGTGTGTTGACCTCTCCATGCCGTTGGACAATTATACCACGACCAATGACGACAATCAATGCTCCCAATCATTCCTGGTAAACCATGTTCATTTGAATGAACCGCATATATCTTTTGTAGATCGTACCAGCTTGGTCGTCTTAGGTAACGCGCCCCGTACAATTGTATTATTCCTTTACAAAATATAACTTTTATAAGAATCAACAAATAAACTTTTAATGAATAAATAAATAAAATAAATAAAGTGTAGTGTACCGTGAAAAAAATGCTCTAAGGTGTCGCGTGTCGTTTTCTCGGCCAACTTTAAGTATTCATCGTTTATGTCGCTCGTGTTACCGTACGCAAGATTGCGTAGCGATGAAGTACACTTTTCAATCGCGGAAAATCCAAACGTCCCTCTTGCATCCGGCTTTTGCTTGAAGTAGTCAAACGTGTTTTCTAAATCTCCCGAAATGCGTAGAAATAAATGTTTGCTCATTCGAAAACGACGCCTGATGTGGTGGTGAAAACACCTTGTTAATATGCTAATTTTGTATAAATTTTAGTTATTTGTATTGTGTTTTTAGTAGTATTTAGTCGTATTTAGTGTTTGTATATTTTATAGGTTTAAAATAAAAACGAGCTAAAACAATTGTATTAGCTAGCTTCAAAATAAAATAAATGTTTATTAAAATACAAAACGAATAAAGAAAAAAATAAAACACTTTTACGTTCGTTAACTTTCATTAAATGAAATAATTAAATTCAATGTGAATTAAATTGGCACTCTTTGTTGTAGGAATGGAACCAACGAGAATACTGCAAAACTACAAAAGTATGATAGAGTTTTGTGGTGCAAAATTAATGGCTGGACCTTAGTTGGACAACAAATGGGCTGAATGGAACTAAATGAGAAAAAGACACATCGACAATTTAGAATGGTGCATGGATCCGAGAATCATTTATGTGAGCTAGGCCCAAAATAAGCTAAGAGGTCAGTGGACAATGTATCGGAAAAAAAGAGAACAATTAAAGAGGGTTTCATGAATTCTTTTGACCGCAGCTCTCGCAGGGAACATCTTGAGGGAAAGCATCATACGAAGAAAAGAAAAGAGGAAGCAACCGTGATGAACAAGATGCAAGGCTAATCCTCTCACGGTTCTCTTCGGGTGAATGATTTATTTATTTTATTAGTTTACTCTGTTTTATACCTAGTGTTGGATTGAATTTTGTGAACATCTTAAAGTTCTTTTGGATTCAATTGTATGTTTGACTGATCTAGACAATTTGGTTTCTTCGCATTGGTACAACATATCATCGTTTCTTGGTTTTCTTGCACTAGGAATAATTTGATTTTGTATTTAGTGTTAAGATAATTGAATTGGGTTGAACAATTTAAACAGGATCATGTCTATGTGATTCCCTATCTAGGTTAATTACGGAGTAGCTTTAAAATTACCGAATCAGAAACCCGGAGTGACCGTTTTTCTTTATTATTGTTTTTAATCAAACTTTAATCAATCTTTTTTTTTTTTGCAAGGAAGCAGCAACTCAACTTCATAAAATTAATTTAGTTTAATCAATAAATTGCTATTAACACTAACCACATACTCCTCGTGGTTCGACAACCCTACTCCCTATACTGCAGTCCTTGTAGCTAAGGAGTTGTTTTTAAAATAGTTTTTGATTAGCTCTCGACACGCGATCAAAATGGCGCCGTTGCCGGGGAGTGCGTGCGCTTAGTGTTTTTAGTTTTAGTCGTCTTTACTTTTAGTAAAAAAAAACAAAAAAAAAAAAACAAAAATATTTTTTCTTGTCTTGTATTATTCTCTATTTTGTTTAGTATTACGCTGGGTATGTTAGTTTTGCAGGCAAATTGAGATGAATTGGGTGGATTATGATGCATGTGGTTGTTGCGAAAGCCCATATCATGTGATGCAAGATTGTCCAATTGGCCGTCAGAGAGTTGCAGCATATAATGCACGAAAAGATCGTATTATCTTTGGGCTAGAAAAAGATGAAGACTCATACTTATCATCCTCTTATCATTGGCCACAATATCAGAACTGTGAACAAAGATACTACAAGCCAAACATCTATCACTCTAGGGAACAAACTGCAGATTACTACATCAATACTGATCCGATTGTTCATGGAGGCCCGAGTGTTGACTACGGTTTATCAGCAGCAACAAAACAATGAAGAGGGAAGCAATGATCAGCTGAGTGAGATTTTAGAGGCCATAAAGGCTGTCCAGGAAGATGTAAAGGCGACCCGGGAAGATTTTAAGAGAATTCGGAAGGATAATGAAGTTCGGGACCACGCCGTTGAGGCATTGTTTAAGCAAGTTGGTCAACTGGCAGCAGATTTGGAACTTGAAGATTTGACTGTTGAACCGGATATGGTTAATGTTGTTGTGGTTGAAAAAGTTGTTGAAGAGGCATATGTGGAACAGGATGTGATAGAGGAAGCCTTAGAAGAGGAAGCTACAAGCCTTAAGGTAGACGTGACTTTGTACGTACAACCACTTGTAGACACACTTGCTGAAGAACCAGTGAACCGGGTAACCTTGGTGTACCCTAACCATCCTTCTATATTTATGAGCAAAATAGACAAAGTTGAAGATGATGGATTGAGTGGGCAAAAGAGGAAGGTGAGCATTGAAGACATTGGACAAAATATAGAGAAGTGGCCTAGCAGTGATCTTACAAACATGTCAAAGATAAGAAAGAAGATAAAGATTTGACATGTCAACTACCGAACATACATTGGGAATTCGGTAGGCAAATGTTCTTTGAGACCACCATGAATGAATATCAGGTATGGTTATTGTATATTTTGTATATTTATTTTTTTTATCTTATTTTTATTTTGAGTGTGTTTGAGTCAGTTTTATTTTTGTTGGAGTCATGGGATTTCTTGATATGATTTGAATTGCAAGAATAGATTGCCCTGCTCGTACTCAATCTCCATTCGGGCTGGGACAATATGGAAATCACTAATGTTTGCAGGTATCCCGATTTGTTTGTTTTGTTTTTTTTTCTTGTTTCTTTGTTTCAGGTTTGTTTTACGGCTGCGAATGAAATGCTATACGGCCGGCATTGGAAGGAATTGAACGGACTCATACGCGTATTGCTTATCCAAGGGAGTCTGTTCCTTTTACTGTTGTATTTTATTTTTGATTCTGTTTTATTTTATTCCCTATCTTACATTGAGGACAATGTGTCGTTCAAGTGTGGGGGTGGGGAAACTTCGTTTTTATTTATTCTTTAGTCTTTAAAAAAATTACAAAAAAAAATAAAAAAAATAATTGAAAATTGTTCCTAAAAAGCATTCTAATCAGACATAAAGCAGCTCTTTCAGTAAATACCAGTTGTTTCTTTATTGTTTTGACAGTAGATCCTTAGTCATGGTCTAATTTGTGGAAAAGTAATATGAACCGTTTTCAGCAGGTATTTTAGAGAAAATGTTTAGAATTTGCCCGATTAGGTGTAACGAGCTGTCGGTAATAAATACATGCACACATCGGTAACCCATTTCCACACTTTGGTGAGATCTTGAGCCTACTAGATGATAGATTGATTCCTATATATATATATATATATATATATATATATATATATATATATATATATTTTCATTTGTTGAGTGTAGGCCAGATGTTTCTCTGTTGCAGAACTTGTGTGATTTGATACATGCCGAGGTTGTAGACTAGATATGCACATAGATGATAAAGGCAATTTAGGTGGCCCCTTTTTCTTTTGATACCCATTTATTTGTATGTGTTGACCCGTTTACCTAAAATCACCCTTAGTAGCCCATGTTGAGCCTATACCCTTTCATTTGATTAAACCTATTACCCAAATTGACCTGTTTACCGTTATGTAATAAATTGATGACATCCATTGTGTTTATGTTTTGTTCAAGTGATTGAGTTATGTTTAAGTTGTGAAAGAAAAGAAAAAAAAAGAAAAAAAATATATATGAAAAAAAGTGAAAAAAGAAAAAAAAGAAAAAAAATAGAAGTATGTGTTATGGGTCAAATATGCCCAAAGTTGTGTGATTATTGTATTATGTTGCTTAGTGAATAAGGATGATCATTCAAGCGTGTTGAAACCTTTGTTTTTAAGCCAATTGTTAGCCAAATCTATCCTACCTTTACCCTAAGCCCAAAACCCGTAAGTCCTTTAGATATGTGCATTGTCTATAGTTGAGGTGTGATTGTTATACAAGTCTATGATAACAGAGTTACATGTTTGGTTTTGAGTGAATAATACTAGCGCATTACATGCTAGTCCAGATATTAAACCGAGTGGAGTGAAAATTGTGAGGGTGTGTTGCATTAAATAAAAACCGAAAGCATGTTAGGCTTAGTCGGGTTAATTCTGTTTTTAAATGGAAATCAATTTGACTTGCTGAATTAACACATCTAATGTTGATCTGTAAATGGGGTATGACTTTGGACCTTAGCTAAGGTATGATGGACGACTGGGGTGCTAGTTTGCGATAATGTCTTGAGCAGAGTATATATATAATTTTTTCGAGACGAAAAAAGATAAGTGTGGGGGTGTGATGTGGTGGTGAAAACACCTTGTTAATATGCTAATTTTGTATACATTTTAGTTATTTGTATTGTGTTTTTAGTAGTATTTAGTTGTATTTAGTGTTTGTATATTTTATAGGTTTAAAATAAAAACGAGCTAAAACAATTGTATTAGCTAGCTTCAAAATAAAATAAATGTTTATTAAAATACAAAACAAATAAAGAAAAAAATAAAACACTTTTACGTTCGTTAACTTTCATTAAATGAAATAATTAAATTCAATGTGAATTAAATTGGCACTCTTTGTTGTAGGAATGGAACCAACGAGAATACTGCAAAACTACAAAAGTATGATAGAGTTTTGTGGTGCAAAATTAATGGCTGGACCTTAGTTGGACAACAAATGGGCTGAATGGAACTAAATGAGAAAAAGACACATCGACAATTTAGAATGGTGCATGGATCCGAGAATCATTTATGTGAGCTAGGCCCAAAATAAGCTAAGAGGTCAGTGGACAATGTATCGGAAAAAAAGAGAACAATTAAAGAGGGTTTTATGAATTCTTTTGACGGCAGCTCTCGCAGGGAACATCTTGAGGGAAAGCATCATACGAAGAAAAGAAAAGAGGAAGCAACCGTGATGAACAAGATGCAAGGCTAATCCTCTCACGGTTCTCTTCGGGTGAATGATTTATTTATTTTATTAGTTTACTCTGTTTTATACCTAGTGTTGGATTGAATTTTGTGAACATCTTAAAGTTCTTTTGGAATCAATTGTATGTTTGACTGATCTAGACAATTTGGTTTCTTCGCATTGGTGCAACATATCATCGTTTCTTGGTTTTCTTGCACTAGGAATAATTTGATTTTGTATTTAGTGTTAAGATAATTGCATTGGGTTGAACAATTTAAACAAGATCATGTCTATGTGATTCCCTATCTAGGTTAATTACGGAGTAGCTTTAAAATTACCGAATCAGAAACCCAGAGTGACCGTTTTTCTTTATTATTGTTTTTAATCAAACTTTAATCAATCTTTTTTTTTTTTGCAAGCAAGCAGCAACTCAACTTCATAAAATTAATTTAGTTTAATCATTAAATTGCTATTAACACTAACCACATACTCCTCGTGGTTCGACAACCCTACTCCCTATACTGCAGTCCTTGTAGCTAAGGAGTTGTTTTTAAAATAGTTTTTGATTAGCTCTCGACACGCGATCAACGCCTAAAAACTATTGGATCCGGATAAGTTGGGTCTTCATCAAAGTAATCTTTCATTAAACGAGCGTTCGCCGCCATGCGGTCGCGTTCAATATATTTTCTTCGCAAAATAGGACGTGGAGGATTACTAACATATTGCATATACCTCGCCGCCAGCGCACAAGCACTTGTAACCACCCCCTGCTCGATCTCCTCGTCAGTTGATTCACCCGTATCGCCTAAAAACTCTTTTTAATAATAGTCTCGTATGCCAAATGAGAAGGGTGAACTCATAATTCTATAAAAATAATTTTGTAAAGTTTATAAATTTAATGGAATGGGTGTTGTATTTGGTTTGATTTTTGGTTTGTTTGTTTGAATGATTTATATATATATATATATATATATATATATATATATATATATATAAAAGATTTGGTTCAAATGAGAACTTTTTCCCAAATTGAGAACTGAGAGAACCATTCTGGACCACACATTTCTCTAAGGTAATTTTTTTTTTTTTGCTTTAATCGCTGCTTTATATGCAGGAATTTTTTTTTTTTTTTTGTATTTTTTTTCAATATACACATATGTATAGCTGAAAAATGCTATATACACATATGTATAATTGCTATATACACATATGTATAACTGTTATATACATATATGTATAAATGAAAAAAATTCAAAAAAAATTTCCTTGCATAAAAATGTGCGATTAATGCAAAAAAAAAAAAAATTGTTTTTTTTTGCCTTTATATGAAATGTGTGGCCCAGAATGATTCTCTCAGTTCTCAAATAGGGGTTGGTTCTCTTAGTGACCGTTGCCCCATATCCTCCAACGTCTAGTTTAATAGTCGTTGCCCTTAAAAAAAAAAAAAAACCCACCACGTGTCACAATCTGATTGGCCCCCTTCCCCATTCACCCACGCCAAATATTTCACCCAGCCCCTATTAACGCCCCTTTCACCTGGGGGGCGGTGTTCACATGTTAAAGGGGCGCGAAAATGCCCCTTTCACGCCCCATTCTTGCCACCACTACATATGGTCTTACTATATATTATGAAACACAATTTTATATTATTTAACATATGAAACAATCAACATCATTATTTTTGGAATTCCAATTGCAAAACGTTACCACTTTAAAGTGTTTATAAATATTGAAAACGTATTTTTCATGTATAAACTATATATAGTTCAACAAGAATGCACGTCTATAAAGTCAAATGTCATACCTAAAATCGCATACTTTAATTACCATATATATGTTTAGATAAAATCAAATGTTATACGCAAGGAAAAATGTAATCGAACGTTTCCAAAAGATGAAAACATGTAAAGAACAATCATAATCGAGGTATTTTTTATATTATATATGTAAATGTTTAAAAAACTACGTTCTTTTATCGTCACTTTTTTGTTGACCCGTTTTTAGCCGACTCGTATTGTGCCACCCGTACAAAAAGATTATGTTTCCGCCACTGGTTGTAACTGAAATACCCTTCAATTTCTATTGGTTAGTAGTTACAGACCATCATCAATATCCACTCATTAGGAGTAATTCATTAAGTTGTCCGTTGTGAGACGCGAGGGACCACCGGCACGACCAAGGTTTTAGTCCGATGCTCACCTTCAGCCACAACAGCCCTGGCGCGAGCACACTTGAAGATCCCCGACATGAGCACACGCGATGGTGCTCGCGTGTGTTAACGGGACAAATTGAGCACTGGTTGCGCCAGTGCTCACCGCTAGCCACAACGGGGTCAAGTGAGCACAGGCGATGAGGTTGCTTGAGAGTGAAGTCGGTGGCTCACGTCTCGTCGCATGCGTCCCACAACGGATGATCTTAGATAGAATAAACTTGCCGTCAATGATAACTAGTCAAAGTAACTCACTATCAGCAGTGACGACCGAGGTGTAAGTGGTGGCAACAACGGCGGGGGCAGGAGCGACACTTGCGGCAGGGGTGTAAAACCATGCCAAGTACAATGTCACACCACTTCCCCAACACCGGAAAAACTCGTAAAACAAAAGAAATAAAAAACGAGAAAATAAAACCAATCGACTCAGGCAAAAGCACAAATTATGATGCTATTTTTCATCTCGGTAAATTAGACAAAAATGGAAAGCATAGAAAAAAATAATAAATTCGGCCTAAGATATGCATGTTGCAACAGGGTCGTTAAACAGGGAAAAACATATGTAAAAACACTGAACCGGACACGCGCTTTGTAGCGTGTTAACTCGCAGAATTTAGAATAAATGTAAAACGAAAAAATTGTAAAAAATGAAAAGTATAGAGGACCAAAGTTAAAAATGGATATGTGTTTGGTTAGAAATGAAAAGTGTTGTAAAAAAATGAAATATATAGGAAAAGGGATAAAAATGTGTGTTACAAACTTTCATGAAGCAAAGCTCATCTTGGGTTTTGAAATTTGGGTGGACGATAGATTTAGTTGAGATACGAACTTATAGAAAAATTTTAGAGTGATTTATATTATGGGATATTCTAGTATGACATACTGAATTAGGTTCATTATTTTAAAGAAGCTTTGATAAAGTCTATTAATGTAACATCAAAATAAAATAAAAAAATTACTTTACAATGGTTTTCACTTTGGTTATGACCAATCATTCAAGCATAAGTTTGCAATATTAAATGTAACACGTCACCTTTGGATAGAACTGATACATTTAAAATTTATGCATAGGTTAAATTTGTTAGGCACAAATGTAACACAACATCGCGTGACAGAAGTGAAACATTTATGCATTTAACACGTATTGAACTCATCCAACTTTCATTTATGTTTGTGAAAGTTTGGTAACGCATTTTCGTTCGTTTATATTTATCGGTTTTAGATAGTTCATTAGGGTTTTTAATATTTATTTTTATTTAAGTACATCAAATATCCCACTAATACGTTATTAATAAATTATAAATTTATTTATTCAATTACAGTGTAATACATGTTTGTGATGAAAGATATCAGATTTTTTCGAAATGTAATATATGTTTGTTTATGTTTATGCATTTGTTTGCGTTCATTTGAGTTTATGGATGCTCATTTTTATTCATGTGTGTTCATGAATATTTGTTTGTATTTGTTTGTGGTCGCTTTTGTCAGGTACGTAAAATTAATAAACAAACAAGAATATGCTCATTTCCTTAACGAATGAACACGAGAATAAAATCTCGTCCGTAAGTGTTTGTGAAAATATTTATTTTTTAACAAACAAACACGAGCAATGCATGATTAATGTTTGTATAGTTCGTTTGCAACTCTTCACCCTTGCAGAAAAAAGAAAACATTTTTGACGCATCACTGACACCCAATAATTTACTGAGAGAAAATAGTGGTTTAGGTGTAACTTGGGTTTCAAGTGGTGAAATGTACATAAATAGGCTGATATATGTTGGGGGAATTATTGAATATTCAGTCACTATACCCCACAAATGGTCAGAAAAGTAGGTGACGGTATTGCTTCTCATAACTCACATTTGGACGTAATGACACTAGAACTCTAGTGAAACTAACCAACATTCTTAATAAGAGCATTCGTCAAGTTTTTGTTGAGTTCATAGTATTTTAAAAAGTAGTTACAAGTGTTTGTAAATGAATAAGAGAGAAAATGTTATCGTTTATCTATATATTTAGGGTGACAATGTTTTCCTTATGATAAACTCGATGTGAATGATCTAAGTCTTAACCCTTCAAATGATCACTTAGTAGGCTATACGGTGTGGTGAAGGGGGCGGCCAGGACACAGAGTGACTTGTGACACCCATGTAAGCAGAGAGAGATTTCCTCTCTAAGCCCCAAAAAACCCCGAGGTGGTGGGGCGTGGTGGAGGGGGCGTTTATGTTTTTGTTTTATTTCTTCAAAGAAACAAATCAACTAAATTATAAAAAATATAAAAAAATATTTATATTAAATAAAAGAATAACATTACATAAAATAAAAAAAATACTGAAAACATGTCGCTAGGTTGGGTGTAGGGTCTGCTGAGGGTTGTTGTGAAGGGATGTTTGGTAGTGAAAATTAAGACGGGGATATAGGAATTGGAAAGTTTGCTAGTGGAAATTGAGACTGCGGATAAAGCATGTCACCTAAAAGATGTGGGTAAACCGCTACGTTGGGTGGATTAGCCGGAATTTGCAGATTACGGTTTTGAAGTGGACTAGGATTCTCGGGTCGGTTAAATCGGTTGTTTGTGTCAAAGTTATGGTTTTGTGGATTTATTTTTAGGGTTAGGATCAAATACACAATGAAAGAAAAATAGGAAGTCGTAGGAAGGGTATCAAACGGACTTCGATTGAACTCATTCAAGCGGTATTAGAACCGTCTCATCGAACCCTATGATGTTAGTTTTTAGGTCTTCGTTTTTTGGGATTTTAGCTTGTAATTTTTAGAATATACGTTATATCATTGTGTCTTTTATGTAGTATTGTGTCTTTTTCTTATTTTCATCATTGTGTAATTTTTTCAATTTATTGTGTCTTTTTTTCAACATTGTGTTATATTTTTCGGCAATGTGTTATATTTTATGGCTCATTATGTCATATTTCATGATTTATTGTGTTTTTTAATCTTTCTCACACTTCTCATTTTTGTTACAGTGTGTAGAAGAATATTTACAAAGTTTGGAGTGAGGCAGAAGAGATTTTGTAAAATGGTGTGAATGAGGTTTAATTTATATATAAAAGGGTAAAATAAAATTTTTAATTAAAATATATATTTTTTTAATTTCTAGTAGTTCAACGGTTTTTAACAACCAACCAATCATTGTCATCGTATCACGCTCCATTGCCCCCATGCCAATGAAAACTCTCAACCCTTGTCCCACGCTAGTTTACGCTCATATACGAGATGGTGTTAGTGACGTGAAGGTGTTTCACCCTCTCCCACGTCACCTACCCTACAGTCTTATTCCACATCCCATACAATCGAAGTAATCAAAGAAAATGAAAACAAAGTGACATCTAAATTTTTAATATGGCGTTGTGACTACTAACTAGGACTTAAAAGTAAAACCACATCTATATATATATATATCTACTAATATATATAAATAAAAGTAGTTTAGGGACACTTGTCATGTTGTGAGGGCATCCCTTCTTTTTTTTCCCGCTCAAATGGATGGGTCATGAATTTGGGTTATGAATCCTTTAATGAGTAATGGATACTCCTAGAAATTTGGTCCAATAAATTCGGTCTATAGTTACACACTACTTTCCCTATTTTCCTCCCAAACCTAACTACCAAATCCTCTCTTTCACAATCTCAATGCAAATAAATCAGATCAAATTCGTTCTTTTCAAATAAATCTGAATGTTCTCTCCGCAATTGCTTTCTTCATCTATTAGGTTTGCGCCTCTTTGTGTTCGAATCGAAAGTCAATTGCCGCTTTCTTTATTCACAAAACCTTACTCTTAACAGGTATGTGTCATGTTTTTTTTTTTTTTTTGTTTTTTTGTTTAACATTGTTAATCCCTTCCGTCACGTACGCATTTTTGTTCATTGTTTATTTCTTGCTATCTCGCAAGTCGGGTGATTGTCACGGCTGGAGATGGTGGTGGTGACATTTCCGACCGGTGACGGTGATGCAGTTGCGGAATGGAGATGATGATGTTGGTTAGGTGATGCAGTCATGGGGTGATGTGGTCGTGGTGACTGTCATGCGGTTATGGTGATGGTGACACACCCGTGGAACGGTTCAGGTGAAGTTGGCTAGGGTTCCGGGAAGTGTCCGGCAATCGATTCAGGTATGCATGTTTTATTTACTGTAAGATTAGGTTTTTGCGAGTGTTCAACCAATGATATATGTTTATCCAGCAACCTTAGGTGTTCCGATAAACTTTTGTCAATGCCAACAAATCGTTTGACCATAGTTGGATATATATTTGCTTGTGTTTGTTGCTAGAATCTACTCATTGCTTAAAGTTTTATTAATGGTAATTTTTAATGGTCTTATGAGTTGTATGTGTTGTTCGTTTTGTTTGTTTCTGCTGTGAATTTGGTTTTAAATCAAAAGGTTTGTACAGTTCTAGACGTAACTTGGGTTGTGCAGAAAATGATGTGAACCACTCCTACTCACTCAGCGACATACTGTACAAACAGAGAGACCGGGTGGTCGTTCCCGATGGAGTCAGAGAAGATGTATCGATTCCTCAAAAATTTAGGATCGATCTCTCTTAAGTCCACAGGTGTGTCGATATTCATCCCTACATGTTTTTATAAATTTAATGATTTTATTAACTTGCCCTCTGTTTTGTAGTGTATGCCGTTGATGGAGCTTTTACGTTCAACCCTTTGTTATGAGCCGTTATTTCAGTTTTGTTCTTAGCTACTATAATTCATGTGTTCAAATTGGATCACTACATTGTTTGGGTGTATATGAATTCGTGTGTGATGACTGTAGATGTACATGATTCTAACTTCTAAGTAATCTGGGTTATCTTCGGCTGGGACTCTACATTGTCAAATATTCTAGATAATTGACAACAATTTTTTTTCGCAATAAACAAGGTTGATGTTTGGAGTAGGCCTGAACACCCAAAACTTAACAATTGTATAGGCTTATTAGTTACATCAATAAGTTTACCTTTCCACCATATTGTGTTCTCTTTTCCTATGATCTTATGTAATCCACTAATGTTTTTCTTCCTTCAACTAAAAAGTGAGTTTTCGCTTAAAAAAATGTAGGAAGTATGTTAAAATAAGAACATACATGTTGGGCTGGAAAGTGGTAAAGAGTATTGAATTTTACGAGCATGCTCATAATCCTGTTGTAGTAGTCATGCCATGGTATTTATGCTTTCTTATAAACTCACAAGCTGTTGTTTATTTGTAAATACCACATTATTGATCTTTTTTCTTTGTGCATCTACATCTAGGGTTCAAGAACACACATGGGAAACACAATGAGAGCTGGCTTTCGAAGAATGTTGCTACAAACATTTGATTGTATCAATATAAAAATGTAAGAAATTATAATCCTAACTACTTAAATTCATAATTCATAGAACACCATGAAGCCACACCCCTTTGGTTCTTTTTCGTAGTGTTTAAATTTGAGAATATCTTGAGACTTTTGTTTGGTTATCATGCTTATTTTTTTTACCAAGTATTAAAATCCAGATCGAGTATGTTAATGAGCAGCATTGACATCATTATGTGGTTAGTTATTTTCAAGGGATATGGTATTGTGGTTGATTATCTTGTGGTCACATACTCTGTTGAGTTTTTCATTGTCATATATCTTGAAGTTGTTGGGGATCTAGATAAAAAACGGCTTAAGATTCGTGGGGGAGGATGAAAGTGGTCAACATATGGAGATACGGTTTATCATAGACACTTGATATTTGCTATAATGGATAGTTTGATAGTTTTGAGAACTAAATTAGATTTAAAATTGATATTATATACTTAGGCATGTCAACCATGTGATGTACTGTGTAGTTAGGATTCTATCTCGGTTACATGTTATTTGATCTCCAAATTTTATCATGTCGTTCCCTAAAATTTGTAATGTTGTCCTTATTTTTGTCAAACTTTTAAGCTAATTTTTTAGTTAGCAAATGATATGCTTTGTGATATCTATTTTTTTTTACAAGATGCACAGGCATATTTGTCAATGGATAATTATATACATTAACCTATTTAGTCATAGCTTAATTCATGTTAACTTTTTTCTATTCCTCATATGATATAAAAGGTTTTGTGCAATAGAATTGCTATTTTGGTTCGACTTGTGAAACATTGTATGACAGAAGTGGGAAATAAATATTATGATGGATATGGTAACATCTACCTCTAAATGGGTCTTTATGTAGTTCAATAATTTTGGTAGTTTAATTGAAATGTTTATATTTTGTACATTTGTGTATCATGACGTGATTATATACATGTTTGTAGACTGGAATTTCCTTTTGTTAGGCCAAAAGCAGTGGCTGCATGCGTTAAACTTAGGTTATTAGTTTATAACAGTTCCTTGAATAATATTGTGGCATTTGTAGTTTTGTTTGTTTCAATGTGTCCTTTCATCGTTTCTTGAGTGGTTGCATGGGTGGTACTGCATAATGCAAGTTACTCTTGGAGTTTATATTATCTTATCACCAGTATAAATTCACCTGATTGTTGCTTGTGTGCCTTGTAGTTCTTTCAAAAAATTCAGTTAATAAATTGATAAAGGTCTCAACAAGGTTAATTAAATCGCAAAAGTAAGCAGTTTAAACAAAACACTTTGTGTCAATCTTCTCGGTATAAATTGTTAAGAGTTCTATATATATTTTTGTAATCAACTCTCATTAGTAAAATAGATAGAAATCATGTCAAGTTATTTAGAATATTCGTTAATCCGAATATGTCAATAATCAATTAACACCGTAAGTTAGTTTCTTTATATAATAAGTTGTATTCGTTATGAATAATAATGTAGGGAATCCCGTGCATCGCACGGGAACTAACCTAGTATATATATAATATAACGATTTGTATAGGGACACATAATATTTGGTGAGGTCATCTTCACCCTTAACTTCTTGAAAAAAAAAAACATTTAGTTTATAAATAATCCAATATTTATTAATTTATATGTTTTTATCTTAATTTGTCTTTATCTTTATTATTTACTTTACTATATAATAAATAAAAAATTATGATTATCTTATTTCTCTCTCATATGAAATAATATTATTAAATCATAACTTTACGTTTATCTCTTGTTTATTTAATATTTATTTTCTTAACTAATTTTTGTTATATATCCGTTTATTAAAAACCATTTAATATTTTATTGATAAAAAAAGCTATCTTTAAGATCTTCGCCTCAGTCACACCATGTGATGGTTATTTCTATCTTTTCACCTCATCCAAACATACATTCTCTTTTTAATTAATATTTTCATTTTTATTCACATGATTAAAATTGTTGTTTTCTCATTTTATTGTAAATTAATTTCTATGTTATATCGTAACACATATTTTGTCTTAGTATTAGATTTGTTTATCCTGAAAAAGTTCCAAGATATAATCTAGTCTCATATATTCCATTATATATTAACCAAATAAAATAGTCTGACTATCCATTGCTAATTCCTTTTAAACAAAGCTCTATTCAAACCCTCACCACCACCACCTTCGTCACTAAACATCTTCGTCGCAACCACAACTTTTTCATATGGAAAAAGAAACTCATAACTTTATAAATATCGAGTCTTCCTCCCATCTTCCCTTCAAACAAAAAACCATTACACTCTTCGGTAAAGAATTTCATGTTAACGACTCATCCACCATTGTCCATAAAAAACCAAGAAAAAACAACTGGATATTCCAGTGCCGTTACTGTTACAAAACCTTTCCGACCGCTCAAGCCGTCGGAGGCCATCAAAAAGCACATAAAAGAGAACGACAACAGTTTTCCAAACAAGTTTACCTTCACTCCACCATGTTTAGTCGCGGCTTAACCACTGCACAAACGTATAGTCTACCGTCCTACCACCACCAGCAACCACCGTACATGTTTTTTAAAGGGAACATTGCTTCTTCACATGGATCTCATGAAACACCAGTCAATGGTAGTTCATTGTGGAGATTACCTACGGCTACAAACCAGATAATTAGTGACACTTTGGAGGCGTCGAGAATCGGAACTGAAACCGAAACCGGTACTAGTTGTGTCATCCCATATCCATATGAAGTTTCTCAGGATCAAGTTAGTTTAGATTTACGTTTGTAGTATTTCAGCTATTACCTATTGGTCCATAATTTAATTATGGACAAATTTTGTGACCACATGTATGGTGATTTCCTTTTAAAAAGGTAATTAATTTTTTATTTTATGTGCATACTAGTTTATACTCCAGGAGTGTTCCGGTGTAGACAAATATAATATGACGTGATAAAATATGAGTTGAAAAAACTTAATTTAATAAAATCAGGGAATGAATTTACGACCATACCTCCTAAAGCATATATTCTAAGAGGTCTTGGCTAACCTCTTCGCTGCTTGCTAAAGTTTGACATTTGTTGAAGAATCATTACGTGAAGTTGACTATTGATTAAAATTCTGCAAGAAAACATCAAATCATATTCAATCCCAAAGTTAAGGATGAGAAATGACCATTTTTGCTCTGTTTGTGCAACAATACTAATCAATGATCAGGTTCTTAAAACCATAAATAATTATAAATTTACTCGAACCAAAATTTTAACATAAAATATAATTTGTCATTCGACCTTTACACCCTTTTCAAGCTCTCCTTACCTATATAATATTCAATACGAATCTGAATGACAACAACCCCTCAAATTATTCAATACGAACATGAATGACAATAACACCACCTACGAATTTAGCAATTCTTTCACTAAGGCGTTTGGTTCTCATAGTCCTACTCAGCTGCCTGTTAGAAGAACATACACACTGATGATTAATAGAAACTAATTCTAAATAAATAAAAAACAAAGTTGTAGTCTCGAGTTTTAACCTCCATAAACTCTCGGGGCACCCTTTCGATAAATTTAAGTACTCCGAGAGTACCCGAGTTGCGAATACCAATTTCGGGAAAAACCCGGTAACCCACCCGCCTATAAGTACGACGATGAAATTTTCAGTAAAACCCGTCTGGCTTAAGAATCAAACCCGAGATCCCCTAAGTTTTCTACCATTGCTCACTAATATACTTACCACTGCAGTGCAATATATATTTCTGAAAGTTTGGAGATAGTCCGTTTTTTGGTGGTATAGAAGTTCACTTTTCAAAAAAAAAAATATATATATTTCCGAAAGAGGGTGTTCTAAAAATGGCAAGTTCAGATTTTTAACATTTAAGGAAGTTGTGTCGAATAGGTACTGCCATAATGATAAATGTACGGAAAAAGAGAGAACATACAATAACATTATGATCAATATAATGAACAACGTACCCTACGTATCAAGGCCGTCTCCAAAAACCCTTAAAAATCTCAGGGCCTGGGGCGAGTATAAAAATGGGCCTATATAGTCTTAATATTTTTACGCTATCTTCGAATTGATCTTAGCATTTACAAATACAATCTTTCTAAATTATTATCATATTATGATAAAACAATAAAAAATTGTTTCTAAATATGTTATCATATTAATTTTAGCCACATGCCGAAGCTTTAGCCCATCATTATTATCCCCCCCCCCCCTCCCCCATTAATCACTACCTCACCATTAGACCGTGGGGAGTTGAGAGGGGAAAGAGGGGCGTGATGTAATATATGTGTGAATCATTTTTGAAGGGTGAAAATTATAAGGAGTGGAAGTGGGAAAAAAATATTATCATTTTAAAAGTGAATTGTTTATAAAAAAAATCCCATTTTATATAATAAAACAAATGGTAATTTTATTTGATAGTGCATGTGTGTTGTGTATGTACAAACATCTGGCTCAAGCTCATGGAGAATTGTAGTAAATAAATACTCCGCAACTATGTAAAGCTCCTTTAAGGCCACGTATGACCACGTGGATGAACTACAAATTATAGATACTTCGTCTATTGAAGTTTACTTCGATCAAGAAAAAATATAGTCTCAGTGATGACTTTTAGAGTTTTAGTATAAAATATGAGCCATAAGATCTCATTTCTGCAACCAAAATACGAAAGAACATCCTTAGTTTAATCAACAGTCCTTCATCATCATCAATCACAACTATACACTCATGACTCATCCCTCTACATCTCTCTCACACTCTCTCTCTAGAAACACACACTCATCCGAGCAGTGGCGCCAGCGCCGCTGTGGCACCGCCGTGAGCAGCCGGAGACCCACCGGTCCGTTACTCTCTGTAACTCTCAGCTCTCCATCGGCCAAACATCCAACCCATCGGAGATCCCTCAACAGCTTTACCCCCCTCCTCCCAAAAAAAAAATCCTCAAAAGCTTTAATAAATGTGATCCCTGCAACTTTGACTCTTCTCCTTATCATCTTCTTCGCCAACCCAACAACCACCGCCACCCTCGCCGGTCTTTTATCAGTTATCACAGAAACCAACTGACATTTTCTTTCTTTTCTCCACGCTTAAACTACACTATTAGTGAGAGCTCGGAGAATACCAAACAATATATATAATTTTAAAAAATTTCAGGCCCCTTTGAGGATCGGGCCCTGAGCCGTCGACCACCCGGCACACCCTCAGAGCCGGCCCTGCTACGTATTAAAGATGCAATCAGACGTCAATAGGACCTTCTACCGGTTTACATTGATTGCACGAACGGTCCCATGGTTTGTCGTGTCGTATGTTTAGTCCTATTCTTTTTTTTTAAACTACTCTTGTATTCAATCATATATCATCACACTAAATCTCACTAATAAAAAGTTAAAGTATAATTTGAGAAGAGTAAAATATAGACAGTCTTACCTCAACATCGTAGATATAGAGAGACTACTTCCGGTAGCTGGATAGTAGTTTTGAATCAAGCGTTTAGGTTATCAACGCCACCACATGATGCATGATTAACCGTCTGCCGCTTTTAACGTTCTTTTTACAAAACTGGTAAATAATGTTAAAATTTGTGCAATTTCACTTTTACCCCTTGAGAGCGCACACTTATATACATTATATGTGCACACATCAAACGGGGCCTTATACGCAATGTTTTAGAAACCGGTTTTTAAATCATATGGAATTTGGATAAAACATGGTTCAATCGGTTGAACCCGGTCTTATCAGGTGGTTCAACTGTGTTGACTAGTTAACTCTATAAATCCATAAAGTACAACATCAACTCAAAATATAATCTAAAAGTGCATTATTACATATTAAAAGATATTCCAAAAGTTAACACATAATAAAAATATAATCCTAAAGTATTCAATTTTTTAACAACGTTCTTTTAAACGAAAGTGTATGATATATCTAAGTCATTGCATTGTTGAATGCATCAAGTTCGCGATCGCTTAGACTACGAGGTGTGCCCTCGAGGAATCAATTCGGGGATCATACGTGGCATCGGTGCCGAAGTGAAACACCGGCCCCCCCGGAATTTTTTCGAGGAACTCGGGGTTATCTCCCCCTTCTCCCCAATTACTATATATTGTTTTTTTATTATATATAATAATATTATTTCTTAGCTTTTCTTTTCTTTAATATATAATAATATTATATAAAATAATAAAAAAAGAAGGGGGAATGGGGGAATTGGGGAAAGCATTTCCAAACTTTGGGGGAGAAAATGGGGGAAATGATGTGGCGCTGATGTGGCACTTGGGGGAGTTGGGGGAGAAGGGGGGCACACCATATAGTCTTAAAAGATGAAATTCACTTTCATCTCCTTCCTCGCCATCTAGAGCATAACTAATTATCTCCTACATTATTTAATAAGAAGTTTTAGTTAGAAATAATAATTAAAATATACTAAAATTACGTAAGATAAGGAACATATATAATAAGTAACCTTGTGCTTAGGAACCGATTCATGTTTTTCTTCACCAAACATGTTATCTATATCATCATTATGAAGTTTTTCTTTTGGCTCTTCTTCAACCACCCAAAAAAAATATATATAGTTCAAAACCCAAAATTTACCATAGGCGGGTAACAGCATAACAGTTCAAACCGGTAATACTATATTTTACCAGCAGTATAAACTTGATATCGTTTCCTCTTTATATCTGAGTGTTTTGCATCGGGCTCACATCTGACATCTGGTATTACCAGTATAACCAACCGGTATTAAAATCCTGCTTATACGTGTATTGTATGTATAGTTCAAAAGGTTGCTAAAAACTCAACATACAATCATAATTCTTTTTCGCAAAACATTTTGGATTACTTAATGTAATAGTTTCATATAATCTATCTATATCTATATATCTATATCTATATATATATATATATTGCAAAGCTAATAATCCTACATGTCATAATATTATGAAATCTCTCCTTTGAGAGATGCCACATATGGTGTGATGTAGCAACTCTAGACCAATTAAAAAAAAAAGAATAAATATGGTTTAACCTAATCTATTAAATACTTTATCTACTAGATGTAAATATTAAACATTTATTATTTTCTCTCTCATGTTTCCTCCCATAACTTTTAAACGTTAATATCTTTTATATACGAGATTTTTTAAGGAAAAAAATTACACCAAATTAACGAGCGTTTTATTATCTTTCCAACGAGTATCATAGTGCTATATAAAAAACGGAGAAAAAAACAACTATTTTTTGTAACCCGACATGTATTGTGTCAGGTTTGGGATTAGTTTAAAAAAAATTGTGGGTTTGGGTCGGGCCTGGGATTAGGTGATACCCGACCCAATTACCCGAAACCACGTACCCAAATACCCGAACTATATACCCGGTTATCTACCCATGAAATTTTTAATGCATCACATAACCCTTGGACTAATGTGTTCGATATTTTTTTTTCTTATTTCATGTTTGTTCTTTTTAGAATAATCGATTACAAACTTCCGAATTCATTTGACATTATATAATATTTTGTAATGGCGCTAGATTTATACCCCGGCGCAGAGATTCGTTTTTTTTATATATTTGAATATAATAACTTATGGCATAGATTTGTTTAAAATAAATAATAATAATAATAATAATAATAATAATAATAATAATAATTAATTATATATTGGCAAGTCATTAATTATGTTGTCATATTAGATATTTTTTTATGTCATATTAGATATTTCATCCCGGGACGCTCCCGGGATAAAAACTAGTCAAACAATATAATATTTACAGCCAAATAGTGCTCGCCTCGACTATAACTCCAATTGTCTCCAAACGAGCATGAGCTTACACATGTTCGGCTTCGGATCATCTCACTTACACCCATATTAATAAAAGGATATTATATCTCGAAAGCTTTTCGGGATATATATATCTAATATGATGAGATAAAATATATGTTATGATATAATATAATTTTAATCATGTGAATAAGAATGAAAATGTCAAATAGTACTCGCCTTGACTTTAACTCCAATTGTCTCCAAACGAGCATGAGCTTACACATGTTCGGCTTCGGATCACCTCATTTACACCTATATTAATTAAATAATTTGTTTGATGTATAAAAACAATAAATTTTTTTTTTTTGTTTTTTTGAATAACCAAACGGAACTTTCATTTCACCAAAAGGTTTACAAATTATCGACACCCAGACACATTTAGCCAGTAACTACCTGGGCCAATCCGTTACAAAACTACAACTAACATATTATAGCACCTACGCAGCCGCCTCTATACTCTTAACCGTTATCAAACAGAGAAAAGTCCCACAAAGACACCTTTTCCAACCCCAAAGTCTTCGCCCGTTTAATCATCCACTAGTACGACTCTATCTTTATTTCTTCTACCAATGCCGGGGTTGCCACTGACACATTTCTAAAGATCTTGTCGTTTCTTTTAAGCCACAGTTTCCAAATCACCATAAGCGCTACCGCATATACCGTCTGCACCTTTTTTTCTCCACCATCAATCACCCAGCAGCCTTCAAGAATTGAAGCAATCGGTTGCTCGGTTTTAAAATGTGGAACCTTCAACCATTCTGCAATACACCAACAAGCCGCTCTGGCCCAAATACAATGCGTAAAAATGTGGTTAGTAGTTTCTAAATCAAGACCGCATCTGTCACACAGCCTATCGTGTCACACCACGCCAATGGCAGAAACACGTGGCGCGACGGTTCAATGGTATAAAGTCAAGATTAACGCAAACTACAAGTAATTATCCAAAAGGCTCATTTATTGTTACGTCAAAACCAAGTTTAGAGTTTACATATTCAAAACCAACTTGTTTTAATACATCAAGGGAGGTTTCCAAAATATATCCCAATACTTGGGAAATAATAACGAAACCCCTCCGCAAATTATTCGACGTAGAAAGTATGAGATTCCCCCATCCCGCTAGCCATGCCGTCTTCCACCCTTCAATTACCTGAAAGATATGTTTAAAAAGACGTCAATATATAAATATTGGTGAGTTCACAGGTTTTAGTTTCCAAAACTTTACTTTTTAGGAAATACCATGTTATGACTATTATAGGAGTTGCAAATTCCTACAATCTACTTGAGCCCATAACCAAACCAAGACTAATAATAATGCCCCGCTCCAAGTCGTTTCTCGGTATCCAACAACTTAATTTCAGAATACGTGCACCCCTGGCATACGCCGATGCATAATCGACGCTATCGATTAGGGGTGGGCCTTGTCAGGCACCAATAGTACTATCCAAATATTCCTTCGGTTTCATTTCCCTGAATTAATGGTTATAGAAAAGAGGACTCAACCCCGAGTGGTGATCACAACTCAAGTAATTATCCTGTCATACATTTTCCCTAACATATCTTTCCCCCGAAAAACATAAAATAGTTTAAAATGGGGCCGTGAAACTCACCTCAATAAGTGCCCGGGCCTGAATAGAGAATAGTATGCTCGAGGTCAAACACCTACAAACGTCCTAGACGTATAAGCCACTAAACCTATAGTGCATGTGCTTCGGCAAGTTGTACACCCAACTCCCAAACCACGATTTAATCCAATTCCCCGTTTAATTAAACGTGTACCCTAGGTCCGTTGGTGATGGATTACCCTTTCTTACAAGTTACTTATATTCTCATTAATATTTCTTTAACTTGTATAATATTATCCTCGACTCAACTTCACTTAACGTATAATTATTTTCCCATTAAATAATTATACTTAAGATCGTGTCGTTCGATTTAATATTTTTACCACTCGACATCACTCACTTTACCGTATATTTATTTTCCCATTTAAATAAATATACTAGGATCTTGCCGTTCGATAATATACTTTTAACGCTCGACACGACTCACTTTACCGCATATTTATTTTCCCATTCAAATAAATATAATAGGATCTTTCCGTTCGATAACATACTTTTAACGCTCGACACGACTCACTTCACCGCATATTTATTTTCCCATTCAAATAAATACACTAAGGTTTTGTCGTTCGATGATATTTATATTTATATATATATATATTGTTTTCTTCACTCGACTTGACTTCCCTTCCCGTATATTTACTTTCCCATTAAATAAATATACTAAGATTTCGTCGAGTCGAATATATATATATATATATATATATATATATATATATATTTTCCTTGTTAAGTCCATACACTTGTTTAACGTTCAATCGTTAGATTATTCACCTTATTTTTCTCCCACGAATATTTTCCAACACTTAGGAAAGTGTTATGTAATTTTTCACCCAAGTTATATATTTTAACTCTTTAAAATATATTTATACTCATCTTGACGCAATGATATTTTTCTCGTTCGTCCGTTTTTATGTCTTATTTCGTTAACACGTCCGAGTCCGATTTCTTAACTTATATATATATATATATACATATATAGTTAATTTTTCCCAAGTTTTCCAATATGTGTTTTCAAGAACTATTGTTCAACTTTCTAATTTCCTACTCATATTACTTGGTGGTTTTATAAATACTTTTGTAGTTTTAACACAAGACTTGGTAACTTATATATAAAAATGCTCCAATACTTTTATATTCCCATTTATATAAAAGTGTTCATTTTTATATAAGTTCTCCCAAGTTTTTAATTTGTCTAACATTCTTATAAAAACCTTTGTTTTTATATATATCCATATGTTAGAAAAGTCCATATTTTTTATAAAACTCCATTTTATAAAAATACACTTTTATACCAAATACATGTGTATGATTACTAGTATTTACCAAATCTACCTTGGAAAATTATTATTTATACTTTTGACACCAAACTTTCCATAGTTGTATTTTTAGACTCAAGTTTCTAAAAATATCAATTTTAGTCCCTCACCTTTTAAAGTTACAATTATAACCCTTTAACTTATAAAAGTTGCATTTTCCATTCTATCTTTCAAGACTAGCATTTTTCCACTAAACTAGTAGACTTTAATGGATCATTTTTGCAATGTTAGATTATTTTCACATTTCAACACTTGTAATAGTCTCATAATATCTTATTAAGGCTACTAATAAGTGTAATTTTTGTATTTTGTCCAATCAAGTCCAAATTACATATTTCAAGTTAGTAGACTATGATGATGCAATTTTTACAATACTTGTGTTCTAACAAAAATAACATTTTAACAAGTCTTATATCTTTAAGTTATGATGATTAAAATCACTTTTGAGTTCATTCAAGTTTCATTAACAAGTTATACTCAAATCACCATTTTCTTCAAGTATTCATGAACTTAATGAAAACTATAAGAATACTTAACATCCATCACCATAATTTTGATTATTTCACACTAGCTTAACACCATTTTAGTCTTTAAAAATCATATGTTTTGTTATGAAAAGCTTATTCAAGTTCACCCCTTGTACAACTTGCTTCAAGATAATAAACATAAACTTTTAAAGACAAAACAAGATCAAGAACACTTACAACTAGCACAAGGCTAGGGAAGCTTTCAATGCTTGATTTTGATGGGGTTTAGTGTGTTCTTCCTAAGTGGTTAAGCTCCAATCTTGAAACACACAATGGGGGTTTGGAAGATGGATGTTTATGAGTGATTTGGAGGTGTTAAAACTTGAAAGAAATGTGTGTGTGGGCTCTTGGAAATTTACAGCCAAATGAAGAAGAAAAAGAAGACTTTTGATCAAATGTTAATCCTTTATGATCTTTTATAAGACCTTCATATCTTCCAAGATTGCATAAGATCTATCATGGATTTTAAATCCCTTGAAATGTTGATGCATTTGTACTAATGAAATTTTGTAAAGATTGTGTTTTAAAGAGAGGTTTGGGCCGTGAGTTTTGCTAGCCAAAGAAGGGATTCTTTTGTGATCTTAAGGACACCATGATATCTCATATATAATCTAGTGCTTGTACTCAAGATTCAATCTCCTTAAATAAAGGATTCTAGTGTACAAAAATATCTTAGATAGATTGTTTCTTGGGTGGGTTGGCCGTGGGTTAGTAAGCACAAGGAAAGAGTTTGTAATCTTGTTAAGTACATGCAATCTATTAATAATATCATATCAAGATTCATCCCATACTTGCATGATCTCCCTTAGATCATTAGTACAAAAGTAGGATTTTGGAGTATGGGGGAAAGCTTAGGGCCGGTTCTAGTGGGTGGTTTGGTGGGGTCCACAACACAAAATATTTGTTAACAATAAGTTAAGTTTAATCCTTTAACGTTCGGGTGTCGTTCGGGTATTTTTCGGATTTTAATCGCGTGTTATTCGGACATTAAAAGTGCCTCTAATAACCCTTAAACATAGCCTAGTTTAAGTGTTTATTGGTTAATTAGGCCCTTGTCGGGTGAAATTATGAGTTATACGCGTATCGGGTGCGGTACGCGCACTTTATTCGTTACCGGGAGATTTGTATGGAGAGCTTTCACTTATGGTTTTGGAGTTCCAAAACACATTATATTTTGTGAAAATGCCATTTATTTTATATCCTGGGTGTCCGTGATCCTTTTCGTTTATTTAATTTTTACCGGGTAATCATCAACGTCCATACCGGGTAAGTTTATTCGCACATGATCCTATCATGTTTTACCATTAAACGTGTGCATTCCTATGCATCATATGGGAATTTACTATTCTCTAAGGCCTCAGTTAAATAATTAACACGTATTTGCACTTAATTAGGTTAATTACACATTAATTAATTAGTACGGATTTACCTCATTTTTTCCGGTTGTTACATTCTCCCCCCGTTAAGAGAATTCCGTCCCGGAATTCACTTCGAGTTCTCCGGTACAGGGGTCTTCTCGAATAGGCGGGATATTTCTGCTTCATCCGGTCCAGCCTTTCCCACGTGAACTCTGGTCCACGCTTGGCATTCCAACGCACTTTGACCAATCTTATCTTACTGAGTCTTAGTTTCTGGACCTTCCAATCAGTCACCTCGATTGGTTCTTCGACAAAATGTAGCTTATCATCGATGTGGATTTCGTCGGAAGGGATAATAAGGGTCTCATCAGATAAACACTTTTTCAAATTCGACACGTGGAATGTGTCATGTATCTCGTTAAGCTCTTGTGGTAACTTGAGCTTGTATGCCACAGGGCCTACTCTGGACAAAATTTCAAAAGGACCAACATACCGTGGGTTCAACTTCCCACGCTTTCCAAAATGCGCGACACCTTTCCAAGGTGACACCTTTAGTAGGACCCTGTCTCCGACTTGAAATTCCAAAGGCTTTCGCCTCATATCCGCGTAACTTTTCTGTCGGTCGCGGGCTGCTTTGAGACGTTCTTTTATCAAAAAGATTTTATCCGTCGTCTCTTGAACAATTTCGGGCCCGGTAAGTTGTTTCTCTCCAACTTCAGCCCAACATAGCGGAGATCTACACTTACGTCCATATAGAGCTTCAAAAGGTGCAGCTTGAATGCTCGTATGGTAGCTATTATTATACGAAAATTCCACCAGTGGTAAGTGCGTATCCCAATTACCACCGAAATCGATTGCACAAGCCCGTAACATATCCTCCAAGGTTTGGATGGTTCGTTCACTTTGACCATCAGTTTGAGGATGATAAGCGGTACTCATGTCTAGGCGAGTACCGAGGGCCTCGTTCAAGCTTTCCCAAAATCTTGAGGTGAAACGACTATCTCGGTCAGAGATGATGGAGATAGGTACACCATGTTTGGACACCACTTCCTTGATACACAAACGGGTCAATTTTTCCAATTTATCCGTTTCGCGGATCGGAAGGAAGTGTGAGGACTTTGTCAATCGATCAATAATTACCCAAATCATATCATGGCTGCTCATTGTCCTGGGTAATTTAGTAATGAAGTCCATGGAAATCTGTTCCTATTTCCATTAAGGTATTTCCGGTTGTTGGAGCAAACCGGATGGCCTCTGGTGTTTGGCTTTGACCTTTGAGCAAGTTAAACAACGTGCAACATAAGCCGCTATATCCCTCTTGAAATTCGGCCACCAGTAATGTTCTTTTAAATCATGAAACATTTTGTCCGCACCGGGGTGAACCGAATATCGAGAGCTGTGAGCTTCAGCCAAAACTAGCTCACGTAACCCACCATATACAGGGACCCAAATTCTATTCATGAAGTATAGGGTTTGATCCGCCTTAGGCTCCAATGAATCAATCATTTTCCGCAACCTTTCACTTTTCACGTTCTCGGGCTTAAGAGCATTAATTTGGGCTTCACGAATTCGGTCTGTGAGATTCATGTGAATAGTCAAACCCAATGATCGGACACGTAATGGCTTAACCCGTTCCTTGCGACTTAAGGCATCCGCTACAACGTTCGCCTTTCCGGGATGATATTTTATTTCACAATCATAATCATTTAATAATTCAACCCATCGCCGTTGTCGCATATTCAAGTCTTTCTGATCAAAGATGTGTTGCAAACTCTTATGATCAGTGAAAATCGTGCACTTAGTTCCATACAGATAATGCCTCCAAATTTTGAGAGCGAATACCACTGCACCCAATTCCAAATCGTGTGTAGTGTAATTCTTCTCATGGATTTTTAATTGCCTGGAAGCATGTGCAATCACCTTTTCCCGTTGCATCAACACGCAACCTAGGCCTTGATGCGAAGCATCGCAATAGACCACAAAATCTTCTGTACCATCAGGAAGCGATAATATTGGAGCGCCACATAATTTCTCCTTCAACAATTGAAAAGCCGACTCTTGTTTTTCGGTCCACTCGAACTTTTTATCCTTTTGGGTTAGCATGGTCAAGGACTGTGCTATCTTAGAAAAATTCTCGATGAATCTTCTATAGTAACCCGCAAGACCAAGAAATTGTCGAACTTCAGTAGGAGTTTTGGGTGCTTCCCAATTTTTGATTGCCTCGATCTTGGCGGGATCGACATGTATACCTTTTTCATTCACCACGTGGCCTAGGAAATGAACCTCTCGAATCCAGAAGTCACATTTTGAGAATTTGGCATAAAGCTTCTCCTTGCGCAATAATTCCAAAATCAAACGAAGGTGATTTTCATGATCTTTCTTGGTGCGAGAATAGATCAATATATCATCAATAAATATGATAACGAACTTATCCAAGTAAGGCTTGCACACGCGATTCATCAAATCCATGAAAACTGCCGGTGCGTTAGTTAAACCAAACGGCATCACTAAGAACTCATAATGACCATAACGAGTCCTAAAAGCAGTTTTTGGTACATCTTCCTCTTGGATACGAAGTTGATGATAACCGGATCGTAGATCGATCTTGGAATAAAAACTGGATCCTTGGAGTTGATCGAACAAATCATCAATCCTGGGAAGGGGATAACGATTCTTAATGGTTAATTTGTTCAACTCCCGATAATCGATGCACATACGAAAAGTGCTATCTTTCTTCTTCACGAACAAGACAGGAGCTCCCCAAGGTGAGAAACTCGGTCTTATGAAACCTTTATCCAACAATTCCTGCAATTGATTAGATAGCTCATGCATTTCAGACGGAGCTAAGCGATATGGTGATCGCACTACAGGATCAGCTCAAGGAACAAGATCGATACGGAACTCGACTTGTCGAGGTGGTGGCAACCCCGCAAATCTTCAGGAACACATCCGGAAAATCTCTCACTATCGGAATATCTTCAAGCTTTCGCTCGTCGGCTTTCTTATCTACCACATGTGCCAAGAATGCGATAAGACCCTTTCGCAAGCACTTCTGGACCTTCATGCTCGTGATAATTCTCAATGGCGTCCCACGCCTTTCCCCTTGTATCGAAAGAGTTTCACCACTCGCGAGAGGAACTTGAATTATTTTATCATCACAAACAACGACGGCGCGGTGTGTAGATAACCAATCCATGCCAACGACTATGTCAAAACTACCCAATATTACCGGTAAGATATTAATACTAAACTCGTGCCCACAAAGATTCAATCTACAATCCTTCGCCACTTCACCCGTTTCTATAGTTTTACCATTTGCCAGTTCTATAGAATAAGGTGTATCTAGCTTACTAGTTTTCAACCCAAGTAATCGTTTAAAATCAACAGATACGAAGCTAAAATCGGCACCAGTATCAAATATAACAGAAGCATAATGGTTGTTAAGAGGGAACGAACCAGTGACCACATTAGGGTCTTGGCGTGCGTCACCAGCACCAATCACGAATGCCCTTCCACGTGCTTGATTGTTCAATTTCGGGCAATCCCTCTTCCAGTGATCGGGCGACCCACATGCGAAGCATGGCCTCACTCCTCCAGTTTTGGGTGCTCCCGACCTACATTCCTCCGTCTTGTGCCCCGTACGGCGACACTTCCCACAGATAACCTCATTACTTTTCCCGTGATAACCTGTCTTCCTATCATTCCCACGACCAGTAGCCACATAACCTTTACCTTTCTTATTAGAACTCCCAGCTGACCCATCTTTCTTCCCCTCGCTTCTCTTCCTTTTCCCAAACTTCGACCGATTCGACTGTTCACTAGACCCAACACCAGAACTTGAACCCAGATTCTTTCCTTCAACACTGCTAGTTTTCAAAATCTTCAATCTCAAGACCTTTCGAATTAGAGTGCCCATCCGGATGGCATCTTCTGTGAGGCTCAGGGCAAGGTCAATCGCCTCACGCATAGTCGTGGGCTTAGAGGATGTGACCATGCTACGAATCTGGGGTGCCAACCCGAATAGGTACCGCTCAATCTTCTTATTCTCCGGTGTGACCAACCGGGGAACCAACCTAGAAAGGTCATGGAACCTGGACGTATAACCTGCCACGTCCGCACCTACCATAGTGAGAATCCAGAATTCGGTTTCGAGCTTTTGTACCTCGCTCGCCGGGCAGTATTCAGCGATCATGAGTTCTTTCAATTCCACCCATGAGAGAGAATATGCTGCATCATCTCCCAATGACTGGACCTGGCTACTCCACCAAGTCAGGACCTGGTCCAAAAACAGATTTGTTGAGTACATTACTGTCTGACGAGGAGTGCAGCTGCTAATGCAGATCACCGCTTCCGTTTTCTCGAACCATTTAACCAACCCAACCGAACCTTCCGTACCACTGAAAATAATCAGTTTACAATCCAAGAAAGCCTTGAACGTGCAACCACGTTCACGTGAGGCGGTTTCTGCAATAATAAGATAATATGTTACTATGTAATAGGAGCATTATGACAAGCTCCCAACATTTCGCTTTTTCATAAACCTCTTACCAGTGGGGGAGGTCTCACGGCGGTCGCTCCCGGTTCGATCTCTGGATCCGTCAGTACGTGCGGCGTTATGTTCCGCGATGGCTCGGGCAACGCGCTCCGAGATCAGTTGTTCCAGTTCAGCAGGAGTCGTGGGCAATCCTTCATTGCCTGTGTTACTTCGCGTGGTTGGTGCCATTATACTTCAATAATAATTATCAAAGGTTAATTTGACGAACATTTATACAAATATTGTCACACACAACGCATAAGTAACAACACATCACATGAACATAGTCGACAACATGACATCACAACACAAACCACAATCCACACAATATATAATGAATAACAACCACAGACAATCATAAGATGTATAATGTAATAACAACATATTTTACCATAATAATAACATGATGTTTCATTAATTTCAACCACGAGTACATCATTTGTTTAATAACAACAAAAATGGTAGGTAACATCGTCCCACTTACATCGTTTTTTGAAATACAACCAAAAGATCATACTACTCACTGGTACAACCCGCCGGGATAGGTAAAATGCAAAAGAAAGCTATCACTACATCCTGCCTGATGCTGTACAGTCGTCGTGGTATCCCTGTGGCAATCGCGTCACTGAGGTGGAGGTGGCGGGTACTTGTACTGGGGCGCACTAGTGCTGATGTCCATGCTAATGGCCATGATGCGGTCATACAAGAACTGTCGGTGAGTGAAGTGAGTCTCACCGGTGATGCCACAAAGAGCATCCATGCTAAGCAACTCCTCCGCATAGTGTGCCAGCGCATCGCTGGCATCTATAATCCTCGCCCACATGAGACGTTCCTGGTGGTCCATGTGTGTCAAGGTGCGCTACACCGTGTCTGCTAGAGTCTGGAAATCATTCTCCAGAGATATCAAGGTAGTCCAGGCAGGTCCAGGTAGTGGGGCCATCCCGAAGGGCTGCGACGGCCCAGGCATGTCAAGGTACGTCGGCTGCGAGGGGCCGACGATGTCTGGTACGAGGGGCGGTACAGGAGCAAAAGGCTGAGGAAAAATCAACAGCTCGGGGGTGAAAGAGGGTGGCATCATGTAAGGGTCTACTGCACTCCAAGTGTTTGGTTCAAATGGTGGTATCATGGGTATGTCGGGGACTGGGGGTAGCATGGGTAGAGTGGGGATGGGTAAGACCATAGGTGTTGTGGGTTGTAACATCGGCTCGGCAAGTGGAGCTATGAGAGGCTGGGTGGTGATCGCCCACTCCGGGGTGGACACCACCACAGTGGGTGTAGCAGGACTAGCTGTGGCAAAAGTAGTCATGCCCGCTCTGCGCAGCTCGGAGCTGCGGGCAGAGCTACCCTCTAATATGTGCCTAGCTGATGCCGGCACGTCGTGTAGTGAAGGCTCGGGGAGGGCAAGAGGGGCTGTCGGTGTAGCTGGTGCAGCCTCAAGAACTGGAGCAGCAGGCTCCTCATGGTCCGTGGGTGGGATAGGTGCAGGCTCGGCAGCAGGAGCCGATAGTCCTAAGACAGCTCGGGGCTGTGGGTAGGGTACTAGATAGATGTCGGACCGACGATGGTAGGTCTCACTGACGCTACCGACTCCTCGAGGTCCGTGCGAACCTCGGGATGCTTGGGCTCCAAGAGCCCAGCATAGAATCCTCTAACTAGGGGTACCAGGGCCCTACCCATGGGGACCTGGATGACTGGGGGGTGGACTGGAGGGTGATCTATGGGGGCCTTAGGGTTATAGGGTGACTCAACGGTCTCAGACTGGGCCGGGACTGGTCGTGAAGGGCCTGCGCATCCCGTAGGGAAGTCCCTGATAGCTGGAATGGGGTGAGGTGGTAGTGGGGCTGCGGGGAGTGGGACCACAGGTAAGTCTGCATGTGGTGCCTCAGCTAACGACTCGCCGGCAGCGGCGGCCGGGGATGTGACTGACTCGGAGTCGGAGTCATCCATAGCGGGGTCCTGCTCCTCGTCCTCGGTAGGATCGGTCTCGTCGGAGCTCTCATCACCCGCATCCTCTGAGGCGGCCTCTACATCCATAGGGTCGATCTCCGGGTCGAGAACTGCAACCTTGACAGGCGCGGCCGGTGGCGCCTCAATAATCTGTATGCTACTGTCAAAACTAGGGTCGGGTGCTGCACTACCCGCGGCTGACATTTCCTGGCAAAAAGAACCGTACTAATATACATGAATTATCATTTAGAAAGTTAAGGCGTAAATCTATCACAACCTTCCTAACTTCTAATGCTAACGTAAACATATATTGACACCCATGGCTAGCTTTGGTCGGAATCTCCCCATATCCAATGTTCCTTTTTCTTTGGAAAAATTACTTTGTTGCGTTTTTATATTTTTAGAAAACTTTATCCTTTGAACCAAATCCGGTTATAGTCTAGGTTTTCAAAAATACTAGTTCGCTATAACCTTGGCTCTGATACCACTTTCTGTCACACCACGCCAATGGCGGAAACACGTGGCGCGACGGTTCAATGGTATAAAGTCAAGATTAACGCAAACTACAAGTAATTATCCAAAAGGCTCATTTATTGTTACGTCAAAACCAAGTTTAGAGTTTACTATTCAAAACCAACTTGTTTTAATACATCAAAGGAGGTTTCCAAAATATATCCCCATACTTGGGAAATAATAACGAAACCCCTCCGCAAATTATTCGACGTAGAAAGTATGAGATTCCCCCATCCCGCTAGCCATGCCGTCTTCCACCCTTCAATTACCTGAAAGATATGTTTAAAAAGACGTCAATATATAAATATTGGTGAGTTCACAGGTTTTAGTTTCGAAAACTTTACTTTTTGGGAAATACCATGTTATGACTATTATAGGAGTTGCAAATTCCTACAATCTACTTGAGCCCATAACCAAACCAAGACTAATAATAATGCCCCGCTCCAAGTCGTTTCTCGGTATCCAACGACTTAATTTCAGAATACGTGCACCCCTGGCATACCCTGTTGCATAATCGACGCTATCGATTAGGGGTGGGCCTTGTCAGGCACCAATAGTACTATCCAAATATTCCTTTGGTTTCATTTCCCTAAATTAATGGTTATAGAAGAGAGGACTCAACCCCGAGTGGCGATCACAACTCAAGTAATTATCCTGTCATACAATTTCCCTAACATATCTTTCCCCCGAAAAACATAAAATAGTTTAAAATATGGCCGTGAAACTCACCTCAATAAGTGCTCGGGCCTGAATAGAGAATAGTATGCTCGAGGTCAAACACCTACAAACGTCCTAGACGTATAAGCCACTAAACCTATAGTGCATGTGCTTCGGCAAGTTGTACACCCAACTCCCAAACCACAATTTAATCCTATTCCCCGTTTAATTAAACGTGTACCCTAGGTCCGTTGGTGATGGATTACCCTTTCTTACAAGTTACTTATATTCTCATTAATATTTCTTAACTTGTATAATATTATCCTCGACTCAACTTCACTTAACGTATAATTATTTTCCCATTAAATAATTATACTTAAGATCGTGTCGTTCGTTATAATATTTTTACCAGTACTCGACACGACTCACTTTACCGTGTATTTATTTTCCCATTTAAATAAATATACTAGGATCTTGTCATTCGATAATATACTTTTAACGCTCGACACGACTCACTTTACCGCATATTTATTTTCCCATTCAAATAAATATACTAGGATCTTGCCGTTTGATAATATACTTTTAACGCTCGACACGACTCACTTCACCGCATATTTATTTTCCCATTCAAATAAATATACTAAGGTTTTGTCATTTGATGATATATTTATATATATAAATATATATATATATAGGGTAGGGATCCATAGAAAACCCTTGTTATATGGTAAACTCTGGAAACTCTAACTTCCCGACTTTTTTTATATGAAAATTTTATGGTATGTAATATACATGATTTTAAGCATTTTTGGCCAAAAAAATGGAAAAAGCGCAGAGCCATTTTTAAAAAAAAAAAAAAAAAAACCGTCTTATTTTTTTTCAAAATTAAAAAAAATTGGGTAGGGATCCATAGAAAACCCTTGTTATATGGTTAACACGTGTTAGTTTCGCTTAACATGTGTTAGTCAAAACTTTAAAAAAAAAATTTTAAAAAACTACTCGGCGCTTTTTTGATTTTTTTTTGGCTCAAAATGATTAAAATCATGTATATTACATGCCTTATTTTTTTCAAAATTAAAAAAAATTGGGAAGTCAGAGTTTCCAGAGTTTACCATATAACAAGGGTTTCCACATTATCCTTTCCCTATATATATATATATATATATATATATATATATATATATAGGGTTAGCATACAAAAGATGTGTTTTGTGAGAAGGGTAAGAAATAAATGTGGCCATTAGATCATGTAATTGGATGGTTAAGATTAAAGGAGTGGCAAAAGTGTAAATTATGTTATAATTTTAATAACTAAATTAATGGTGTGAGGGTATACTTGTAAAAACACACCTATTTAAATTAAATAATCTACATTATCACTCATCAACCATTAATTATTGAGAGCAAATTAAGGAATTTCTCTCTCTCTATCTATCTCTCTCTCTAAGCCCATATTCATTTCCCTCGTTCATTTACCTCAACCCAACACTCATATTTAAAACACGATGGGTTTAATGTTTAACCAATAGCGTTAAAACACAACGGGTCTATGTTAAAAAAACGATAGTCTTGTTATTGTTTGTGTGTTTTATGTTTAAACGAAAGTTCAAACAATACTTGTTTTGTGTGTTTTACGTTTAAACGATAGTGTTGAATTTTTTTTAAAACACAAACGAATTTGGGTTGGTGATAAAACACACTGGATTATTGAGACGATGGTGATAAAACACAGTAGATTGTCAAAACACAAAGCTGATCCGATAGTAGTAAAACACATTGGATTGTTGAGACGATAGTGATAAAACATAGTGGATTGTGATAAAACACAAAGTTTATCTCTTTAAGAAATCGAAACAATGCAAAGTGATTTTAGATAAAAAAAAAAAAGTAGACGTTTGAATTGTATAAGCAACATGTGTATATTAAGATGAAGTTTTGAAAAAAAAAATTCCTATAATTACTCCAATATTAATGAAAATTTTCGGCACTATTAAACTTAAATCCCTAAAATCACTCCTTAATTAAAAAAAGATTAAAATTTAATAAATTATTAATTATTTGAGTCTAATTACATTTGTATCCTTTACCATAGGGACACTTGTCATGATGAGAGCCTTTCTTACCCTTCTCACAATATTTACTTTTTGTATGGGAACCCTTATCTATCTATATATATATATATATATATATATATATATATATATATATATAGTTTGCTTCACTCGACTCGACTTCCCTTCCCATATATTTACTTTTCCATTAAATAAATATACTAAGATTTCGTCGATATATATATATATATATATATTCCTTTTTAAGTCCATACGCTTGTTTAACATTCAATCGTTAGATTATTCACGTTATTTTTCTCCCACGAATATTTTACAACACTTAGGAAAGTGTTATGTAATTTTTCACCCAAGTTATATATTTTAACTCTTTAAAATATATTTATACTCATCTTGACGCAATGATATTTTTCTCGCTCGTCCGTTTTTACGTCTTATTTCGTTAACACGTTTGAGTCCGATTTCTTAACTTATATATATATATATATATATATATATATAGTTAATTTTTCCCAAGTTTCCCAATATGTGTTTTCTAGAACTATTGTTCAACTTTCTAATTTCCAACACATATTACTTGGAGGTTTTATAAATACTTGTGTATTTTTAACACAAGACTTGGTAACTTATATATAAAAATGCTCCAATACTTTTATAATCCCATTTATATAAAAGTGTTCATTTTTATATAAGTTCTCCCAAGTTTTTAATTTGTCTAACATTTTTATAAACACCTTTGTTTTTATATATATCCATATGTTAGAAAAGTCCATATTTTTATAAAACTCTATTTTATAAAAATACACTTTTATACCAAATACATGTGTATGATTACTAGTATATACCAAATCTACCTTGGAAAATTATTATTTATACTTTTGACACCAAACTTTCCATAGTTGTATTTTTAGACTCAAGTTTCTAAAAATATCAATTTTAGTCCCTCAACTGTTAAAGTTACAATTATAGCCCTTTAACTTATAAAAGTTGCATTTTCCATTCTATCTTTCAAGACTAGCATTTTTCCACTAAACTAGTAGACTTTAATGGATCATTTTTGCAATGTTAGATTATTTTCACATTTCAACACTTTTAATAGTCTCATAATATCTTATTAAGGCTACTAATAAGTGTAATTTGTGTATTTTGTCCAATCAAGTCCAAATTACATATTTCAAGTTAGTAGACTTTGATGATGCAATTTTTACAATACTTGTGTTCTAACAAAAATAATATTTTAACAAGTCTTATATCTTTAAGTTATGATGATTAAAATCACTTTTGAGTTCATTCAAGTTTCATAACAAGTTATACTCAAATCACCATTTTCTTCAAGTATTCATGAACTTAATGAAAACTACAAGAATACTTAACATCCATCACCATAATTTCGATTATTTCACACTAGTTTAACACCATTTTTAGTCTTTAAAAATCATATGTTTTGTTATGAAAAGCTTATTCAAGTTCACCCCTTGTACAACTTGCTTCAAGCTAATAAACAAAAACTTTTAAAGACAAAACAAGATCAAGAACACTTACAACTAGCACAAGGCTAGGGAAGCTTTCAATGCTTGATTTTGATGGGGTTTAATGTGTTCTTCCTAAGTGGTTAAGCTTCAAGCTTGAAACACACAATGGGGTTTGGAAGATGGATGTTTATGAGTGATTTGGAGGTGTTAAAACTTGAAAGAAATGTGTGTGTGGGCTCTTGGAAACTTACGGCCAAATGAAGAAGAAAAAGAAGACTTTTGATCAAGTGTTAATCCTTTGTGATCTTTTATAAGACCTTCATATCTTCCAAGATTGCATAAGATCTATCATGGATTTTAAATCCCTTGAAATGTGGATGCATTTGTACTAATGAAATTTTGTAAAGATTGTGTTTTAAGGAGAGGTTTGGGCCGTGAGTTTTGCTAGCCAAAGAAGGTATTCTTTTGTGATCTTAAGGACACCATGATATCTCATATATAATCTAGTGCTTGTACTCAAGATTCAATCTCCTTAAATAAAGGATTCTAGTGTACAAAAAGATCTTAGATAGATTGTTTCTTGGGTGGGTTGGCCGTGGGTTAGTAAGCACAAGGAAAGACTTTGTAATCTTGTTAAGGACATGCAATCTATTAATAATATCATATCAAGATTCATTCCATACTTGCATGATCTCCCTTAGATCATTAGTACAAAAGTAGGATTTTGGAGTATGGGGAAAGGCTTAGGGCCGGTTTTAATGGGTGGGTTTTGTGGGGTCCACAACACAAAATATTTGTTAACAATAAGTTAAGTTTAATCCTTTAACGTTCAGGTGTCGTTCGGGTATTTTTCGGATTTTAATCGTGTGTTATTCAGACATTAAAAGTGCCTCTAATAACCCTTAAACATAGCCTAGTTTAAGTGTTTATTGGTTAATTAGGCCCTTGTCGGGTGAAATTATGAGTTATACGCGTATCGGGTGCGGTACGTGCATTTTATTCGTTACCGGGAGATTTGTATGGAGAGCTTCCACTTATGGTTTGGGAGTTTGTTAGTGCATGTTTGTGTGACAAATGCTTCTCTAGATTAGTATCGTTTTTGTGTTGGTTGATAGTTTAATTGTAACATACTTGACGGAGTTATAAGTCAAGTATGATAGTCTTTTGTTTGAATCCTAGCTAACATTGTTGATGAACGAAGATAGCTTAGGAAAAGATACCTTTGAGTATCTTCTCCTAAAGGAGAAGATAGTCCTGAAGGAGAAGTTAGGCCATCTTCTCCTCAAGGAGAAGATAGAAAAAGGCATCTTTTAGGTGGGCTTCTTCGTTCAGCCCATGCACTATATATAGGTGCATGGGGTGTAGGCTAGGGTTAAGAGTTTTTGGTTTGCAAGCTTGTAATTGATATTTGTTCCCACTGAAATAATATCAATAGACAAGCAGGTTTTAAAAGTATTCATCATGTTCTTCGTTGATTCATTGTTTGCATAAACATCTATCAAGGGATTCTGCACCTTGATAGATCTGATCTTGCTTGTATCGATCCATTCAAAGGACCTACAATTGGTATCAGAGCATTTACGCCCGATTGTACGGTTCAAGCTTGATTATTGCATAAATTGAATCTACTGTGACTTTTCATCAAAAACCATCTGCTTAATAATCTGTTTAAAATTATCCTCCTTAATAATCTCAGTAATAAAATAGAATTAAAAAGAAATAACTACTTTGAAAATCTTAATTTTTATTAACGCGATAATAGGTTTTTGAGTTACAGAAGATAAGTGACAGCGACAAAACTCGGCATCTTCGCCATTCTTTTTGATTCATCACTGAAACCAGCATCTTCTCCTTCTAACTTCGCCACCTCACCACCTGGCGTCTTCGCCAACCCAAAACCCTATCTTCGCCGCCGCCTATCTTCTCCTTCAGCATAAGATTCCCTCACCTATCTTCTCCTTCTCCATAAGATTCCCTCACCTATCTTCTCCTTCAGCATAAGATTCCCTCACCTATCTTCTCCTTCCCCATAAGATTCCCTCACCTATCTTCTCCTTCTCCATAAGATTCCCTCACCTATCTTCTCCTTCTCCATAAGATTCCCTCACCTATCTTCTCCTTCTCCATAAGATTCATCCAACCTATCTTCGCACTACACACGTGTACCACACCTTGACTTTTGACCTGTCTCTTTATCCAATGTGTTGAACCTTATCCTTTTGGACTTTAACAGTTAATTTAAATACGTGGACTTTAACAGTTACTTGAAGTTGAACGTTTGGAATTGGACTTGGACTTTGGACCTTTACTTGGATCTTGGACATTTATATTAATTTAATTCATATTAAACAAAAAAAATGTCAACTCTAAACAAGATGTTAGAAATGGACCATGATGTAGGCAAGTCAAACTCACCACCTAAAATGATTTCAGTTAACGATTATTATTGGTGGAAGGACAGGTTTGAAGAATGGGCAAGGTTTTATATGATGAGAGGATGGATTTGCATTAGAGATGGATATTTCAAACCATCTAGAAATGTAGAAGGTAGAATTGTGGAAGTGGCCTTTAAGGATATGGAAGAAGAAGATAAGCTTATGTTTGAAGTTGAAAACAAAGCTCATGCTGCCATCACAATGAGTCTACCTCAGGAGATTTTGCATACCTTCAAAAAATACCATGAGGCAAAACAATTATGGGATGCTCTCGCGAGAAGATTTGAAGGAAACGATAATGTCAAGAAAAATAGGACCGATTTACTGAAAAAGCAATTTGCTGTCTTCAGGGGAATGAAAGGAAAAACTCTTGAGGAAATTATAACACGATTTTATCATCTTGTGACTGAATTAGGGAATCACAGTATATCGTATATTGAAGCTGAACTGAGTACAAAAATTCTAGATTCTCTACCCTCAAAGTGGGAGGTTTATACTCTTCTAATAAAAGAGAATCCAGAGTTTGAAAGTGCTACTCTTGATGATGTGATAGGGAAGCTGAGGGCTTATGACTTGGCCATACAAAGAAAGGATGTCGGATATGATCAGGTTCAAGATCCGGGAGTTTACTATGCAAAACCGACATCCAAGGACTCGTCCAATAGCAGTGGGAATGCAACTGCATTCTTCTCAGGTGATAACTCGGGAAATATTATTTTGGACTCTGATGGTGAAGTTTGTTTTGTTTCTGTTTCAGGTGAGTCTACGAAAGTGAAGGATATTCCCTCAGGAAAAGACAAGGGAAAGAGCACTGACTCCAAATGTGATCACAAGTCATGCAAGTCTATGCCAATGAGTGTGAAATCAGCAGAAGTGCAACTTGCAATTTTGTCTTCCTTTGTAGCTTCCTATAAAAACTACATACAAGGGAATATAAACGATCCGGCAGTTTTTGATGACGACTATGATCAAATAGATCCGGATGACTTAGAAGAAACGGATTTGCAGTGGAATCTTGCTATGATCTCCAGAAGAGCAAAAAGGTTCATGGATAGAATTGGAAGAAAGCTGGTGGGAGGTCGAGCCGGATTTGACAAATCAAAGGTGAAATGCTACAACTGCTACAACTTCGGTCACTTTGCAAGAGAATGCTCCAGACCAAAGAACCAGAACCAGAATCAAAATAATACTGTCCGGCAAAGCTCATCAGTGGGGCAATCTCAAAACAACACTAGCCCTAAGGCTCTAATGGTAGCAAAACCTGATGGTACGTATGACTGGAGTTGTGTTCTTGATGGAACTGATGGATCAAGCAATCAGGCATTCATGGCTGAGATTGTGGAAGAAAAGTCTGAAAGTGATGGAGAATCTGGTGTCGAAACTGAAGAGAAAGAAAGTACAACTGAAGAGGCTGAGGCAACCAAGATTGAAGAGGAAGAAGTTAAGGAGTCAGCTGCACAGGTGCTGGATCTGACAGCACCAACTGAGGGTATGTCTGCTAAAGAATTCATGGCTTACATGGCAGACTTGTCCTCCAATGAGAAAAAGGCACTCCTTCCTCTACCTCTAGTTGTAGAAGCTTGTAATAAGTGTGTTGATTATGTTGAGCGTATCTTGTTGCTAGTGAAAGAAAATGATAAAGTAGTTGAGCATAATAAAGCATTAGTTGTACTTCTAGACAAAGAAAAAGAGTTTAACATAGGCAATAAGATTAGAGAAGGGAATCTAAAAACTTCCCTTAGTGCTGCTAAGAAAGATCTAAAAGAACTCAAATATTCCCATAGTGAAAAGATAGATTATTTGAATCTAACACAGTTGGCTCTAGTTGATAAACAAGAAGAAATTGCTAAGAAAAATGCTGAAATAGACCAACTAAAGATTAAGGTAGTCGATCTGAACAGGCAAATAGATCAAGTTCGCAGCTCAAAATATCTTATAAGTGCTCTAATAGACTCTGGAAGAGACACCAAGAAGTTTATTGATGAAAATGGTGGCTTAGGTTACCAAGATGTGCCTCCTCCTCTAACTAGAAACTATACGTTTCTACCAACTGAGAAGGAGGTAAATGAAGAAATCTGTAAGCCTAAGATAGATGAGAAGAAAGTTGATGTGAGTGAAAATGAGAACAGTACTGAGAGTGGTAGTTCATCCAGTGTGTCTGAGGATGAAGAAATAAGTGAAGTGTTCAAGAACAGTACTGGGTCGGGGGTTAATAAAACTAATCCAGATAAAACTAACCCTACTAAATCAAAGACCCAACCCAATAAGGCTGAACCAAAAATTATTTTGAAAAATCCTAAATTTGTTAAACAAGGCGAAGCCAAAACAGAAGAAATCAAACAGGGTAATGCTGAATGTTCTGGTAACACTTCACCTAAATCTGCTAGCAATGAGGGATCGACTTCAAGGGGACAGTACAAAAAGCCCCTTGAGAAGCGATCTTGTTTTAAATGTCATAAAAAGGGTCATGTAGCTAGCATGTGTACTGTCAAAAAGAAGGACAACACTGCATCAACTGATGCAAAGAAAGGTGAGATTCCTGCTAAATCCGAAAGCAGGAAAGAGGTGAGCGACTCTGCAAAGAAATCTTTGCAAAGGCAATTAGAGAAGGAACATGATGGTGGGTCTAGGGATCCAGGCAAACGACCAGTTAACAAAAATTTTGAAAAGCCTTCGTTTGTCCCTAGACAGGTGAGTGTTGGCCAGGCAAGCACTTCTAGTGTTGTTCCTCCAAAGCAGGCACCTCCTGTTAATGCCAACAAATACCAACCACCACATAGGCAACATCGTCACCAAAGTCCAAAAGGTGACAAATTTAATTCTGTGAATAATTATAATAATCAAAATGGTTATAGGGATAGACCGTATTCAAATAACCAACATTTTTCTAGAAATAATTACAATCCGGGATACTCCAACAGAGGGATTTATCCTCAAAATACTAATAACGGGCCAGTGAATCAAAGAGGATATCACAATTCTCAGAATCAAAGGCCCTACAGGCAATTTGACCAAATGAATAGAAACAGCCCACCAAGATCCAGGACTCCAGCAGGGAGTGATGGATATTGGAGGGAGTTCACTGTTGTTGATGAAATGGGACGACCCAAGACTTTCACAGCTTGGGTCCCCTACTCTAACTAATCTTCTTTGTGAATGCAGGAGCTGCTGAGGAGGGTTATCAACTGGTGGTATGTTGATAGCGGCTGCTCCAGGCATATGACAGGGGAGTTGAGATTGTTGATCGAATTTATGAAATGTGATGGAGGTTTTGTAAACTTTGCTGGTGCCAAAGGCGGGCGCATCTCAGGAAAGGGGAAGGTCACTAATGGCAAGATCACCCTAGAAGGAGTGAACTATGTAGAGGAGCTTAAACACAATCTCATGAGTGTCTCACAAATCTACGACAAGGGGCATCCGGTTCACTTCACCAAGAATGAAGCTTTAGTGTTGAAACCAGGAGTAGTAATTCCAAAAGAGTGGATAATTATGAGGGCTCCTAGAAGAAACGACACGTATATCATGGATATGAGCATGCATGACGATTCTTCAACGAAGACTGCATGTTTATTGTCCAAAGCATCTGCATCAGACTCACTTCTTTGGCATAGAAAGATGGGACACATCCATTTCAGGAAACTAAACTACATTGTAAAACACGGTTTGGTAACGGGTGTTCCTTTAAAAAGTTTTGGGATTGAGGACAAATGTGTCCCTTGTAAAAAGGGAAAGCAACACAAGAAGCCTCATCACCCAAAAACTGTTAATTCTATTTCTGCTCCTTTTGAATTGCTTCACATTGATCTTTTCGGTCCAGTGAACGTCAGGAGCATTGGTGGAAAATTATATTGCCTTGTGATTACTGATGATTTTTCTAGATTCTCGTGGGTGTTTTTCCTAGGTACGAAAGATGAAACTGCTGAAATCTTGACGAATTTCATTCTTCAAGCAGAGAATCTGTTCAACACCACACTGAAGAGGATCAGAAGCGACAATGGCTCAGAGTTCAATAACAGCACATTTTCAATCTTTTGTATTCACAAAGGAATTGAACATCAATTCAGTGCTCCCTATGAGCCTCAACAAAATGGAGTCGCCGAGAGGAAAACGGGACTTTGATTGAATCTGCTCGAACCATGCTAGCTGACTCTAAGCTTCCCGTTCATTTTTGGGGAGAGGCTGTGAACACAGCATGTTATGTCTTGAATAGGGTTTCGACTGTTAAGAAACACAATAAAACGTGCTATGAACTCTTAAACGGTCGTAAACCCAACATCAAAGATTTTGAGCCATTTGGAATGCCTTGCACTATTCTGAAAAATAAAAACCAACCAAAATTTGGTGTGGTGGCAGACGAAGGATTCTTCCTTGGTTATGTCCCAGGCTCACCAAACAAACGTGTCTGGAATAAATCAAAGGGTGTGGTTGAAAGTGCTTTTAATATTGAAATAACAAGTTACTTATCACCAGATAGTGCACAGGAACCAAGTTGGATGTTCGATTATGACTCTGTTTTTAAGTCTTTTAATGTTCCTCATACCTTTAATGCAGAACCACAGGAAGAAGAACTAGTGATTGTTGATGAGGAAGATGATGACTTTGTTTCACCTCGTTCAATAGTCTAGATTTCTGCAGAAAAGATCAAGACAGATGCAAGTACCAACTCTTCGGGAAACAACCAGTCTTCTTCCACACAAGAGGTCACTGAAACCGAAGAAGAACCTTTCACGAATCCGTTCGGGATAGATTCTACTAATGATGAAGTGGCTGCAGGAGATATTGGCTCCAATTTAGATGAAGATATGCCGGTAGACACTGTGATTTCAACACGCACAAATAGGGTTCATCCAGTTGACTTCATACTGGGGGATCCTAATGCGGGTATTCAGACTCGGAGAAGTTTTGCTAATGCCAACTGCATGTATGCAAGAATCGTTGATTCAGGGATTGTGAACAAATGCTTAAAGTGCTTTATCTCGCAAATTGAACCTAAGAGTTATCAATTGGCTCTTCGGGACAATGCGTGGGTAGAAGCTATGCAAGAAGAGCTCTCTCAGTTTAGGAAGCTCAAAGTCTGGGAGTTGGTTAATCTCCCTCGAGGTGCACAGGAAATTGGCACCAAATGGGTTTTTCTAAACAAGAAAGATGACAATGGTGTAGTGGTCAGGAATAAGGCTCGTCTTGTGGTAAAAGGGTTTAATCAACAGGAAGGGATAGACTTCAATGAAGTGTTTGCACCAGTTGCTAGGCTAGAGGCAATTCGCTTGTTTCTGGCATTCGCGTCTCACAAAGGATTTAAAGTGTATCAGTTAGACGTTAAAAGCGCCTTTCTGTACGGAAAAGTCCAAGAGCTGGTGTATGTCTCACAACCACCGGGGTTCAATGATCCAGAATATCAAGATCGGGTCTACAAACTTGACAAGGCCCTTTATGGACTTCATCAGGCACCCAGGGCATGGTATGAGACACTGTCTTCTTACCTCTTGAACAATGGCTTTGAGAGAGGAAAGATTGACAGTACACTTTTCATTCGGAGAAAAGGAGAAAATTTTCTGCTGGTACAGGTGTACGTCGATGACATCATCTTCGGGTCACCAGATGAAGACTTATGCAAGGAATTCGAGCAGGTCATGAATAGGAAGTTCGAGATGAGTGCTATGGGGGAGTTAAAGTTCTTTCTTGGTCTACAGGTGGATCAGAAGGCAGATGGAATGTTCATCCATCAAACTAAGTATGTGCATGACATCCTGACTCGTTTCAAGATGAATGATTGCACACCTTATTATACTCCTCTACCGACCAACCACGGTCTTGGTCCAGATACCAAAAGCGACAAATATGTCGACCCCACAGAGTACCGGGAAATGATTGGTTCACTCATGTATCTATCTGCTTCTAGACCTGACATTATGTTTCCAGTTTGTCTTTGTGCCAGGTTTCAGGCGGATCCAAAGGAGTCACACATGATTGCGGTCAAAAGGATAATGAGATACCTTAAGGGGAACCCAAATTAGGTCTCTGGTATCCATCAGACGGTGGATTAGATCTCTTATCCTACACCGACTCAGACTACGGAGGATGCAACCAAAACAGAAAATCGACGACTGGTGGATGTCAATTACTTGGGGGAAGACTCGTATCCTGGCAATGCAAAAAGCAGACTTCTGTAGCGGTTTCCTCATGCGAGGCTGAATACGTTGCTGCTGGCAGCTGCTGTTCACAGGTTTTGTGGATACAGCAACAAATGCGGGATTACGGTTTGAATTTTCTAAATACTCCCATTATGATTGATAACAAATCTACCATATCCATCACTACAAACCCAACCAACTTTTCTAAAACAAAACATATTCATATCAGACATCACTTTATAAGAGATTGCTTTGAAAAGAAAATGATTCATTTAGAAAAAGTTGACACGAAAGATAATTTGGCAGACCTTTACACCAAGGCATTTGACAGGGCTCGTTTTGAACTGTTGGTGCAACTGAACGGGATGAGGAATCCTGAATGATTTTACGTCTCCCATAAGTTTCTGAAGATTTTGTAAATATTTTTCAAAAAAAAACAAAAAAAAAACAACGCGAGTTGCCACTGTGTAAAAGAAAGGATATGATAGTACATCAGCTGCTTGACTGTCGCACTTAAAATAGAACAGAGAACCTAAACTGCTAAGCGCGACCGCAGCTCCATCATGTGATACACTAGTAGGCAGACTTACAACGCGTACTCGGCCCATATTATAATACTAATAATATAACAGGATTGTGGTACATGTGGGGAACATAACATCGGCGTACGATCTTATGATCTTAATTCTTGCGTTGATAGATTGCCAAAATCAGAAGTTTCGGGTCTTTATATTATTGATCTATCCGGGGATAACCTGGCTGTCCTTCTGCTGCATCAAGATATATGCTGACCTAGGCACAGCCAGGATATCTTAAAAGAGCAAATCCAAAGGATAAATGCCAAAACCCTATATGCTAAACGGCTATTTCAAAAAGCCCAAAGCTAAAATTCGTACCAAACTGGTATTTGCCCTAACCTTGGTTGAGAACACACCGGTCACTTTGCTGCATCCAGAAGTATGCTGACCTGTACACCCGTGTGTCTCGTACCTTGTAAATTATAGGGATACCAGCAATATACTCACCTGTTACGATGAAGCTTTGTGCATACCTTGATCGCGGGGGTATGTCATGTTGTGGGACACGCAGAACTCACAGTCAGCTGATCAAAATCCTAATAACTACAGTGAGGATTTGAAGACAATGATGTAAGTTTGTTTATGTGGATCAATATACTTGTAATCGCCTTGGACTGCGACTGTGCTTATAATAATTTACCCTTAATTATTCTAACTCGTGTGTTCAGTCTTGTTCTAGCTGATATGATCTTTTCGCCGGTGACATCTCAACAAAAATAGAGTGTTTACTTTTTGAATTTTATTATTTTTTTTATATATACATATTCAAAAACCACAAAAAGATTTTCTATTTTTCCACTTCAGGTCTTAATGCACGGGAAATGGTCATTTAAGGGAGTACTCGTGCTGTTCGGGAAAACGCCTCATTTTCGTACACACCAAATTTTCTCAAAAGCCAAGTCATTGCTTCGTTACAAATTACTAAAAGCTGAAACTTTTAGGCATGGATTTATATTCAAGGCCCAGTTCTGAAATATGTTGGGTTAAGTTGTTATTCAAAAAATTGTTTTCAAACCATCAGGCCCAATTTTAATTATTGAATGTTTAAGTTGTTTTGTTAATGTTTGAAAGTGAGATTGTTGCAGACTCACCACAGAGGTGATGATGAGACTGGCAAAGACTATCAACCAGAAGATTATGATGATGATGGTGATGATGATGTTCCACCTTTCCGGACTCGTCAGAAGAAGAGAGGAGGAGTAGTTTTTTCGTGAGTCAAGCTCACAGATGCCATCAGCAACCTTAGCAGTCACCGTACCACAACAACCACCACTTACAGGCAAAAGATAGAGCTTTGATATAGACACTTCTTCAACGGGCTGCTGAGTTGATGAAGCAATTGCAGGCTCAGGGGGAGAATGTGACGTGTAAGGGTGATGAATTGATGATGATCCCGACAATGATCCTAACCGCTCTGCAGGGAGTGAGCCTCCAAGTGCTTCAACAACATTTGGTGTGCAAGCTACTACTCAGGGGGAGTCGGGTACTGTAGTAGAAGTTACTGGTGCTAGTGATCCAGGGAAGAGGCCTGTTGAGGATATGCCTCAACTTGCAGATTCTTTTATATCTACTGATTTACTCGAGGAGTTGTTTCTAAGGTTCGATGAGTTTACTTGACTTTGAAGATGCAATTGAAAACCTCAAAGTGACTGGATTACTTTCTGAAGAATTAGACAGTGAAGATATGATTTGGAAGAAGTTGAGATTATTCCAGATTATTTTGAAGATTGAAGACTACAGGAGGTTGAAGATCTAGAGAGCATTCGTCAAGGGGGAGTTTGTTAGTGCATGTTTGTGTGACAAATGCTTCTCTAGATTAGTATCGTTTTTGTGTTGGTTGATAGTTTAATTGTAGCATACTTGACGGAGTTATAAGTCAAGTATGATAGTCTTTTGTTTGAATCCTAGCTAACATTGTTGATGAACGAAGATAGCTTAGGAAAAGATACCTTTGAGTGTCTTCTCCTAAAGGAAAAGATAGTCCTGAAGGAGAAGATAGAAAAAGGAATCTTTTCCATCTTCTCCTAAAGGAGAAGTTAGGCCATCTTCTCCTCAAGGAGAAGATAGAAAAAGGCATCTTTTAGGTGGGCTTCTTCGTTCAGCCCATGCACTATATATAGGTGCATGGGGTGTAGGCTAGGATTAAGAGATTTTGGTTTGCAAGTTTGTAATTGATATTTGTTCCCACTGAAATAATATCAATAGACAAGCAGGTTTTAAAAGTATTCATCGTGTTCTTCGTTGATTCATTGTTTGCATAAACATCTATCAAGGGATTCCGCACCTTGATAGATCTGATCTTGCTTGTATCGATCCATTCAAAGGACCTACAGAGTTCCAAAGCACATTATATTTTGTGAAAATACCCTTTATTTTATATCCTGGGTGTCCGGGATCGTTTTCGTTTATTTAATTTTCACGGGTAATCACCAACGTCCATACCGGGTAAGTTTATTCGCACATGATCCTATCATGTTTTACCATTAAACGTGTGCATTCCTATGCATCATATGGGAATTTACTATTCACTAAGGCCTCAGTTAAATAATTAACACGTATTTGCACTTAATTACGTTAATTACACATTAATTAATTAGTACGGATTTACCTCATATTTGCCGGTTGTTACACATTGCCAACTTGAACTCCTCTATACGAAACTGCTTCAGCAGTTGGGATGCCTTTCTTTAGAACCCTCCACACATAACTATTGACATTTGCTGTTGCAATCTTGCTCCAAACAAAATCAACCTCCTGAGTCACGCCTCCATCCTGATAAAACAGATCAGCTCTTACCAATTTAACCGAGAATTAGGACTTGGAACCTTACTTAATCCAGAACCAGCGATCCGGGTCAGAGTTGATGCAGAAGTCGTTCAGAAGCAGCCATAATTTAGCAAGGTCTGTCACACCCTCAAATTTCCACTTCCGGAGTTTTACCGCGGGGCGCATGACAAACCAGGATCCAAGTCAACGGTCACAATAAACAACATTATATGAAATACGTAAACTCAAAACATAGTTCTCATAACATAAAACTGTAGCGAAAGCATATAACCAGTTACAAAACCATGTACCAACGTGTTCAAAACATTTAGTTCGAAAACATGAAACTAGCCATGAAGACTCGTGCGCCTAGTCCAACTGATGCTACCTTAGCGACCTGAGAAAAACATGCCAAAACGACGTCAACATATAATGCTGGTGAGTTCACAGGTTTGTTCAAAATGTGGCCAAAGTGTTACAACATGTTACCAAATTCCAACCAGTCCATACTATATCAATGTTACCAAAGTACGCTAGCTAGGCGTATGTTTTGTTACTACTACGATTGGAAAACCATTACTAGACTGTTACCAATGTTCGGCCCGAGTATTCAGCAATGTTTAGCAAGTTCGAGACAATATGCACCCGCCCGGCCCTCCAAGCCGTCGAGTGGGGCCTGTCAAGCCCAATAGATCTATCCACATTTCCCCGTTGTGCATCCCCGCACATTCATGGTTTCCCCCGGGACTTTCAAAGATCGTATAGCAATGCAAATTTAAATCATAGTATGACATATGTTACCAAAATAAGTTTAGCGCATGTTTTCTCCCCCAAAAGTAAAAGCAGTAAAAGTGGGGTCGTGAACTCACCTTAAGTTGTGTTCTTCAAATAAATAAGAAAATCCAAGCTCTTGATAATCCCAACTACTGGAGATCTATCAAAATGTTCAAATAAGTGTTAATACCAATAACCATAAGGTTATCTAGTCCCCGATTGTCCAGATCGTGACCAAGTATGTTTAAAAATGTGTTTGACTGTTCAACTGACACACCAGATTGACCCGACATCCCGCTGGTGACCCATCATTACATAAACTAATCAAGCATACATAGATTACACATAAGGTTCAAGTATAAAACACTTAGTTTGCATCAAAAATCGCACATACAGAGTCGTAGGGTCGAATCAGCATTTTAAAGGTCCAGGTTCGACCCTTTTTGACCTTGGTTCGACCCCTATGAGGTTCCTTCGACCTAAATCATGTTCGTTCGACCAAACTGAGTGACAGACTGTAGGTTCGACCCCTGACCTCCACCTTCGACCCCACGCTAGGTCGAATGAGGCCAAGTTCGACCCCTGCATTGTTGTTTTTCCCAAAACTATCCAAAAACATCACGAAACGCCACGAAACACTGCAGTCAAATATGATTAACATATTCCTACAAAACCTCACCAATTTTGCCCCAAAACCAGTTCGTTTTGACACTTTCCCAAAATGGCAAAATTATGGAAATGTGACATCATGCATGAAATCTTTACCCAATTTGGAAACTTTTTGAAATCCTTTCATAAACATCTTAAAATGCTCAGTTCAATGTGTATATTAAACCCCCAAATAGTTTTGTCAATAATACTAGCATGCAACAAGCCTTAGATTTATCAAAATCCCTAAATTCGACATGATATCATCATCCATCTAATTGTAACCTTAAACAATCATAAACCAACAATAATAGCAGCCCTAGATCATGTTTCTAGTATTAGTTTAGCAGCAAATCATTAAACAACACATAATATCACATAACACATCATTAACATATGTTTATTGATATGAAAACCCATGTTTAATGATAAGGTTTAGGTTTAGAAAGATGTTTTAAAGGTTTTTAATCATAAAAACACCCTTAGAACAGATCTGGACATTTAGGGTTAGATGAAAACGAATCAAAATACATTAAAAAGAGAGCAAAATGGTGAAAATGACAAAGTGTGGTATTTATACTAAACCCACCTTCGACTCCATCATGGGTCGAATGAGAGAAATGTTGGTCGAATGAGCCTCTTGCCAGATCCCATTCCTGGTTCAACCTCCCCAATGGGTCGAATGAACCTTTATCGGACTTTCATCCTTGGTTCGACCCCCTACAGGTCGAACCAATGTTTGTGTTTTCCAGATTTTCTAGTTTTATCGTTTAAACGTGTTTTAGCACATTCTAACACATAAACATGCAATCCTAACATATATTAAGCATATACAATCATGTTTACACCTTTGAAACACGTAATTGCACATTGTATCACACGTATGTATCAATCTACATATCCTACTTAATTCAATTCATGTAATTTCACAAACAACGGGGCCCAGTACTAGTGTATTCCCAAGACGACTCCCAATGATCCTCCAGATCATTGAACCCTGGACAATCCTAACATGACCCGACTCAACTAACCCAGTTATGTCCATTTATAAATGTTTTTCGCTAAGGTAGACTTATGTTTTACCAAAATGTTTAAGCCGAACATGCCGGGTGTCACATCATCCTCACGTTGAAAGAATTTTCGTCCCGAAAGTTGCACGAAGTCCAAAAATGAAAGAGACGAAAAGAAGGAAATGAAAAAAAAATTTACCGGTTGTCACATCATCCCCACGTTGAAAGGAATCTCGCCCCGAGATTCATTCAGCTTCAGCGGTAACATGCCTAGATTCGAACGCACGCTTCGGAAAAAGATGAGGATATTTAGATTTCATCTGATCCTCCCGTTCCCACGTGAACTCCGGTCCACGATTCGAGTTCCAACGAACCTTAACGATTCGGATTTTACTCCGACGAAGGCTACGAATCTTATTGTCAAGAATCTCAACAGGTTCCTCCACAATGCGAAGAAGATCATCAACCTCGATCTCTTCCAGTGGTACAATAAGAGATTCGTCAGCCAAACACTTCTTCAAGTTAGACACATGGAAGACGTTGTGAACACTACCGAGCTCCGCCGGTAAGTCAAGTCTGTATGCCACCGATCCAATCCGTTCCAGGATTGCGAACGGTCCGACATTACTAGGGTTAAGCTTGCCACGCTTTCCAAAGCGTATGACGCCCTTCCATGGTGAAACTTTCAGAAGTACCCTGTCCCCAACCTGGAACTCCAAAGGTTTTCGACGGCGATCGGCAGTACTCTTCTGACGATCCCGTGCGGCTGTCAAACGGTTACGCATTTGTACGATTTTCTCCGAATTTTCGTACACCAATTCCGGACCAGTGAGCTGACTCTCACCCACCTCGGCCCAACAAACAGGAGATCGGCATTTTCGTCTGTAAAGAGCTTCGAACGGAGCTGCCTTGATACTAGAGTGGTAACTGTTGTTGTAAGAGAACTCCACCAACGGTAGGTGACACTCCCAACCTGTGCCAAAGTCGATAACACATGCCCGAAGCATGTCCTCCAAGGTTTGAATCGTCCGCTCACTCTGACCGTCAGTTTGTGGATGATAAGTCGTACTCATATCCAACTGAGTACCCAAAGCCTTGTGCAGAGCCTTCCAGAAACGCGAAGCAAAACGAGAATCACGATCAGAGATAATAGAAACAGGCACCCCATGCCGAGAGACTACCTCCTTAAGGTAAAGTCGAGCTAACCGCTCGAGCCCATCAGTTTCCTTAATAGGTAGGAAATGCGCCGATTTTGTCAACCTGTCGATAATCACCCAAATCATATCGCAACCACTTGGTGACTTCGGTATTTTGGTGACAAAATCCATCGTGATCCGTTACCACTTGCATTCTGGAATCTCCGGTTGTTGTAGAAGACCAGACGGCTTCTGATACTCCACCTTGACCTTAGCATAAGTCAAGCATTTGCTCACGTATGAAGCTATATCAGCCTTCATGTTTGGCCACCAATAAAGTATCTTCAAATCCTGATACATCTTATCGGAGCCAGGGTGAATAGAATACCGGGATTTGTGAACTTCATCCAAGACAAGCTCCCGTAATCCCCCGAACAAAGGAACCCAAACACGTTCTGCGAAATAATGTAGGCCATCGGACCTAAGTTCAAGATGTTTATCAGCACTGTGCATAGTTTCAGCTTTAAGGGTTTCCTCCTTCAAAGCTTCCAGTTGTGCAGAACGGATTTGGTCCGGCAAAGAGGAATGGATGGTGAGCTGCAAGGCTCGAACACGACGACGTTTCACAGATTCCTTCCTGCTCAAGGCGTCCGCCACAACGTTCGCCTTGCCAGGATGATACTTAATAGCATAGTCATAATCATTTAGGAGTTCATCCCAGCGACGCTGTCGCATGTTTAGCTCCTTCTGGTCGAAAATATGCTGAAGACTCTTGTGATCGGTGTATATAGTGCATTTGGTACCGTACAAGTAATGTCTCCAGATTTTCAACGCAAAAACCACCGCACCCAATTCTAAGTCATAGGTAGTATAGTTCTTCTCGTGAACCTTAAGTTGACGAGAAGCATATGCAATGACCTTCTCGTGTTGCATCAACACGCAACCAAGACTACGAATAGAAGCGTCACAGTACACAACAAAATCATCTGTACCCTCAGGTAAGGATAGAATATGTGCAAAACAAAGTTTAAGCTTCAGCATCTGAAATGCTGATTCCTGCAGTTCGCCCCAGTCAAACTTTCGGTCCTTCTGGGTAAGAGAGGTGAGGGGTTGAGCGACCTTCGAAAATCCCTCAATGAAACGATGATAGTAACCCGCAAGACCTAGGAATTGCCGCATCTCAGATGGCGTCTTTGGTGCTTCCCAGTCTTTAATAGCTTCGATCTTAGCCGGATCGACATGAATTCCCAGTTCATTAACTACATGCCCTAGGAATTGAGCTTCGCGTAACCAAAAATCACCCTTTGAGAACTTAGCATACAACTGCTCTCGTCTCAAAAGTTCCAAGACCAACCGTAAGTGTTCCTCGTGATCCGTCTTATTCTTAGAATAAACCAGAATGTCATCAATAAACACGATGACGAATTTGTCAAGGTAAGGCTTGCAAACGCGGTTCATCAAATCCATGAACAGCGTCGGTGCGTTAGTGAGACCAAAACACATGACCAAGAACTGTTAGGACAAAAAGGATTGAGGAAACCACTTTTGTAAACCTTAGTCTAATTCACTTCTGCAAATATTCTAAGTATAGAACTACTGAAGAAAGAAGACTAAAAGTACTGAAGAAGGATTCAACAAGTACTAAAGAAGAAGTATCAGAAGTTCTGAAGTCTAACCAGACAGTTCACTGAAGAACTACTGAAGACAAACTACTCATCAGTAGTTTGTCATTCATCAGCACTTGTACCAGAATCTTTCCACCGCCTTATGTTTCAGTAGTTTATTAGTTAAATATTACTTTATCTGTTTGTACAAGTTCAAGAATGCAACTTGTTGCTACTTGTTACAGACTTGCTTTTTGGCAAGGTTCATGCATATGTAAAGTCTATAAATAGATGGGTTCATCCCTCTGTTTTAGACATTGATTTTAATAGAAACTGAAATCCTTCAAAGCTTATTATTGTTATTTCCATTTCATTTATTGAGAATCTGTTTGAGTATTTATTATCATTCACATTCAATACTTAGATTCTCATTAAACTTGTCTTTAGTTTTCAAACATTCAGGGGGAGTAATAACTCCTGTTGATAGTGTAACTTTACTTACTCATTCCGCTGTGCAAATCTGATTAAACTTGCTAAACATATAAGTGTTCACTAGCAAGCAATACAGCAAGAGCATTACTGATCCAACAATTGGTATCAGAGCACTGGTTTATCTAATCACATATCAATCTAACACATTGAGAATCAGACACAGGCTCTTATTGATATTCAATAAAGGATTAAAAGTTCACTTTTATCAACATCCATCACTTTAAGAGATATTTGACAAATCAATACTCTTTAAAATGGATCCTCATAATATTGGTTCTGCCAATAAACCTGCTATGCTAGTTTGAAATGAATACAATATCTGGCAAAGGAGAATGGCACATACATTATGTGATACCCTAGGAAAATCCCACATCGGCCATGGCCAGGAGAGATCCTTGGTTCATAAGTAATTGTCTTGCCTCTTAAATCACCAACGCGTTTTGGGGCTTAATGTTAGTGGATGAGAGGAGAACTCCACAGTTAAGCTGTGCTCAGGTGGGAGAAATTTCAGGATGGGTGACCTCCTGGGAAGTCTCCACTTGGGCAACCAAAAACAAATCCGTGAGCTCTGGATGGGCAAAGCGGACAATATTGGTGATGAGAGGGGCGGGGTGTTACAGATGGTATCAGAGCCACTCCTGTGCCGTTCGGGATGGTGGGTGCACACCTCATCAGGGACGATGAGACTCTAAAAGGGGGTGAATGTGACACCCCAGGAACACACCTCATCAGGGACGATGAGACTCTAACAGGGGGTGAATGTGATACCCTAGGAAAATCCCACATCGGCCGTGGCCAGGAGAGATCCTTGGTTCATAAGTAATGTCTTGCCTCTTAAATCACCAACACGTTTTGGGGCTTAATGTTAGTGGATGAGAGGAGAACTCCATAGTTAAGCGTGCTCAGGTGGGAGAAATTTCAGGATGGGTGACCTCCTGGGAAGTCTCCACTTGGGCAACCAAAAACAAATCCGTGAGCTCTGGATGGACAAAGCGGACAATATTGGTGATGAGAGGGGCGGGGTGTTACACATTATCACAGACCAACACTGGTTGCTGGAAATCTGTGAATATGGTCCTCACAAACCAGTAAATATTAATCTTGAAACTAAAGAAGAAATACCAAAAGACCCAAAAAAACTATACAGATGATGATTTCCTAAAACTTGAGCTTGATGCTTAAAGCTTTCTCTATGTTGACAATGGCACTCCAAATGAAATCTACTTTGGACTATTACATTGTGATAGTTCCAAAGAGCTTTAGGACTGCCTAAAAGAACAGTTTGGAGGAACTGAAGAGGTGATTGCCAACACTAGAGAAATCCTGGCTCAACAATATGAAACTTTTGCTCATATAAATGGGGAAACTTTAACTCAACAATTTGAAAGATTCTCCTCATTAATATCTGAGCTAAAATTAAATGGTCAGACCTACACAACTGTATCTATGCTTCATAGATTTTTAAGGTCATTACCTGAAAATGGGAAACATACTCTATAGTCCTCAGATCCTCACCAGACTTTAGCTCCCTCACTCTTACAAAATTACATGGGAGATTGCTAACTTTTGTAAGAGAAATCGATTAAAAGAAGAAACTGCAAAGTTCTGGTAAAACTGTTGATGACTATCTACCAGGTAGTACAGCACTATTGGCACAAGATTCACCTACTTGTTCAAATAGTTTTGGATCTTTTGACCACATTGACATAACTGCTGGGATCTCATCAGAAAGATCATTCCCAGGTTATGACAATGATGAATATAGTCAAATTGCTGATAACATGTGTTTTATCATGGATGATTTAAAAAATTTCAGCAATGATGACTTAGAAGAAATGGACATCTTACACCAACTGGCCATGCTAAGTATTAAAACAAACAAATTTTATAAAAGGTCAGGAAGGAAATTTCCAGGACTAAACAGTTCTACAAAAATTGTTTTGACAAGTCTAAACTTAGATGTCACAAGTGTCAGAAGTTGGGACACTTTGCTAGAGAGTGTAGAAGCTCTAGCTACAACCAATCTCAGTCTGGAAATCAGTTTAACCACAGCTATAATAGGAATAATGGAACACATTGGAGTGCACATTTTGTACAGGCACAAGCTCCACAAATCCAATATGTGCCACAAGTACAATATGTACAGATGCCTGCTCAACAGATGCAGAGCCAACAATCAATCCCTCCCATTCCAGCTGCTCAACAACCTCCACAGACTCAGCAACCCTCACAACAAAGTTTGTTCACCTCAGGGTATGTTAACTGGAGCAGTCTTCCTTTTGACACTACTAAGTGTAATCCTGATGCAGACAACAAAATGTTTGACATCAACTGGGGAGAACCTGACAATGGCAGAAAGAATTTTGCCTTAATGCATTTGAGGGCTGCACCTCAAAATATGCCCTGTCTCAGGTATCAAAAGAATCTTTAACAAAACTTTGTTCAACTTCATGTAAAGAATCTTTTGCTCTCATAAGAGAGACTAATGTGCACTTACAAGGAAAAGCAAATGACTCTGAGAGAAAATTCACTCAAAAGAAATGTGATTTAGAAAGAAAACTTGCTGCAAAAGCAAAAGAAAATTCTAAATTAACTAACAATGCTATTGAAACCCAAGCACAACTTAAAATCATGATAGATGACCTAGGAAATGTCATAAAAGAGCTTGCTGACACCAAGGTTACTTGTGAAAATGGGTAGAATCTTGTAAAGGGTACCAACTGCTGCTAAACAAACAAAGTGCTTCAAATGTTAGGTTTGGCATAGGGTACAATCACACTGAAACACCAACAGATTTTTCCCCCAAAACTACTGAAGATGGGAGAAAAATAGTTTCAGGTGAAACTTCTGAAGAGAAAGAATGCACATCTTTTCATGAAAACTTTATAAAATCTCACAAAGAAAGTTCTTCAGAAGTACTGATAAAATCTGACTTTAAGCCATCAGTAGTTTCATCTACATCAGGAGTTGAGAACTTGAAAACTACTGATGACCTAAAACAAATTAAAACAGTCAGAAATTTGCCTTTAAATGAAAAAGAAAAGGCAAAAGAATGTGAAATCTGTGGTTTGTTTAACCACACGACAGAATTTTGCAGATATAGAAAAGGAATTCAGTACAACAAGAAAATTTCACAACTGGTTGTGGGAAAACAAATCAAAAATGATTTTGAAGAAACTTTTTCTCCCAAGAAACAACAACTAGCATACACCTTTTCTCAGAAAAAGATAAAATCTCAACAAAAATCTTTTTCTCAAAATTCTCTTTCAGTAGTTAGACCTACATCATCAGCAGTTTCACAAACTGCTGAGACTAAGGATCTCATGAATATGGTACAACTACTGATGACCAAGGTTGATAGTGGTCCTCAAAAGGATACCACCATTTGTGACACCCGGCATGTTCGGCTTAAACATATTAGTAACATCTAAGTCTACCTTAGCGAGAAACGTTTATAAACAAACTTAACTGGGTTAGTTGAGTCGGGTCAAGTTAGGATTGTCCAGGGTACAATGATCTGGAGGATCATTGGGAGTCGTTTTGGTAATACACTAGTACCGGGTTCCGTTGTTGGTGACGTTACATGAACTAACTAAGTATATGTGTAGATTATGGGTTGTGTGGTGGATTATATACTTAGATGTGTTTAAATGATGTGTAAATAATTATCTGTGCCTAAATGTGCTAAATATAGACTAAGGATGCATGCTTATGTGTTAGGATGTGTTAGAATGCGTTAAACACGACAAACTGGAAAACTAGCTTAAAAGAAGTCTTGGTTCGACCACTTCGAGTGGTCGAAGGAGAATAAAAATGTCTGGTTCAACCCATGCAAGTGGGCGAACCAGGGAAGTGGAAATTGGGAAATTCCCTTCGACCAAACAGGGCTCATTCGACCCTGTGAAAGGGGCGAAGGAGCCTGCATTCGACAATAAGTTGGTGCGAAGGAAGACTAGTATAAATACCAACCTTTGTCATTTTTCATCATTTCACAAACCCTAACCGTCCCAAAACGCTCTCAAACGATCTTAAACACTAAGGAAGGAGTTTTTGCTCTTCTTTTTCATAATCTAACCTATCTACAACATCTAAACAAGAATCCAAGGTGTGTTCATAATCCTAAACCTTTTTAAAAGCATTTTAATTCGTTTTCATCTAACCCTAATTGTCCAGATCTGTTCTAAGGGTGTTTTTATGATTAAAAACCTTTTAAACATCTTTCTAAATCAAAACATGATCATTTAACATAGGTTTTCATAATGAATAACATGTGTTAGTTGTGTGTTATGTGGTGTTATGTGTTGTTCACTGATTTGCTGCTATATCTATGATAGAAACATGATATAGGATTGTTGTTAATGATTGGATTATGGTTGTCTAGGGTTAGGATTGGGTATATTGATATTTGGGGGTTTTATGGGATTAATACTTGATGCATGAATATTTATGATCAATAGAATGAATAAGAAAGATCGGATAATCAACAAACTGAGTATTTTAAGCTAAACATGAATCGATTTCAAAAGTTTCCAAATTGGGTAAATAATCCATGCATGAAAGTGATGTTTCCATAATCTTTACCATTTTGGGAAAGGGCTAAAACGAACGTATTATCGGGGGAAATTGATGGGGTTTTGTAGGGATAAGTTATTCATGCTTGACTGCTGTGTTTGATGATGTTTCGGGTCGTTTTGAACGTGTTTGAAGCGTTTTTAGGAAAAATCATACAACAGGGGCGAACCTGGCCTCCTTCGACCAGTCGATGGTGCGAAGGAGGGATCCAGGGTCGAACCTGGCTTTTTATTGGACGAATGTGATGAAACGGGTGAAGGAAGCATCAAACGGTCGAACGAGATGTAAAAAGGTGCGAAGGAGATAAAAAGGTGCGAAGGAGACTTAAAACTGACTGGTTCGACCGTTCTGATGCAGAAATGAGATTTTTGATACAAACTAAGTGTTTTATGCTTGAACCTTGTGTGTAATCTATGTGTGCTTGATTAGTTAGGGTAATGGGGCACCAACGGGATGTCGGGTCGGTCTAGTGTGTCGGTTAAACATTTAAACACGTTTTAAAACAACCTTGGTTACGATCTGGACAATCGGGGACTAGATAACCTTATGGTTATTAGTCGGAACACTTATGTGTACATTTTGGTAGATCTCCGGTAGAGGGATTATCAAGGGCTAGACGTCTTTACTTGTATTTGAGGAACGCAACTTAAGGTGAGTTCACGGCCCCACTTTTACTGCTTTAACTTTTGGGGGAGAAAACATGCGCTAAACGGTTTTGGTAACATATGTCATACTATGGTTTTAACTTTATATTGCTATACGATCTTTTAGAAAGTCCGGGGGAAACCATGAATGTGCGGGTTTGCACAACGGGGGAAATGTGGATAGATCTATTGGGCGTGACCTACCCCACTCGTCGGCTTGGAGGGCCGGGCGGGTGCATATTGTCTCGAACAGGTACATTGGTATCATGCTGAACATACGGGCTGCTTAAACATGCTGAACATTGCTAAACGTGTCTAGTAATGGTTTCCAATCGTAGTAGTAATGAAACATACGCCTAGCTAGCGTACTTGGTAACATTGATATAGTATGGACATGGTAACACTTTGGTAACATTTTTGAACAAACCTGTGAACTCACCAGCATTATATGTTGACATCTTTTTGGCATGTTTTTCTCAGGTCGCTAAGGTAGCAATGAACGGAACTAGGCGCACGGGTCTGCATTGGCGTCTAGATTTTAGTGCACGTTTTGTAATAAGTGTCTTGGATACTTGGGAACACTGTTTTGTAGAGATTAAATTCTTTAAATGCTTCCGCTTATGAAATTTATGTTTTGGGGTTTACGTACTTCATATAGTGTCGTTTATTGTGATCGTTGACTTGGATCCTGGTTTGTCATGCGCCTCGCGGTAAAACCCCGCAAGTGGTAATTTGAGGGTGTGACACCATTGCTCTTAATGAAAAATCCATTGCCAAAAAGACATGGATTCCTCAACCTGGTCAAGAACAAACTGTTAATGTTCTCAAGAGCAAACCCAAAGCCAAACTAGCTTGGGTTCCTAAATCTAACTAATTTTCTACTTTGTGCAGAGGGTCTCCAGAGGCTTAAATAGCATTTGGTATGTTGACAGTGGAGGCTCAATGCACATGACAGGATGCAGATACCTGATAAACAACTTTATCAGTCAAAGAGAAGGATCTGTATCCTTTGGGAACAATGCTAAGGGATATGTGCTAGGACATGGCAATGTCTCCTCTGGCAAAATACAGTTTGACAAGGTCAATCTGGTTGAAAACCTTGAGTACAACTTACTAAGTGTGTCTCAAATGTGTGATAAAGGATATTCTTCCTTTTTCACAAAGACAGCATGCAAGATCATATCACCAGAAGGCCAGAAGTTGATAGAGAAGATCATTGAAGATCATACTTTGTTGATAGCCAAAAGATGTGGCAATGTCTATGTAGTGGACATTGAAAAGGACAAAGTACTGAACAACACTGCCTATTTCTTCTCAAAGGCATCAACTTCAGAGACTGATCTCTGGCACAGGAGACTTGGCCATGTGAACTTTAAAACCATAAATAAAGTCACAAAAATGGGCTTGGTCAGAGGTCTACCCTTGAAAGTATACCAGTGTCAAGAACACTGTGTATCCTGTTTAAAGCGAAAGCAGCATAAGTCCTCCTATAAGTCTATTGAAGAATCAAAAACAACTGCATGTCTTCAACTACTCCATATGGACTTATTTGGGCCAGTAAAAATCATGAGCCTTGGTAAGAAGAAGTACTGCTTGGTCATCATTGATGACTATTCAAGATTCACATGGGTATTCTTCTTATTTTCCAAGGATGAGGCAGCTGAAATCATCAAGTTCTTCATTCTACAAGTAGAGAAACAATATTCTCTATCTGTCAAAGCCATTAGAAGTGATAATGGGACAGAGTTCAGGAACAAAACTCTGGATGAATTCAATTTGTCTAAAGGGATTATTAGACAATTCAGTGTTCCCAGAACTCCAGAACAAAATGGTGTGGTAGAAAGGAAGAACAGGACATTAATTGAAGCAGCAAGAACTATGTTAGCTGATTCAGGCCTACCATTGTATTTCTGGGCTGAAGTAGTTAACACTGCATGTTATGTTCAAAATAGAGTCCTTGTCAACAAGAGACACTCCAAGTCTGCCTATGAAGTTCTTCATGGCATAAAGCCCTTTATCTCCTTTTTCAGGGCTTTTGGATGTCAATGTTTCATCCTAAACATTAAAGACTCTATTTCAAAGTTTGTTGCTAAAGTTGATTCAGGTTACTTTCTTGGTTATTCTTCCACTAGAAAAGCCTACAAGGTTTTTAATTCAAGAACCAAGATAGTAGAAGAAACACTGAATGTCAAGTTCAATGAGTCAAAACACACTCTTATTCCAGCACATCCTGCTGAACTCTTTGACCTTGACAGCTTCCACTTTGGACCTGAAAAGATTGTTACTTCATCTAAACCTACTTATTATGGTGATCAAAGGTTTGATGATGAGGATCCAGCACCATGGACTCCTAATACAGTCATTAAGTCAACTTTCAAACCTTCAGAAGTTTCACAAACTTCTGATTCAACACCTGCTGATGTACAAACTCAAACATCTGCTTCAGCACCTACAACTACTGAAGATGTGCAAACAGCTGAACCAGAAATTATAAACCTTAGTGGTTTGTTTGATGAAGTACAAGAGCCACCTACACCTGTCAGTGGTTTACAACAACTGATTGAACACAAAGATCATCCATTAGAACAAATCATGAGTGATATTGCATCAGGTGTTCTCACAAGAAACCAGTTTTCCAACTTTTGCTTCTTCTCAGCATTCATTTCTCATTTGGAACCTAAGAAGTACCAAGAAGCCCTCAAAGACAACAATTGGGTGGAAGCTATGCAAGATGAGTTGCTTCAATTCAAGAAGCAACAGGTTTGGGAAATCTGTCCCTTACCACCAAACAAGCTACCAATTGGCACAAGATGGGTTTTTAGGAACAAACAAGATGAAGCTGGTATGATAATAAAGAACAAGGCAAGACTGGTGGTACAAGGTTACTCTCAAGAAGAGGGAATTGATTATGATGAAACCTTTGCTCCAGTTGCAAGGCTTGAGGCCATCAAGTTATTTATGGCCTATGCCATTTCCAACAAAATAAAAGTTTTTCAAATGGATGTTAAGAGTGCATTTTTGTATGGAAAGATCAAAGAGGAAGTGTATGTTTGTCAGCCACCTGGGTTTGAGGATCCTTCTCATCCTGAGTGGGTGTACAAACTGGACAAAGCTCTTTATGGGCTAAAACAGGCTCCAAGAGCCTGGTATGAAACACTTTCCAACTTTTTGCTCAAAAATAACTTTACAAGAGGCTCCATTGATAAAACTCTTTTCATTAAAAATGTTGGAAATCATGTCTTACTTGTTCAAATTTATGTTGATGATATCATATTTGGTTCAACAAACACAAAATTGTGTGATGAATTTAAGAAACTCATGCAATCAAAATTTGAGATGAGTATAATGGGAGAACTGCAGTACTTTTTAGGACTGCAGATTCAACAACAAACTAATGGAACTTTTATACATCAATCAAAATATGTTAAAGAATTATTGAACAAATTTTCTTTACAAGACTGTAAATCATGTTCCACTCCCATGACACCTACCACACAAGTTGAACCAGATGATCAAGGAAAATAGGTTGATCAAACCATGTATAGATGTATGACAGGTTCCCTTTTGTATCTTACTGCTTCTAGACCAGATATTATGTTTTCAACATGTGTCTGTGCTAGATATCAATCAGCTCCTAGGGAATCACACCTCATTGCAGTCAAAAGAATCTTCAGATATCTGAAAGGAACTCCTACACTTGGAATTTGGTATCCTGCTTCTAGCAATACCAAGTTATCAACTTTTTCAGATAGTGACTATGCAGGGTGCAAAATGTCAAGAAAATCAACATCTGGTGGTTGTCAATTCTTGGGAAACTGTCTAGTGTCCTGGCAATCAAAGCAGCAAACATCTGTTGCAACTTCAACTGCTGAAGCTGAATACATTGCAGCTGCAAGTTGTACATCACAGATACAATGGCTCCAATATCAACTTCTTGATTATGGAATCAAAGAGACCAAGACACCATTGCTTGTAGACAGTAAATCTGCCATTAGCATCATTCAAAATTCTGTTCAGTTCTCAAAAACTAAACATATTGAAATCAGGTATCATTTCATCAGGGATTGCTATGAAAAAGGCAAGATTGAAGTGAAGCATGTGACAACAGCTAATCAGATAGCTGACATATTCACAAAACCCCTTGACACATCAAATTTTCAGAAGTTAGTATCCATGCTTGGGATGCTAAATTTGTAAGTGTTTCTTTTACTTCTCTGCACATATTTTATTTTTCACTTACATCTGTTTTTAGACCAAAACTTCTGAAAAACAAAAAGAGAGAAACTACTGATGAACAAAAACATCAGTATGGGAATATTCTGAAAAATGAGTAACTTCTGATAAAATAATCTTCAGAAGTTATGAATAAAGTGTTTATAAACATTCTCATCAGTTGTTAACAAACTACTGAAGAGAAAATGGGAACTACTGATGACAATTGTTCTTCATCAGCAGTTTTGTCATTAAGGGCAAATCAGACATTTCCCACTTCAGAAGTTTGACCTAGGGCGGTTACAAACTTCTGATAAACAGCTTTTCCAACACTTATCCTTTCAAAAAGCAAAAATTCCCTCCTTCTCTCTAAAAACACTCTCAAACCCTTAACCTGCAAAAACACTGTTCGATCCACAAACACACAAACCACATGGCTCTAATACTGAAACAGGGACACAATCAAAGAGGCTACTTTGAGAAACATGAAGCCTGGTCCCAATACGACGAAATCATTGATTTAGTCGTTAAATCCCAATACTTCACTGCCTTCACCATTGATCCTCCAATCCACACTGAAACTCTAAATGAGTTCTGGGCTAATGCGGAGACGATGACAGTGAATGATAAAGTGATCTCCCTCAACTCAACCATCCAAGGGAGAAGAATGGCAATCACACCAGCAACTTTGGGGATTAGATTGGGTCTAGATGATGTGAATGCCCCGGATCAATTTCCAAACTCTGAAATTCATCTAACCATGACAGAGTGTGGTTACCAAGGTACTCTCTCACATGCTACCATTTTTAAGAAATATTTTGAACCAAAATATAAACTTTTGTTTCATTACATAATAATGTGTTTGAGTCCAAAAACTGGATCTTATGATCAGATGCCCTCTACTTTTCAACCTATTTTCCATTCCATTGTGAATGAAACAAAATTCAGGGCATCAGCACTTTTCTTTAATGAGTTGGTGTTACATCATTTCAATTCTAAAAAGAAGTTTTTGTTGTATCCAAGGTTTATTATGAAATTCATAATAAAGGAACTTGGAGAAGAGGTGCTTGTGGGTAAAACAATTGTTTTAAACCCATTAACCTCACAAGCATACTTTAGACACAATAAACCGGCTACCTGGCCAGAAGATGACCAAGGGGAACACACAACAGTCCCCAAGGAACCCTCATCTTCCAAACCTTCACCCAAAAAGGCGAAGAAACCCAAACAGCAAAAACAAAAACCCACCAGCCTTAAAAGAAAGGCAGTTCAGGAATTTGAGATGCCTGAACCTGCTAATGTGCAATCTGCACTTGATAAAGATGTGACTGAAACATCCTCTCAATCTCATCCATCTCAAACCCCCACTAGAGCACCAATCACAATTTTATTCAAAAGAAAGAAATTTAAGAAAACAATCCCCATTGACTCTTCTTTTGAAACTGCTGAACCATTAGCCCAAACTACTAAACCAGCACCACAAATTTCTGAACCTGAAGCCCTTGAAATTGCCAGACTTCTCTCTGGGCTAAAAGAGACTATCCCATCAGAACATGTCAGTCCCCAACAACCACATCAAACAGGGTACATACCTTCAGAACTTGACATGGATGTGGATGTCCATAGCCCTAACCCAAGAGATGAGGATTAACCAGGGTTTCTAAGACCAAACTTAGAGACTTTAGGTACATTTGAGGCTGCTACTACTCATATACCACCCAGTGGTGGATCTGAGGAAAGAAGTAACATTGCTAAGACCTCATTTGTGGCAACTACTGATGAAGGCTTAATGCCTGAGGTAGGAAATCCTCTGAACCAAGAACAAGAGGTACATGAGACAACTGGGTTGGGCCCAGCTCATGATATAACTGATACTGTCCTCATTGAGGAAGTAAGCAGGGATTCAAATGATTCCATTGATTTGGATGATGATTCACACTCCACCAAACTTGAATTGACGGCTGCTAGTGAAGGTCCTGCACCTGGTGTCTCTAAGCTCAAAGAGTTGGTCACACCAGATCAGGTTGAAGTCCACTTGATCCCTAATTCCCCTACAGTGGCATCTTCTGTACAACATGAAGATCACCCAAAAACACACCCCTCACTAAAAATGCCTACCCAGTTCACTGGGTCATCCAGCATAGACTTGAACCAACTATGCAGCCCAGATAATCCCCTATACCAGTTGATGAACACCCTCATTGCCAATCACCTCAAATCTTTCACAACTGCTTTGGAGTTGTCGACCAAAACTCAGTTTGAGGTGATCAATAAGAAACTTGGTGAGTTGTCCAACAAGATAGACAACAACTCAAGACAGCTTGCTGAACTCACTGGTAGAACTTCCAAACCTAGAAGGCTTCCAGAAGTGGATGATGCCAAAAAGGGGGAGAAGATTAAGGAACCTAAGGAGTCACTGGAAGCCAGGATAAAGGCAAGAGTGGCTCTACAACAACAACACCTTCTAGAAAAAGCCCAAAAACAAAAAGAAGATCAACAAAGGCTTGTTTCTGGAACTGAAGTTAAAGCTGAAACTTCCCAAGGCCATAATGAAGAAACTGTTGAAGACTCTGAAAGTACTGAAGACAATCCTTCAGTAGTTGACACTTATGTCAACACTTCAGCAGTTAACACTTCTAACATACAAACAGCTGAAGAGCCTTCCAAAACAACTGAACAACAACAATCAACTCCTATTCCAAGGCATACAACAACTACAACAATGACTGTGCTGAATCCTTCTCCACTTTCAATGTCCAAAGAACTACTAGAGAAGAGTTTGATTGCAGCCCAAAGAAAGGCTAAGGAAGAAGAGATCTGGAACAACTTGGAAGCAAGGGAAGATTTAAGCTTAAATGAAAAGCTTCAAGCTTATGAAGCAGAGTTGAATAGGCAAGCTGAAACAGAGAGAGTTGCTGAAGAAGACAAAAGACAAAAACTGGTGTCTTTCATCACAAAGAACAGCAAAACTAAAGACTATTCACTCAAAGGGCTCTCAATGGATGAGCTAACCAGAAGAGCTCAACTTGTTGCTGACAAACTTGCAACAGACAAAGATAGAAAAGCCTAGAGAGCAGAGATGATTGAAGAACTGGTAGCAAATGACTATGGTTCAAAAGCCTCTGTGTTAAGATGGAAGGAAGACAAACTACTAGACACATACAAGAAATACAAGGCTGCCAAGGCTGCTAATCCAGAGAAGTTCAAAACTTCTGAAGTATCAACTTCAGTAGTTAGAACTTCTGGTGTTAAAAGACCAGCTACCAAGAAGAAACCAGAGGACAATACAAAGACTGACTTTAAGATGGTGTTGCTAGAAGGCAACACAGTTGTACAAGGAGACTTTAATATTGAAGAGAAGCCTCTGATAACTCAATTTAGGGATCCTTCAACATTTGCTTACCAAATCCAGAAAACTATCACTGACAGACTGAACACAAAGGTAGTTACTGAACATCATTTACCAACTTTCAAATTACCTGATGTAGTGCAAAAAGAAGACAGAAGTGAATCCCACCTAAGAGTCACAGAAATAGAGAACATCCAACACTCAGGAACATCCCAGGGATCCAGCATGGTTCCCTATACTTTAGATTTTGACAAATCTAAAGTGTTGATCATCAGATGGTCCTTTACTGATGACAACTAAGTATTGGTGACAAGAAGAGATCTTACAAGCAAGGCCTACAAGTCCATGAATGAACTGAAGAATCTATCAACTCAGGACTTGCTTACAATTCAACACTTGGAACCTCAAAGGGGATCTCTCACTGATGAACAGCTTAATCAACTGAAGAATTCCATGTTCAAGGAGATATGGAAGATTGTGAATGACAGAAGAAAACAATAAGGAATTAGAAAAGGATTTGGCTTCATCAATCCAGGGGGAGATTGTTAGGACAAAAAGGATTGAGGAAACCACTTTTGTAAACCTTAGTCTAATTCACTTCTGCAAATATTCTAAGTATAGAACTACTGAAGAAAGAAGACTAAAAGTACTGAAGAAGGATTCAACAAGTACTAAAGAAGAAGTATCAGAAGTTCTGAAGTCTAACAAGACAGTTCACTGAAGAACTACTGAAGACAGACTACTCATCAGTAGTTTGTCATTCATCAGCACTTGTACCAGAATCTTTCCACCGCCTTATGTTTCAGTAGTTTATTAGTTTAATATTACTTTATCTGTTTGTACAAGTTCCAAGAATGCAACTTGTTGCTACTTGTTACAGACTTGCTTTTTGGCAAGGTTCATGTATATGTAAAGTCTATAAATAGATGGGTTCATCCCTCTGTTTTAGACATTGATTTTAATAGAAACTGAAATCCTTCAAAGCTTATTATTGTTATTTCCATTTCATTTATTGAGAATCTGTTTGAGTATTTATTATCATTCACATTCAATACTTAGATTCTCATTAAACTTGTCTTTAGTTTTCAAACATCCAGGGGGAGTATAACTCTTGTTGATAGTGTAACTTTACTTACTCATTCCGCTGTGCAAATCTGATTGAACTTGCTAAACACATAAGTGTTCACTAGCAAGCAATACATCAAGAACATTACTAATCCAACAAGAACTCAAAATGGCCATAACGAGTACGAAAAGCAGTCTTCGGAACGTCGGCTTCCTGAACGCGCAACTGGTGATTGCCAGACCGCAAATCAATCTTCGAATAGTAACTAGAGCCCTGGAGCTGGTCAAAGAGATCATCGATGCGAGGGAGAGGATAACGATTCTTGATGGTCACTTTGTTCAGCTCACGATAATCGATACACATGCGAAGACTTTCGTCCTTCTTCTTCACAAACAAGATAGGAGCTCCCCACGGGGAAGAACTCGGTCGGATGAAACCCTTTTCCAAGAGTTCCTGTAACTGGCTGGACAACTCTTGCATCTCGAGAGGTGCAAGACGATATGAGGCTCAGGCAATAGGAGTTGCACCCGGACTAAGATCAATGCCAAACTCAACCTGACGATGAGGAGGAAGAGCAGGTAAGTTAACAGGAAACACATCAGGGAAATCGCGAACCACAGGGATATCCTCAATCTTCTTCTCATCATCAGACGAAACAGAAATAAGTGCCAGAATGGCCGAATAACCCTTCCAAAGATACTTAAGGGCTTTCATACTAGAAATGATACTCAGCGGAGCACCGCTCTTCTCGCCATTAACCGAAAGGGTCTCTCCATCAGGGAGAGGGATCCGAATAACCTTATCATAACAAACGATATCCTCACGATACAACGATAACCAATCCATACCCACAACGACATCCAAACTACCCAGGGATACCGGCATAAGGTCAATGGGGAAAGACAAACCCGACAATTCCAACCGACATTCTCTAAGAATATGTGTCGCTTCGATTTTCTTACCATCAGCCAATTCTATCAAGTACTTAGCCTCTAAAGGTGTGGGTACTATATCTAGAAATCGACTAATGTCCACATATATGAAACTCTTATCGGCACCAGAATCAAACAAGACAGAAACATAGCGATCATTAAGAAGGAACGTACCGGTAACTGTGTCAGGATCCTGCTTGGCCTCTGCAGAGCCAATGACGAAAGCACGCGCATTCCTGTCTCCGCCTCCGTTGTTCCCGTTACCGTTCCCGCCCTTCGCATTCTCACCCTGTCTCAGTTTTGGGCAATCACGCTTGAAATGCCCCGTGTCACCACAGTTGTAGCACCCCTGTTTTCCTGGACTCCCCTGAGCAGCAGGAGCAGGAGCAGCAGTAGGAGCCTGAGTCGAGGGAAGTGACACCCTGCAGTCCTTAGCAAGATGTCCTAACTGATGGCACCGATGACAACGAGCCCGTTCACAACTCCCAGAGTGATGGAAAGCACACTCGTTACACTTGGGATGCTTTCCAACATACCCACCCGACTTCTGCCCCAAAGAAGACCCAGACAAATCAAACTTCTTCATCGGCTGAGATGGTGCTGGCATGGCACTCTTCCCCATGTTATCCCATTTCCTCTTGTTTCCCTCAGAACCCTTCATAGTAGTACCCTTAGGAGGCAAAACACCCTCTGCCACCTTCAAGTTAGTCATCCGATGAGCCGATCGGACAACTTCAGCAAGTGTGGGAAGATTCCCGGAAGCCACCAACCCTGCTATCTCTGGCACCAACCCAGAAATGTAGTGCTCGATCCTCCTATACTCGGGTGTGTGCAAATCAGGGCACAACACCGCTAGCTCGTTCCGCCTCATAGTGTACTCTTCTATCTCAGACCCCCACCATCTTGTAACTCCAGACCTCATGTTCCAACTTCTGTACTTCCTCCCTAGGACAGTACTCACTCTTCAGACGATGCAAAAAATCCGCCCAAAGCATAGCATGAGCTTCCCCCAAACCCATGTTCTGAGCAGTAGCATTCCACCACGATAACGCAGGACCCTCGAATGTTGCAGTAGCATACTTAACCCGGTCCCCAGCGGGACAGTTACACATCAAAAACACAGACTCAACCTTCTCCAACCATCGGAGCAGTCCCACCGTTCCCTCAGTTCCAGCAAAGTTATGGGGCTGACAGTCCCACCGCTCCCTCAGTTCCAGAACACTGAGGTGGGGGTAGATTAACAGCAGCACCTGAGATATGACACACGAATAAACCACAAAAGAAAAGACATGACACCCAAGAATGAGGCAGAGTTGATAGAAATCAACTTACCACCTAGAGCATTAAGCCCGGCCTGAAAAGTAGCCATGGCCATATTCACTTGTGGTTGCAACAAGTTGTTCAGTTCTTCCTGGGTCATGTTGATGTTACCACGAGCGCCGCCGCCACCACGATGTCCACCACCACGAGCGCCAGACATGATCTGACAATCAAAAATCGAGAGATTAAGATTCACTTCTAGTGTCAACCACTAGAAATTACAAGTGTTAAACCTAGGTACAAATCCAAGACTATACATCCAAACTCAAAGTCCACTGGGATTTTCATGCATTTCAGTTTATGATTTCATATGCACCTGAAATGATAAACTGCTCTACATGGTCCTCCAAGTGTGCTCCTAGTTCAAACTCAAGTCGCCGAATACTGTCACCTAGTGACGTGCTATGATAAGTGTAAGAGTAAAAGAGTATGTGTAAGAAAGTGCGTCTATTGGAGCATAGAAGGGAGATGTCCGAATCATGGACAGATCTCAAGAGTATGCTAAAACCACTCCAATATACAACACTGCTGTGCAAGAGTCAACTAGTCATTCCCTTCATCTTCAGATCCCGAAGAAGAAGACAAAAGTAGGCAAGAACCCAAGTAAGAGTAGATGATGTAACATAGAAGTATGATGATGACATAAAGACACCCCGACAAGGTTAGTACGTATCCCACTAAGCAACTCAAAGTATGTGACCGTCTAGTGTGTGTGACTCGGCTATAGACCAGACTCTACATGCAGTCCAAGTTCACTATAACCATTGGCTCTGATACCAATCTGTCACACCCTCAAATTTCCACTTGCAGAGTTTTACCGCGAGGCGCATGACAAACCAGGATCCAAGTCAACGGTCACAATAAACAACACTATATGAAATACGTAAACTCAAAACATAGTTCTCATAACATAAAACTGTAGCGGAAGCATATAACCAGTTACAAAACCATGTACCAACGTGTTCAAAACATTTAGTTCGAAAACATGAAACTAAGCCTAGACGCCAGGCAGACTCGTGCGCCTAGTCCAACTGATGCTACCTTAGCGACATGAGAAAAACATGCCAAAACGACGTCAACAGATAATGCTGGTGAGTTCACAGGTTTGTTCAAAATGTTGCCAAAGTGTTACAAGATGTTACCAAATTCCAACCTGTCCATACTATATCAATGTTACCAAAGTACGCTAGCTAGGCGTATGTTTTGTTACTACAACAATTGGAAAACCATTACTAGACTGTTACCAATGTTCGGCCCGAGTGTTCAGCAATTTTTAGCAAGTTTGAGACAATATGCACCCGCCCGGCCCTCCAAGCCGTCGAGTGGGGCCTGTCAAGCCCAATAGATCTATCCACATTTCCCCCGTTGTGCATCCCCGCACATTCATGGTTTCCCCCGGGACTTTCAAAGATCGTATGGCAATGCAAAGTTAAATCATAGTATGACATATGTTACCAAAATAAGTTTAGAGCATGTTTTCTCCCCCAAAAGTAAAAGCAGTAAAAGTGAGGCCGTGAACTCACCTTAAGTTGTGTTCTTCAAATAAATAAGAAAATCCAAGATCTTGATAATCCCAACTACCGGAGATCTATCAAAATGTTCACATAAGTGTTCCGACTAATAACCATAAGGTTATCTAGTCCCTGATTGTCCAGATCGTGACCAAGTATGTTAAAAAATGTGTTTGACTATTCAACCGACACACCAGACTGACCCGACATCCCGTTGGTGACCCATTACATAAAATAATCATGCATACATAGATTACACATAAGGTTTAAGCATAAAACACTTAGTTTGTATCAAAAATCGCACATACGGAGTCGTAGGGTCGAATCTGCATTTTAAAGGTCCAGGTTCGACCCTTTTTGACCTTGGTTCGACCCCTATGAGGTTCCTTCGACCTAAATCAAGTTTGTTTGACCAAACTGAGTGCCAGAATGCAGGTTCGACCCCTAACCACCACCTTCGACCCCACGCTAGGTCGAATGAGGCCAAGTTCGACCCCTGCAGTGTTGTTTTTCCCAAAACGCCTCAAAACTATCTGAAAACATCACGAAACGCCACGAAACACTACAGTCAAATATGATTAACATATTCCTACAAAACCTCACCAATTTTGCCCCAAAACCAGTTCGTTTTAACACTTTCCAAAAAATGGCAAAATTATGGAAATGTGACATCATGCATGAAATCTTTACCCAATTTGGAAACTTTTCGAAATCCTTTCATAATCATCTTAGAACGCTCAGTTCAATGTGTATATGAAAACCCCCAATAGTTTTGTCAATAATACTAGCATGCAACAAGCCTTAGATTTATCAAAATCCCCAAATTCGACATGATATCATCATCCATCTAATTGTAACCTTAAACAATCATAAACCAACAATAATTGCAACCCTAGATCATGTTTCTAGTATTAGTTTAGCAGCAAATCATTAAACAATACATAATATCACATAAAACATCATTAACATATGTTTATTGATATGAAAACCCATGTTTAATGATAAGGTTTAGGTTTAGAAAGATGTTTAAAAAGTTTTTAATCACAAAAACACCCTTAGAACAGATCTGGACATTTAGGGTTAGATGAAAACGAATCAAAATACATTAAAAAGGGTTTAGGATTAAGAACACGCCATAGATTCTTGATTAGATGTTGTTTGTAGGTTAGATTATGAAAAACGAGAGCAAAAACTCTTTCCTTAGTGATTAAAATCGTTAAAGAGTGTTTGGGGGCGACTAGGGTTTGTAAAATGGTGAAAATGACAAAGTGTGGTATTTGTACTAAACCCACCTTCGACCCCTATCATGGGTCGAATGAGAGAAATGTTGGTCGAATGAGCCTCTTGCCAGATCCAATTCCTGGTTCGACCTCCCCCAATGGGTCGAATGAACCTTTATCAGACTTTCATCCTTGGTTCGACCCCCCTACAGGTCGAACCAATGTTTGTGTTTTTCCAGATTTTCTAGTTTTGTCGTTTAAACGCGTTTTAGCACATTCTAACACATAAACATGCAATCCTAACATATATTAAGCATATACAATCATGTTTACACCTTTGAAACACGTAATTGCACATTGTATTACACGTATGTATCAATCTACATATCCTACTTAATTCAATTCATGTAATTTCACCAACAACGGGGCCCAGTACTAGTGTATTCCCAAGACGACTCCCAATGATCCTCCAGATCATTGAACCCTGGACAATCCTAACATGACCCGACTCAACTAACCCAGTTAAGTCTGTTTATAAATGTTTTTCGCTAAGGTAGACTTATGTTTTACCAAAATGTTTAAGCTGAACATGCCGGGTGTCACAACGTCTTCCTGTTCCGAAGGCGATGACGGCAACCGACACCAAGGGATGTCCTACCATGTGTACCCATTCAATCTTTTATAACAGTCACGCACATAAATCCACTTGTCTTAACAAATCGAAAACAAAGCTGGAAACTCGTCCCTAAGTGTAGTATCCGAACACCACCGATCATCCCAAAATCTAATTGTGTTTCCATTCCCGCCGAAGCACTTAAATTTGGAATCCAATTCAACACCCCTTTTGACCAGCTCTTTTTGAATATCGACGATATTTGCCCATGTACCTCTAGACGACTTCTTATACGGAAGAAACCCGGAGCTGCCTCTGCCACCATGGATTGCCTTAATAACATATCGCCACAGTTGCAAATGAGCTGACTTGTATCTCCACCACCATTTGACAAGTAAAGCGATATTTAGTTCATCAATACTACCCACTCCCAACCCTCCTTTTTTCTTTGGTTTAACAATATTGTCCCAGGAAACCCATTTGATTTTTTTATTTGAAGCCGAACCACCCCACAGGAACCTTCTACGCAACCCTTCAAGTACTTTGATGACCCCAGCCGGAGCACGAAACATAGAGAGAAAATAGTTTGGTACCGCACCCAACACCGCCTTCATCAACACTGCCCTACCTGCAAAAGACAAGAACTTTGCTTTCCAAAGAGACAATTTTGATTGAAATTTATCGATCACAGGTCTCCAGCTATTGATTCTTTTCATGTTGTTACACACCGGTAACCCCAAATAGGTAAATGGCAACGCACCAACCTTGCACCTGAGAACTCCTGCCATACTTTCTAATTCGGCTGCATCAACATTGATCACAAATAGACTACTTTTATTTAGATTTACATTCAAACCTGAAGCAATGGAAAAACATCTAAGAAGCCGGTTGAAATTCTGAATATTTTCCACCGACCATTGTCTGAGGAATAGTGTGTCATCCGCGTACAACAGGTGTGAAATGATTGGACCTTCATTTGGCACCTACACCCCTGAGAACGTCCATGCACTCATCGCCCTTGACATCATGACATGCAAAGCTTCCATAACGATTGTGAACAGGAAGGGGGCAACGGGTCCCCTTGCCTAAGCCCCCTTTTAAGTTGGAATTCTTCAGTCGGCGCCCCGTTAATTAATACCATTGCTCTACCAGTCACCAATATTCCCATAATCCAGTTCTTCCACCTAGATAGAAACCCCATATGATGCATAACATTTAGTAGAAATTTCCACCAATATTCCCACAGCCTTTTCAAAATCAGCCTTAAAGAGGAGGATTTTTTTCTTGCACCGTTTAGCCTAAGACACCGCTTCGTTTGCAACATGCGGACCATCAAAAATATTTCTGTCTTGGATGAATGCAGATTAGACTGGAGAAATAACTTTCGCAAGAAATTTTTTTAACCTTGCCACAGACACCTTAGAAATAATTTTCTCGATAACCCCTATAAGTGATATCGGACGAAAGTCTGAGAATGTCATTGGATCGTTGACTTTCAGGATTAAAGCCACAAATGACGAATTGCAAGAATTATGTAAGGAGCCGTGAACAAAGAAGTCATCCATAACCTTAACGACAAGAGATTCGAGATGGGGCCATAATCGCTTGACAAAAGCAAACGAGAAACCATCAGGGCCGGGCGATTTATCGCCGCCACAGTCCGAAACAGTTTCAAAAATCTCCTCTTTAGAAAAAGGAGCGACAAGTGAACCCGCATCCTCCTCCGAAATTCTTTTGAATCCTTCTCCCGACATCCTAGGCCTAGATGAAAGTGGTTCGTCAAACTTCGATTTAAATATTTCCACGGCCTTCTTTTAAATAATATGCGCCTCCTCAACCCAATTTCTGTCTACATACATCCCGGACACCCTATTTCTCGCATTCCTGCTATTGAGAACCCCATGGAAGAATGCCGAGTTTTCATCCCCCTTTGCGATCCATTCCAGATTCGCTTTCTGTTTTAAATCCCTTGTCCTATCCCACTCCCACTTTTTAATTACAAGTTTTGCCTCTTTCCAATCATTCCTCTCATTGTCATTCAGCAATCTACTTTCAGCCACACTATCGATTCTTCTCAGAACATTACGCGCATTATTGACTATGACCTCTTCTGCCTCTATATAATCCACCCTCCACTTCTTGATGTTATTTTTAACAGCTTTGAGCTTTTGGCCGAGGATAACATCACTACGTGTTGCTTCCACCTCAAAATTTAAACCTTCCAAAATCGCGTCCTCCAATCCATCCTTCCCAATCCACGAATTATAAAACCGAAATGGACACGGACCAAAATTACCATCACTAATGGACAACACAATTGGAGAGTGATCAGATACATCCCGGTCTAATGCAGTAACTTTTGCACTTGGCCACTTAGACATGAATCCATCCGAAACTAGAAACCTGTCCAATTTACTAAACTTTGTTCCATCGGACGACATATAAGTGACCTTTCTACCACCCATCTTATATTCCATAAGTCCCGCTTCTGCAATGAAATTATTGAAAGCCATAACATTAGCCGACATGAATACCAAGTTCATTCTCTCGCTTTCCCACCTAACATCATTGAAATCACCCAAGAAAATGCAGTCACCATAAAATTCTTCTTTTAACCTGAGTAGTTCTTCCCAAAGAGTCCTTCAAGCGGCTGAGTCGTTAGGCGCGTACACATTCACCACTAAGACTAACTCCTGACTTCCACTACAATAACCCCCAACCATGATGAAGTTTTGACCCTTTCTTGAAACAATAACATTAAATTTTGCGGGTTCCATAATGTTACAAGGCCACCAGATCTGCCCGCTGCATCAACCACCTCTTTCCCATAAATCAACCCATCCCAATATCTACTAATTTGAAATTCAGACATGTCTGCCATCTGGGTCTCTTGAATCCCAATACAGGAAATATTATACTTCTGCTTTAACATTCTAACCTTATCCGCTTTCACAACCCCCCGCCCCTTTCAAATTGAATGATAAATAATTCATTTTAAAACCTAGTCACCAATTCATCCTCAATTTTGTTCAACACCACTTCATCAAAACCATCAAGACATAATCCGACTGATTCCCCCGCCCCTTTTGTAAGCCCAAGTTCAACTACTTTACCTTCTTCTGTGATAGAGCAAACGGCGACTTCCCCGGTGGTCTCCTGAACTTTATCCACAGCACCTTTTTCATCCTCAGTCCAATCAGATACGTAATCGTCTTCAACACTACCCTGATTCAGTGGTTCGAGATCCCTGGATAGATTTAGATCCTTGCTCCTCATCTTTGAAACCCATCTCTTGCCCCTCCTTCTTTTTTTCTTTAAACCCCCTGATGAAAAGATGATTTCTCACCTTCAGTGTTATTACAAATTACATCAGAAAACCCCGGTGGACCAGCTTTACTTTTAACTTTCAAAAGTCTTTTACGGGCCTGGAGCCCAAATGTTCTCGTCCTTTTATGCTTTGGCCCAACATTATTTACCACGGAAGGCCCACTTGTGAAATCATCATATTTATCCACCACTGGCCCACTATTGATCACGTGGATCCCGCCCGCCTCGTTTTGTTCCATTGTTATACCACAATCGGCCGTCAAAGAATTAATATTTTCCTGGGTCCCACCGTCCAATGTTTCATCCCCATGCAAATTGATGTCCCCCACGTTTTGATCCACCCCATGCAAGCTTGCCTCCTCCCCTACCAGTGACTTTTCGTTACCCGTAACCCCATCCCTGGAAGTTGAATCGGTCACTTGCTCACCAGCTATAGGAACGGCCGGAGTTTTCACATCGGAAAGATTATCCGCCAGAGCATTGCCATCGGAGATCGAACTATCCACATTCATAGCAGTCGAAGCCACAACGTGCTCTTGGCTCTCTTGCCCAACAATCATGATCGACTGACCGATATAATCCAGCAACCATCTCCCGGATCCCTCGGACACCCAGCACGAGAAATTTTTGTGACACCCCAGGAAAATCCCACATCGGCTGTGGCCAGGAGAGATCCTTGGTTCATAAGTAATGTCTTGCCTCTTAAATCACCAACGCGTTTTGGGGCTTAATGTTAGTGGATGAGAGGAGAACTCCACAGTTAAGCGTGCTCAGGTGGGAGAAATTTCAGGATGGGTGACCTTCTGGGAAGTCTCCACTTGGCCAACCAAAAACAAATCCGTGAGCTCTGGATGGGCAAAGCGGACAATATTGGTGATGAGAGGGGCGGGGTGTTACAGATGGTATCAGAGCCTTGGTTATAGGGAATTAGGTTATTAGAAATAATCTAGACTATAACCTTAGGGACTTAAACAGTACTTGCTTCTCTTACTTGTAACCCTAATTGCTTCCCTAATCCTATCCTTATCCTATACCTTATATAACCCTAAACCTACATGTGACTACTCTTATTCGTCTGCTGCAATCCTGATCCACCATTAGATTAATAGGACAAAATCCTCAGGTTTAACCTGAACCCCTTGAGATCTCATCGAAGTTCTAGATTTTAATAACGAACACGTGCAATCTGGAAGGGTGAACGCCTGTATTCTGAGTCTTCTGTCTAGGCTGGCATTGCGCATATATCCCAATCAGACGAGGGACCCGGATGCCTACCTGGGAATTCTCGGGATGAGTGTTCACTTATAGGCTAAAGCATGTCTTCATATGTTATTAGAATTTAGAATCTTTGATAAGTCAACGTTTTCGTTTATTCGTTTTAACTAATGAATAAATGATTACATTCCTTATATAATCTCATTCATTTCATTGTGTCTATTACAGATCATGCCTCCACGTCGCAGCACTCGAAACAGCAATGGTGAGAACCACGAAGAAGGTGGTGACAACCATAACCATGACCAAGTTCCTAACCACAACAACAATGGTATCGATGCTCAACTGGCTGCGATCATTTCTCAACAAATGGCGCAGCAAATCACAACTCTGGTTCCCAATTTACTCGCTCAGGTCATCCAAATGAACGGCAACGGGAATGGGAACGGGAACGGCAATGGCAATGGAAATGGACCCCCAGCCTGCACCCTTAAGCATTTCAACTCTTGTAACCCTCCAAAGTTTAGTGGTGAAGAAGGAGCTACAGGACTCCTCCAATGGTTTGAGGGTATTGAGAATACCTTCATCAACAGTGAGTGCCCCGACAACTTCAAGGTTCGTTACGCCATGAGTGTTCTCCATAAACGAGCACTCACTTGGTGGAATGAAGAAAAGCGTACTCGTGGGGCCGAAGTTGCTCTTGCTATGACATGGGACCAAGTCAAAGAGGTCATGAAGGAAGAGTTTTGTCCTCGCAATGAAGTTAAGAAGCTTAAGGATGAGTTCCACACCTTAGCTCAAGATAGTGGGGAAAACCTTGCCTACAACACCCGCTTTCATGAGCTTAGCTTATTATTGCCTCACAAAGTTACTCCTCTGCCGGTAGCCATCGAGAAGTACATCGGTGGTCTGCCCATGCAAATCCAGGACACCGTTTGGGGTAGGAATCCTGCAACTTTGGAAGAGGCCAAACGTCTAGCGGCCACCCTTACTGATAATCACGTGAAGAACGGTACTCTTTTCCGCAAGGGCACTAAGAAGACGGTTGCCAAAGACACTCCACAGCCTGCAATTGAAGTCAAGCCTGAGACCTCAAGCAACAAAAAGCGCAAGGCTAGAAACTATATGGTTGCTGCTACTCCACCTGCTGCCCAGAACCCAGCCAAGAAACCATACACCGGACCTCACCTTTTGTGCAACACTTGCAAGTACCATCATCCAGCACAGGTGCCATGTCGTTTTTGTACTAAGTGTCAAAGATATGGTCACCTGGTGAACGTCTGTCGAGCCCCTCCTACTGCCCAAAACAACAATACCCCAGCTCCCAACCAACAAAACAACAGGCCTGCTCGTGGTCAATGCTACGAGTGTGGCAGCCCTAATCACTACATCAACAATTGCCCTAATCGTAACCAAAACCAAAACCACAACCAAAACCAAAACCAGAACCGCAACCAGAACCAAGGTGCTCGAGGTCGCGCCTACAATCTCAACGCTAACCAGGCTCGTGACAACAACGAAGTGGTGAATGGTACGTTCCTCATTAATAACCACTATGCATCCATATTATTTGATTCGGGAGCTGACAAGTCATTTGTGTCACTGAAGTTTGAACCTTTACTTAACTTACCCCACACTAATCTAGAGGAGCCTTTAGTGGTAGAGGTAGCTAACGGGAAGTCTATTTCGATCGACTCTATTATTCGTAACTGCTTGTTGAACCTCGACGATCATACTTTCTCTATCGATCTCATCCCCATGCATCTTGGAAGTTTTGATGTTATAGTAGGCATGGACTGGTTGTCAACTCATCGTGCCGAAATTCTGTGCTTCGAGAAAGTCATACGCATTCCTCTCGAATCTGGTGAGATTTTGAAGATCTATGGTGAGAAACCCTGTGGCGAGCTTAAGCTTATGTCTTGTACTACTGCCCAAAAGTACTTACGAAAGGGGTATACAGCCTTCTTAGCTAACGTGATAGAGAAGAAGGACAAAGGCAAAAGTATCCAAGACATTCCTATTATTCGAGACTATCCTGAAGTCTTTCCAGAGGATTTACCTGGTTTGCCTCCTGCTCGACAAGTGGAATTTCGTATTGATCTTGTTCCTGGTGCTAATCCTGTCGCTAAAGCTCCTTATCGTCTTGCACCCTCTGAGATGAAAGAACTTGCCAGTCAATTACAGGAACTTTCTGATAAAGGGTTCATTCTCCCTAGTTCTTTTCCATGGGGAGCCCCTGTCTTGTTCGTTAAAAAGAAGGATGGTTCTCTTAGAATGTGTATTGACTACCGTGAACTCAACAAACTCACCATCAAGAATCGTTATCCACTTCCTAGGATTGACGATCTCTTCGATCAACTTCAAGGAGCAACCCACTTCTCGAAGATTGATCTCCGTTCTGGTTATCATCAGCTTAGAGTCCACGATGAAGATATTCCCAAGACAGCTTTTCGCACACGCTATGGTCACTATGAATTCATGGTTATGCCTTTTGGATTGACCAATGCTCCCGCAGTATTTATGGATTTGATGAATCGGGTTTGTAGACCCTATCTCGACAAATTCGTGATCGTCTTCATCGATGATATTTTGATTTACTCTAAATCAAAATCCGATCACGAGCAACATCTTCACTCTATCTTGAATCTCCTAAAGAAGGAACAACTGTATGCCAAGTTCTCAAAATGTGAATTTTGGCTTAAGGAAGTTCAATTTTTGGGGCATGTCATTGATATGAACGGGATTCATGTTGATCCCGCAAAGATCGAAGCTGTGAAAAATTGGAGTGTTCCTCAAACTCCAACTGAAGTCCGTTCTTTCCTTGGTTTGGCTGGTTATTATCGTCGATTCATCGCCAATTTCTCCAAGATCGCTGTTCCTCTCACTACCTTAACTCACAAGGGTAAACCCTATGAGTGGGGACCTAAGCAAGAGGAAGCATTCGAAACTCTTAAGCTGAAACTTTGTGAAGCTCCGATCTTGTCTCTACCTGATGGTAATGATGATTTCGTGGTCTACTGTGATGCATCGAACCAGGGTCTTGGTTGTGTTCTCATGCAACGAGGAAAGGTTATTGCTTATGCGTCTCGACAACTCAAGACTCACGAAAAGAATTATACCACCCATGATCTTGAATTGGGCGCTGTTGTCTTTGCACTCAAGATTTGGAGACATTACCTTTATGGGACCAAATGTGTGGTGTTCACGGACCACAAAAGTCTCCAACATGTCTTCGACCAAAAGAATCTTAACATGAGGCAACGACGTTGGGTTGAGTTACTTAACGACTATGATTGCGAAATTCGCTACCATCCTGGCAAGGCGAATGTTGTTGCTGACGCACTTAGTCGTAAAGAGCGTATCAAACTCCAATGTGCGAGAGTTCGTACTGATCTTCAAGATCGCATTCTCCAGGCTCAACACACATCAGTCACCCAAGGTAACATGTACGATGAAATGTCTTGTGGTGCTGAAACTCAACTTGAAACCAAACCCGATGGTCTCCTTTACTTCCTTAATCGACTGTGGATTCCCGACCGTGATGATCTTCGTACTTTTCTCATGAACAAGACTCATAAGTCTCGTTATTCTATTCATCCTGGAGCTGACAAGATGTACCAAGATCTTCGTTATGCTTATTGGTGGCCTGGTATGAAGAAAGACATTGCTCTTTTCGTTGCAAAATGCCTCACTTGTTCCAAGGTCAAGGCTGAACATCAACGACCATCAGGTATGCTTGAACAACTAGAGATTCCTGTATGGAAATGGGAGAGCATAGCTATGGATTTCATCACCAAACTCCCTCGTACACCCAAAGGTTTTGACAGTATTTGGGTAATCGTCGATCGTTTGACCAAATCAGCTCACTTCCTACCTATTCGTGAGAAGTATTCTGTGGAAAGGTTGGCAAAGATGTACGTAAGTGAAATCGTATGTCGTCACGGTATACCTTTGGACATTATTTCTGATCGCGATGGTCGTTTCACCTCTCACTTTTGGGAGTCTCTACAAGATGCTTTGGGTACCAAGTTGAACCTGAGCACCGCTTATCACCCTCAAACTGATGGTCAGACTGAATGAACCATCCAGACACTTGAGGATATGCTCAGGGCATGTGTCATCGATTTTGGTGGCGCATGGGATTCTCATCTTCCTTTGGTTGAGTTTTCATACAACAACAGTTATCACGCCAGCATCAACATGGCTCCTTTCGAGGCACTCTATGGTCGGAAATGCCGTTCACCTGTCTGTTGGACTGAGGTTGGTGAAGCTCGTATTACTGGACCCGAACTAATCCAGGAAACCACAGACAAAATTCAACTCATTCAGGATAATCTTCTCAAGGCTAGAAGTCGCCAGAAGAGTTATGCTGATAGATGTCGCAAACCCTTGGAATTTCAAGTTGGGGACCTTGTACTACTTAAGGTATCCCCTTGGAAAGGAGTAATTCGTTTCGGTAGAAAGGGAAAGCTAGCTCCTCGATACGTAGGCCCCTTCAAAATTCTTGACAGAGTTGGAAAAGTGGCTTACAAACTTGATCTTCCACCTGAGCTAAGCAATGTTCATCCGACCTTCCATGTTTCGAATCTCAAGAAATGCTTAGCGGATGAGAACCTTCATGTTCCTCTTGAGGATGTGCAGATTGATGAAAGCATGCACATTATTGAGAAGCCCGTCGAGATTGTTGATACTGGAGTCAAGAAACTCAAGCGCAGTCGTATTCCGATCGTTAAGGTTCGTTGGGAATCTAAACGAGGCCCAGAGTTCACTTGGGAACGTAAAGACCAGATGAAGTCGAAGTATCCACATCTTTTTCCCCCAGACTCTCCAACTCCAACTTCGGGACGAAGTTCCTAAAAGTAGGGGAGACTGTAACATTTCGCATTAATTCTTGTACGTTACATGGGCACAATTAATAAAACGTCAAATTCTATCATTTACATTTCGCATATAATTATTTTTGTCGCATAATTGGAACCCTAATACCTTATATATATATATATATATATATATATATATATATATTATATGTGGAAGTGTGAAATAAATGTCAAAAAAATAAACTACTTGAGCCGGGGTTCGAACCCGCGCCCAAGCCCAAACCACATCAACCATTAACCAACTGGGCTAGCCATCAACCTTGGAATAAACCTGGACGCGTTTTAAATTTATACTTGATTTTTAAACTTCACAGCTGACTATGAAAAGTCAACTGTGGACGCGTATGCATAATCAATCACAATTAACTTGTGATTGATCCAAATATGGCAACAATACTCGATGACCGGCCTCGTCTGACTAAGCCACACGCTGGATGATGATCAATTGATACCCAATTTACACAATTACGTGTTTGACATTTAATTGTAGGTCAAACTTGCCAATTAATCAAACCATCGATCCACACTATAAATTGGCCTTCTGCGAAGCTTAACAACTCGCTCATACACTCTTCTCAACCCCCAATTTTCTTCAAATCAATCTGATTATTATTATTACGATCGCTGTTTGACTTTATCCTTGACCGGGCAATCGAACACGAGACAACATTGTAAGCTTAATCTTTTCTGTGGGTTTTGATCACCGGCGTTCACACATCAAAAGCCCTAACATCAATTGAGCCAATGATGTGTGAATCGTGTTATTGCAGAAACTAGGGTTTCGAAGTATTGATTTGGGGAAGAAACTGTTTCTGTATACTGTATTTATTTTTTATAAACTGAAATGAATCACAACCACAGGCCTAGGCCAAGTGGTTGTGACTGTTGCTCGTAACCCAGGGCACCCGGGTTCGAATCCCGGCTTGGGCGCCCCTTTTCCACCTTTTCTTCATTTTTTTAAAAATCAACCATTTATAATTATATATTATATATCAAATCTTATAAATTCATTTTTAAATATTAAAACCTTTTTATAAATTCTAAAAAAATTATATTTATCAAATCTGAGATAAAAGTTTTATTTACAATTTTTAGTTTTCTAAAATTCATTGATTTAATATTTATAATAATTAAATCAATTTTATACTATTATATTTATAAAAATCCATTAAAATATCAAAACAATTTTATTAATTTCTACAAAAATTATCCTAAGTTTGTATAAAGTTAAACTTTACTGAAATGATTTTTAATTCAGAAAAATCATTTATTTTATATTTTTAATCAATTTTTGTTAGATTTAATCATAATTAAATCATAATAAATTCAATTTTTATTATTTTTTCACCAAATTTTATACAATTTATTTTAAAATATTTAGAACAGAAATATGATTTTTAAAATAATAATTCTTTAATTTTAGTATTTTTGAATATTAAAGTAAAATGTTGGCAATTTGTAATAAATAGATTTAAAAATCTATTTTAAAAGAAATAATTTTATAAAAATTATTTTATACTTCAAACACATTATTGTGAGCATTCTAAATTCAAAGTTTATAAAAAGACTTTCTTTTATTTAATTATCAAATTTCCCTTTATTTAATTAACATTTTACTTTAAATTCAACAATTGGATATCCCCAAATCGAAACCCTAGGATACACTTATAAACTAATTAGACTTAGACTTATTACCTTATTATAGGGTGATATTTGGCATTATTTGGGCAACACTATTATTTCATCTTTTCAAGAAGTATAACATTTGCTAAGGTGAGTTTTACATAGCCCCTTTTTATTTATCACCATTTTTGGGGTGAAACATGTTATAACATCATTTATGCAATTCAATCATCAATGTGTCTATGTGTTTTCTATGTTGCATTATGTCTTGAGCATGATTAGAGTAAGCACCATTCTAGCATAATCATTAACTCCGTACAAGCCGACGGTATACATTGATAGATCTATTGGACTGACAATCCCACCCGGATACGTGCCTCCTACAAAGGTAGCGTGGGTGTTTGTTATCGCATAACATATTCAAGTGAACCATGAGCGTATGGGATGTATCATATTATAACAGTCACCAGGGTTGGTTATGCACTCGATTTATTTCTAGTATGTTCTCACATATGGACTAGATTGACATGACACATGAATTGCACAACATTTTTATTCAATTGTCAAAAACCTATGTAATTCTCACCAACTTTTGTTGACCCAAAAATATTTTCAAAATTAACATGTTTCAGGTAACAATGAAGCTGAGGCTTGAGTATGCTTGAGGATTTAACATGAAGTCTTTGTTTGAAGCTATTAGAAGTTGTTGCTTTATTTTGATATCATGTATTTGAATTTCTAGACAATCACTTTATGTTGGATATTTATGTTATGAATAAATTATTTAAAATTTAAATTATACCATGTGCTACTGAAACAATCATCAATACGTGGCACCCCGATGTTTCCGCCATCGGTTGGGGTGTTACAATTTTCACCCCTCCACACCACCTTAATTTCTTCATCAATCCTCTTTTTGATCCTAGTCAGAACACCGACATAAGCACCGGAGAGGTTCGTGGTTATCATTTCGTTTGTGTTCTGGGAAACGTTACTTGGGTTAGGTCGACACTCATTACTGTCGAAGAGTGAATCTCGGGGCGAGATTCCTTTCAACAGGGGGATGATGTGACGACCAGGAAAAATTTTTCTTTTTATCGCTTCGTTCTCTTTGACTTCGGGAAATTTTCGGGACGAAAATTCTTTCAACAGGGGGATGATGTGACACCGGCATGTTTGGGTCAACATTTTATAAACACATAAGTCTACCTTAGCGAAAAATGTTTATTAAACATACTTGACGGGGTCAGTAGAGTCGGAACACAGTTCGTATTGTCCAGGGTTCCATAATTCGGGAGATCATTGGGTTAGTCACACACACACACACATGATACGAGTCCCGTTGTTGGTGAATTACATAAACTAATTAAGTGTATGTGTAGACTAATTGTCACATGGTGGATTATATGCTTAGATGTGTTTAAATGATGTATAGGTAATCATCCGTGCTTAAATATGTTAAGTATAGACTATGGATGCATGCTTATGTGTTAAGATGTGTTAGAATGCATTAAACACGACAAACTGGAAATCTGGAAAAGTTAACATGAGTTAAAAAGTGCTGTTAACATGTTTAAAAAAGTGCTGATGACCTGAAAGTGGAAAGTGGGCGAATGTGGAAATGGAACTTGAGAAAGTGGGCGAATGTAGAAACAAGTGGGCGAATGTGGAAAGATTCCACATTCGACCGTTACAAAGGGGCGAATGTGGAAAAGTTCCACATTCGACCATATAAAAGGGGCGAACCTGGACCTGGTATAAATACCATACTTAGTCATTTTTCATCATTTCACAAACCCTAAACGCCTCCAAACACTCTCTATCAACTATTATCATTGGGGAAGGAGTTTTTGAGCTTGTTTTTCATAACCTAACTCTCTAATCATTACAAGTGAAGACCTAAGGTGTGTTCTTCATTCCAATTGGGTAATGATTTCATGCATGATGATGTGACATCTCCATAATTTACTATTTTAGGAAACTTGTAAAACGGATAGATTTTGGGGTAAAATCGGTAGGGATTCGTAGGAATATGTTAATGATGCTTGACTGCTGTAACTCATGGTGTTTCGTGATGTTTTCGGACGTTTTCGACGCGTTTTTGGGAAAATTATACAGCAGGGTCGAACCTGGAGCACCTTCGACCAGTCGAACGGGCGAAGGTGGTTCTCCAGGGTCGAACCTGGAAACTAAAGGGGCGAACGAACCACAAATGGGCGAAGGTGGGAGAAAAAGGGGCGAAGGTGGAAGTTCAAGGCCACATTCGACCAATCAAAGTCACCTTCGACCACTCCAAGCTACGTTCGACCCTACGTTAACAGAAATGAGATTTTTGATACGAACTAAGTGTTTTATGCTTGAACCTTGCGTGTAATCTATGTGTACTTGATTAGTTAGGGTAATGGATCACCAACGGGATGTCGGGTCGGTCTAGTGTGTCAGTTAAACATTTAAACACGTTTTAAAACATACTTGGTTATGATCTGGACAATCGGGGACTTGTTAGCCTTCGGGTTAGTAGTCATCACACTTATGTAAACTCATTGATAGGTTGTCATTAGTTGGGATTATCATACACATGTTGGAATTCTAGTTATCGGAAGACGCACTATAAGGTGAGTTTCACGGCCCCACTCTTTTACTGGTTTTACATTTTCGGGGGAGAAAACATGCTGTGTCCTTTAAACGTGTGTCAACTATGTTTTCATAAAAGGCGTTTCAACTAAGTTTTCGGGAAAGATGTGTCAACTACGTTTTGGTATTCATGAATTCATTGGGTTTGGAGTATTCATTATGTTTTCACGTATTCATTACGTTTTAGAGTATTCATTATATTACTATGCGATCTTTGGAAGTCCCGGGGGAAACCATGAATGTGCGGGGATGCACAACGGGGGAAATGTGGATAGCGCTATTTGGGCTTGACCCGCCCCACTCGTCGACTGGAGGTCGGACGGGTGCATATTGTCTCTTAGGTATTCAGTATTCAGTATGCAGTATTCAGTATTCATTCGGGCACGTATTCAGTATTCACAGTATTCGAGTCCAGTATTGGTTTTCCAATCGCAGTAGTAACAGGTATTCATATGATTTGCATGCATGTGGTCTGGATTGATCATGGGTATTCATTTGGGAGTTAGTATTCAGTTGGAGTCGATTTTCACTTGGAATTGGTATACATTTGGAGTCGGTATTCATTAAAAACCTGTGAACTCACCGGCATTATTTGCTGACGTATTTAGCATGTTTGTCTCAGGTCGCTAAGGTAGCAGCTGTTGATAGGCGCACGGAGTCTCACGGCGTCTAGGATTCATGTGCATCTCATTTAGTATTTTCAGACTTTCGTACTTTTGATTTCACGTTGTAATAAAGTTTTACGCTTCCGCAGCGTTGGATCATTTATGAAAACTTAATGGTTTGATTATGTCATTTTTACGTATCATATAGTGTTGTTTATTGTGACCGTTGACTTGGATCCTGGTGTGTCACGCGCCTCGCGGTAAAACCCCGCACGTGGAAATTTGAGGGTGTGACAGATTGGTATCAGAGCCAATGGTTATAGTGAACTAGGACTGCATGTAGAGTCTAGTCTATAGCCGAGTATCACACACGTTGGACGGTCACACATAGTTACGAGTCGTGTCATTTGGAAAACATACTAACCTTGTCGGGGTGTCGGTGTCCTCATCACACAGTATCACGTTATCTATCTTTTGTTATTCCTACCTGGGTTCTATCTTCTTCTTCGGGTTTGAAGTTGAAGGGACTATTCGCTTACATACTTGCTTACTTACACACTATCATGCGCTGGTACTTGTCATAGTACACTCCTGAGTGACTGTTCACTTTGGGATTCTCGGGTGATAACAGTTTCTTTTAGGAATGTGTGTATCGGGTGATTTGAAGTTCTAGCTAGGAGCACGCCTAGAGGACCATGTAGAGCGATTTGTTATTTCGGGTGCACACGAAATCATAAATCGAAATGCATGAAAATCTTGGTGGACTTCGTGTTCGGACTAATGGTCATGCTGGAACCATGTTCTGAATTCGTTTGGTCACTTGTAGCTCGATCTGTTGGTGATTTTGCGTATCTTGTCTCATGTTTGGCAGAACATGTCTGGTCGCGCTGGTGGACGTACTGGTGGACGCCGTGGTGGCGGCGGGGGTCGCAATGGCGGTGGACGAGGTGGTGGGAACATCACCATGACTCAGGCGGAGTTGGAGCACATGTTGCAACAACAGTTGAACGTTGCGTTGGCTGCTTTCCAGGCTGCTCAGCAGACCCTGGGAAATACTAATCAGATGCAGACTGGGTGCACGTACAAGAAGTTCATGGACTGTAAGCCCCATTTCTTCAATGGGACTGAAGGAGCGGTGGGACTACTTAGGTGGTTGGAGAAGATTGAGTCGGTGTTTGCTATGTGTAACTGTCCCGACGCTGATCGCGTCAAGTATGCTTCTGCTACACTGGAGGGACATGCGTTGACCTGGTGGAACTCCACCACTGCGAACCTTGGTCTGGGTGAGGCCAATGCTATGCGTGGTCCGAGTTTGTTCAGATGTTGAGGGCAGAGTATTGCCCAAGAGACGAGATTATGAAGTTGGAGCATGAGTTCTGGAATCTGAAGATGGTTGGGTCGGAGATCAAGGAGTTTACTGCTAGGCACAACGAGTTGGCTGTGATGTGCCCCGGGTTGGCTACACCGGAGTACCGGAGGATTGAGCACTACGTTGCTGGGTTAGTGCCGGAGATTGCTGGACTTGTTGCTGCTGCTGATCACACTACTATGTTGGCCACTGTTCGGGCAGCCCACAAGCTGACCAACATGAAGGTTGCGGAGGGCGTTCTACCTCCGAGGGGTGCTGCTGTGAAAGCTCCTGCGGACAACAAGAGAAAGTGGGAGAGTGCTGGAAAGAGCGTTGGGTCGTCCCAGCCGCAGACAAAGAAGCAAGAAGTTGTGGGAGCATCATCCGAGCAGAGGTCTGGGGGATATACTGGGAAACTCCCGAAGTGTGGTGAGTGTGGGTTTCATCATACGGGTGATTGTGAGAGGTTTCGCTGTCGACGGTGTCAGCGTTTTGGTCATCATGCTAAGGACTGTAGGACTACTCTTCAGCTACAACCGGCACAGGCCACTACTACTACCACTGCTACTGCTCCTCAGGGGAGGCAGGGATGTTATCACTGTGGGGATAATGGACACTTCAAGCGGGATTGTCCTAAGCTGAACCAAGGGACTGCAGGTGGTGCTGGGAATGAAGGCGGCGGTCGAACTACTCGTGGTCATGTCTACGTCATTGGCGCTAGGGAGAACCAGGAGGATCCTGACACTGTTACTGGTGAGTATTCTTTTCTTGATTCTCGTTATGCTCGTATTCATTCTCGTTCGCATTGTTTGGCAATTCGTATTCATTGTGTGCATTCAGTTTGGTATTTGGTCATCATTTTGCATTCATGAGTCTGATGTGGGTCCTTTGGAGATGTTACTTGGACGGTACCGGTGTATCATTTATACCGATCATAGTAGTCTCTAGTAGGCCTTCGATCAGGAGGGTTCATTGTTTTGTATTCACTTTGGGGAGGGCGGTTCCCCGGCATAGAGTATTCGTTGATATCATCTTTCGTTCGTGGTTATCATTTCGTTTGTGTTCTGGGAAACGTTACTTGGGTTAGGTCGACACTCATTACTGTCGAAGAGTGAATCTCGGGGCGAGATTCCTTTCAACAGGGGGATGATGTGACGACCAGGAAAATTTTTTCTTTTTATCGCTTCGTTCTCTTTGACTTCGGGAAATTTTCGGGACGAAAATTCTTTCAACAGGGGGATGATGTGACACCCGGCATGTTTGGGTCAACATTTTATAAACACATAAGTCTACCTTAGCGAAAAAGGTTTATTAAACATACTTGACGGGTCAGTAGAGTCGGAACACAGTTCGTATTGTCCAGGGTTCCATAATTCGGGAGATCATTGGGTTAGTCACACACACACACACATGATACGAGTCCCGTTGTTGGTGAATTACATAAACTAATTAAGTGTATGTGTAGACTAATTGTCACATGGTGGATTATATGCTTAGATGTGTTTAAATGATGTATAGGTAATCATCCGTGCTTAAATATGTTAAGTATAGACTATGGATGCATGCTTATGTGTTAAGATGTGTTAGAATGCGTTAAAACACGACAAACTGGAAATCTGGAAAAGTTAACATGAGTTAAAAAGTGCTGTTAACATGTGTTAAAAAAGTGCTGATGACCTGAAAGTGGAAAGTGGGCGAATGTGGAAATGGAACTTGAGAAAGTGGGCGAATGTAGAAACAAAGTGGGCGAATGTGGAAAGATTCCACATTCGACCGTTACAAAGGGGCGAATGTGGAAAAGTTCCACATTCGACCATATAAAAGGGGCGAACCTGGACCTGGTATAAATACCATACTTAGTCATTTTTCATCATTTCACAAACCCTAAACGCCTCCAAACACTCTCTATCAACTATTATCATTGGGGAAGGAGTTTTTGAGCTTGTTTTTCATAACCTAACTCTCTAATCATTACAAGTGAAGACCTAAGGTGTGTTCTTCATTCCAAATCTTTTTAAACAATTTTGACTTGTTTTCATTGAAACCCCAAGGGTCCAGATCTGATATCAACATGTTTTATGGGTAAAAACCTTCCTAATATCTTTCTAAATAAAACCTATTCATAAACAATGAGTTTTTATACAAATTAACATGTGTTAATGTAGTATTATGCATTGTTTGATGATTACTTGTTGTATAGATGATATGACAACAACCTAGGACTGTTATTAATGGTGAGTTATGATTGAAACATGTTACAATTGATTGTTGATGGTGTTTTGTCGATTAAAGGAATTTTTAGTTAGATTTAGGGCTTGTTTTTTATGGTAATGATAGAGTTATGATAGGGGGTTTCTTGTTCATGATGATTTGAGTATGTTGAGCTGATGATTAATTAATTTCAGAAAGTTTCCTAATTGGGTAATGATTTCATGCATGATGATGTGACATCTCCATAATTTACTATTTTAGGAAACTTGTAAAACGGATAGATTTTGGGGTAAAATCGGTAGGGATTCGTAGGAATATGTTAATGATGCTTGACTGCTGTAACTCATGGTGTTTCGTGATGTTTTCGGACGTTTTCGACGCGTTTTTGGGAAAATTATACAGCAGGGTCGAACCTGGAGCACCTTCGACCAGTCGAACGGGCGAAGGTGGTTCTCCAGGGTCGAACCTGGAAACTAAAGGGCGAACGAACCACAAATGGGCGAAGGTGGGAGAAAAAGGGGCGAAGGTGGAAGTTCAAGGCCACATTCGACCAATCAAAGTCACCTTCGACCACTCCAAGCTACGTTCGACCCTACGTTAACAGAAATGAGATTTTTGATACGAACTAAGTGTTTTATGCTTGAACCTTGCGTGTAATCTATGTGTACTTGATTAGTTAGGGTAATGGATCACCAACGGGATGTCGGGTCGGTCTAGTGTGTCAGTTAAACATTTAAACACGTTTTAAAACATACTTGGTTATGATCTGGACAATCGGGGACTTGTTAGCCTTGGGGTAGTAGTCATCACACTTATGTAAACTCATTGATAGGTTGTCATTAGTTGGGATTATCATACACATGTTGGAATTCTAGTTATCGGAAGACGCACTATAAGGTGAGTTTCACGGCCCCACTCTTTTACTGGTTTTACATTTTCGGGGGAGAAAACATGCTGTGTCCTTTAAACGTGTGTCAACTATGTTTTCATAAAAGGCGTTTCAACTAAGTTTTCGGGAAAGATGTGTCAACTACGTTTTGGTATTCATGAATTCATTGGGTTTGGAGTATTCATTATGTTTTCACGTATTCATTACGTTTTAGAGTATTCATTATATTACTATGCGATCTTTGGAAGTCCGGGGGAAACCATGAATGTGCGGGGATGCACAACGGGGGAAATGTGGATAGCGCTATTTGGGCTTGACCCGCCCCACTCGTCGACTGGAGGTCGGACGGGTGCATATTGTCTCTTAGGTATTCAGTATTCAGTATGCAGTATTCAGTATTCATTCGGGCACGTATTCAGTATTCACAGTATTCAAGTCCAGTAATGGTTTTCCAATCGCAGTAGTAACAGGTATTCATATGATTTGCATGCATGTGGTCTGGATTGATCATGGGTATTCATTTGGGAGTTAGTATTCAGTTGGAGTCGATTTTCACTTGGAATTGGTATACATTTGGAGTCGGTATTCATTAAAAACCTGTGAACTCACCGGCATTATTTGCTGACGTATTTAGCATGTTTGTCTCAGGTCGCTAAGGTAGCAGCTGTCGATAGGCGCACGGAGTCTCACGGCGTCTAGGATTCATGTGCATCTCATTTAGTATTTTCAGACTTTCGTACTTTTGATTTCACGTTGTAATAAAGTTTTACGCTTCCGCAGCGTTGGATCATTTATGAAAACTTAATGGTTTGATTATGTCATTTTTACGTATCATATAGTGTTGTTTATTGTGACCGTTGACTTGGATCCTGGTGTGTCACGCGCCTCGCGGTAAAACCCCGCACGTGGAAATTTGAGGGTGTGACATAGCCCATTCCTAGAAACTCTTTAACTTTTTCCGTTTTGGAGAATGTTAACAGCACCTTGAGACCCCCAACATACCTGATCTCAATCTTCATATTCTTGACCTCTTTCAGACCATCGGGTAACTTGCACAGACGGTAGTAGTTCTTAGCATGACCAATAACCGATCTTCCCACCCACCTTCTTTTATCAGTTGTCGTCGCATCATCCAGATGTATAACCCTCGGTTCCATAATGTTGACAACATCCCTTATGCCAGTAAGTTTTTCTCTGAATGATAGGTCACCCCTCAAACCTGCATTCGTTACCTCAACTCTAGCACCGCCATGTGTACCGTTATTGCTTTCCAGAGGTAATTCTCCTGGAGCTGAAGCACCCCCTCGTTTGAATCCCATTCGAGCCTTATTATCCTCCTTACTAAACCTAGCCACCTTAGCGAAAACCAATCTACCGAAAGCATCAAGGCTGTTGAGGGCCTTCGTCACTTTCTGAACATCCCTCACTCTATTAAATCTCACAAATGCAAATACTTTCCCGAACTTGTCACGTTTCCTGGCCACGTACACGTCACTTAAAAGGCCACATCTCCCACATTCCGCCCGTAGTTCTTCAGTAGCGATCCTATCTGGTAGGTTGGAAAGGAAAAAGGTTACAGAATTTTGAAAGGTAGCATTTGAGTTTTCCGGTGGGATCTCCCCTTCCTCGAGCGGCTGAGCCATCTTGTCTTACATAAAAACAATAAATGAGAGAAGTAACCAACTTTTTTTAACAAAAAATGTTCTAATAATTCTAAATTACACCATAAAACAAAAATAAATATATAAAAAAATATATAAAAATATATTGTTTAATAACCCTAATCTCTGTGTGTGTATATATATATATATATATATATATATATATATATAGTTTATAAAAAATAATTAAAAAACGAAAATAAAATAATTAGATAATTATACACTTTATCCATCAATCGTAAGGGCAGAATGGATATTTTAAAAAATAAAATTAACTAGAATGTTAAGTCCCCACCATATGGTGGAATGACACGGGGAAATGAGGATAAGAGTTTGAGACCATTTGATCTTAAGTTCGAATCCGATCATGACGAGTTTTATCGCAGTGGGTCTTCGAGCGGCGGGTTTTTCCTTGAAGTGGTGGCTTGTTAGATTTGGGTTGCCCAGTTGGCAACCATTTATCTAGTGCTAACCCACTAACAGTTTAAGTGATATTTAATTAGTACGTGCTTTAGTAGAAAGAAGGAAATTCGTGACAGACCCTAAATATAAATTTTGGAATTAATGAAGATAAAAAACGAAGGAGCAATTTTCTATGTACCTAAAAGATGAAAAGTTTAGGGCTGTTTGGTAGCCTCTTAATCAACCTCTTAATCATTCAGGTCTGAATCATTCAGCATTCAGACTATTTGTTTCAGCATCTGAATGAAATGATTAAGTGTTAAACTATTAAGCTAATAAGGGATGCTGAATGATTCAGCTCTTAACCATTCAAAGTCTCTTAACCATTCAGATCATCTTAATGATTTAGTTCTTAACAACCAAACAGCCCCAATGTTATCCATTATTTATGTATAGATATCAAAAAAAATATTAGACGACTAATTTATTTTAGGCTCGCTAATTCCCACTCTAGTTCTACTCTTAATACATCTTTGTCAAATACGAGACTTAGGCCTTAACCTCAAGAGAAGAGACACCTTTTTATGGACTTTTAGTACCACTGGGCTACAAGTAGGGGTGCAAACAAGCCGAGCAGCTCGCGAGCTACTCGAGCTCGGCTCGGCAAAAAATTCCATCGAGTTCGAGCCTGGCATTGAAGCTCGTTAGGCTCGTCAAGCTTTATCGAGCCTAGTATAATATTAGTTTTTTTAATAATTTATAATATTTACCACTCATTTAAAGTTGTTTAGTAAACGAGCCCCGAGCTCGAGCTTCACTTATTGAGCTCACGAGCCTAGAGAAACTATTATTTATATCATTTTTATTTAACATATTATATATATAAACAATTAGTAACTTGGGTCACCTCTAAGAGTCACCACCTTCCTCATCACTTGGTACCGTTTCACAAATTAATTAATTGGGTCACCTTTAAGAGTCACCACCATTCCCCATCACTTGACACTTTTTCACAAATTAATTATCAATATTAATCTCCTCTAAGAGTCATCACTCTTTCCTACAATTAGCAACTTGGGCAACCTCTAAAGTCACCACCCTTCCCCGACACTTCCTACCATTTCACAAATTATTATACATACAATTTGCAACATCATACGACTCGTGCTTTACTAAAGCGTATACCATAAAAGATTGACGTCCCTTTCCGGATGATGAGAGTGCAGATTCATCTTTGGTCTTGGTCTGATTTTGAAGATTAATATAAAGATTGGTTCGTTTGAATTGGAAAATCGCATTGTTCTTATTACCGGAATTCATCGACTTGATTATATTGTTTAAAATCAAATCAGTGTTTTGTGGAAACAAAAAAAATTATATTTCGTTTAATCATAAAACATCAAAAGAAAAAATTTCGAACCGATCTTACGAAAATCAATATTTTGTCGGAATGAAAATCACAAATAGCTTTGCAAAAAAAAGAGTCTGAGCGGTGTTTTGAATTTATCACAAGTTAAAAGAATAAAGTCAAATATGGAAGGAAAAAACATGGTGTTATGAGTGCTTAATTTTTTTTTTTTTTTTTATTAAAATAGAAATTTTAATACTTTTAATTTCAAAAGAAACAACCGAAATAAAGCCACAATAAGAAAAGAAATAGTTTACTTAAAAATAGTTTATTTAGACAATTTGTTTTGTTATCATATTTATAAATGCAAAACTTTATTTATATTTGACTATTTGACATGTTTCAAATCTCTTTATTTTTTTTTATTTGATTGGGTTTTTTTGAATTTGAATAAAAAGAAAATTAGTTTTCTGTTAATTGAGGTTGGTTGATTTTCTTTTAGGTTATTTTAAAATACGTAAAAGATGTAATTTGTATGTTGTGACCAAGGCAATTTCAAATTAAAACAATATAACATCATTTTCAGTTCAAAGTTAAGACCCCAAAATTCACCAAAACACTTTGGGGCTGTTTGATAGCCTCTTAATAAGCCTCTTAACCATTTAGGTCTGAATCATTCAGCATTCAGACTGTTTGTTTCAGCATCTGAATGGAATGATTAAGTGTTGAACCATTAAGCTAATAAGGATGTTGAATGATTCAGCTCTTAACTATTTAGAGCCTCTTAACTATTCAGCACTTAATCAACCAAACAACCCCTTTGTCTTTTGAAGTAAAATGCATTAAGTGTGTTGTTGTAGGTTAGGGATAATGCACAAAAAGATAAAAATAAAATAAAAATTAAAATAAAATGGAAAGATTGTTTGAATAAATAAAGAATTTTCGCATCTCATATGGTGATACTAAAACATTCATAATCCAGACCCCGCCGCAACGCGCGGGCAAGCGCAACTCGTTAACTAATAAATAAAAAAGGAGTTGAGCCCAAGCCGAACTTGAGCTTGAGAAATTATAAACGAGCCGAGCTCGAGCTTTGAAAACGAAGTTCGAATCGAGCTCGAGCTCTGATAAGTTAACCAACTAACCCTTTTCAACTCTTACTAGCAATTACTTGTTTTAACCCCAAGTAGAATACAAAAACCTAGAAAGTAAATTGAGAACTATCCAACAGTTGGGAGACGTAAATATCATCATAAAAAGGAACCATGATTACCTGGAATAAGATATTGGGTATGTTTGGCAAAACTAGCTGGAGGCTGGTAGCTGGAAGCTGATAGCTGCAAGCTGGAAGCTTTTTAAATATATTTTGGTGTTTGGCAAAATAGCTGAAGCTTTTAATAAAATGTATAAAATGACCAAAATGGTCATAACTAAAAGCTTGTAAAGAAGGCTTTTATTTTATTTTTAAAATAGAATGGGTATTTGTGTCATTTACTAATTAAAAGCTTGTAGCTAGTAGAGCTTTTTCTTAAAAGCTACTACTAGTAGCTTTTCACTATAGAGCTTTTTCTCTAACCTAAAAGCTTTCAGCCCCTTCAACCAAACAAGGCTTTTTATTAAGTATGAGTTTTTTCTTAAAAGCTTGAAGCTCCTAAAAGTTCTTAAAAGCTCCTTGCCAAACATACCCATTATAGGAAACAAAAAATTATATATTATATAGTAAGAATATAAGAGTATTATACATTATTTCATGCACCAGATGAACTATACGGGATGATAAACATACCGACCTAGATATCTACACTACAAGAACCAAAACCGACCAATATCGTGTGCCAGCAGATAGTAATCATCGAAGCCTTTGTTGTTTGGAGCGAGTCATATATGTGTCTTCTATGTATCTTGTAATCAATGAAATACCATAATGTGAGGCACTTGATGCAGCATAATATGATGTCACACTTAGTTGAGTAAAGTTTGGAAGCCCATAGCCTGTAATTTAGCATACTTATCAGCCAACTTCATCATGCATCCATCTTACACTATAAATGCTATTAGCTTTATATATCTTTTGGCAGGGGCGGGCCGTAGAGATTGATAAAACATGCATACTCCCCCTCATATTGCTTGAAGAATAGTAATTTAACCATTCATGATTATACATTAATCAAAAACAAGAATTATATTAACTAGAGGCCCCTGGTCCTATTTTTAGAGATTTTATTATACACAATTTTATGTTTTAAAAAAACAGATGTACGAAAAGGATCGAGGCTAAACTGTGAAAGATCTACAAACCACCCCAAAATGGCCTTTCATTAAGTGCAATTATTTATAAACTTAATTTAATTATGACCACTGAAGAAATAAGATAAGCAAATAGAACAGCTTCACAGTAAATAAGAAACTTTCAGTCCTAATCCAGTTATTTAATTATTGTTCTAGGTAGGTACAACCTATATAAAATGTAATACTAATTACTAAAACCATAGTACCATACAGGTAACAAGAATGAAGGAAAAAGGTTAGCACTGGCCCTAAAGCCCTTTGAAAGGGAAATGGCACTTAACGAAAGTGGGTCAAAATTGGTCAAATATAAGGTCTAGAGAAGGCTGATATGTAAAAATGACTAAGAGGATGAAGAGATTATAAATGGTTTACTTCATTAAAATGTGAAGTGTAAAAGAGATGAAAAAGATGCAACTTTTGGTTGTAGTAAAGCTTATTTGGTTGTACATAGAGCAACACCTCGTGTACATGAAGCTCTCGCCACACACCTTGTGGTGCCTACTGCCTAGCGCCTTTTAAAACCAAGGTACTCCAGGTTTTATTTTGTTATTATATAAAAATAAATAGATAAATTACGGTAAAAATAGAAATATAAAAAAAACACGGGTACTCCTTAGAGGTGCCGTTCCCTTCCAAAGGGCTTTAGAAAATGGAGACAACTTTGAGACACAACGCATAAACTTGCAGAATGCAGATGCAACAGAAAAGCACCAAAAAGAAAAGAATTTCATAGTAATTAAATCACAAACATATTATTCAAAAACTGACTATACCTCCCGCTGCAGCACTAGCAGCAGAAAACATTAGCAACGGAGGAATCTGCCAAAACAAGAGATTTATAAATGTGATAAGATAAAGTTGACTTGTAAAACACGTTTATAAAAGAAAAGAAACAAACGACAACAGTTATTGTAAATAAAAGTTGTGGAAGTACCCCTATAACAAATGGAAGCCATTTTGGTCCTTTGATGTGTTTCTGGAGATACGGCATTCCTGAAATAAACTCATGTTATAATCTGTCTACATAGGCAATATCCCCCACCCCTGCCCTCCCTTCTTCTCTAAAACAAGGATTAAATGTAAAGATATACCTGTATTCAGGCCATAAAAAGCACTAAGCATTCCACCTAAACCACATCCAGCCTATTGAATAGATAAATAAAATACGTCAGTTGCACAAAAGTGCATTTAGCTTGACTATTGATTTAATAGATAAATATATTAACTACATATGTAGCTCATTCTATAGAGTGTTTTAACTTGAACCAGTAACTGCAGTTTAACTATGATTAAATGAACATATGGTCACATTAGAGTTCATGATACCATGGTAAAACAAGAGGAGCACGAAAAAACGACTAAAGAAGCATGCGAGGTTACTAAAAACCTATGAAAATAAAAAAAAATTTATATGAGCACCTTGTGCCTTGGTACACTTCTCACTTTCTAAAACCAAATTTGTGGCGCTCTCCCAAAATTAATCAGGCAAAAAAAAAAGAAACAAATACAAAAACAGACACAACTTAATTGTGTAAGTACAATATTAACCTATGTTGCAAGCAAATGGTGTGTGATATGTAGACACTACATTCATCGCATCTTAATATAACTGACCATAAATGAGATGCATGTATATATAATTATCACACACACACGCACACAGTAGGTATGAACTATAATCAAAGAAAAAAACTACATAGTGGTGGGTGTGTGCTTAGTACAAATCATTGCATATAAAAAATCTTGTTATGTTGCCTCACATCTTTCTCTCGGTAACGAACAAGTTGTAAGCTCTATTTTATACGTTCTTGACTTGATTTCTGATTTATAGCTTGCACATTTCCATATTTATTTCCCAGTAAATTCACTTTCCAATCCAGCATTATATGCTGACAGTCAACAATTAGGCGATATAATCAACACCGCAGCACCAAAACCACTCAATATGAATCTTCAAAAGAGGTAAGTAAGCACAACTGATTCCTAAACATTAACTTCCTGAGAGCTAAACTAATATAACAGTAGCAATAACTTCAAAACGTCACAAAAATTTAGCGTAAGGCAAATTACAAGCTATACATCTTGATTACCTACTGTTGCAAATTAAAACCAGGAAATCCCCTCACGCCTCTATCGTACTATCTAGTTCCCACGACCACACTACCAGAATGGCAAAACAACCTCCACTTCTCCAAACCAACTCAGGATTAATAATTAGGTTAACAACGCCGTCAATCCTAATTGTCACAACTTATACCTATCACTTACAAATTACAATCAGACAATTTTATCATAACTTGCAAATCAATTCAATCATCTAGGCAAGTTCCATCAATCCTATCTAAACATAAGCTTTTAGTGAAAAATTCCGGTCAGTCTCCGTCTACATATACACGCTGAATAATTCTACATAATTCTAATTTTTTTTAAAAAAAACAGAGCTAAACTTTTACATCTATATATCAAAGTAATTAACAACATATATATAAGTTCTTCACTAAATCCGATCAAAATTACGGAATTACCACAGCAGTTGCGTCATGTAACACTGGAGTAATAGTCCATTCTCCTTTATCCTGAATCAACAACGAAATAATAAATAATATTATTATTACTATAAACCTAGATTATGGAATTAAATTTAACGGATGGGTTTAAGAAGATTAATATTATGTACCGAGTCTGAGTCTAGTAGAGAGAGACAACGAGGACATCGAGGAGTGCCTAGACCGGGTTTAATAGTGGGCTCGTGGTATAGGTTACCGGTTCGTAGCTTCTCTTCGTAGACCTCTCGAGTACCCATCACAGACCTGCAATTTCACACAGTTACACACACTGAGGGGATCCTGGAATTAGGTTTTGGGTAGTTTCACTAATTTGTATGGGCTGGGCCTATCCCATATATGAATTGATAGGCTTCATTGCTTCCAACTCCATGACTTGATAAAAACTAGGGATGAGCATACAAGGCCGAATACCGATCCCGTCCCGTTTTGATCCTGATCCCGATATCGTACCGAACCAATACCGAACCGAGGGGTTTCGGGATCGGTATCGGTACCTATATTTATGGATTTTCGGTTTCGGTATTATCGGTATCGGTACGGGATCGGTATTTTAAGGTAAAATACCGATACCATACCGATACCGTACCGTACCGTATGTGTTCGGTATCGGTATTGTTTTTTTGGACTTTTCGGTATCGGTATTGTCGGGATCGGTATCGGTTCGGTACCGATACCGTCCCGAGCTCATCCTTAATAAAAACTAGAGGGTGTTTGAGATTGAGTTTGGAAATGCAAAAGTGCTTAATATTGTCTTATGACTTTTTGAAAAATGAGTTTTTAAAAAAATGTTTGGATTAGCTTTTGGGATGAGAAACGTCAAAAACTCAATAGATTGTCTTTTTTTAAGTGTTTCGCTTAACTTATTGTAAATATTGGTTGTATGGGTGGTAGATTTGTATTTTTTTTTTTTTTTTCCAAAAGCTAGGATTTCTAAATTTTAAAAAACAACTTTTCCACCCTTAAAAGCCAACCAAAAGCCAAAAGTCAAAACAGAAAGTGTTTTTGGGTTACACAAACAGCTTATTGACTTATTGGCTTTTTGGAAAAACCAATAAGTTGTTTTGAAACTCAATCCCAAACACCCTCTTAGATCATCGTTAATATATTTATTTATTTATATTTATTATTTTTAACCATGAGAAACGTGTAGGTGTTACCGGAAAACTTACGGGGATCTATCAATACCCTGTTAGCAAACGAGTTTTGATAACCCACAGCTTGTGTTGGTCAGGTGGCTTTTAATTTTAAGGGTTATGTTAGTGGGAAATAGTGGAAGCAAAATTTGAACATAAGAAATGGTGTACCGTGTATACCACCACTAGGCATCAGCCACCAACCTATCACACGGACAACATGAACAAGGTAAATCACATGTTTCATAGTAAATGGGTGATACCGTTATTTGAAAGTCAGACCTCCACAAGATATTTTCACATCCTTACCGCTGAAGCATTAACATGAGGATATATAAAAAACACTTAAGATAATATCCTCTCCGTGGAGAAGTAGATAACTTACCATTTCACCACCCCCCCTTTAAAGGTTAAGTGTTGTTTTTTCATGAGTTGGAGGTGAAACGCCTAAAATGAATGGGAAAATGTTATATTTATATGTTATATTTATATGTTATATTTATAGCCAAAGGGAATTAATGTTGAATTGTTTATAAACTTATTATAGATGTACTTTTTTTTGGCAAAACCGGTTCGGGTTATAAACTGAATCGATTTGCTTAATTTTCGCCAAAACTAGTTTTGAGTTGAATTTGGCTTAGGTCATAAACTTGTTATGAAAGAAAATTTCTGAACCCTGTATAAATATGCTTGAGTCAAGTTGAATCAGGTTTTGGTTCGGGTCATAATCTGGTTTCAGTAACGAGAGTAGGAACCATATACCTAAAAACTTGCATTCGGGTCATGTTTGATCAGTTTGGGTTAAACCAGTTTCACGTGTGATATTAAACCGTGTTAAGAACCGGTTTAGAAATTCAAACCAGTTTTTTTTTTTTTTAATTTACATCTAAAAATAACAAAAACCTTAAAGGCTTAAAACCATTAATCAAGCCCACTTTTTAAAGCGAATAGCCCGTTTTAAACTTTCAAATCAACAAATCCCCATCAAACACTTTTTTTTTTTTTTTCAAAAAAATCAAACACTTTTCTTTTCATAAAAGTCTTCAATTCAACTATTAATCAAAGCCCAATAACCCAAGCCCATAAAGCCCAAACAAAAAAACCCTAGCACCCAAAACAACTCATATACCCTGTAACCCTGCCGCTACACTCCCACTCAATAATAATAATAATAATCCTCTCCAACCTCATCACCAACCAAACAACCCAAAGATGCCTGCAGGTCACGGATTGCGATCAAGAACCAGAGACCTGTTCGCAAGAGGGTTCAGGAAGAAGGGTACCATCCATCTATCCACATACCTCAGAACCTATCATGTCGGTGACTATGTCGACGTTAAGGTTAACGGCGCCGTTCACAAGGGTATGCCACACAAGTTCTACCATGGTCGCACTGGTCAGGTCTGGAATGTTACTAAACGTGCCATTGGCGTTGAGATGAACAAACAGGTTACTTTTTTTTTTTTTACTTTTGTCTGTTGATGTTTTATTATTTTAATGTTTGTAATATGTTGTTATTTAGTTGGAGAAATTGCCAAATGTTTGTTTAGTATGTAACATGTTTATTAAATAAGTTTGTGTTTAAGTAAATGACTTATTTAGTTAAATAAATTAGGAGTGTTTGGATTGGGTAGTCGTGTTACTTAGTCGATATGTTTAGCTAATTTTGTTTTTATTTATTTATAAATTGTAAGAAAGAAATATCTAGAGATATATGAATTATTTGTGACATACATTTAATTTTTGCTTATTTAATGTAATATGTAATTTGTGGGTATGTTCTTACAATAAAATAGCATTCATTCGGCATGTGATGTTTAGACTTTAGTTGAAAGTTTTTATCAATTTTTGTGTATTTTTGTGATATACATTGCCAACTTTTAGCTAGGGATGAACTACGATCCCGAAAATACCGATCTCGAAAACCCAATACCGATACTGATACCGAAAGCATACCGTATCGGTACGGTATCGATACCGAACACCCTCGGTTCGATATTGGTTCGGTACAGAATCGGGATCGGGACCGGGACGGGATTGGTATTCGGCGCTATGTGCCCATCCCTACTTTTAGCATTTTTTCGGCTTTATTTTTGTCGAAGAATGCAACAAAATTGACGTGGGTGCTCGGAATTGTTTATTGTTTCTTTGATTTAACAAATGAAGCATTTTTTTTGAGTGTTTGGATAGAAGAAAACAGTTTTTTGATCATAAAGATTGTTAAAAGGGAAACATTGTTTTGCTTATACAGGTTGGTAACAGAATCATAAAGAAGAGGATTCATGTGCGCATTGAGCACGTGATGCCATCAAGGTGCAACGAAGAGTTGAAACAGAGGATCAAGAAGAACGATCAACTAAAGGCCGAGGCCAAGGCAAAGGGTGTGGTGATCAGTACCAAGAGGCAGCCGCTTGGACCCAAGCCGGGATTTATGGTTGAAGGAACTACCCTAGAGACTGTGACACCTATTCCATATGATGTTGTCAATGATCTCAAGGGTGGATATTAAGTTTAAAGTTTGTTTTAAATGTTTTTGTCAGGTTTTGTTTTATGACATTGATGTGTTTTTTATGTTCTTTATCTTTAATTTAGACTGGATGTGTTTTTGTTGTTCAAGATCAAGTAATGGATTGAGTGTTTTTGAACAATCTCATGTTATATGCTTCTATGGAAGAAAGAAGTAGTGGGCTCAATTGAATCATTTGCATAATTAGGGGTTTATTATTTTGCAAATTACATTTGGGGGGTATTGGGTGAAAAAACTAAAAATGGTGAAGTATCCAATTGGTTTAGCGGTATCAAACAAAAGCTCTGCACCAAAACAGTGATGTTGCCAACCCAATTCCATGATTCAATGATGCCGCCAATCGATAACATGTATTCAGGCATTGATACTGCCAAACCATCTCGCCTCTTTAATGATGCCGCTAACCAAAACAGTGTAGTCCATTGATGCTGCCAAATGGGATTGGGTCTTCTTCATTCTTGCCGTCATGATACCGCCAATCTACATTGAGGCATTGATGCCGCCAACCCAAATAGAGTTTTCATGGTTCGAGACCTGCATTTTGCAGGCTATAAACACACTCACAAAAGACTCTAGCATTGCATGCAATGGTCTTGTGTTTTGCAGATGATTTGATAGGCAAATAGTGTCTTTGAGAGTGCAAGAGGGAGTCTTTGGGGGTTATAAAATGGAGGGTGAGGTGAAGAAGGAGCACCACCCACATCCATTTCCACACCATCACCATTACAATCTCCATCTGAAACCTTTGAAATTTATAAAAAATCATACCAAGCAAATTCCTACCACCGTGAATCAAAACATAAACTTACACCCTGGTCCTCTAAGCAACGATGTGTTGTATCTGCGTGATCGACATCGTTCCTTTCACATTTTCGTAAACGATGAAAACTTCAATAAGCCCCTTATGGTAAAACGTAGCGATAGAAGCATATAGCGGGCACTTCGTAACAACCCTGTTGTAGGACGGGTTCGTAACCTTGTCGATGTCGCAGGGTTTGGTGGCCTTATAGATTGTGGTTATCGATACGTTGACCACTCCTTAATAACAGCTTTGGTGGAACGATGGAGGCCCGAAACTCACATGTTCCACCTACCATTTGGTGAAGCTACTGTCACCTTACAAGATGTTAACGTCTTGTGGGGGTTACCTATCGAGGGAGCTGTTGTGTCTGGGGCAGATGATGCAATGTCTACTGCCGAGGCAATAGCGTTGTGCCGACGATGGTTAGGTGTTACGCCTGCAGAGAACCAAATGTCCGGCAAATCCGTTTTGGGTAGTGTTATTATTAATCAACTAACCGAGCCGTTTGTTGAAGCTGAGGCTACGGATGAAGCGTGCATTTTCCGTGCTCGTTTAATCATTTTTTATTTGATCGGTTCCACTTTGTTCCCTGATAATAACAATAATAGACTAAATGTTTTTTATTTAAGATTTTTACGAGACCTAAGCCGAACAGGATCTTATAGTTGGGGCAGTGCGGTACTCGGTTGTCTTTACAGGCGGCTTTGTGATGCCACCCAGCCGGATAGGAAAGCCGTGACCGGGCCCATGATGCTCCTTCAAATATGGGCATGGGAGAGGATTCGGTGTCTCGCACCACGACCACCCTCAAACCGGTTTGATTATACTTGTCCGCTAGCGGCTCGGTATATATCGCAAAGCCCAAACAAATATAATGTGTCTGCATGGCATCCCTTTGTATTTTTTTTACTGAACACGTTTTTTAAATTGTTAATTTTGTAGGTGGAGAGACCGCAATTTAAACTTTAGGGAGGTATCCACACACTGCCTCAGGGTATATCGTTCACAGCTACAATCGTTGAACGAGAACATGGTATGTTCATTCTACACGTGTTAGTAATTATTTTTAGTTTTTTTGTATTAAGCATGCATTTATTGTGTTTTGTAACTGACTTAAGTGTTTGTTTTTATGTTTTTAGTTCAACTGGACCCCGTACACCTCGGTTTTAGATCGACTACCGGCCATATGTTCAAGTTGTAACACCCCAACCGATGGCGGAAACATCGAGGTGTCACGTAGTGACGATTGTTCAATAGCTCATGGACTAAAGTGTAAATTTGAATACATTGATTAAATAATTTATTATATTGAAATGAAATACAACGATTCTAACTGCCAACTAAATTGAAATACAATGAATCAAAAACTAAATATAAATCCGAAAGCTTAAAGGATGCATCTCAAAACAACCTGAAACATGTACAAAATAATTTGGTCAATACAAAAATGTATTGGTGAGCATACCCTGTTTGAATAAAAGTAGTAGGAAAAGTGTTTAGCAATTCATGTGTCGTATACTGTTTGCAATTATGTAATAAGTGGTATCCGGGTCAAATCAACCCTAAGAGAAGAAAGCAGATATATATAGTATGCGCTAGTAGTAATGTAATACATAGCAATGACAAGGACTCTCAACAGAGTCACAAGGGTATAAACCATAGTACTATTCATTGAAATGCCAGGCCGCAACGGTTAATGATTTGACAGGTCACAGATACACAAAATGACACAAGCAAACACACATAAGAATTGCTATTTTAGTAAAATGAAATAGAAAATTGATAATAAGTACATGAGTCACCCCAAAATAGTAAAACAATAAAAAGGGGAAAGATATACTCACAGTTTGCTAAAGCGATCAAAATCCACTTAAGCGGTCGTGAGCTAAGTAATGGGAATTCCGAGGAATTCAACCTATAATGTGTAAGCATACTAATAAGGACATGTCTAAAAAGTCTAAGGTAACTAGGGTCTAAGGCATTAGGGTTTGCTAAGTCGATTTGGGGAATTAGAGTTTTTATGATAAGTCGCGTTAATGTAAAAGTTGTATATCACAAATAATATATGAAAGGTTGTAAATGTGGTTTAAATAATATAATTATTACCTATTGAATAAAAAAAACATGTTTGAATAATTAAGACAAATTAATTTAGTTAGTTACTTTAACTAAATTAAAATAAATACAATAATCATAAATATATAAATAAATAATTATGAGTTTCACAATGATCCAACAAATGGTAATTAATATTTTTAAACATAAAACATTTCTATTTTATAAGAAAAATATTTATAAAATAGATATTGAATAGTGTAAATAAATACATGTTTAATTATATCTAATTAAACGTAAATGAGACTAATAATACCATACATGATCCAAAAATACTAGTTTTATAGAAAATGGATGATTTCTGATGTAAACAAATTAGAATAATTTTCCCATAATTTATATAAACTTATTTATATTTAAAACTGATTTAACGAGATTAAACTATGTTTAAATGATTAAAAATAGGAAAGTCAATAAAATTAAATGTTTTCTGAACCAAAATTTTTATATCAGTTCATGATGATGAGAAATAATTACCCAAAAAGTTTGAGTTTAAAATCATTAAAAATGAATTTTTTATCAATTAAATACGATTAAAACAAATAAATCCAATAAAAATATAAAAATATGACATTTTCTAGAAAATAAAAGTGTGTTAATTTTCTTTATGGTGTCAAGATGCTACTCCTAAATTTTTATAATTTTTGGAGCAAAAATGAATTTATTATGAATATTGTAAGATTAATATATTTATATGATTAATATATAAATAATAAAACAAAAAATCTGGAAATAGAAAAAAAAAATGGAAAAGGAGGCGGGTGGGAAGTTCGAACCCGAGTCCTTTGGTGCACAAACACATAGGATAACCACTACACCACAAGCTCATTTGTTGAAGAGTTTCATTTAAAATTTTATTTAACATAAATGCAAGTTTAGTCATCTTCTTCCCCAATCTAACAAACTAGAAACACTAACCCTAGGTTTTCAATAACCTGATAAACGCTTAGTAATAGAGGGCTTTGGTTCGGAATTGGATAGAGAATAAAACGGCATGATTAAAAGTCACTTACAAGCTTGATAAAAAGTTGAACACGAAGACATAAAGCCGATGCTTAAAAATCGATTTGCAGGGTTCGCAGGTCTTGATTGGATGTTTTGAAAGTGGGTTTGTGATGTGCAATCGTGCAGAATCGTAAAGGTGTGTTCAATTTATAAAATGAACGAGTAATAGTTGAGGTTTGAGGCGTTTTATCCTTCCAATCGGTTACATAACTAAATGCCATTAAAGGTTCGTTAAATCAACGTTTAAACGTATGCTCAATGGTGCGAACTGTTGTTTAATGATGAAGGAAAGTTTTGGGTTACTTTAATTGTTGAAACGGACCATTAAACTCCCGATTTGCTGCTCGCCGGAAAGGAACTCGCCGGCCGGAACCCAGTGCCGGAAAAACGTGACTCAAGGGGAGAGGGAAACAGATTTTAAACTTTCCAATGTTGGCAAAATTAGTCCCTCATGTTAAACCTTGTTAGTTTGGTTAAGGTTTTGGTTAATTTTTCTTAATAACTCACTAACCAAGTTAATGTAATTTAACCTAAAAAAATGTTTTTAAAGTTTTATAAAACTAATTTTTTTTATAAAGTCTTTTACGAATACGTTTCAACATACACATTTGATTAAAACTTATACCCGATCCGTATTAAATATAATTGATAAATTGTTAGTTCTCTCAAAAATTAAATTTGAAAACGACGAAAATTATAGGGACCGTCCTAGAAATATTTGAAGGCTATTATTGTCAATTAAATGAAACACGAGGGTGACGGATGTCACACAAGTGGGATCGAAAGCTGGACGAGATGTTGTCCGCTTATATGCTTTGAGATCGTTGAGCATCATTACCCTCAACGGGTTATGAAGCAATTCGGCATGCTCCAGTACATACCTCCCCAAATAAACCTAACCGTACCCATGGCTCAGCTTGAAAGATTGCATGCTTTGGGGCGGCAAGGACACAACGGGGTGGACTGGATGAGTAGGCACGAAGCCTACATCAACGCATGGAAAAACCGTCGTAACACGGTTTACAAGTCTGATCCCATAAGGACGACTTCCACAGAGCCCGGTTATATGCAATGGTATTTGGGGCGTACTGTTGCATTTGTTGGCAATCCGAGTGTAGCACCGGCCCCAGTTGGCGGCTTCCAAGACGACGGTGCTAGAATCCAGCTGATGGTGAAGCATTTTTACGTGTCTAATTCATACATTAATTATTTGAGTTTACGGTTTCTAACTAATAATTTTGTTTGCAGAGGGATGCCATAGGGGATATTTACCGGTCTTCTCAGCAGGCAATTAATGATCCTCAATCCTTCGCCACGCAGCTTGAGCATATACAGAACACGGCGTTCCAAAGAATGATGATGTCACACGATGTTGGACACTTACAAAATCCGACGCATCTTACAACGGACGTCGTCGACTTGTCAGCACCGGCACGACCTCAAAGGGTACGCCGGCGACACGCTCCCCGTCAGGTGCCAACAAACGTGGCGGAAAATCAGCACCAAGCTGGAACTCCGTTTGACAATGAGGCTGGGTTTGGTGCATCTGTTGCGGCCAGCAACAATCAGAACCAAGGTGGGGGATATGTCCCGCAACTCTTTGACGTTGGATTGGACCAACTTGGAACTCCGTTTGGATTGGGTAGTTCTTTCGTACAGGGAACTGGTGATGTTGGTGGGTGTAACATCGCGAAATTCGTTCTCAACTAGATACTTGAACCACCTTTATTTTCTTAATAATAATAATAATAATAATAATAAATAGTAATAATAACAAATGTTTTCAGATTTGTTTAAAAAAAAAAAAAAACAAGTATAAAGCTTAATTTATACAAAGCTATAACCACAACCAAACCCAACCTCGCTTAACCTAAACTGCAGCCCACAAAGAGCAGCCCAGAAGCCCAAACCCGGCCCACGTGACCCCTCTCCCTTTCCCTTACTTTAAAAAAAAAAAAAAAAAAAAAAAAAAAAAAATGGTGCCATTCCCAGGATTCGAACCCGGATCACTCTCCACACACACACACGTTCACACCACCTGGACCACACACTTTTGTTGATTTTATATCAACTCTAATTATATATAACCACACTTTATTCCTTCCTTTGTCCTTTCTTCTTAGCGTGACAGCAGCAACAGCAGGTATTTTAATTTTTTTTTTTTCTCTTTTCTTTGATTTAGCAATCAACACCCGATGTATGGTAAGTTTTCGTGATTTTCGGCCAATCATGACTCAGACACACCTCAATTAACGATTAATGTTTACTAATTTGAACAAAAACGCGTCAAACATTAAACCCGGGTCAAAGATTTCCATTTCGAACGTGCGAGCCATCACACTATAAATTCACCATCTGCGAGCCATCCCAACTCGCCATTATCTCTTCCTCAATCCCCAATTATTCTCAATTATCCTCTGTTTGTGTTATTTGATCGTGCGTTTGACTTTTTATTTGACTAAATCGTGCAAGCTCAAAACGCGTTTGTAAGTATAATTATTCTTGTGGGTTTTGATCATCGGCATCCACACATCAAAAGCCCTAAGATTAATCAGGTTATGGATGTGTGGATTGATCGATTGGGAAATTAGGGCTCGTTACATTGATTTGGGGATAAACTCTGATCGCGTATTGTTTATATTTAATTTTAAACAACAAACATCACAACCACTGGCCTAGGCCAAGTGGTTGTGACCTGGGTATGATACAGAAGGGAACCGGGTTCGAGTCCCGGCTACTACCCCCCTTTTTGTTCCTTTATTTTTTTAAAACAAAACTATTATATATATATATTAAACCTTTTAATCTTTTAAATTCATTTTAAAATATCAAAACTATTTTATAAATTCTAAAAAAATTATATTTGTTTAATCTGAGATAAAAGTGTTATTCACAATTTTTATTTTTCAAAAATTCATTTATTTAGTATTTATAATAATTAAATCATTTTTATACCATTATATTTATAAAAATCCATTTATATATCAAAACAATTTTATTAAATTCTCCAAAAATTATCCTGACTTTCTATAAAGTTAAACTTTACTGAAATAATTTTTAATTCAGTAAAATCATTTATTTTATATTTTTAATCAATTTTTGTTAGATTTAATCATAATTAAATCATAATAAATCCAATTTTCATCATTTTTGCACCAAAATTTTATACAAATTATTTTTAACCATTTAGAACAGAAATATGATTTTTAAAATAGAAATTCTTTAATTTTAGTATTTTTGAATATTAAAGTTAAATATTGGCTATTTATAATAAATAGATTTAATAATCTATTTTAAAGAAAATAATTTTATAAAAATTATTTTTACACTTTAAACACATTCTTGTAACCATCTTAAGTTTAAATTTCATAAAAAGATTTTTGGTTATTTATTTACTAAATTTCTCTCAATTGGCGAACATTTTAAATATTAATCAAACGAGCAATTATCCCCAATTCAAAGCCCTAGAACTTATACATTTGTAGACTTGATAGACTTAGACATATTTATTACTTCATTTTAGGGCGATACTTGATACATTTGGTCAACACATTTCTCAACAGATATAACATTTTACCAAGGTGAGTTTTACATAGCCCATTTTCTATTTATCACCATTTTTGGGGTGAAACATGTTACAACATTATGTATGCAATTCAATCATCAATGTGTCTATGTGTATTTCTATGTTGCATTATGTCTTGAACATGACTAGGGTAAGCACAATTCTAGCATAAACATTCATCAGCCAAACGGTATACATTGATAGATCTATTGAACTGACAATCCCACCCGGATACGTGCCTCCTACAAAGGTTGCGTGGGTGTTTGTTACTGCAATATAAACGAGTGAACCATGAGCGTATGGGATGTACCACAATACAACAGTCACAATGGTTGATTATGCACTTGATTTACTTCTAGTATGTTTTCACATATGGACTAGATTGCCATGACACATGAATTGCACAACAATTTTATTCGATTATCAAAACCTATGTAATTCTCACCAACTTTTGTTGACCCAAAATATTTTCAACTTAACATGTTTCAGGTTCTACTTGCTTGGAGATTTGAATGAATGCTTGAAGATGTGTGCATAGTTTTATTCAAATTATTGTACAAATTCTTAGAACAATTGTATGTAATTTATTTTAATCATTTATTGAAACTTATTAATTACCATGAGCTACTGAACAATCATCAATACGTGACATCCCGATGTTTCCGCCATCGGTTGGGGTGTTACAGATTGGTATCAGAGCCATGGTTATAGGGAATTAGGTTATTAGAAAAATAATCTAGTCTATAACCATAGGATTATAACCAGTATTTGCTTCTTTTACTTTCCATTCTCTATCTCCCTCCTACTTCTTATCCCTATTTTCATCCTTACAAGAAGGTTGCTCTCCACCATTGGATCTACTCTTAGACTAATAGGACAAAATCCTCAGGCTTAGCCTGAACCACCTTGAGATCTCGTCGAAGTTCTAGATTTTAATAACGAACACGTGCAATCTGGAAGGGTGAACGCCTGTATTCTGAGTCTTCTGTCTAGGCTGGCATTGCGCATATATCCCAATCAGACGAGGGACCCGGATGCCTACCTGGGAATTCTCGGGATGAGTGTTCACTTATAGGCTAAAGCATGTCTTCATATGTTATTAGAATTTGGAATCTTTGATAAGTCAACGTTTTCGTTTATTCGTTTTAATTAATGAGTAAATGATTACATTCCTTGTATCACCTCATTCATTTCATGCCCTCATTGTGTCCCTTACGGATCATGTCTCCACGTCGTAGCACTCGCAATAACAATGGTGAAAACCAAGAGGAAAGTAACAACAACCACAACACCAACCACGACAACAACAAAAACAACAAAGGTGTTGATGCCCGACTGGCTGCGATTATCCACAACCCTGCTCAGGTTACTAATCCTAATCTTCCTGGTAATTTCAACTATGGTCAATGCTATGAATGTGGAAACCCAAATCACTACCGTAACCGATGCCCTAAACTAAACCGAGATCAAGACCCTCCAGCTACTTAACAGCAAGTCCCACCATTTAAATGTTGTTTGCTTTTAATTCTATGTATTGACACTTTTTGGATTCAAGTAATAAATTCAAGTCTTATTATAACATCTGTGTGCATGCTTGTTTGAATGTGAACTGATTGCTATAACTATAATCATACTTGCTTACTTGTACAACAATTAGTTGACTACCAAACAACCTACTTAACGATTGGTAGAGTTCATCATGTCTTCCCACAGTCGGGAGAGGCCCTACCACCTGCTCAACGACTGGCGGAGACTATCAGACCTGCTTAATAATCAGTAAAGTCATAAAAGGACGCAAAACCCTAATGTAAGGTAAATTGGTAATTACGGTCCGGAACGTAATCATGAATTTACAGGTACGTTAAGGTAGTGTGAAATTTTATCAAGGTTTTCGGTAGTTGGCCAATTGTAACCCTGGTTTTCCCTTAACTTCGGGACGAAGTTTCTAAAAGTAGGGGAGACTGTAACATCGCGAAATTCGTTCTCAACTAGATACTTGAACCACCTTTATTTTCTTAATAATAATAATAATAATAATAAATAGTAATAATAACAAATGTTTTCAGATTTGTTTAAAAAAAAAAAAAACAAGTATAAAGCTTAATTTATACAAAGCTATAACCACAACCAAACCCAACCTCGCTTAACCTAAACTGCAGCCCACAAAGAGCAGCCCAGAAGCCCAAACCCGGCCCACGTGACCCCTCTCCCTTTCCCTTACTTTTAAAAAAAAAAATGGTACCATTCCCAGGATTCGAACCCGGATCACTCTCCACACACACACACGTTCACACCACCTGGACCACACACTTTTGTTGATTTTATATCAACTCTAATTATATATAACCACACTTTATTCCTTCCTTTGTCCTTTCTTCTTAGCGTGACAGCAGCAACAGCAGGTATTTTAATTTTTTTTTCTCTTTTCTTTGATTTAGCAATCAACACCCAATGTATGGTAAGTTTTCGTGATTTTCGGCCAATCATGACTCAGGCACACCTCAATTAACGATTAATGTTTACTAATTTGAACAAAAACGCGTCAAACATTAAACCCGGGTCAAAGATTTCCATTTCGAACGTGCGAGCCATCACACTATAAATTCACCATCTGCGAGCCATCCCAACTCGCCATTATCTCTTCCTCAATCCCCAATTATTCTCAATTATCCTCTGTTTGTGTTATTTGATCGTGCGTTTGACTTTTTATTTGACTAAATCGTGCAAGCTCAAAACGCGTTTGTAAGTATAATTATTCTTGTGGGTTTTGATCATCGGCATCCACACATCAAAAGCCCTAAGATTAATCAGGTTATGGATGTGTGGATTGATCGATTGGGAAATTAGGGCTCGTTACATTGATTTGGGGATAAACTCTGATCGCGTATTGTTTATATTTAATTTTAAACAACAAACATCACAACCACTGGCCTAGGCCAAGTGGTTGTGACCTGGGTATGATACAGAAGGGAACCGGGTTCGAGTCCCGGCTACTACCCCCCTTTTTGTTCCTTTATTTTTTTAAAACAAAACTATTATATATATATATTAAACCTTTTAATCTTTTAAATTCATTTTAAAATATCAAAACTATTTTATAAATTCTAAAAAAATTATATTTGTTTAATCTGAGATAAAAGTGTTATTCACAATTTTTATTTTTCAAAAATTCATTTATTTAGTATTTATAATAATTAAATCATTTTTATACCATTATATTTATAAAAATCCATTTATATATCAAAACAATTTTATTAAATTCTCCAAAAATTATCCTGACTTTCTATAAAGTTAAACTTTACTGAAATAATTTTTAATTCAGTAAAATCATTTATTTTATATTTTTAATCAATTTTTGTTAGATTTAATCATAATTAAATCATAATAAATCCAATTTTCATCATTTTTGCACCAAAATTTTATACAAATTATTTTTAACCATTTAGAACAGAAATATGATTTTTAAAATAGAAATTCTTTAATTTTAGTATTTTTGAATATTAAAGTTAAATATTGGCTATTTATAATAAATAGATTTAATAATCTATTTTAAAGAAAATAATTTTATAAAAATTATTTTTACACTTTAAACACATTCTTGTAACCATCTTAAGTTTAAATTTCATAAAAAGATTTTTGGTTATTTATTTACTAAATTTCTCTCAATTGGCGAACATTTTTAATATTAATCAAACGAGCAATTATCCCCAATTCAAAGCCCTAGAACTTATACATTTGTAGACTTGATAGACTTAGACATATTTATTACTTCATTTTAGGGCGATACTTGATACATTTGGTCAACACATTTCTCAACAGATATAACATTTTACCAAGGTGAGTTTTACATAGCCCATTTTCTATTTATCACCATTTTTGGGGTGAAACATGTTACAACATTATGTATGCAATTCAATCATCAATGTGTCTATGTGTATTTCTATGTTGCATTATGTCTTGAACATGACTAGGGTAAGCACAATTCTAGCATAAACATTCATCAGCCAAACGGTATACATTGATAGATCTATTGAACTGACAATCCCACCCGGATACGTGCCTCCTACAAAGGTTGCGTGGGTGTTTGTTACTGCAATATAAACGAGTGAACCATGAGCGTATGGGATGTACCACAATACAACAGTCACAATGGTTGATTATGCACTTGATTTACTTCTAGTATGTTTTCACATATGGACTAGATTGCCATGACACATGAATTGCACAACAATTTTATTCGATTATCAAAACCTATGTAATTCTCACCAACTTTTGTTGACCCAAAATATTTTCAACTTAACATGTTTCAGGTTCTACTTGCTTGGAGATTTGAATGAATGCTTGAAGATGTGTGCATAGTTTTATTCAAATTATTGTACAAATTCTTAGAACAATTGTATGTAATTTATTTTAATCATTTATTGAAACTTATTAATTACCATGAGCTACTGAACAATCATCAATACGTGACATCCCGATGTTTCCGCCATCGGTTGGGGTGTTACAGTGGGTCCGGTGGCGGTCAACCGGCGGTGACAGGTCCGCTAGCTAACTTGATTGCAAGCGGAATTGGCATCGGAGATAGTTGGGCATTTCCGTCACAGGATTTTATGACGCCGGTTGGGCAGGGGTTGCCACGGGTTGATCTCGACTATGTTAGTGATTTTCATTACCATCCCCCGCATAATTCGTGTGACGAAGGACCTTCAAGCCGGCCAGGACCTTCGACCGCACTGAATTTAAACCTCTTTCCCGACGATCAGTACGGGAATCAAGGACCACCACCCAACGATGAAACACAAACCCAACACCAACCACCAAGAAGGCAATCCGAACGTCTTATGAATCAGGCTCCCACGGACTTTACGAACTGGTTTAACTTGTAAACATGTCTTAATTACTGTTGTTGTAACATTTATTTTGGTGTATGTATATGAATATATGAATCGTTAAGCCACATGTGATTCAAACATTGATAGGAGAAACAACCACTAAAATTAAAATCCAAATACAAGCGTTAAACACTAAAACAAGATCACATAATCATTTTTCAAAAAACTCACTATGTTGAAAACGGGCCAGGCTGCCATTTTTGGGGCTCTGTACAGTCTGGCAAGGCCTGCCAGTCAGGCAGCCGGACTTTCGGACGCGTTTCCCTTGGCTAATACACGGGTTTCGCACGAAGTTCGGGCTGTTTTCGGGTCTCCGAGGCCTGATCCCGGTGGCCCGAAAACGGCTAAGAGGTCATTTTTCAAAATACTCACTATGTTGAAAACGGGCCAGACTGCCATTTTTGGGCCTCTGTACAGTCTGGCTGGGCCTGCCAGTCAGGCAGCCAGAATTTCGGACGCGTTGCCCTTGGCTAATACACGGGTTTCGCACGAAGTCCGGGCCGTTTTCGGGTCTCCGGGGCCTGATCTCGGTGGCCCGAAAACGGCTAGGAGGTCATTTTTCAAAATACTCACTATGTTGAAAACGGGCCAGGCTGTCATTTTTGGGCCTCTGTACAGTCTGGCAGGGCCTGCCAGTCAGGCAGCCGGACTTTCGGACGCGTTGCCCTTGGCTAATACACGGGTTTCGCACGAAGTCCGGGCCGTTTTCGGGTCTCCGGGGTCTGATCCCGGTGGCCCGAAAACGGCTAGGAGGTCATTTTTCAAAATACTCGCTATGTTGAAAACGGGCCAGACTGCAATTTTTGGGCCTCTGTACAGTCTGGCAGGGCCTGCCAGTCAGGCAGCCTTATTATCTTACTGTTCATTTTAATACTACTAGTATTATTACTAGACGTTTTCTAAAATAAAAGTAAATACATGTAATAATGATAGATTTATTTAAAACAAATAATACAAATTTATTTAACAACTATTTTTCCAAACTAGTCATTCAAACTATACAATCTACCGAGTTACAAGACAATCTATTTCCGAGATCACCAATTCCAATATTCTACCACCGTTTCTTGTTGCAGAGTTCATTAAGTTTTTGTTTCGCACCTTCCATCACAATTGCTTTATAGAAATTAACAATTGCTTTATTGAAGTCAACTACAGCTTGTGGACCCAGAAACTCGTTCTTCCAGTCAGCGGGAACTCAGGACCGCATTCAGATTCAAACCCATCTGAATCATACAGAGGAACGTCAATCAACCTGTTGAACATGTGTACCAAATCTTAAAGGTACCCATGATCAACCCAGGCTGCCCTGCCATAGTAGCACGAGCAAGAGCAGCTACATCCGATGTCGCCGACGTCGCTAATCACATGATGCGATTCGTCAACACCGGATGGCCTTGCGCTACAGGCTTTGCCTGGAAAGTCGACCCCCCTAAAGAGCCCGTTGGAATGTCTGGGTGTGGTAGTCTAGAGATTGAGACTACCAATGACAACCAACTCTCTAATATTATAAACTACAGTGACAATGTTGCATTCTACACGTGTTATACCACGTGTGGATGTAACATCGATCCAAGTAGTTTCATGTGGATGTAACACCGATTCAAAGACACCGCTTTTTTGGACCCCAGAAAAGCGATGCCAAGCAGGGATGAGACAGGAGAGGATGCTTTTAAGCACGACTCATCCCCGCCCAAAACTGTTAAAACTCCATGTGGATGTAACATCGACCCAATATCAATAAAAAACCGTACCCTCCAGAACAATTGCGGGAAAAGTATTATATCTCATATTGGTATTTTGTTTAGTTTTCTACAATTTTGTTGTAAATGGGATTGAGATATGTGGTGTTGTAAATGGGATTGAGATATGTGGGAATGATATAAGGTATTTGTGTTGTAAATGGGATGGAGGGAATGGGAAGATGGTCGTTGCCTTATATACAAATGGTGACTCTATCTCAATCGGCGGCATCAAAGAAGAAATTTGGATTGGCGGCATCAAATACACCAATCCAATTGGCGGCATCATTGAACCAAAGATCTCATTTGGCGGCATCACTATTTTTTTGCAGATTTTCTTTGATGCCGCCAATCCAATTGGATACATCACCATTTTTAGTTTTTTCACCCAATACCCCTCAAATGTAATTTGTAAAATAATAAACCCCTATTTATGAAAATGATTCCTCAAATGTTAGAAAAATTTAAGGGCCAATTTTTAAATAAAAAACAATTTAATTGCATACAAAAAAAAATACTTATTGTCAAGTGTAAATCAAGCTGATGAAATTGACACCTATAAATAAAGTTAAAGTGAATCTAAATTAAAGTTTATTTAAATAGGTTGAATCCAAAGAAATTAGAAATTTTATATCATTCTATTAGGATCAAATACACAGTGAAAGAAAAATAGGAAGTCGTAGGAAGGGTATCAAACGGACTCCGATTGAACTCATTCAAACGGCATTGGAACCGTCTCATCAAACCCTACAATGTTAGTTTTTAGGTCTTCGCTTTTTTGGATTTTTAGCTTGTGGTTTTTAAAATATATGTTATATCATTGTGTCTTTTATGTAGCATTGTGTCTTTTTCTTATTTTCATCATTGTGTCATTTTTGCAATTCGTTGTCTTTTTTTCTTCTGCATTGTGTTATATTTTATGGCTCGTTGTGTCATATTTCGTGATCTATTGTGTTTTTTTGTATCCTTCTCACCCTTTTTATTTTTGTTATAGAGTGTAAAATAACTTAACCCTGATATGTAGTTGGTTAAAAATAATGTTGTAGCAATGATAGATGTGTTGGTGAAGGTTAAAAATAATGTTGGAAGGTGTCACGTGATGTTGTAGCAACGATATGTAATCAGTTAAAAAACATGTGATCAGTTAAAAATAATGTTGTAGCAATGGTAGATGAGGTGTTGGTGAAGGTGGAAAGAGTCGTAGCGTCATGTTTTTGTTGAATTTCTTCGCTATTTAAGAATTGACCTTAAAAACTTGAGAGGATTTATATAAACTAAAATCATTTTTCAAACCAAACACATGTTATCGTTTTGATTCAGATTCTAATTCAAATTCTAGAACTTAAACAGATAAAACACAATGAACATATCTGCTTTGAATTTTATCGAAATAAATGTCATGTAAATAGAAATCGGACTTCTTTTTGTATCCAACCTTAAGGGTCAAGTTATTCTACACAAGGTAATAAAAATGAGAAGGGTGAGAAGGATACAAAAAACACAATAAATCATGAAATATGACACAATGAGCCACAAAATATAACACAGTGCCAAAAAATATAACACAATGTTGAAGAAAAAAGACACAATCAATTGAAAAAATGACACAATGATGAAAATAAGAAAAAGACACAATGGTACATGAAAGACACAATGATATAACGCATATTCTAAAAACCACAAGCTAAAACCTCAAAAAAAACGAAGACCTAAAAACTCACGTTGTAGGGTTCGATAAAACGGTTCCAATGCCGCTTGAATGAGTTCAATCGGAGTCCGTTTGATACCCTTCCTACGACTTCCTATTTTTCTTTCACTGTGCATTTGATCCTAATAGAATGATATAAAATTTCTAATTTCTTTGGATTCAACCTATTTAAATAAACTTTAATTTAGATTCACTTTAACTTTATTTATAGGTGTCAATTTCATCAGCTTGATTTACACTTGACAATAAGTATTTTTTTTGTATGCAATTAAATTGTTTTTTATTTAAAAATTGGCCCTTAAAATTTTCTAACATTTGAGGAATCATTTTCATAAATAGGGGTTTATTATTTTATAAATTACATTTGAGGGGTATTGGGTGAAAAAACTAAAAATGGTGATGTATCCAATTGGAGAGTTTGTGTTGATTGGTAAAGAACTCATCGCTGGTGTGTTGAGAGATAGAAGTTTTTAAATTGTTGTTCTTAATAACTCAATAGACGGATGGCGCCAATGAAGAAACACTAGTCTAATAATCAAAATATAACAATGATAATGAACTAATAATGCAAAGGAACGAACTTCTTATTTATCAGGACAAGATACAAGACGCTGTTATAAGATTATTACAGCGTTTCGACTATAATCTATCTCTCACAGCTCTCTATATGAATTCTCTTCCTTCGTTTTCGATCCCTTCTTCTGGTGACGAAGGGAGGTATTTATAGGCTGCTTAGGTAGCCTGTGATTGGCTGTGAGGAGCATGGCAGCTGTCTTGTACGATTGTGGCCGTTGTCATTTTCTGCGCTGTCTTCTTTCGATTGGTCCACGTGTCCTGACGTCGTCCTTTTCGTCCTTTTCTATACCTCGTACTGGCAGGAGATCGTGGAGCAGGGTGCTCTGGCCTGTGATTGGCTGTTGGCTCTGCTCCTGTCGGGTGATATTTGTCCTTTTTTGCTGTTGCGTGCGCCGTCTTCCAGAACGCCACGTCATATTACTGTGCTGACGTGCGCGCGGGTTTCCTTCCTGTGCGTGTGCGGGTACCTATCTCTTCATATCCTAACCCCCAACCTTAACCCTCCGGTCCATGTTATGCATGTCGATTTTTCAAAATATTTCTCAAATACGCGATAATTATCAAATGAGAGATGAAAAAGTTAAAGATTTTCAACAAATCTCAAAAGCAAAAGCATTTCAAGAACGTACATCCTCAAATCATCACCAAGTGTCAAGGCACATAAACAGGCAGCATCTCATCTTCTATTTGTTTGATGAAGCTTACAAATGACACTGTAGCTAAAGGGGGAAAAGGGAGTAAACACAAAGAAAAGAACATGTACCCAAACTCACTTCTACTAAACTCATCACACAAACCACCCTTCACCTTTCTAATTTTCCCTAGCAATTTCTTATTTTTTTTTTAAATATCAGTTTATTATAACAAAAAAAAAATCATAACTTAAAACTGTTATTTACTTTAATTAAATAATTGTCTGTTTTTTATTCTTAAAGAACCACATATTAAAGTAAAGGCTTACAAATTGTATAAAGAGAGGAAACAAAACATACATTCCTCAATTCTAAACCATCAAAGCTAGATGAAGACATCAAAATCAACAAGATTCCTACCTCTCCTCCTGCTTCTTCTCTTTTCAGGTTTATATCCATCCTTAACACTACTATTTTTTTTATAGTCCAACATTAGCTAATTTGTATTTTGATGGTTCAACAGCTTGCTCAACCAAAACCGCAATGATGGGTTTTGCTCGGGCTATAAGAATCCCGGAACACACATGTGAAAAGAGGTTTAACGAGAGGAAATGTGAACCCGAGAGATGTCAGCATCAATGTACCAAAAGAGAGCCATTTGGTGTAGGGAAATGCAATGGTAACATGTGTGTTTGTTCATATTATTGTAAGTTACCCCCTATGTGACCAATTATTGTTTTCACTGGCTTCATATATGTAAGGCTCCCTGTTCTGAAAATAAGATCTTTGGACTGTGTAGGGAGCCCAAAATCTACTTTATGTTAAATATGTAATCTTTTAAAAGTTAGATATTTGCATCTTTAAATTCATGAAACCAGCTTATGCACAAAGACAGATAGAAAGATAAACATCTATGTACCATAAGACTGAATGGCATGCAACCCATATTATATTAAACACGATTATATCAGATGTAACAGCTTCGACCCGTTTACCTAAACAGATAAATTGGGTTGAAAGTTGCCAAAAATGTATTCAAATGCAAGTTTCTGTAATTATTTTCATAAGAACATTAATTATTTATAATAAATAAAAAAACATGCCAAACGGTTGACAAATTATGACACAACATGAATATAACACGAAAAAAATCAGGCTTTGGATTGTCATATCTAACACATTTAGTAAAACGTCACGTCCAGTTGACGTGTTTAGTTACAAGGCTCGTGATCTAGCGTTTAATTGTGTTTGATCAAACATGTCAAATTGCAATCATGTACAATAACCCATTTAACACATTCATAACACCACCACCACCCAATTAACATGTTTACAGCCTAATTATTACACGTCAACCCGTTAATGACATGTTTTGCTAAATGGGTTAAACAAGTATTGCTCTGGTTACGCAATTTTAAATATGTCCGGGTCATGTCGTTCAAAAACATAAAACATTATGTTTGGGTTTGGTTGAAGTTTTAATCACACAAAATATGGGTCGTGTTCAGGCTGAACGATTCAACCCATCAACCGGAAACTCGTCAAACCGGCCAATCCAACACGTCAACACAATTCACCTCCCTAGTACTACCGAGTAGCTTGGTTTAAAAACGCGCGAGGCGCTCCGAGGCGTTTTGGGTCCAAAATCCGAAGCGCGGGGCTTAAAGCGCGAGGCGAGAGCTTCACGTATAGCATAAAAAAAATTATAAAAAAATATTTATATATGTCAATATGACATTTTCTACATGTTAATCAATCATGAGCACAAAAACATGATTATAAAACACACTTGAACACTTAAAAAGCATATTCAAAACATAAAAACGACGAGGCACTACTGTAGCGGGCCAAATAAAGCACTTTAAAAGGTTTTTTTTGGCTGAGGCGCTACTGTAGCGCTACTGTAGCGCGCGCCTCAAGCGCCCGAAGCGGCGCTTCATGTAGTTCAGCGCTTTTTGGCAAAAAAAGCGTTTTTCTTGGAGCCTCGCGCCTCAAACGCTTAAAGCGCGCCTGAGGCGCGCTTTTTTAAACCAAGCCGAGTAGTGACAGGTCGGTCAACTGTCTCCTAACTTTGCTATACATAGTCCATACGAAAGAAAAGTATGTTTATGTGCGAATGCCAGGAAACCAAAAAAATGACCAAACTGGAACATGTGAAAGGAAGCAAATAGTCATTTTGTTGTAACATCACATTACAAGATACTAATACTTTCGGTCCATGTTAAAATGGCACTAGTATGAAGCCTTGAATTACATTCATGGGATCATTGATAAGAGCAAATACCTTGCTGTCAGCTGTATAACCACTGCCAGCCTCATTGCATTCATTGAATCTACGCCATTGACTAGGGTCAATCCTGAACTGAAGTCCGCAGTATTTTCACGTCATGAATTGGCCTGAACAGAACAAGAAAGTTAAATAACAAGAATTAGAGTTTAATTTTTCTATAATCCTGCATAGTGCAGAAATGTGTGTACAATAACGACAGTATGTGATCTTGGACAAGGTCAAGTCAAGCACATGTTTGATAACAGCATTGATTTGTTTCTTTTTAGTTATCTGATGAATATAAATGTCCAATAACAAATCTTCAAAATCACTTGTTTGGGTCACAAAAGCTCTTGTTCCAACCACATTCAGCTCACTAAGCATACTTTACGGCCAAAACAATTAATTCTTTTAAGAGATTTTAAAGGAGTTAGAAGTTAGAACAAGTTGGTCACGAGCTAAAAATGGGAAAAAGCTAGGGGTGTTCATCGGGTTTGGTTTTCGGTTATCGGGTTATTCGGGTTTTCAGTGTTGAAAATATTACCTGATAACCGACCCAATATAGTTAAATGGTTATCGGTTATGGGGTTAATCGGGTTCGGGTTTTTTAGGTCGGGTTAAATGGTTATCGGTTAAATGGTTCGAGTGTTTGAGTTACATATTTTTAGCCATTCGGGTTGCGTATTTATTTATATCCATTTGGGCTACAATATGTGTAAAATAAAATCACAACATGGGTTATAATATTAAGTTGCAAATTTGGCTACAAAATCACTACTCCGATATACATACAAATATGGAAACTAGATCATTTATTTTTTTTTTGAATTGTTCGGGTCATTCGGGTCAACCCGAATTATAAAAAACTAATCCGAAGACCGACCCTAAAAACTCTAGTCGGGTTCGGGTATGCACTTAATCGGGTTCGGGTTAATCGGGTAAGGTGCTTTCCCAGGTCGGATCACTTTGGGTTCGATTCGGTTATTGGTTATCGGTTAAAAAGAACACCCCTAGAAAAAGCTACTTGGCTCTATATTAATTAAAATATTTTCTACCATCTCTAGAATCACATGTTTGGTTCATTGAAACTAGGGGTGTAAATGACACGTAGCGGCTCGGGATCGGCTCGGTAAAAAGCTCGAACGAGCCGAGCCTTAACGAGCCCGAGCCCGAGCCTGAAATATGGCTCGTTTAGTTATCGAGCCCGAGCTCGAGCCCTAGATACAAAGCTCGATTGGGCTCGCAAGCCTTAACGAGCTAGAGCCCGAACCCGAGCCCGAGCCTAAGTTACAGCCGAGCCTAAGTTATAGCCTTAACGATTGGGCTCGCGAGCCTAAGTTACAGCCGAGCTTTTGCGAGCTCGAGCCGAGCTTTTGAGCTCGTTTGAGATTCTCAAATCACCTCGAGCCGAGCCGAGCCGAGCCGAGCTCGAGCTTTGGATTTTACTAGCGAGCCGAGCTCGAGCTCAAGATTGTAGGCTCGAACCGAGCCGAGCTCGAGCTCGAGCTTCACAAAACCTTAACAAGCCCGAGCCGAGCCCAGTCAGGCTCGGGCTCGGCTCGGCTCGTTTACACCCCTAATTGAAACTCATGTAGTCATGTTCCGATCACCTTTTGCTCACTAAGCATACTTTATGTCCACGACCATTATTTCTTTCGAGTTAGTAGGTTTGTGGACTGTGTTTGATGATCTCAAATGGGTACAAATCAAAACACTTAGCTAAAGAAGTAAAGGGAGAAAGTGTCAAAGAACATTCAATACTTCAATCTATTTTAGTTCATAGAGCTTCCTAAATCATTTTACTCGAAGATGTAGGTTACTGTTCTAATACCATTGCTTTCGTCGTCATCATCATCATTAAATGAAGGAACAAGTCAACCTGACCCAACACAGGTATAGTCGACCACACTATAAAACAACATGTTTGTCACTTTCGACCCCCTATGTTTAAAAATGTGTGCATCATAAGCGCATAACGAACGCATCATATGACATTGTGGTGAGAACGTAATCCAACCCAAACCCATTTTGAGTCGTAATCCAACCTAAACCCTTCAGATTTGTAACCAAAGCCAGCCCACTCTACCCATCCATCTCGCCGCCCCTAACATTTACCCTTAAGTAGTATTTTTGTTAAATCACTTCCTATATTTGACCAAAAGGAAAAACCAGTGTGAAATATATGGTCAGGCTTTATAGCATGAAATATGATGGCTATAAAAATTACATCATGTTAACGGCCAAAGGCCATTTTACTTGGAAGTGCTAAAAACGACAATAAAAAAGCTTGAGAAAGCTACCGACCTGTCAGTATTATCAGTCTGAACACTACCAAGTCTCTTGACAATCTCCATTCCTCTACACACTCTTCCAAATATTGTGTGCTTTCCTGCCAATTATAATGACATGTTAAAATTAAACAAACAACGCTATAATTTTAAGTATTGAAGATTGCATGGATGAAGAACAGATAATCGGAAAATCAACGGAAAGTTTAACAAGAAGCCTTTATGCCTTATCAACTCATTTTTGTAACTCAATTTCAGCAAATACAGGAGTTTACCATGGGGTAGAAGCTGATAGCTCTCCAAAAACACATTTATAAATATATAACAGACGAGCTAAGAATTCAAAAAATAATGGAAATTATTCATACTGATGTGTTCAATCTGGTACAATGTAAAGTGCATAGCTTGACAAGAACATGAACTGATTAACGTTTCATCATTATCATTATTGATTAGATGCTACTTGTAAAAACTAAAAACTGATATGAACAACAATGCTCATATTAGGCATTTGATTGATGATTCAGAAAGATAAACTCATCAACCTAAAAAAGAAGAAACAAAGTAATCACAATAACAACTTAGCAGAAGAAAAATGATTACCATCAAGCGATGGAGCTGGTGCCAATGTGATAAAGAACTGACTTCCATTCGTATTTGGACCAGCATTAGCCATAGATAAGATACCAGCTCCAGTATGCTTTAACTTTGGGGTGACCTCATCCTCAAACTTTGAACTTCAACAACAGACAATCATGTCAACATAACACTCAAATTTCTGGAACCAAGAACAAATTTACAACAATAAACTCAAATTGTCTCTGGGCAATGGTATACACCCGAACAAATCAATGCATCCTTTAACATAAAACCTAATTTGACCTTTGACATTCATTTCTCATAACATAAACATAAGCTTTTATACAATAAAAATTGGGTGTATTTAAGTTGATTCTAGAAAGCATCAACTATGAATTCCATCAACTTGGTTTAAAAAAGTGTGCCTAGGCACAAGGCAACCTAAGGCGCGTAGCCTTGCGCTTCAGACTACAAAAAGCGAGTGTACAAAAAGCGCACTTGATGCACAAAAAGCACGAGGCTTAGTCTTGTGTCACACCTTTCGTACACTCGTACAGGGAAGGTTTTGTGCATTAAGATGGTGTACATACGGGCCATTTATATATTAAACCACATATGGTGCTTATTCAGTTATTTGTTTCTAAATTTTGGGTAACTAATGTTAGAAACCTATGAGAATAAATAAAAAAAAATATATAAATAAGCTGCGCCTTGGGGACTAAAAGCGGATCGCTTTTGCCCCTTGATTTAGACTCTATTGCATAGGTATGTGATGCATAAACGGAAGCAGAATCAAATGGCTCAGTGAGCATTCATAATCTTTCGCCTCAAAAGGTTCAAGAAGAAAGTTCCTATAAAAAGCGCACAGAAAATCAACATGAGGCGCAGTCTTGACGGCGATGCACACCTTTCATACAGAATAATCTTGTTCCTCAGGATGTTACATTTAGCTTTTAAGATTGTACATATATTTCATTTACATACTAAAACCATATCTATAGTGCTTATTTATGTCTAAATTTTTGGTAACTAATTGGTAGAAACCTACAAAAATTAATTAATAATTTTATAAAATTATATAAATAATGTTCGCCTCGGAGACTAAATGCGTTGCAGCTTAACGCCTCAGCATCGTTGCATCTAACGCTGTTTTAAAACCTAGAACATCAATAACCTGAAATCTAACAAAGTAACATTGAAATAAAACAGAAACTTACCCATAAATAGATTCACCACCTCTTCCAGTCCCAGTGGGATCCCCTCCTTGAATAATAAAATCCTTAATAATTCTGTGAAACTTAACGTTGTTGTAGTAGCCTCTACGAGCTAGTTCGATGAAGTTTTTGCAGGTCCTAGGTGCGTGCTTATCGTACATCTGAGATATATTAAATTTGTGTTGGAACTGTTTGAGAAAAGGTTAAAAATAATAAGTGTAGATTTATATATTTATTTACCTCGACGGTGAAAGAGCCCATGGATGTTTCCAGAGTTACCTCTGGAGGACCTCCTTCTGCTCCTGGCATGGTCGATTGCAATGGCGGAGATATTACACTGGTGATATGATTGTTTGGATTCGACCAGAGTTAGGGTTTATGTTAGGGGACGTGTGCAGTGCCAATTTACTTCATGAAATAGTTTTTTTTTTTTTTTTTTTTTTTTTTTTAAGGCATCACTCCATTCAAAATAAAATAGATGAAAATAAAGGGTTGGGTTATTCTACAAAGGCTACAAAAAATGAGAAGGGTGAGAAGCCACTAGAAAATGACATGTGTCCAATGGATTAACAAGTGGGAGGGGTAATTTTGTCAAAAACATATGCACATGCAAGTCACATGCCATTTCCACCTTCATTTTTAAATGCCCGTAACTTTTTTATACGTCATCCGTTTTTAAAAAAAATTATACCATAAAACTGAGCGTCTTTTTATCTTTAATATGAGTACCATATTGCTATACTTTTGAAAAAAAATCCAAAACCCACTTGCGCAAGACACAATGGAATGTAAAACACAATGAACACCAATTAAATATAGGGTATAAAACACAATCAAGAGTCTAGTAAAACACAATGGACGACATACTAAAGACACAATGAATAGAAGACTAAAACACAATGAATACTTTTGAAAAAAAAAAGTTGAAAACCCAGTTGCGTAAGACACAATGGATGACATACGAAAGACACGATGAACAGAAGACTAAAATATAATGAATACTTTTGAAAAAAAAGTTACAAACCCAAATGTGTAAAACATAATGGACGACATATAAAAGACACAATGAACAGAAGACTTAAACACAATGAATAATAGACTCTACACAATGAACAACATAATAAAACACAATGTACATCTAAATACAAAACTCATTTGCGTAAAACACAATTAAAAGCATACTAAAAACACAATGGACAAAGTTAAATCATGTGTAGACTAAAAAAACATAAATAACATATTTATAAAGCACACATGCATACTATAACACAATGAACGAGCAGAAAGACACAACGGAGAAGAAAACTCATTTAGCACAAAAAAAAATTCAATTTTAATGTAGCAATGTGGTACTCATATTAAAGATAAAAAAACGCTCGTTAATATGGTGAAATTTTTTTGAAAAAAAAATGTCGTATGAAAAAGTTATAGACGTTTTAAAATGATGGGGGAAATTGACATGTGCATTGCATGTGGAGAGAGAAAGTCAACAAATGTAGTTTTCCTTTTATGCCCTTCCTCTAATTTATTATTTATTCTTTTCAAACAAACTAATCTCAACCCTTCAAATATATGATCAATGGATCACAATCCTTCTCACCTTTCCTAGAAAAAGTGTTTTGTGTATTTGATCCTAACCCTGAAAATAAAATAAAGAAAAAGATAAAAGGGGAGAGAGAAACTCACAGGTATCAGCCCGTTAACTACAATAAGATTTTGGTTCACAGGACCACTACCAGTATGGGTGACGATAATGTTACCATGCTGGTAGTAGGGCACCCGTGATCAATTCTGGTGGTGCCCCGTCCCGCCTTAGTGTAGTAACGTCAACTGTACTAGTAACTATTGTTTGGCTCTCCTTATTTCCACATCCACTTGTGACTCTTCTAAAAAGTCATAAATTATTTTAAAAGTGTTTGGGTGATCGTTTAAAAAAGACTTTTTAGGTTTAAATAAAGTGAAAAGATGTTGAAAAAGAGATAAGTTTTAAGTTAGGAATGTGTGAGTTTTTTAAAAAGGAGACAAAGAGGTGGAAAATAGATAAGTTACAAGTATATCCAAACATGTCTTATACCTTATTTTGTGGGCTTGATCTATTTCTACCTACGGTTTCTATTTTCACCCCTTCAAAGCGTCTTGCTATCTCGCTATGGCCATAGCGAGTCGCAATAAGTCACATCATGGTACGAGGTTGACTGAAAGTCTAAAAAAAGCAACCCTAAGCGCCCCGCTATGACTATAGCGAGACGCTTTGGGGTAAGAGAGATGAATATGGACATCTGGGTGGGTGGGTGTTGGGATTTGTGTTGAGAGGGTTTTGGTTTGGGTTATTTTTGGGGTTTTGAAGTGTTTTTTTTTTTTTGTAAGTTTTTTTTGATATTTTTTTATTTAATTGCTATAATATTTTTTTTAACAAAACAAAGTAATAACCTAATCAAACTATCATTAACCAAAATAAAAATTCTACCTTTCTAGATTCTACCATCCGTCTGCTGCTGCTTCTGCGGCTGAAAGTCTGCAGCCAGAGGTACTCCCGGCGCTATCTATAGGCCTGTAAATGAACTGAACGTTCATGAATTGTTCATGAATTGTTCGGCGGGAAGTTCGTTTATGTTCATTTATTTATGTTTGCTTATGTTAGTTCATTTGTGTTCGTTTATGTTCGTTCGTTTATTTTTGTTCGTTTAATTAAACTTTACATTATTTTTATTATTTATTTCTTTTTTATTAAGTAACCTTAATTCATATTATACTATATACAATAAATTTGATATGTTTTAAAAACTTAAACCTAATTCTAACATTCTAAACATATCAGCCGCTCTCCACACTTCACAGCTCCACCTCCCTTCTTCTCCGCACTCTACAGCCCTACCTTCTTCCACTTCCCGTTGACCACCTCCAAAGCACTTTCTCCACTCTCCAGCCTCCTACCTCCACAGCGCCGCAAGTATGACCCACCTCTTATCGTTTTTTTTTTCTATATAGCTTTGTGGGTTTTATCATTTACCACGATTAGAAGCTAGGCATATGCCATCCACCATTGATTGTTTTGGCTAAAGCTGGTTGTTGTAAGTTCATTATTTTTCCAGTTATAGGTAGCTCATCTTATACATGGTCTTAATTGGTGTTTGTTTATGTTCATTTGTGTTCATTTATATTGATCATTTGTGTTCGTTTATGTTCATGAACTGTTCATTTAGGTTTAAATGAACGAACATAAACGAACACGAACACGACAAAATTCTTAATGAACGAACATGAACACAAAAATGTGTTCGATTATGTGTTCGTGTTTGTATTCGTTCGGTTCGTTTATAGGCCTAGCTATGTCTAAGATGATCGGTATATCCCCGGCTGCTGGAAAGGGCACCAGGACAAACGGGGTCTAGCTGCCGACAGACCGGAGCCGAACACCCCGGTCCGGAAACTCGAGCAAGATCCGCATGCTCTGTGCATTGACCTCACCAATGGGGGTCAATCGGATCTTGGGCGACAGCTGCCCGTCATCCTCTGGGACGTGGCCAGGAGCGCGCACAATGACGGTGATGAACGCCTCACCATAGATATGTGAGAGAGCATGGCGCTTGTACGCAGTCTTAAAGTACTCCACCAGGCTCACGGATAGGTCGCACGACCGCCTCATAACTAAACGATATAAAAAGAAAAGGTCAGTGGTGTTAATCTTCTCCCGGCTGTACCCCCGTGTTGCGATAGAAGTGGCGATCGCACGATGCAAGTATATGTGTAGGGGGGTCCCTAAGTTTGCTTGCCTTCGCCTGAGCTTTCCCAAAGTGGGAAGTGGTGAAGAACCTCCAAAAACTGACCAGGGTCTGCCTGTTCAACTGCGTGATAGCATCCTGGTACAACGAAGTATCAATCTCCGGGAGTAGGTACAACCCCGAAGTGACCACGAACTCCTACAAAAAAAAATTGTAAATATTAAAAAGTTTTTGTAAATTTAAATATTTGTAAAATAATAATGAAATCATAGATAAATGAAATAACTAACCTCATAGGTCATCTCCCGCCACACCGTCGCTAATTGAAATTTGATGGGGGCAAAAAGGCCGATCTGGGTGCTCCACGAAATCCGCGGGCCTATCTAAAACCTCGAAGGCAGAGATAAACTCGACCGTCAGCTCCCGGTATGTCATACCCTCAAATTCCACATGCGAGGTTTTACCGCGAGGCGCGTGACACACCAAGATCTTAGTCAACGATCATAATAAACATACAACAAACATGCATTCATATATATATTTTTAAAACCAAAATATCATGCTTTGAGCCGTAAACCAGCAGCGGAAGCATTTCTTGTTTACAACCAAAAGACATATCATTGTTTACAAATCATTGTTTAATATGCTTCAAAATGTTAGACGCTGTGCATGACTTACATGTGATTAGGAAAAGTCAACTAGTGATTAGGAGAGTCAAACTAGTGAATAGAATTGTAATCACTAGTAAAATGGGGAATAGGATTGTAATCGCTAGTAAAAATGGGGAATAGGAGCTACTCGCCTGTTGTATCAGGCGAATAGGCTGTAATCGCCTGATACATCAGGCGATTGGTGTTCTATTCGCCTGTAGCTCTGCTGTCGCGCGTTTTCGTGCGTTAAACCCTCCAAATCAGATCCGAAACATGTAAAAACACCCAACATCAAACCTAAACCATTTACCAACCCATTCCAATAAAAAAAACCCAATTTATCTCTGCTCTAACGGCCTCGGTGCGATTATTTCCTAAAATGGCAAAGTACTGGGTTTCATTAACTATGAAATCTTTCCTTAAATAGTAAAGATCAGATTGCACTTCCTACAACTTGCAATTCATCATCCCTATGTTATAACATCATTCTAGCATGAATCCTAACCATAAACAAGCAATGAATCATATCATAACATCCTAATTCTTCAAGAATCACCCAAATGGGTCAAAATGTATACTTTCATCTAAACACTATAACAATAGCTTAAACTCGTAGATAATCATCCTAACAACTCCTACACATCAGAAGTACATCAATTTCATGGAAACAATCATGTTATAATCACCAAAAATCATCATATGCATCAATACTTCACATATAGCAAGTATTATGGTGTAGACTTGTTTTAGAACTAATTTCCAAGGTTTTTAAAGACACATTCTTATCAAAACAAGGTCTGGACTTTTGGGGAACCAAAACAATAATATTACAAAGGTTTGGGATGAAGAACACGCCTTGGATTTTATCAAAGAAAGGTGTGTAAGCTTGGAAATGGTGAGTTTTGGAGCAAAACAAGTTCCAGAGATGTTTCAAGGTGTGTGGGAGGCTTAGGATCAGTTAGGGTTGCACAAATGGTGTTTGGGGAGTCAAGGGTTGTATTTATAGGTGTTTTGACTCGTGCACATCAGATCAGGCGAGTAGGGAAGCAGTTCAGGCGAGTAGAGCTTCTAATCGCCTATATACTGGCGATTAGAAGCTCTAATCGCCAGTAAGTCCTCCTATTCGCCTATATAAGTGGCGATTAGGAGCCCTCCTGGTTCCTAATCGCCAGTATGGTTCCAGGATGGGTTTTTAGCGCGTTAAACACTATTTTAACACATATAAACACGTATTCACATACCGACAAGTCACATAATGATTACAAACACATAATGCACGATAACTAACACGTTTACATCCGTTCACCAATTCCCAGGACTCGAGACTCGCGTGTGTGCGTTAAACCCGGTGATTCCACGAATCACCAATCCTTGTACACATGGTTATGGACCGACTCCCGATGATCCCGCGGATCATCGTAACGACTCCCGGTGATTCCCAGAATCATCGTAACGACTCGACTGACCCAGTTAAGTATGTAGTATGCATGACTCGCTAAGGTAGACTTACTAGTTTAGTCAATGTTACTAACCTGAGTTTGTCGGGTGTCACATCATCCTCCCGTTGAAAGAATTTTCGTCCCGAAAATTGCTCAAGGCCAAAAAGGAAGAGACAAAAGAGAAGAAAATTTTTTCCGGTTGCCACATCATCCCCCTGTTGAAAGGAATCTCGACCCGAGATTCATTCAGCTTCAGTAGAGACATGTCTTGATTCGAACGCGCGCTTAGGAAATAAATGGGGATACTTAGCTTTCATCTGATCTTCCCGTTCCCATGTGAACTCCGGTCCACGATTTGAGTTCCAACGAACTTTGACAATGCGGATTTTACTCCGAGGAAGGCTACGGATCTTATAGTCGAGAATTTCAACCGGTTCTTCCACAATACGCAGACGATCATCCACCTTGATCTCTTCGAGGAACAACCAAAGATTCATCCGCCAGACACTTCTTGAGATTAGAGACATGGAAGACATTATGAATATTACTGAGTTCAGCTGGCACATCAAGCCTGTATGCTACCGGTCCAATCCGTTCCAGAATTGCGAACGGTCCCACATACCGAGGATTCAATTTGCCCCGCTTCCCAAAACGTATAACGCCCTTCCACGGAGATACCTTCAATAAAACCCTGTCGCCAACCTCAAACTCTAAAGGCTTGCGACGACGATCGACATAGCTCTTTTGACGATCCCGAGCTGCTGCCATGCGGTTACGAATTTGTACGATCTTCTCGGAAGTCTCGTACACAAGTTTCGGGCCGGTGAGTTGACTCTCACCCACCTCAGCCCAACAAAGAGGAGACCGGCATTTCCGTCCGTAAAGAGCCTCGAACGGAGCTGCCTTGATGCTAGAATGGTAGCTATTGTTGTAGGAGAATTCCACTAACGGTAGATGACTCTCCCACCCCTTGACAAAATCTATCACACATGCCCGGAGCATGTCTTCTAGTGTTTTGATTGTCCGCTCACTTTGACCGTCAGTTTGCGGATGATAAGTTGTGCTCATGTCTAACTGAGTACCCAAAGCCTTATGCAAGGACTTCCAGAAGTTAGAGGCAAACCGAGGATCACAATCAGAAATAATAGAGACAGGCACCCCGTGTCGAGAAACCACTTCCTTAAGATATAAACGTGCCAAACGCTCAAGGCCGTCGGTTTCCTTGATAGCGAGGAAGTGCACAGACTTTGTCAACCTATTAACAATCACCCAGATCATATCACAACCACTGGGCGATTTCGGGAGTTTGGTCACGAAGTCCATCGTAATCCGCTCCCACTCGGGAATTTCAGGCTGTTGCAGAAGGTCGGACGGCTTTTGATATTCAACCTTGACCTTGGCACAAGTCAAGCACTTGCTCACGTACGAAGCCACATCCGCCTTCATGTTCGGCCACCAATAAAGTATCTTTAAGTCTTGATACATCTTATCGGAGCCAGGGTGAATAGAGTACCGGGACTTGTGAGCTTCATCGAGAACGAGCTCCCGCAAGCCCCCAAATAAAGGGACCCAAATACGTTCAACGAAATAATGTAGGCCATCAGACTTGAGCTCAAGGTGACTATCAGCACCATGCATGGTTTCAGCTTTAAGGTTTTCCTCCTTCAAAGCTTCTTGCTGCGCCGAACGGATTCGGTCGGGTAAGCCGGAATGGATAGTGAGCTGAAGAGCTTGAACACGACGAGGTTTAGCGGTTTCCTTCCTGCTCAAGGCGTCTGCGACCACATTCGCCTTGCCAGGATGGTATTTAATAGCGCACTCGTAATCATTAAGAAGCTCGACCCAGCGACGTTGTCTTATATTCAACACCTTCTGATCAAAGATATGCTGGAGGCTCTTGTGATCGGTGTAAATAGTGCACTTGGTACCGTACAAGTAATGCCTCCATATCTTTAAAGCAAAGACTACTGCACCCAATTCCAGATCATGGGTGGGGTAGTTTTTCTCATGAACCTTGAGCTGACGAGAAGCATAGGCAATGACCTTCTCGCGCTGCATTAACACACAACCGAGACCCCGGATAGAAGCGTCACAATAAACCACAAAATCGTCCGTGCCTTCAGGCAAGGACAAGATTGGAGCAGAACAGAGTTTAGCCATTAGCATCTGAAAGGCCGACTCTTGCGAATCACCCCAGTCGAACTTCTTGTCCTTCTGGGTAAGCGAGGTGAGGGGTTGAGCGATCTTCGAAAATCCCTCGATAAAACGATGATAATAACCTGCAAGACCCAGGAATTGCCGCACCTCAGATGGCGTCTTTGGTGCTTCCTAGTCTTTGATGGCTTCTATCTTAGCTGGGTCAACATGAATTCCTTTCTCATTAACTACATGACCAAGGAACTAGACTTCACGCAACCAGAAGCTACACTTAGAAAACTTGGCGTACAACTGTTCCCGCCTCAGGAGTTCCAAAACAAGACGCAAGTGTTCCTGGTGGTCCACTTCGTTCTTGGAATAGACCAGAATATCATCAATGAAAACAATCACGAATTTATCAAGATAGGGCTTACAAACACGGTTCATCAAATCCATAAAAATGGCGGGCGCATTGGTGAGACCAAAAGGCATGACCAAGAATTCGAAATGGCCACAACGAGTTCGAAAAGCGGTCTTCGGAATATCAGCTTCTTGGAACCTCAACTGATGGTACCCCGATCTCAAATCGATCTTCAAATAGAAACTAGAACCCTGAAGTTGATCGAATAAATCATCGATGCGAGGAAAAGGATAACGATTCTTGATGGTAACTTTGTTCAATTCACGGTAGTCGATACACATACGCAAGCTTCCGTCTTTCTTCTTGACAAACAGAATAGGGGCTCCCCATGGGGACGAACTAGGTCGGATGAAACCCTTCTCTAACAGCTCTTGCAACTGGTTAGACAACTCCTGCATCTCGGGAGGTGCAAGACGATACGAGGCTCGGGCAATAGGGGCCGCACCTAGAGCAAGTTCAATACCAAATTCGACCTGACGATAAGGCGGAAGGCCAGGTAAATCTTCAGAAAATACGTCGGGAAAATCATGAACGACGGGAATGTCTTCAATCTTCTTCTCTTCCTCAGACGAAACCGAAACAAGTGCCAGAATGGCAGAATACCCCTTCTGAAGATACTTATAGGCTTTCATACATGAAATGATACTCAAAGGGACCCCGCTCTTCTCACCATGCACCAACAGAATTTCTCCATCAGGGAGAGGAAGTCAAATGACTTTATCAAAACAAACGATCTCAGCATGATACAAAGACAACCAATCCATACCCACGATAACATCAAAACTACCCAAGGACACCGGCATAAGGTCAATAGGAAAAGAATAACCCGACAATTCAAGGCGACACTCCCTAAGGACGTGCGTCGCTTCGACTTTCTTACCATTAGCCAATTCTATCAAGTACTTAGCCTCTAAAGGTGTAGGTACCCTATCAAGCAATTGACTAAACCCAAGAGATATAAAACTCTTATCGGCACCGGAATCGAATAAAACCGTAGCATAGCGATTATCAAGAAGAAACGTACCGGTAACAGTGTCAGGATCCTGTCGAGCCCCGCTCGAACCAATCACAAAGGCGCGAGCATTCCTGCCTCCGCCCCCGTTGTTTCCATTACCCGATCCGTTCTTCCCAGCCTCGCCCTGTTTCAACTTGGGGCCTTCACGCTTGTAGTGACCAAGCTCACCACAGTTATAACATCCCTGCTTTCCCTGGGAAGTAGCAGCCTGAGGAGCCGGAGTAGGTGTAGCAGGTGGGTTCCGGTTACCCTGAAGATTAACCCTGCAATCTTGAGCTATATGCCCGGCCCTGTTGCACCGGCGACACTGGTTCTTGTCACAGCGACCAGTATGATGGAACCAACATCGTTCACACTTCGACAACTTCCCCTGATAACCACCCGTTTTTTGCTCAGATGACGATCCCCCAACATCAGACCTCTTCACCTGCTGAGGCTGAGCCGAACTCGAGCCTTTACCCACGCCTTCCCACTTTCGCTTGTTGCTCTCAGGAGCCTTCACAGTAGCGCCTCGAGGAGGCAAGACTCCTTCAGCCACCTTCATGTTGGTCAGCCTGTGAGCCGACCGAACCACCTCAGAATAAACAGTAAGATTACCCACAGCTACCAACCCCGCAACATCCGGCACCAACCCAGAAATATAGTGCTCAATCCTCCGGTATTCCGGTGTGTGCAGATCAGGGCACAAAACCGCCAACTCATTATGCCTGGCAATGTAAGCTTTAATCTCAGACCCCACCATCTTATGATTCCAGACCTCGTGCTCAAGCTTCTGGATCTCATCCCTCGGGCAGTACTCATTTTTCAATAGCTGAATGAACTCAGTCCAGGGTATAGCATGAGCTTCCCCAATACCCATGGTCTGGGTGGTGGAGTTCCACCAAGTCAGAGCTTGACCCTCTAGGGTTGCAGAAACATACTTCACCCGGTCGCCTTCCGGGCAACTGCACATCGATAAAACCAATTCAATCTTCTCTAGCCAGCGGAGAAGTCCCACTTCCCCTTCAGTTCCACTAAAATTGTGGGGCTTGCAATCCATAAACTTCTTGTAGGAGCACTGGGGTGGAGGGGGATTGACAGCACCACCACCCATAGCATTATGAGCAGCTTGGAATGCAGCCAAGGCAATGTTCACGTGCTGCTACATCAGGTTGTCCAACTCCGCTTGGGTTATATTAATGTTCCCATGGCCACCGCCGCCACCACGGCCGCCAGCACGACCGCCAGCACGGCCGCCTCTGCGACCTTCACGAGCTCCCGACATCTTCTGTCACAACATGAAACAAAAGATTTAGGCTTGCCCGTGGTACAACCTATTAAGAATTTTAAGGAACTAGACCGAGCCCAGTTCGGGTCCATCCGTTCAAACACAAAGTCCACTAGGGCTCCCATGCATCACAGTTTATAATCTCGTGTGCACCCGACATGATAAACTGTTCTACATGGTCCTCCAGGCGTGCTTTAAGTTTGAAGTTCAAGTCGCCGAACACTAGCGCCCAATCATGGTATTATCATAAGTATAAGTATAAGATAGTATGTATAAGAACGAGCGTGACCATTAGGGCATAGAAGGGAGATTTCCGAATCCCCGGACAGATCTCGGGAGTATGTCGAAGCTGCCCCAATGTACACCGCCGTCGAGAAGGTTCAATAGTATATCGTTCGCCGTCGAATTATGGTAAGGATGGGTCAAGAGATAGAATGATAAAGAGTAAACAGATGATGTAGCGTAGAAGATGATGACACCGACACCCCCGACAAGTCATATTGTTACCCACATGTTAAGACTCGACTATCTGTGACCGTCTAGTGTGTGCGACTCAGTTATAGACTAGACTCTACATGTAGTCCTAGTTCACTATAACTGTTGGCTCTGATACCAATCTGTCACACCCTCAAATTCCACATGCGGGGTTTTACCGTGAGGCATGTGACACACCAGGATCTCAGTCAACGATCACAATAAACATACAACAAACATGCATTCATATATATTTTTAAAACCAAAATATCATGCTTTGAGCCGTAAACCAGCAGCGGAAGCATTTCTTGTTTACAACCAAAAGACATATCATTTGTTTACAAAACATTGTTTAATATGCTTCAAAATGTTAGACGCTGTGCATGACTTCGTGCGCCTAGCCCATTGACTGCTACCTTAGCGACCTGAGAAAACATGCCAAAAATGTCAACATATAATGCTGGTGAGTTCACAGGTTTTCATTTATAAAAGAGTTGTTACAAGTTTGAAAAGATCATATCTGTTACTACCAGGTTATAAGAACGTTAGCTAGACGTTAAGTGTTTATTTACTACTACGGTTGGGAACCCATTACTATACGTGTGTAAGTTGTTGAAGCTTGCCCAGACGTTTTGGCTATAACCGATGCCTCGGCGGGCCAGTAATAAGAGACAATATGCACCCGCCCGGCCCAGCCGTCGAGTGGGGTTTGTGACGCCCAATAGATCTATCCACATTTCCCCCATTGTGCATCCCTGCACATTCATGGTTTCCCCCTGGGACTTTCCATAAAAGCCGCATAGTATTTGTAAAGTAACCATAGTATAACATGACCTTTAGTAAGTAAGTATGTAGCATGTTTCTCCCCCGAAAGTAAAACAGTAAAAGTGGGGTTGTGACACTCACCTTAGATTGCGTTACTTGAAAACAGTTAAGTAATTATGCTATGATACCCCAAATAGCGGCGACCTATCATAAGATGTGTATAAGTATCTGGACTAATAACCCGCAGGTTAACTAGTCCCCGAATCTCCAGACCATAAACATAAACGTTTGAAAACACCTTTGGCTGTTAAACTGACCGCACCAGACAAGAAACGACATCCCATTGGTGACCCGACATCCCACGTGTTAGATAAATACAAGACATCATGCAACATATGCAATTAAACACTTAATACGCGCAAGAGTTCACCTAGTCTAGCATAATGTCCAATTAACGCATAAACAGGTCCGAACACGTGTTACTAAGCCATTGGGTGTATCCCGGGGTTCCTATCATGTTCCTAGGTGTCAAATCATGTTCCGGGATGTCAAAATACGCTTACGACAGCAGTACACGCGATTAGGAAACTTACATGTGATTAGGAAAAGTCAACTAGTGATTAGGAGAGTCAAACTAGTGAATAGAATTGTAATCACTAGTAAAATGGGGAATAGGATTGTAATCGCTAGTAAAAATGGGGAATAGGAGCTACTCGCCTGTTGTATCAGGCGAATAGGCTGTAATCGCCTGATACATCAGGCGATTGGTGTTCTATTCGCCTGTAGCTCTGCTGTCGCGCGTTTTCGCGCGTTAAACCCTCCAAATCAGATCCGAAACATGTAAAAACACCCAACATCAAACCTAAACCATTTACCAACCCATTCCAATAAAAAAAACCCCAATTTATCTCTGCTCTAACGGCCTTGGTGCGATTATTTCCTAAAATGGCAAAGTACTAGGTTTCATTAACTATGAAATCTTTCCTTAAATAGTAAAGATCAGATTACACTTCCTACAACTTGCAATTCATCATCCCTATGTTATAACATCATTCTAGCATGAATCCTAACCATAAACAAGCAATGAATCATATCATAACATCCTAATTCTTCAAGAATCACCCAAATGGGTCAAAATGTATACTTTCATCTAAACACTATAACAATAGCTTAAACTCATAGATAATCATCCTAACAACTCCTACACATCAGAAGTACATCAATTTCATGGAAATAATCATGTTATAATCACCAAAAATCATCATATGCATCAATACTTCACATATAGCAAGTATTATGGTGTAGACTTGTTTTATAACTCATTTCCAAGGTTTTTAAAGACACATTCTTATCAAAACAAGGTCTGGACTTTTGGGGAACCAAAACAATAACATTACAAAGGTTTGGGATGAAGAACACACCTTGGATTTTATCAAAGAAAGGTGTGTAAGCTTGGAAATGGTGAGTTTTGGAGCAAAACAAGTTCCAGAGATGTTTCAAGGTGTGTGGGAGGCTTAGGATCAGTTAGGGTTGCACAAATGGTGTTTGGGGAGTCAAGGGGTGTATTTATAGGTGTTTTGACTCGTGCACATCAGATCATGCGAGTAGGGAAGCAGTTCAGGCGAGTAGAGCTTCTAATCGCCTATATACTGGCGATTAGAAGCTCTAATCGCCAGTAAGTCCTCCTATTCGCCTATATAAGTGGCGATTAGGAGCCCTCCTGGTTCCTAATCGCCAGTATGGTTCCAGGATGGGTTTTTAGCGCGTTAAACACTATTTTAACACATATAAACACGTATTCACATACCGACAAGTCACATAATGATTACAAACACATAATGCATGATAACTAACACGTTTACATCTGTTCACCAATTCCCGGGACTCGAGACTCGCGTGTGTGCGTTAAACCTGGTGATTCCACGAATCACCAGTCCTTGTACACATGGTTATGGACCGACTCCCGATGATCCCGCGGATCATCGTAACGACTCCCGATGATTCCCAAAATCATCGTAACGACTCGACTGACCCAGTTAAGTACGTAATATGCATGACTCGCTAAGGTAGACTTACTAGTTTAGTCAATGTTACTAACCTGAGTTTGCCGGGTGTCACATCATCCCCCCGTTGAAAGAATTTTCGTCCCGAAAATTGCTCAAGGCCAAAAAGGAAGAGACGAAAGAGAAGAAAAATTTTTCCGGTTGCCACACGGTAACTATCTTCTTGGGCTATTTGAAAACGACGACTCCATGGGGTGTTATACCCCACAATGTCATTAGCCCTCCCAATCTCGTCGGCACTTGTAACGATCCCACATCGGTTGGTAAAGAGAACTAACATTGCTTTGTAAGAGGTGGGATACATTCCCTATCGTGATGCGTTTTGGCGTGGGAATTGCCTACGACCAACGCAAAATCGGGACATGCCCGGACAATATCGTGGTATGGGAGTGGGCTGTTACAAATGGTATCAGAGCCAGGGCAGGGTCGTTGTGCCAGCGAGGACGTTGGGTTTCTTAGGGGGGGGTGGATTGTAACGATCCCACATCGGTTGGGAAGGAGAACTAACACTTCTTTATAAGAGGTGGGATGCATTCCCTATCGTGACACGTTTTGGCGTGGGAATTGCCTATGATCAATGCAAAATCGGGACATGCCCCGACAATATTGCGATACGGGAGTGGGCTGTTACAAATGGTATCAAAGCCAGGGTCGGGCCGTTGTGCCAACAAGAACGCTGGGCTCCTTAAGGAGTGGATTGTAACGATCCCACATCGGTTGGGAAGGAGAACTAACACTTCTTTATAAGAGGTGGGATACCTTCCCTATCGTGACACGTTTTGGCGTGGGAATTGCCTGGGACCAATGCAAAATCGGGACATGCCCGGATAATATCGCGGTATGGGAGTGGGCTGTTACAACATTCTCTAGAAGAGTCTAGTCAATGTGCATGTGGCCGTCGATGGGCATAACACGCAACTTGGCGCACCGCCGCCTCTGCGTCGAAAATCCTGCTCCAAAATTCAGGTAAGGGTGGTTCGGTAAAGGGTTCACCGGAGGCGGTGGAACCACCGGCCCCACCCCCCTCAACCTCATCCTCACCATCAATAATTAATTAATAATAATAATAATGAAGAAAACAGGCAAAGCGCCTCGCTATGGCCAATGCAAGGTGCTTTGGTCTTCTTCCCTAAACAAACAACATAGATTAGCCCCAAATCGAAACAACTCAATGATCTATACTATATTATAATGCATGTGGGAATGGTAGTTTAAGATACCCAAAAGTTAAGAATTTATTTTTCATTAATAACCCTGAAATGAGGGTAAAATAGTCATTCATACATTATTTACATTTAATACCCTATCTTAGTTACACTTTAATCCTTTAAACTTACTTAACTTTTGCTTATTTAAATTATAGTTAAATTTTTTTTTCCTTATTTTAAGCAAACTATCCCCCATGATTTTTAAATAGTCATATTTTTTGCATGGGTTTATACTTTTACTAGTAGAGTGCCCGCGCGATGCAGCGGGAAACACAAACACTTCTAAGTGTGTGTATGGTTCCGTTAAGTTCGATTATTAGCCTCAACCGAAACTAAAATCAAAAGTCATCAATTAGTCAATCTTATTAAACAATTGGTTCCTTGGTTCGGTTAGTATTGGTAGATTATCGGTTTTTAGTCCGATTTAGTTAATTTTGGTGAATAACAAAAACAAACTTTCGCTAAATGTTTTTGCCTACAAATACATGAAATGGAGATGTAAATACATGAAATACAGGTAAAAATAGGCCTGTAAACGAACCGATGTTCATGAATTGTTCGTGAACTTAGTCGGCGGGAAGTTCGTTTATGTCGTTTATTTAATAAACGAATAAACACGAAAATATTTTTTTGTTCATTTAGTTAAATGAACGAACATGAACAAACGTTAAGTTTGTTCATTTATGTTCGTGAACGTCCGTTTATGTTCGTTTTATTTATGTCTGTTTATGTTTATTAATTACATACGTAGTTATATTTACATAAATATAAACATAAATTGGGCTTTAGCTACTTGTATAAATATATAACCAATTAGTAATTAGTAATTGGGTTTTTTCAGCAATACAAAATCATTCACATTTATTATGTTCGTGAACGTCCGTTTATGTTCGTTCGTGAACTGTTCATTTAGGTTTTAAACGAACAAGAACATGACAAATTTCTTAATGAACGAACATGAACACAAAAATGTGTTTTATTATGTATTCATGTTCGGTTAAAATTAAATGAACAAACACGGACATCGTGTTCGTTCGGTTCGTTTACAGGCTTAGGTATAAAAGCTAAAAATTTCAAAAACCCCTCTATTTATACCGCCACTACAATTCATAAACATATCTAGTCAGCTTCAAATTATATTAGAGTATAATTTGCTATATACTTTTAATTAAAAATTTGATTTTTTTTACGTGATTAATAATATCTAGGGGTGAACAATAATTGAACCTCAACCGAAATCGAACAAAAACATACAAAACCAAACTAAAAATTAACCAAAACCAAGTTAACCTAATATCGGTTTTTTTTACCCTAGGTTAACCAAAATTAACAAACCAAAGCTGAACCATTCATACATTTATATCTTTTCTACATCAATTACATGTATTTATACGTTCATTGTGCTTCTAAGCAAAATTAAAGTTTGGTTTTGGTTATTAACGAAAATTAACTAAACCGAACTAAAAACGCAATCTAACCAAATAGACTGAACCAATTAACCGGTTGGTTAACATAATTGATAAACCGATAATATCGATTTTTGTTCCGATTGATGCTTAAACCGAACTGAACCTAACCCAAGCATGAACCATTAGAAGTGTTTGTATTTACTACCACATCGTGCAGGCACACTGTTATGAATATATTAATGGGTTTGTTTTAGTTTAACTAATTTGGGTTAACTAATGGTACAAAAAAAAAAAAAAAACGATAACCAATTTTAAGTTAAATCGGATGTCTTCATTTTTTTCAATAGATTTTGGTTCAGTTTTGTCTATTTTTTGGTTTGGCTTCGGTGAACGGTTTAGTTATTGCTCACTCCTACATATCGTTAATCACGTAGCACATAAAAGATTTTTAAAATAAAAAAATAGCAATATTATACTCAAATTGAAAATAATAAAATGCTCATTATTATGATGTATTTTTTTTTAATAAAAGTATGCAAAAAAAATATGTCTATTTAAAAATCATGAGGGATGGTTTGAATAAATTAAGGAAAATAAGTTTAACTATAATTTAAATAAGAAAAAGTTAAGTAAAGTTTAAGGGATTAAAGTGTAACTATGATATAGTATTAAAATGTAAATAATGTATGAATGACTATTTTACCCTAATTTCAGGGTTATTAATGAAAAATAAGTTCTTAACTTTTAGGTATCTTAAACTACCCTTCCCTCATGCATTATAATATAGTATAGATATAAATAAAAAATTACATCATAATAATGAGAATTTTATTATCTTTAATTTAAGTATAAGTATTGCTATTTTTTATTTTAAGGGTAGTTTAAGATACCAAAAAGTTAAGAACTTATTATTCATTAATAACCCTGAAATGAGGGTAAAATAGTTATTCATACATTATTTACATTTAATACCCTATCTTAGTTACACTTTAATCCTTTAAACTTACTTAACTTTTGCTTATTTAAATTATAGTTAAACTTTTTTCCTTATTTTAAGCAAACTATCCTCCATGATTTTTAAATAATCATATTTTTTGCATGCGGTTATACTTTTTATAAAAAATTACATCATAATAATGAGAATTTTTTTATCTTTAATTTGAGTATAAGTATTGCTATTTTTTTTATTTTAAAAATCTTTATGTGCTACGTGATTAACGATATCTAGGAGTGAGCAATAACTAAACCGTTCACCGAAGCCAAACCAAAAAACAGACAAAACTGAACCAAAATCTATTGAAAACAGAAAAAAATCTTATTTAACTTAAAATTGGTTATCGTTTTCTTTTTGTACCCTTAGTTAACCAAATTAGTTAAACTGAAACAAACCCATTAATATATTTTCATAACAGAGTGCCTGCACGATGTGGTAAGGAACACAAACACTTCTAATGGTTCATGGTCGGGTTAGGTTCAGTTCGGTTATAAGCCTCAACCGAAACAAAAATCGACATTATCGGTTTATCGATCTTGTTAACCTACCAGTTAATTGGTTCAGTCTATTTGGTTAGATTGTCGTTTTTAATTCGGTCTAGTTAATTTTGTTTAATAACCAAAACCAAACTTCTGTTTAAATTTTCTTAAAAACACATGAAATGAAGGTATAAATACATGTAATGGATAAATAAAAGATATAAATGTATGAATGGTTCAGCTTTGGTTTGTTAATTTTGGTTAACTTAGGCTACAAAAAAAACTGATATTAGGTTAACTCGGTTTTGGTTATTTTCAGTTCGGTTTTGTGTGTTTTTTTCGATTTCGGTTGAGGTTCAATTATTATTCACCCCTAGATATTGTTAATCACGTAAAAAATTCAAAATTTTAATGAAAAGTATATAGCAATTTATACTCTAATATGGTTTGAAGCTGAGTAGATAGGTTTATGAGTTGTAGTGGCGGTATAAATAGAGGGGATTTTGAATTTTTTTTAGCTTTTATAACTAGGCCTGTAAACGAAACCGAACGAACACGATGTTCATGTTTGTTCATTTAATTTAACTGAACATTAACACATAATCAAACACACTTTTGTGTTCATGTTCGTTCATTAAGAAATTTGTAATGTTCTTGTTCGTTTATGTTCGTTTGTTTAAATCCTAAACGAACAGTTCACAAACGAACATAAACGGACGTTCATGAACATAATAAATGTGAACGATTTTGTATTACTGAAAAAAACCCAATTACTAATTGATTATGTATTTATACAAGTAGCGAAAGCCCAATTTATGTATATATTTGTGTAAATATAAATACGTTTGTAATTAATAAACTTAAACGGACATAAATAAACGAACATAAACGGACGTTCACGAACATAAATGGACAAACTCAACGTTTGTTCATGTTCGTTCATTTACCTAAACAAACAATTTTTTTGTTCGTGTTTGTTCGTTTATTAAATAAACGACATAAACGAACTTCTCGCCGAACAACTTCATGAACATTCGGTTCGTTTACAGGCCTATTTTTACCTCTATTTCGTGTATTTATACCTCCATTTCATGTACTTCTAGGCAAAAAAATTTAGCCAAAGTGTGTTTTTGTTATTCACCAAAATTAACTAAACCGTACTAAAAACCGATTATCTAACAATACTAACCGAACCAAGGAACCAATTGTTTAATAAGGTTGATTAATTGATGACTTTTAATTTTAGTTTCAGTTGAGGCTAACAATCGAACTTAACCGAACCATACACACCCTTAGATGTGTTTGTGTTCCCGCTGTATCGCGCGAGCACTCTACTAGTAACATAAGAAAGTTGAAGTACTAACTTTTGTCCGAGCAATCCGAGCCAAAACCTTCGAATATTGTGTGTTTGTGCGTGTGAAGCAAAGCGAGACAACTTCTGTCTCGCTTTGGGTTTTAAATAGGGCCTAAGCGCCTCGATATAGCCACAGCGAGGCGCTTCGAATCAATTCTAGCCCTGAAGCACCTTGCTATGGCCATAGCGAAGAGCTTTAGGCATTTTAAAAAAAAAATTGTTTTAATTCATTTCAAATGGTTTTGATTGATTAAAAAAAATTAATTCATTTTTAAGTGTTTTAAGTTGTTTCCAATCCAATTTTTTTTTTGTTTGAGGCGTTTCGGTTCGCTTATTGTTCGTTTGTGGTTTTCAGTAGATACATCCGAGTATGAACGTATTTTATAAATCATTGTACGTGATACATGGACTATACAATCAATATCGTTTTTATCAAAATACAATTTTTGCATGTCTAATCGATATCCTGGACTTCCGGACTCTGTTTGACGCGTTTTGGTTTGTTTAATTGCTCATTGGTAGTTTTCAGATGATACATCCGAGTATGAACAACTTTTATAAATCAATGTACATGATACATGGACTATACAATCAATACCGTTTTTTAATCAAAATACAAATTTTGCATGTCTAATCAATATCCTGGACTTCCGGACTCTGTTTGATGCGTTTTGGTTCGTTTAATTGCTCGTTGGTGGTTTTCAGAAGACACATCCAAGCATTTAAACGAACCGAAACGTGTCAAACAGAGTCCAGAAGTCCAGGATATCGATTAGACATGCAAAATTTGTATTTTGATAAAAAACGGTATTGATTATATAGTCCATGTATCACGTATAATGATTTATGACAATTGTTTATACTCGGATGTTTCTACTGAAAACCACAAACGAGCAATAAACGTACCGAAATGCCTCAAACGATTTTTTTTTGGGATTGGAAACAACTTAAATCACTTAAAAATGAATTAATTTTTTTTAATCAATCAAAACTATTTAAAATGAATTAAATGGTTTTGATTGAAACAACTTTAAACACTTAAAAACGATTTTTTTTTTTTTGGGATTGGAAACTACTTAAATGGTTTTGATTGATTAAAACAGAATTTAATTTATTTTTAGAGAAACAACTAGCAATCTCACTTCCGGAAGCTGGCATAAAAGCAAAGCCGCACATAGAGTCACGCGTGAAGACAATGAAGAGCGACTGGTCTGCCGTACATGATATGCTAGCATGGAACAATACAAGTGGTTTTGGGTGGGATTACAGCAACGACATGCTTGATACTCCCCCGCCAGTATGGAAAGCTTATGCACAGGTACTATACAATAATTTTTATGACTACCACTTTTTATAATAATAATAATAATAATAATAATAATAATAATAATAATAATAATAATAATAATAATAATAATAATAATAATTGATATATATTTTTTGTATTTTGTTAACTCTGATCATGATATTGTGGCTTGTTAGGTGCATACAAATGCAGGAAAATGGAGATCAAAGAAATTTCCTCATTATTGGGACTTATGTAATGTATTTGGCAAGGATCGGGCAAACGGACGAGATGCTCAAACAGCTGCTGATATTTTATCTGACATAAACAGAGAAGAACAAGAGGTTACTGGAGATGGTTTAGATGATATAGATGTTAATCAGACACTGAACAACCCTTTACATGCTGATTCTCTAGAGGAATCAAGCACACAACGAAAGAGAAAAAGGCACAACAACTTTGATTCTCTAATGAACAGCTTGAAAGAGTCTGCGGAAATAATTGGTGCAGAGATTAGGGGGGCTTCAAATACATTCGACAAAGTTTTTGGAACAGAGAGGAATAGAGAAGAACTGCGCAACAATCTTTTTGATGAGATGAATAAAGTCGAGGGTTTGAGTATACGTGAGTGTGACAAGGCTGTGTGTAAGTTTGCACAAAATGAGGAGCTGATGGTAAACTTTTTTAAGGTTGATAAAGAACGCAAACTTGGATGGGTAAGGAACATGCTTGAAGATACTATATAACGACTTTTGGATGATTATAATTTTTTAGTTGAGAAATTTTGGATATTTTTTAAAATTATTAGTTGGTAAATTTTTGATGATTTTTACTTTATGTTTGTTGTCTTTATATTATTTAGATATTTTATTAGTGAAAAATAATATATTTTTCATAATATAAATTAATTTTCATTTTAATTTTAATTTGGACAGTGTTATGAAAAAAAATGATAAATGTCTTTATTTTGAGGCAAGGTCATATTTGTCATTTTAAATAAATAGTATTCTATTCCTTCATTTTTTTTTTGACATACCAAATAGCACAAGGTATCATTCATTCCATTCTCCTAGGTAACCAAACGGGAAAATGGAATGGTAATGGTCCATTCCATTCCCTCATCCATTCCTTTCCTTTCTTCATTCCATTCCCCCGTCCATTCCATTACCCCATACCAAACAGACCCTAAAAGCTAAGATAGTATAGTTCGATGAGTCGGTTCCAACGTCGTTGAAATTAGTTCAATCAAAGTTTATTTGAGTCGGTTACGGATAAAATAAAAATTATTTTGAGGCTACTTAGAAAAAGAGACTTTGTATTTGATATTCCCCGTAGTTGTGACTACTCTAAAATTTTTAACTAGAGTAATTACACTACATAAAAATGTAGTAGAATAATGATAATTACTCTATTATTAACATAATTAATCTAGTTATTTGTATCTTATCTCGTAAAATTCTATATTTAATCCAAACTCAATAAAAGTAATAAAATGTAAGACATAAAAGTTCTGTAATGCTAACAATTGAGGCCACATAGCTCTATACATAAAAGTTACAATATTATTGGTCTTTAACCTCTCTAAACTATAAGAGGGCTTGTTTCTAAGGGGCTGTTTGGTAGCCTCTTAATGAGGCTCTTAACCATTTAGTGCTGAATGATTCAGCATTCAGTGCGTTTGTTTCAGCATCTGAATGGAATGGTTAAGGCTGAATCATTAAGACTTGAGATGTTGCTGAACCATTAAGCACTTAATCATTAAGCACTGAACTAGGCTGAACCTTAATGAAACTCTCATACCAATGTGGGACAAGAAAAGTAACCATTAAGAGGTCCAACTTAATGATTCAGCACTTAACCATTCAAACCTCTTAACCATTCAGAGCTCTTAATGATTCAGCACTTAATCAACCAAACAGCCCCTAAGTGTTCCCTATATTTTCAAGTTGGCTTAAAGAACCTTTTTTTTTTTTTAATATTACTTCTCTATTAACAATACAAATATGAGAACAGTATTGAAAAAATGAAAAGTAATCTCATATTGCAGTTTACATCAAATATCATAGCATACTACAGATATGCCCTACCTCATAACATCGATTACTTTGCATGGTTTGTTTTCTGATTCATGAAAACTGGCATCTCTTTTGTTATATGTTCAATCCTTTAAGACTGGACCGGCTGAATGGACTAACAAAAGAACAATATGAATATACATATACCCACAATATGCTGTTAAATATGAACTACTTCCGCAAATTTCTGCAGGAGAGACCGATGATTCACTGCATGAGTAACTGAACCGTGCAAGACACAGCAAAAGCAACAAACCATGTAACTCCGTCACTTACAGGACGTGGCTGGACACAGAATGATTACTATAAACTCAAACCTTGAGAATTATTAACTAGTCATATACAGAAGTATAAAAAGTAGTATATAGTGTGATCCCACATTGGCAGAGAGAAGAAAAATTAAGGGATGGGAAGCTTAATAAAAGGTGAAAGCGGTTATTGGAAAAATCACTTACCTGGATGGGGTCAATGGGTGATCAAGAAGATCCATGGCCTAGGTTAGTGACCTCCATTGCACGTTGGAGGGGTGCTATCCTAAGGTCGGCCCAAGTGGTCGAGCCTACATCATAATTTGTGGCAGTGGGGGCTTGTGTTCGCGCAGCCCCTGCACAATAACATAGTTCAGTTTTCTTGTTTAATTGACTGTCACTATTCTTTACTAGCAATAAGACTATAAACATGCTAAATAATAAAAAAATTACAGTTGACATCATTTTTGTAGGTATAAACAAGCTTACAGACTCTTAACGTTAAATAGTAATCTATTTGCTCTTCAGTAGGCCGGATGGGTCATATGGACTAAAAGAAAAACAATATGATATTGGTAACCCATTGACCAATGTCAGATTCTTCAACTCTTATGTTCATCAACAAATATAGGTATGTGAATTATTGATTCAAACACAAAGTCTAATCGAAGAGATAGGTGATAAATTGGGTAGAAACGAATCAACTATGTGTATTCAAGTTAGAAATGTTGATATGAATGGTACAAGAACAAAAGAGAACTGGCGTCGTGTTTGAGTATTCTGATGTTTAGAGCATTCTGGACGATTTGGACTTGTATACCAGTAGAATACAACTGCATAAGTTAGTAGGTATACGCCTGTATGGTAGTACTAATGACAGTTTACGGTTGTATAAGAATTCTTGAAGTCATAGACAAGCCTATATGGTTTGAATAGCAACAAAAATGTGAAACGTTACGAATATAGGAGGCTGTCATGTAACGAGTAAATGGTGAAATGTGTGAAAGATTGACAAATGTCAACAACGTTTGAGACATTATTATTTTGCCACTGATAGTGAGGCAGGGACGACCCCGATACATAAATGCAGGAGAACGTAGTTTGAGGATTCAAGATTAACCAAGCCTGTAGCTTTGTTAAGTGAAATGCCATTTTTGGCTAAAGGTTGGCTATATTTTACTGTTTGGGTTGAATGAACAAAAGTTTTTTAATACTAATCCTGTATAACATCACAAATATGATGATCACATTAGGGAAAAATATCTTATCTTACAGTCTCGTAGCTCATAACGTTGCTTAGACAGAGATTTCCCTTTATTAATTAATCCTCTCTTTACAACCATGGATTCACAACGACATCAATATGCTGTTAATTACGAAGGAGTGGGCTGATTCACTGGATGAATAAGAGTAACAACCAAGCAAGGCACAGCGGTAGCATGTGACTCCAATAGGGACATTTGATATGATCCCACATCAGCTGAGAAAAGAAAGAGGAAGGGATGGGAGGGTAAATAAAAGGTGAAAGAGGGGAAAGGAAAAGTCACTTACCTGGATGGGGTCAATGGGCGATCAAGAAGGTCCATGGCCTAGGTTAGTGACCTCCATTGCACTTAGGAGGGGTGCTACCCTAAGGTCGGCCCAAGTGGTCGAGCCTACATCATAATTTGTGGCAGTGGGGGCTTGCGTTCGCGCAGCCCCTGCACAATACATTAGTTAAATTTTGTATCATGAAATAATTTTTGTGAACTTAGACATAAATAGTCTTACGGTTGGATGACTAAAATGCAATGAAACTGTTGTGAATCCTGTCTTATTCCTCCCCACCCCAGAAGGTTTTTTCAGAAATCTTTCTCACAACAAGTTGCTTCAAATGGAGAGCTCGGAACGAGGTGTTTTTCAACAAGAACACTTCTATCCAAAGAATGGTCGAAGAAGACAAAGCTCAATAATACTTATGGTTATTGATTAGAGCTAAGACTCTCCACCTGCTATAGTGGATTGTTATTTCCATTGTAACTAGCTTAGGTTTGGTTGGCTATAATTATAAAAAAAGGACTAACTATTTTTTTTGTTAGTATGAGAATTGAATTTAGTTTAATCTAACAGAACTGTTCGGAAGGCTATTATAGCTGGAAATGGCTCCCAGAGCTGAGAATCAGTTTTATCTTGATTCGCGCTTTGGGCTTATCTGATCTACATCCTTTGTTTGTAATTGTAAGGGTTTATCAATCCATGCTATTACTTCTGTTTATGAGGCTCTAGAAACCGTGCAAAAGCTCATTCTTGATTCTTTTTTTAAGACCTTCTTTGGTGCAATTATGGCTTGTCTTCGTGTGGTTAGGATGAAACAGTTACTTGTGCTTGATTATTGCCATCTATTGGCGCAATTACCACGGCGCTTAAGATTTCTTGATTTTGTTGTTATAGGAAACTAGCTGATTACCCCGAGAAGGTCTCGGGGTTGAAAATTTTAATATGATTTAATAAAAAATGATAAAAAATGATAAAAGAAGAAAACTCAAATCACGAAAAGAGTAAATAACTTAAACATAATCAATCTTAGTTAAAAAAAAATTTATTTAAAAAGTTAAAAAAATAAAAAGCATAAACCATATTAAACATAATACATTATTAAAAGGATAACTTTCAACATATAATCATCTTCACGTAATTTAAAATATGTTACAATTTGACTTTGACTTATATAGATGTAGAATTCATGATGGGGGTTAAAAAATATAACCATTCTAATAATACTAATACTAATAGTAATAATTATTACTCTTCTAATTAAATAAATAAAAAAATAACCTTGTTATAAGGTGACACCATGTGTTGCAGTGTTGCACAATTCTTTCTCCTAGCTTCTCTTGATGAAGTATACCTATCCATCTTTAGAAGAGTAAACTTCCAATGATAGCATGGTGATTGGGCTGAATTTCAACATCGTAGATAAGAACCTGGTTTAAAAGAAAAATCATGATTAATGAATAACCTGAACACTTTGTGTTTTTTTTTCTGTACGAACATAACCCCACAAAAAATAGTCGTTTTTTTCTTCGTTTTTTATATAGCACTATGGTACTCGTTAGAAAGATAATAAAACGCTCGTTAATTTGGTGGAATTTTTTTATTTAAAAAATCTCGAATATAAAAGATATTAACGTTTAAAAATTATGGGAGGAACATAAGAGAGAAAAATCTAAATTTGTTTTTAAATTCTTTTTTCCTAAAATAACTCAATTTAATTTTAGTAATTGAGAATTGAGAGATCGAGAGATAAATTTAGGGTTTTATGTTTATCTTTTTTTTTAATTAAAAAAGGAAATAATTTAAAAACACCAAAATCTTTCAATTATAATGCCACGTGGCAGTTTCATGGAGAGGTTGAAGGCACCATTGCACGCCACGTCAGCAATGTTCAATTCTTTTATATATATTAACTAGCTAATTACCCCGGGAAGGTCCCGGGGTTGAAAAATTTAATATGATTTAATAAAAAAAATGATAAAAGAAGAAAACTCAAATCACGAAAAGAGTAAATAACATAAACATAATCAATCTTAGTTAAAAAAACATTTATTTAAAAAGTTAAAAAAATAAAAAGCATACACCATATTAAACATAAATACAGTATTAAAAGGATAACCTTCAACATATAATTATCTTCACGTAATTTAAAATATGTTACAATTTGACTTTGACTTATATAGATGTAGAATTCATGATGAGGGTTGAAAAATATAACCATTCTAATAATACTAATACTAATAGTAATAATTATTACTCTTGTAATTAAATAAATAAAAAAATAACCTTGCTATAAGGTGATACCATGGGTTGCAGTGTTGCGCGATTCTTTCTCCTAGCTTCTCTTGATGAAGTATACATATCCATCTTTAGAAGAGTAAAATTCCAATGATAGCATAGAGATTGGGCTGAATTTCAACATCGTAGATAAGAACCTGGTTTAAAAGAAAAAACATGATTAATGAATAACCTGAACACTTTGTGTTTTTTTTCTGTATGAACATAACCCCACAAAAAATAGCCGTTTTTTTCTCCGTTTTTTATATAGCACTATGGTACTCGTTGGAAAGATAATAAAACGCTCGTTACATTGGAGTAATTTTTTTATTTAAAAAAATCTCGAATATAAAATATATTAACGTTTAAAAATTATGGGAGGAACATAAGAGAGAAAAATTTAAATTTGTTTTTAAATTCTTTTTTTCCTAAAATAACTTAATTTAATTTTAGTAATTGAGAATTGAGAGATAGAGAGATAAATTTAGGGTTTTATGTTTATCTTTTTTTTTTAATTAAAAAAGGAAATAATTTAAAAACACTAAAATCTTTCAATTATGATGCCACGTGGCAGTTTCATGAAGAGGTTGAATACACCATTGCACGCAATTCTTTTATATATATTAATAGATTAATAGATAATAGATATGAGAATGCAACAAATAGTAACACTTGTAATACACCAGTTCAATTGAATGAATCTTTTCTGTTAAAATATGATGTAAGACCCCTTGAGAACAGTTTAATTTGGATTCAAGCTGAACCAAGCGCGAGGCTTCTTAGTGAACTGTCATTTTTGCTAACTAATATTAAAGATACAAAACAGTATTGAAAAGAAATCTCATCTTACAGTTCACATTGATTTTGTTACCACAAAACAAATAGGCCTTAGTTCATAATGTCATTTAGGCATGGTTTGTTTGCTGATTCTTGAAAATTGGTATCCATTCACCGCATAAATAACTGCACCATGGATTTATCGTCCACTACGACACACATAATGAACATAACAATGATCAAATCTTTCTTTAACAACCATCCGGGGTCTTCTTTTACTGCTGCTGGAAATGGTGTATTTTGTTTATTTTTATGGTTTTTTAGTATGCAAATTGGATAAAGAGATTTGTTGTTTACGCGTTACAACACACCGAATGATAAACTCCAACCTTGAAAATCAATACGTCAAATACAGAAGAAAGTAAGCATTTAATATGATCCCACATCACCAGAAGGAAATAAAGATAAAGGGATGGGAGTATGCATAAAAGGTGAAAGATGGAATTGGAAAAGTCACTTACCTGGATGGGGTCAATGGGTGATCAATAAGACCCATGGTCTAGGCTAGTGACCTCCATTGCACGTAGGAGGGGTGCTAGCCTAAGGTCGGCCCAAGCGGTCGAGCCTACATCATAATTTGTGGCAGTGGGGGCTTGCGTTCGCGCAGCCCCTGCATAATACATCAGTTTTGAAATTCATTGTCGTAATTGGTTCTTCGGTTAGAATCTTTTTTTAAACCGGGTTTAAGGTTGGCTTTAACTCTTTATCTGATCTGCTTGACATGTGTCCAGATTTTTCGTACATTGACCCTAATAAAAGTGCAAACAAACATATGCTGAATTCTAATAGCAAATATACTGCTGCCACTGGTTCTATATACAATCAATCCTATTACCTAAATATTGGGCCCTTCGCCAAGTTGATTCAGGTTAACTACAATGTTCAGCCTCAGTCTGGCATGATGAGTTGGTGTCATCGTGAACTGTCATTGTTTAATTACTGGTTTGTTGAATGAACAAAGGTTTTGAATATTTGTATCTCTATTCTGAATAAAAGCATGAAGCCACTAATGAAAAGACATCTTATATTACAGTCCACATCAGTTTTGTTAGCTTAAAACGAATAAGCCTTAGCTCATGACGTCGTTAGGCATGGTTTGTTTTCTGATTCTTGAAAACTGGTATCTATTTTGTTTTTTGCTCGATAAGTGCGGATTGGAAGGTTCAAATGGACTACAAGTAGAACAATATCAGTCCTCTTTTTACACCCATGGATTCACATGGACTTCAATGTCTGCAGGAGAGAAGGATGATTCACTGTATAGATAACTGAACCCATGTATTTATCATCCACTACAAGACAGTGAAAACAACTAAGCATGTAACTCAAGCACTTACGGAACGTCGCTGGTATTTGCATACTTGATGGCCTGATGGGTCACAAATGGAACACAATGATGATCAAACCTTTCAATAACAACAGAGTTCATATAAAGAGATTTGTCAGTTACAAGACACAGAATGATAAACTCAAACCTTGAAAATTAATAAGTTATATACAAAAGTAAAAAAATATGTAGTAGTTAATGTGATCCCACATCGGTAGATAGAAGAAAGATAAAAGGATGGAAAGATGGATAAAAAGTGAAAGATGGAACTGGATTAGTCACTTACCTGGATGGGGTCAATGGGTGATCAAGAAGATCCATGGCCTAGGTTAGTGACCTCCATTGCACTCAGGAGGGGTGCTACCCTAAGGTCGGCCCAAGTGGTCGAGCCTACATCATAATTTGTGGCAGTGGGGGCTTGTGTTCGCGCAGCCCCTGCATAATGTAACAGTTAAAAATTTCTGCTGGCTTATCTTTTATATAGCAATCCCCTTCCTATGACGAAAGTTCAGATTTGTATTTTGTTTTTTGTTTGACTTTATGTTACTATAATCGTGATTTGTATGGTTCATGGATTAAGCTTGTTTGGAACGTTAGTTGATTGAAGTAATCTGCTGTAAGCCTGTAACTAAAACCCTACCAAAACCTACCCCTTATTACAACCACTGAACGCATACACCAAAGCGCACAGAACTGTTGGACAAGCTATTATAATTGGAAATGGCTGCCTGGAGCTGAGAATCGATGTCATAAACACACACTTTATAACAAATATATTTTGAATACAAATATCATCAGTATATTGGCACATAGTCCTGCATAAACATCTTCAAAATCTAGGCTTGCACAGTAATGCATGGCTTGCAATCGTGAATAAACATCGTCAAATCTTGACAAACATTCAGTTTTGAATACATTTTTTTATTTGAGACGTTTTTTCAATGTTCCAGAATGCTTGTTTACGTTACTGGAGTTGAGACTTGAGAGGTGCACTGTGCACAAGGAAGTTTGCATACTTCCACAAACGTCTACAAGAAACAGAAATGGTGAAACTGGTTGCTGGTAAAGAGAATGTAAGTTGCAAGTATTTCATTCGGGCATTTAATACGAACAATGCTGGACTTGAAGATTTTTTTTTTTTTAAATTTTTTTGGTTAAATCCAATGATATGCACATGTTTTAATAATTCATAACGGTAGCCTAGTGTAGCAAATAATCATTTAGAATGCTATATTATTCCTTGATGCATACTAAGAGGTGGACCTGTCCTACATTACAGAGTACAGCAACAACTGAGCATGAGTCACTAGCCAAACATTGTATCTGTGATGGGTTCAAAGTTTCTAAGTACAATGTATTATGTTATTTACATTAAATTCAATCCTTTTTGGTTGTATGTTGTATTTCATCACCTATGAGGCATCCTATTACAATGTTCTATTATGCAGCTTTCATATTTCTTTCTAACTACACCTTTTTTTTATATCATTTATGATAAGTTCAATCCTTTGTTATAATGTAGAGAATACAAAATAACATGTGATTATCTAAAAAATAGAAGTTATAAAATTCGTATCATTTTATTTGATCCCACATCAGCATAAAGAAGAACGATAAAATAATGAAAAGGTGAATAAAAGGTGAAAGAGGGAAACAAAGAACTCACTTACCTGGATGGGGTCAATGGGCGATCAAGAAAGTCCATGGCCTAGGTTAGTGACCTCCATTGCACTTTGGAGGGGTGCTACCCTAAGGTCGGCCCAAGTGGTCGAGCCTACATCATAATTTGTGGCAGTGGGAGCTTGCGTTCGCGCAGCCCTTGCATAATACAACAGTTTAAGAAATTTTTACTGTGATTTATGGTAGGCCTATGGGTTAATCTTGTTGAGAGCATTTTTGTCTCTTTTTTCCCTTTTAGGTACAACCTACTCAACCGTTGCTTTTATACCCAACCTTTTCTTAATGGATACCAACTAAAACATGATTCAATTCGATATATATATATAAACTGAAGTTAGTTTTTCTTTGACCAATTCAATCCGGCAAAAAAAAAATCAGCAACCGAAAAATTTTCCTAGCCGATCACTGGCATAGTGATAACAGGACAGTATGAACCGGTTTTTAAAACATTGTCGGTAAGAATTCATAAACCAAAGAGAAAATAACTAAATTTAAAGTTGGACCAATAATGTAACTTAACAAATGATAAGGGACTAAACTTATAGTTCCTTCTTTTTATCTCCCCTGTTAATCAAATCAAGCCCTAAACAGTACACACATAATCAACACTATGGCGGCATGTAGGAGAATATCAAACACCATTTTCAGTAATATTAATATTATTTCACGATCAAGTACAGGATATCAGTCCTCATCTTCATTTGGACCTCCATCTTCTCTCATTACACGTAGAGGCATAGCTTCCAGGCTTTATGTAGCAGGTTCGCATGTTTTCTTATCCTTCGTGCTTAATAATATGTTTTCGTATGGTCTCTCACTACCTAATAATAATAATCAATCGGTTTGTATAAAGATTTTGCTCGAACTCTACTTCTAAATGTTGTTTTTATTTTATTTAAGCTTTGACATCGATGTTTTGATTAAATATTTTTTAGTTTCATGTAAGAGTATGTTAGAAGAACTTGATTACTAGTTAATTATTGAAACTAGTCATGACTAGATATAAATTAGAGACTCTGGTATTGTGTTTGTAGCATAGTTTTCAAAGGAGCAAGGCGCAATTGAGACGCTTAAAACGGGAGGGCCCTAGATAAGCAAGGCACATAGCATAAACCTACCATTTCTTGGGATTTTATACATGTTTCGGCTGGTCCTAGCTTCTAGCCATTTTTGGATGTTTCAGACCGGTTTGCCCAAAATATCTAGGATTTGGCTAGAATCACGCTTGAGGGCCTAGGCGGCGGACCGAAGAGCTTTTGACAACATAGGTTTGTAGATATCTTAATGATCAATTGATCATTGACATCTAAAGAGTTGAACTAAGATTTCTAAATTTGGATATGTTAAATTTATGTTGGTTAAAACCGAAGAAGAAATTGGGATATGAAGTGGTCTATGAATTAGGTGATAGAAAAAGGTAGCTACTCGCAGAGGAATGTGGAATTTAAGGACAGGAAATATTGCACAAAGAGGTTCTATATGATGTTATATCTGATTAGACTTTTGTGCCTTTAGGATGTCTGGTCAAGTTACTGATTTAATCAATAAAGAGTCTCTTAACAGAATGCAACAAAGCCTGCATCTTGCGTTTAAAACGGGCGGGGCGCTTAGGAAAACACATTAGGGTCTTGAGATGTCACCCCGCGCACTACCATGGCAAAATTGGTCAAAATTAAGGTATGTAGGAAGTAATATGCAAAAACAACCAGCAGATTGAAGAAATTATGAAAGGGATACTTGATATAAAGGTTGATATGTAAAACATATGAGAGACGCAAACGCACATCTGCTCTTCGGACTTACCTCGTGCTATTTTGAACCAAATTCTGCATACAATGAGTGTTCGGGTGTGCGTTTTGTGTAGGACTTTAAATGAAATTATGTTTTTAACAACAATATATATAATGTAGGAAGATTAGGTTACACTTTTAATCAGGTTTTGGTCAACTTAGCTTTGTAACATGGGTTATGTGATGCTTTTCTGTAGTCAAATATGATTATTTAAATCATATTTGTTTTCTTTCTTATTAAAGTATTGCAGCACATCTTAATTGCACTTGATTTGAGGCATCAGGAATTTTATTCTTCATGATGTATTACTTGCAGGACTATCATTTTATACCACAGAAAAAGCATTACTAGATGCATTTTCTCAATATGGCCAAGTTGTTGAAGGTACCCTAAACATGTCATGCACTTACAAGAGGCAGCATATTCAACCCATTTAATTTTTAATGGGTCGATTCGGGTTATATATTATCTCTAATGGGGTAATGGGTCAAATCGACAAATTAGTAAAAAAGTTACAAGCCAGAGGGGTTGACAGTCACCCAAAGTGTACAAATAAACATTAATTTGGATAAAAACGCTTCGGGTTAACCCCCTCAAATCAAAGATCTGTTTTGACCCGATTGTTTTCCCCATCACCCAACCTGCCAGACCCACTAAATTTGTCTGTCACGTACTCGGGTCTAATTTACATACTTACGTAACTATTAATCAACTATGAGCGAGCTAAAATCATTGCTATTTGCAGCCAATGTTCTGATGGATAAAGTTTCAAGCAGATCAAAAGGCTTCGGGTTTGTTACTTATGCATCTGCAGAAGAAGCTGAGAAAGCCATTACTGAAATGGATGGAAAGGTTCTATCCTAAATTCATTTTTAATTTAAGAAACTAACACCTCTTTTTCATTCTAGCCCATATCTACATAAATCACTTCCAAAACGGAATGCCAAATGCCTCCCGATTCTGATCTCAAAATATATATGGTTTCTTGCAGACACTACATGGACGCATCATAACCGTTGAGCTGGCAAAACCGCGAACAAAAAACACTGGTGGTGTGCCAATAGCTAGAGGACCCCCTGAACCACCTACCGAGAATCAGTAACCACTTGTATGTTTAATCAGCAGATACTAGCAATAGTACAAGTATTTACAGCATGGATTCACAAGTGTTCCTAAGATTACAATCCCAGCCCTGATGCTGAGATTATCTGATCTCTTGTTTGTTTGTTGCTCATTGCAACAAAAGGGGCAACCATATTAGTTAGAAAAATATCACTTATGTTGTTAGAGACGATAGCAGAATATGTTACTTCCTTATTTTGTTTACCAAACATTCAGATTTGAAATTTAAACGTCAATATTAAGTAGGTTCTTGCCTAAGAAACATGCATTATATTAGCCGAGGATCTCAAACCCACGACCCCTGGTTTATGATTTTAGAGCCTGTTTGGTAGCCTCTTAATGAGGCTCTGAACCATTCAGCTCTGAATGGTTCAGCATTCATTCAGACTGTTTGTTTCAACCTAAAAAAAGGCTCTGAATGGAATGATTAAGAGCTGAACCATTCAGACTTGGTGCATAGCTGAATCATTCAGCACTTAATCATTCAGAGCCTCTTAACCATTCAGACATCTTAATTTTTCAGCACTTAATCAACCAAACAGCCAGGGAACCATATCGACAAAAAGAACAACACGAATAATGGATTATTCGGTTTAAAACTTTTTGATAACTGCATTTTTTTTGTTCGGTTTTGGTTAAATGGTTACAAGCATCCTTAAAACTCAATCATACAAACTGAACTAACTAGTTTACTCATTTGAAGCAAGGAATTGAACCAGATGTTGTATCTTCAGAAGTATTTGATAACCAATGAGAGAATGTTTGAAATCTAATAGTCTAAAACCAAAAATCAGGCCAAAATATATATTAACTAGTTAGATTTTTTTTTATATCCAAACGGTAACATAAAACTGAAATTAGCGGAACTGATATAGTCTTCTAATAACCTAAACGTTTGATTATTGTTTGTCTAGAAAACGGAAACGTTCACACACTCACATTCCCTCTTATAAAAACAAACTTGAAAGATCATATTGAATTGAAATCGACTTTGTCAAATTTGCAACATATGTTTAGTAATGGGTGCATCTTTAGTTTGGATAAATTACCGAAATGCAATCGAAGCGTTAGTTTAACAAAATGTCACCCTATTCCTCACAATTTCTTTCAGAAAACCTTGAAAAATCCGAAACCTTACCAAATGTCGCTCTAATCCATATAACAATTTGGCAATACTAACAACTGATTTGGATAAAAAAAGTACCTTTTAAAAAAGAGAAAAACACTGGAAAACAAAGAGAAAGAGCTAGAGCTAGAAGGATGTGTGAGATAGAAAACTGGAATGAGCATTTTAAACCAATCCCACATCGGTAGATGAAGAAAATAGAAAAAAAAGAGGAGACTGCATAAAAGGTGAAAGATGGAACCAGAACAATCACTTACCTGGATGGGGTCAATGGGTGATCAAAAAAGCCCATGGCCTAGGTTAGTGACCTCCATTGCACGTAGGAGGGGTGCTACCCTAAGGTCGGCCCAAGCGGTCGAGCCTACATCATAATTTGTGGTAGTGGGGGCTTGCGTTCGCTTGCATTAAACTTGTCCCATTTAACATAAGCCCCTAATAAAATGATGTGACCATATTCCGATAATTCTATCTCGGAACCTTCAATAGTTTGGCTTTCTACAAAGTGTCGCTCTAACCCACAAAACAATTCGGGAATACCAAATAAAGTTCAATTTCATTACGAGTAACGTTTATCTTTGTTATGAATCACAACTGATTTGGATAGAGAAATAGTTTGACAATCAGAACTTAAATAAACTTAAACCTTGTAATCTTAATGCCTCCAATAAAAAGAAAAAAAAAAGTAAGAAACCAAGGTAACATGAGATATTTGTAGTGAAATGACATTCTAAAGCCATCCCACATCGGTAGATAAGGAAAATAGAAAAAGAAGGGAAGCGTAATAAAAGGCGAAAGAGGGAATCAGTAAATTCACTTACCTGGATGGGGTCAATGGGTGATCAAGAAGATCCATGGCCTAGGTTAGTGACCTCCATTGCACTCTGGAGGGTGCTATCCTAAGGTCGGCCCAAGTGGTCGAGCCTACATCATAATTTGTGGCAGTGGGGGCTTGCGTTCGCGCAGCCCCTGCACAATAGTTAGTCTAAAGTTTCTGCATCAATAGTAAAAACCTCTTTGTGTGTCTTAATTTTCTCCCCATTTCTGTAGCCACTTTGTTTTAGCATTTTTAAGATTTGATGTAAATGATAGCCAACATTAATCCCACCGCACAGTATACGTGCCTCCAGTGCAGTCTGCTGATGTGTTTAGCCAGTGATGTTTCCGACGGTTGTCATGAGCTAAAGATGAACATACATGTTTAAGGAGGTCAAAAAATGAACAGTTAAAAAAAAATTGATTTGCTGGACGATTACAAAAGGACTACATCTGGTTCTACTAGAATGATATTATTAGAGCATCCACAATTGACACTAGATCAACGATTTCTGTGTTGAAAATGTGGTGAGATTGATTGATGACTGTGTATTGAAAATAAATGTTGTTTTCATTACCAATTGATACTAGATCAGAATTGATGATATGCAAGTCACATTCACGTAGAAACAACATACTAGCCGGTTAACTACTGCCAAAGAGATGGTTTCTGATACTACGTGATCAAAAGGGTGATATGCAAGTTCTAATACCGTAGGGTATAAGAGACTGATAACCTCATGTGCCATCATTGAAAATACTTCATCTTAGTGACATCACCTTTCTTAGAATCCACCGGAAAAAAGTTGAGAATAGAGATCTCATTCCAATTGTCAGCAACACTTGGTATCAATGGCTACAACCTTGTAGAGTACGTCGTTTATACAGTACATGGCTCATGGTGTCCCGAAGGCTTGACATCTTTTCTCATTGATGTTAAATTCATTATACAACCTTGTAGAGTCGTTTATAAAATACACGGGTCATGGTGTCCCGAAGACTTGACATCTTTTCTCATTGATGTTAGAATCGTTATGTTTAAATTCCATCTTTTCTCTTGACCACATTTAAATTCATCTCATTCTTCAAGGTTTTGCTTTTAAGCTTCACTTCATTTGTTTTTTTCAGTAGGCGGGAGGGGCACCTCTCGCCTAAAAAGAATCTAAAACTTTTTAGTATAATCCGTTAAGAGGCTTTATTTTGTTTCTGGTCTCTTGATGTTACTAGTTCCTAAATTTGTAAAGGTTAAAGTTGTTTGTAAGTTGTGGCTCTATTTTATGTCATTTTCAGCTAAAGAAGCAAAAAGAAATCCATGGCAATTGGAAGCTTATCACGCGAATAGAAACTTAACTTGAAAATTTTGAATGAGATATAATCGAATACTCAAACTATCTTAATAAGATAGACATGAAATAAACTAGTGAATTATATCAGTTTAACCAAATCTGGCATGTTTAGCAATGGGTACATTTGTATTCGAATCAAGATCTCGTATGGATCACATTCGACAAGATGTAACATCAATTTCATCAAATACTTAACGGTTAACCTTTTGATGTAATATAGGCTCACAGTTCCAGTCTTGTTTTAGTTTCTGCGACAGATTGAGTCGACTAATTTCCTCAACATCGAGTCTAGCAACATTTTAATCCACTGTTTTCTCGAACAAGTTGTTTGTGTTTTATCTATCCACATACTGGATAAGCATTTTTAAGTGATCCCACATCGCAGAGAGAAGAAAGATAAAAGAGAGAGAATGGTGAATAAAAGTTGAAAGTGGGGAATGGAAGACTCACTTACCTGGATGGGGTCAATGGGCGATCAAGAAGGTCCATGGCCTAGGTTAGTGACCTCCATTGCACTTAGGAGGGGTGCTACCCTAAGGTCGGCCCAAGTGGTCGAGCCTACATCATAATTTGTGGGAGTAGGGGGCTTGCGTTCGCGCAGCCCCTGCACAATTGTTGAGTCTAAAGGTTTGGCATCATTACTAGTCTATGACAGTGTTTCATAATGCTAAACATTTCAAAACTCTTGTTTCCAAACAGTTACACATGGTTTTTTTATACAGTGAACCAAACTGTTTCAAAGGTTTATCAAAATCCCTAACAATTAACACTACTTTTGTTAACCACACTCGACCCCTGTTACGAAAGTCAACTCTGGGTTCAATTGGCTAACACTATGAACTGAACAGATTCAAAGAGATAAAAAGAGTCTTATGTTAGATTAGCCCAGTCCACTGCATGTCACATTCATGCGAAATCTGGAATACTAATATAGAAGCAAAACAATCGAAAAAATACAATAAAATAAAAATCTATAAATTAATCATGCGCTAATGCATAAATAAATCAGCCTGTTTCTGAGTAATAAACTATTGGTTTGACAGTATTTGATGTGATCTATGCTTTGAAGGTCACAGGTCCGAATCTTCTACTCATCGCCTTCACAAACGAATGAATACCAACTGTCGTTGGTGCATACTCAAGCCATCTAATTTAACCACAGTTGATGTCCCAGTGAACTACTAGCCCAAATAAGAGCTATCATGGTACAAACTTTAAGCTGGTGCATTTGTTGATCACTTGACTCTAAACCCGGTGGACAAAAGTTGAGCGTAAAGAAGTTCATTCCATGTGTCTGGGACACCGGGTAGGCACCAGTGGCTGCAATCTTGAGGAGAAGGTTGTGGAGTACCTGGCTCGCGGTATCTTGAAGGGTGACCATCATTCCTCATTGCTGTTAGATATGAAATGTTCAAGAATTTGACTTTTCGTTTTGCGGTTTCCATCTCTTTTACCACATTTAAGATAATTTTATTGTTCAAGTGTTCACTTTCTGGATTAATGTAGCTTGTTTCGGGTGCCTTACTCCAATCGCAATGACCGCCAGTGTTCCATTCTCCACCCCTGCATATATAGCATGTATTATTCCCTATTCTTATGTTACTTAAAGTTACAGAAACAAATATAAGAGGTATCAAAATGTACACACACAGGGGTTGAATAACAGGTAAAAAAGTCGGATTTGACCGACCCATAAACGGGGGTGAGCAAAAAGCCGATTAAAAGTAACATAAACCGAATCAAAATATCTGAGAAACCTGAACATATAATGACCGACCCAAACTAATACCGGAGGTTCTGTCTAGTTTTTTTTTTTTTTTTTTTTTTTTTTTTTAAATAAAATTACGGTTCAGTTATAGCTCGTCCCAAAAGAGAACACAGAAGTAACCTACCTGGCAGTGGAACAAACTTGTGTGTTGAGGTGCACAAATCGGGTTTTTTCAATACCCGGTTCCGGGTATGGAATTGGTTCTAGGTATGGTCGGGTATTACTTCGACCGGGTATTGGAAGAACCGGTTTCAGTTCCGGTTCCGGTTCCTAGCATAAAAAACTATACCCGGTATACCGGTTCCGGTTTTTCAATGCCCGGTTTCGGTTCTTTCAATACCCGGTTTCGGGTATGGAACCGGTTCCGGGTATACCGGGTATTGAAAAAAAAAACGGGTACGCTGGGTATTGAAAAAACCCGGCTATGCTGGATATTGAATTCTTTTTATACAATCACGTCTAAGGGTAGTGCGACTTAGATGATTATAACGCGGTTATAGAATTCTTTGGATGAGACGGGTCAATCTTGGGTTGTCGAATTGGTCAAATGGCAACCCTTCTTGAATCACAAAGTGACCCATTCCTTCCCGGACCGCCTCAACATCAAAATGCCAAATGGTCCCGTCGCTTGACATATACTTTTTTGGGTCATGAACCTGGTATTAGGAAAACCTAGTTCCGGGTATTAGGAAAACCCGGTTCCGGGTATTAAATAACCGGGTACAAACCGGGTCCGGTTCCGGGTACGATTTTTTACATAGAAATCTATACCCTATGCGTACCCGACGGGTAGGGTCGGTTCCGGTTCCGGGTACGGTCGGTTCCGGTTTTTTTAATACCTGGTTCCGGGTTTTTTTCGGTTCCGATTTCGGTTCCGGTTTTTTTGTGCACCTCTACTTGTGTGAAAGTTAGTTATTGAAACTATGGTCCAAAGTCCAAACTTATCTTTGGGCCAAAAGTTTGAGGTACAAAATTTATTAATAAGTTGATAATTAAATACTTTTAGCCTAAGGGTACGGCCCAAGTTCATTATTTTGGGACAGTATTTGGGCTAAACCTTAAAACCCAAAACCGACCCATAGCTGAACCGAACCCATATATATTTTCATATAAATGGATAGAATGTTACACTTCTACAAACGTTTTATGTTAATTACTTGCCTGTAATGTACGGGCGAAAAGCTTCGAAAAAAGATATGATTTGTTTTGGGATCACAACTCTTGTAAGCCCATAACTTTAGTGTTTGGAGAGACTTCCCAAAGGCCTCCATGACATCCATTTTCATGTTCAATGTCCCTTCTTCCTGGAAATACCATCCCCTAAAGAGCGATAAAAAACAACATTACTATTAACAAACGTACCCAGTAAAATCTTACTCAAAACAAGCTATAAGAAAAAAAAATTGGCAGTGTGGGATGGGGGGCAAACGCTTTTTCTATCCTCAAAGATAGAGAAACTGCTCCCAGAGACCTCAGGTCCAAAACCATCATCAATATAAAGAAACAATTTCAATTGGTAAACGCGAAAGATATAGAATACTAACATCTTAAGGGTTTTGTCTTCGTTCCACCAATGACCCGCACTAAATACAAGAACATCTGCTCCGGCCCATTTGGTAGAGAATCGGTGGAGTTTATCAACCCTAATGGCTCGTCGGACGTCTTTGGGAGCGTTTTTTAGGTGGATCATCAATGACCACGAGAAAAGGCACACGGTAATACTGGATGGTCAGGTTGTAGTCATGAAACATGATTGAAAGAAAACCTTTGTGTTTGGTTATGGGGTTTCCATGCTCTTCATATATTGTTGAATGATTTGAGACTCCTTTAGAAAGCATGCATAGTAAGGATTCCCATTGGTTTCTTCCTATGGAATCGCCAGCGAATACTATACGTCCATTTCGGCTTCTTTCAAGAAAATCTCGTGCATCAAATCTGTTATTTACATATTGCAATCAGGAACAGTTTTGCTTTGATTTTGCATGCGTGCATCAGACCCAAGTTGGCCGCACACCAAGGTTTACCTAAATGAATTTAATCGCAATCCGACAGTATCAAATGGTTTTTGTTAATATTTAAAATGTAAGATTCGAATATGATATAACATTACTTGTAGGCACGACTTATGTACGAAAACATTTAAGCTAGTTTCAATTATTTTGTTGAATAGGGCCTATGTGTGTCTCATGTTTACACTACAAGTATGATTCAATGTGATTCTTTTTCCATGTGATATAAAAATGTTAAAGGGACATAAACTAAACATATTAGGCAAAAATCTTCAAAACCAAATGAACTATTAGACTAGGAAAATAAAATATGGATCAAACAAATGAATGGCGACTAAAACATTTGTTTAACTTATTAACAAGGCTAACTTCATTCAAAATACTACCCATTACCCAAAACAAGGGGCAGCAAAACAAACAAAAGAGCAACTACATAAAGCCAAATTTACACTGCCTATCCCAAGAAATTGAATTATTATTGGACATATACTTGTACTGCAAAAAGCCTAAAGACCTAATATTTACAAGAATATTTTCAATCTTGATCATCTTATTATTACCATACCTTTGTCGTTTCTAGCTCTCCATAAATACCAACAAGCCACCATAACAATCCGGCGCTCAACTTCTATGACCACGTCCTCATTACCAACATTAGAATACAACTCCAAGAGATCCCTAACCGAGAAAGCATCCGTTGGTAATCCGTTAATGTTTTCATACCCATGTCCGGTTTCCCGAGGGATCTTCATTGACAATTCATGTCTTCACAGAGGGATTTACCAATGTAAGAACCCTCACATTTGTACTAATTTTATTTATAAATTTATTATTATATTATCAAGCTTTCATGGCTTGAGTTTGTGGGCATCAATAAACTATAACCTGATATGCTAATGAGCACTTAAAATAAGTCTAGTTCATTCCTACCAATGAAGGTGTTACTGGTTTGATTAACTCGAGATTCTCAAAGCTAAAAGGGGGTGCTCCACCTCTAGTAATTATAATACTATATAATATAATACACATATATAAAAAAAGGTACAAACATTAAAAAAAAAAAAAACAATTGTTACATCACAGCAATGCATTCATCTAACTATGTGCATTAAACCTTCAACTCTAGAATTTGTCAACACTACCTCGAAATTCATATTTTAACCAAACAAAATTCTAAAAAAAACAATAAAAAAAAGCCATGCATGCACTATAATAATGCATAAACAATTAATCTACAATATCCAACACTGAAAACTTAAACCGAACCCATACCTTGGTAAATCACACCCATGTGGTTGCCATCTCCATTTAACGTACCCGAAATCCGGCCGCCCATTACGGTGGCATCGAAAACCCGGATCAAGAAACGGGCAATCTTCATCGTACTTTAGGGTCGGATAAGTTTCGTCCCAAACCCATTTACCATAAGAGTAATCACATGTGTTTGTGGGTCGTTGTGTGTTAATGGGTAGGCTTCTTAAGAAGCTAAAGGGAAGAAGGTGAGGTGTTATGAAGTTGAAGAAAAGAATGGAGGTGATTAGAAGAGATATGAAGAAGATGAGTGCATAGGTTAAATCGTTCTTATTGGGAAATGGTAGGATGAAAGAATGGGATAGTTTTTTGGGGTTGAGTTTCCTGACGAAGATCCATTAGAAGAGGAGGATTGGTTGAAAGAGGAAAAAAATAGGTTTTTTTTGGTTATTAAAGTAGAGAGGGGTCAAAGATGTAGCTTTTGATTCTTGTGATTCTTTAACGTATTTTTAATTAGTATTTAAATTCTTTATAGTTTTTATAATATAACTAAATTATACCCCAGGAACTTCTCGGGGTTGAAAAATCTAATATGACATATCATTTTTACATATGAAATAAAATGATGCGCTTTACAGTTACATGCAAGAAAGTTTCGGGTAACACATAACGTACAACAATTAACAGTGTATCTCCAATGTTAACGCCTAACCTTAAACAATGTATAACTCTAATATTAATACCTAACCTAAAACAATGTATAACTCCAATGCTAACACATGCTGAAAATAGAATTCATATTTACTGATTTGAACATAATTAGTGAATTGCCTATACATGATTAATGAATTAGCTGAACACCTTGAGTTTTTTTTCCTATATGAACAAAACCTCACAAAAAATAGTCGTTTTTTCTTCCTTTTTTATATAGCACTATGATACTCGTTGGAAATATAATAAAACGCTCGTTATTTTTTTTCTTTAAAAAATCTCGTATATAAAAGATATTAATTAACGTTTAAAAATTATGGGAGGAAACATGAGAGAGAAAAATCCAATTTTGTTTTAAATTTGTTTTTTTTTCCTAAAATCAATTAATGCTACATGGCACACTCAAGGAGTAGGATGTCCTCTTTGAATGCCATGTAGGATTTATTGCTTTCAATTATATAATAGATAATAAACTAGTGGGATTTTCCGCGCTTCGTGAAAGGCTTTCAATCATTATTGACCCAGTTTATTAGAGTTCCAGTATGATACTGTCACTCGATATAGCAATTGAGACTGATTCATCGATTATAACCATATATACAAACGAATATCTGTACTGTGTTGTTTGGTCGGTATTGGTTCATTTTGTTACGTTACAAGTTTGTATCGACACTCGATATAACTCACAATGCCTAAAAAATACTTTAATGCAAATACAACTATTTGTTCAACGATTTATACCGCCACATTGAAAAAACTTTGGAATGCGGTACTGATATTGTTTGGTCAATATGTGTTCGGCTTGTGCCAATAATAAAATCAATTCTATTTGACCAATTCTAGTAAGACTTTTATAGAATCGTATACAATAATGAGCACATGATGACACTATTATCAAAATATTATAAAATTTTATATTATATTATATTAATGAAATACGAAAAGGGTAATCAAAGTCATTTTATAAATTAAAAAACCTAAATTGATGTTATACGGTACCGGTATCGATGTTGTTCAGACGACGACGACGGCGTTGGTAATATAAAAAAAGGAAAATCATTAAAATTTAAAATTAAAATGTGTTTAAGGTTAAAAGTAAATATATTTGCTATTATAATATTGAGATAATAAAAATATTAAAAAAAACATTATAAAAAACAAAACAAAAGGGCTAATCGACATAAGTTTATAAAATACAAAAATTAAAACAAAACTGATGTTAAATCGACATTGTTCAGACGGTATCAAAGGCATCTAAAACGGAAATCTTGAACTCAGCCTTGCCAAGGTCGCATTTATGGCGCCACTTTACAGTTTACAAGCTAACTGAGACCATGCGACTGCAGCGGCCAAACATGGACCTAACTAATAGACTACAGATTGCATCATTCTTAGCGTGGTTACTAAAAGTGGGTGACGGCGTATTGGGTACAACAGACAATGATGATTCAATAAATGCAAAAAATATTGAAATACCAATAAACTATATGATACTCCAAACGATAACGCTTTCAAAGAACTCATCAAATTCATTTAAGACAGTTCTACCCTGGAGAATCCTAATGTTCAAAGTCTTTCTGATAAAGCAATAGTCTGCCCCCACATGAAACAAATGAAACAACAAACGAGATAAATATGACTATTCTCGGCATGAGTCTATGAAATAGTAAGACTTATTTGAGCGTATACTCAATAATCCCAAATGCCAATTGCCATGGTGACACCGATTTGCTTTATCTAGCTGACTACCTAGATATGTTGAATTTCAATGGTTTGCCCCCACATGAGTTAGAGCTAAAGGTCCATGCTCTGGTAATACTTATACGTAACATAAATCAGACATCCGGGCTTTGCAATGACACAAGAATGATTATCACTCAACCATTGTCGAGGGTTATCGAGGCACAAGTAATGACTGGAACAGCAATAAGACAACGTGTCTTATATACCACGTATCACTTTGACACACGTAGACAAACAACTTCCATTTACATTCAAAAGAAAACAGTTTCCACAAAAGCTTTGTTATGCCATAACAATAAACAAAAGTCAAGGTCAATCACTAAACAAAATTGGTGTCTATCTTCCTGAACCAGTGTTTGGACATGGTCAACTCTATGTAGCACTTTCACGTGCAACATCCCCGCAATCACTGAAAATTTTAACTGTCCCGAAAGATTAAGGCTTACCGAATCTTACCAAAAACATTGTCTACTCTGACTTTTTAGAAGAAATCAAAAGCACCTTAGCCGAAAACTAAAATAGCCGAATGCTCTTTACCAGGTAAATCCACTTTTCTTTAAACTTTCCAATAAACCATTTAATTTAGCTTTAGTAAACCAATGACAAAATTAGTAGATTGCTCCACTTATCAACTAATGACTTGTGTACTAGAGAACAAACTATTCTCTTTGCTAATTAACAATGTAATCATTAGCACTAACGTTCTTTTTCCTTGAAACAGAATCACATTTTGCACTTGCATTTATGGAAAAAAAAGGCATGTTCATTATTGATGCTTCCACTATTAAAGTTCCTTAGGCAATTAACAATGCATTGTATTCAGGGGCTGATACATAGGTCCGAAAATCATTCATGCAAATATCTACAATTCGGGTAAAACCAAAACCTCTGGACATTTCCTTGAGAAAAGCTAACACAATGGACGCGAACAAACTTGAAATACCACCAACAGGAAAGCATGCCAGACAGTAAAGGTAATATTTTTTATAGCTTGGAAACCTAAAGAAGCATCTATCTAGACTTTCCAAGAGCAAAAAAAAAAAGAACCATAAAAAAAAAAAAAACTATAGCTTTCATATACAACAGGTCACATATTTTGGCAACAATAACAGATTTGGCAACACAACTAGCAAAAAACAACGCAAAAAATTCTAGGATTAGAGTTGATTACAGATTAATTTTTGGTTAAACCTCTGCATTAGTAACTTGTTAGGCGTTTAAAATACAAAAGTCAGATTTTCTTTTTTGCTTCAGAAGATGAAACAAACTGAAATTAAAACTTTTGTCAAGATTAATTGAGGTTAATTAAAGATGAAGTTTGTTTGGTTAAATCCCTGCATTAGAGGATGGTTTTGTCCTCCTAAGTTACCATTGCCATGTTGTTCCATTCAGTTTGTGTTTTGTTTTGTTTTGTTTTCTGGTCGTTTTATAGTTCTCCTACGATCTTTGGATGGTTTTAACAGTAATGTTTCAGGTTGTTAGCGGGTACGATCCGCTCGGGTTGTTGTGAAATGTACTGGTACGATCCGCTCAGGTTGGTATGAATGTGTTCTGTATTTGCTTTGTTGTTTATTTAAGTTATCTAATTGTTGTTGTGTTACTTTATTAGGCAATTTTTAGTTAATTAGACCTTTGCTAATTAAAGTTGAATTCAGTGAATTTAATGCAATGTTAGTATGTTGTGTCATTTCTTATGTTTTTAACCACATGATAAAGGCAGCGTGACCACACTATGATGTTCTTGAGACTTCGACTCCAACAGTTAGATTTTCAGAGAGATTCAAGGGATGGAAGAAGACATATTATTAGCTGGGTTGATTGGGTAGATTGCGACTATTAACTAGCAAGAATATTAGCTTCTGTACCAAAACTATGTGTAAGACTATGATAGTGCTGCACTTTTAAACATAAGGCAATCACCCTTCATCCATCACGGATTCGATGTACCGCGTCGCAACGCGCGTGGGCATATTACTAGTGTATATATATATATATATATATATATATATATATATATATATAGGGAAAGTATAAATTGAAAACTCCCTTGAGTTGATAAAACTTAGAAAACCCATGTAAAAACGACCTATTTTTTTTTTTGAAAAAAATGCACAAGATAACATACATGTATTTAAGCGTTTTGGGCCAAAAAAAATAAAAAAAAATGCCTATGGGATATTTTTTTAAAAAAATAAACAAAGTTTGTCTTGTTACATATGTTAAAAGCTGAAAACATATGTTAACAGCTCTGTTACATATGTTAAAAAGCTTAAAACATATGTTAACAGCGCAAACTTTGTTTATTTTTTTAAAAAATATCCCATTGGCGCTCTTTTTATTTTTTTTGGTCCCAAAATGCTTAAAAACATGTATGTTACCTTGTGTATTTTTTTCAAAAAAAAAAAAAAATAGATGGTTTTTATATGGGTTTTCTAAGTTTTCTCAACTCAAGGGGGTTTTTAATTTATCCTTCCGCTATATATATATATATATATCACTATTATATAGCAATATGGAACTCATATTAAAGATAAAAAAACACTCGTTATTATAGTGTGACATTTTTATCTTTAATATAAATACCATATTGCTATGTATATATAAAAAAATACGTTTGAACTTGGTGGATGTGTTTTGTTCTTTAAAACACAGTAAAACTAGCCTGATTCATTTAAAACACATCTGTACTGAATAAAAACAAGCTACAGTGTTTTATAACAATTGCTTAATAATTTCTTATTTGTGTTAAATGTAGTGTGTTTTATATGAATCAAATTCGTTATCATGGTAAGTGTTTTATATCAATCATATGTAAAGTTGTCTTTTATCAAAATACCTTAATACCTTCAATCTTTAAATTCAATAATTGCCACATGTCAACACCAAGTTTAAACGTACTTTTTTTATGTATAGCTAGCAATATGGTACTCATATTAAATATAAAAAACACTCGTTATTATAGTTTATTTAAAAAGATAATTATGTATAAAAGGTTATTGGCGTTTAAAAAATAATGGGGAAGTTACATGTGAGTTTTCAAACTTTGAACACACCAATTTACTATTATACTTGTATCTAGCCAAACCAATTAATCAAAACTATAACACATATTAAAATTTTGTCAATGATATTCTCCCTTTATTTATATACCTAATAACCAAAGATACTTCTTAGACTTCTCACAAAACACCCCTTATACAGGATTTTTACCCTACGTGTGTATGTATGTATGTATATGTATATAATGATTATTCATTTTTTCTTGACATGTGTCCCTTATATATGAACGAACAAGCCGGGAAATAAGAACCAAAGTTACAAAGAAAAGATTGAATAATTAAATTACATCATGCATACCATTTTGAAACCGGAACATTTACTCTATTTTTTATCCATGGTTGTTTTAATCTTCTCTATTACTTTTGCAATAAAAGCAGAATTGTTGTTGATAACCTAGTTGTTCCATGCTCTTCAAATGAACCATAATGTTGTGAAGTAGATAGTATGCCTCGCCAATTTATTCGACTTCAGAATGTGTGAAGTAGATAGTATGCCTCATAGTATGCCCTGCACCATATGAGGATCTGCATCCAAATGTGTTGAGAAACTGGACATGAGATCAAAAGGTGGGAGGTCGATTTAACAAGCGCATCACAAAATACACAAACACTTGTACTCTTATTTACTCAAACGCATGACTAATGCATCTTTAGTTGGGATCCTACTTTGAGTCATTTTCCACTTGAAGCAGTTTACTTTTAGTGGCACCTATCTAATCCTAGAGTGTGAATAACCAAGAGTAACAAGTAATGGGTTAGGTATGGGACATAATTTTACAACTGGGTATAGTACTGGGATTACTAATACCGACACATTTCGATCCCTACAAGAAACTGAAACAAGTTTAAAATATTGTACTAAGAGAGAGTTAATTGCATATAAGTAGATTTACGTGACCAATTAAAACTAGCATTCTATTTGTGACACCAGTTGAATGAAACGCCCCAAAACCCGAGGGTCTCAGCTGTAGAAATTACACTTCGATAAATAGTTCATAACCGTAAATTGTGACAACAGTCAACGATCCAGGTCAACATCCGTACGCATTTCCTTTATTATTATCATTATATGTGCATATTTAAACATTTTGCATACACAATACCCCCTAGTCTAGTGAAGCATGAGTTAATCAGAAACTCAACACAAAACACCTGTTTAGTCATACAACACCCGTACAATCACCAAACGGGCATTTCTTGAGGTTACCACAGCCTAACACATGGTAATTCCTTTCTAACACATATGAACTTATTAACAAGTAACTATCTTATGGTTCACAAAATACATGTTGATATCGTCATCAGATGACATAGAACCTATCCGACTCTTGACATTATAAGCCCCGGATAGATATTCCTATATCAAAGGATAACTAGAGGCTATCCAACAAATTAACTAGACATAATGTGCAACTATGATATCACTAACATGTGTATATGTCGATTAACTCACAAGACTTCACAAATATGATAAGTTTTGGATCCTAACAAAGCTAGTTATCATGGAACTTCACAAAACCATGCTCATATGTACATACATATACACGGCACACAAGTACACAACTATACATACATGAACACATACATAACATGACTTGCTTTTACAAAAGAAGACCCCACTCCTTGCATCTATACTCGGCCGATTCTAGAACCCACAAGGAATGTGCACAAGTTCCAAACTTTCACTAAAAAGGTTAAGTCAAACCCTTTCCACCCTATAACCAACAACCATCCTTTCCTCATTCATATAACTAACAAACTAACTTATCTTTTCCTTCCTAACACTCGGCCGAAAACAAGGAGCCACCACACAAGTCCCTTTTCCTTAAAACTTATACCAAAATAGAGGGACAACTACCTAGCAATTCATTCACCTATGAATGGACTTCCTCACATGAAAAATAAACATTCCCTACCTCTTTTTCCTACCCTAACCGATCGACTAAGAAAACACACAAGTCATAGACTTATTTTGTCTTCATTCTTACACACATGACACCCTATAACAAGACCAATCCTCTTACACATAACTAAGTCTATGCACTACCTTTAGACATGAGGAATTACTCAATTTGGAAGACCTTTGTGTGCTTTGATATCGGCCGAAGTCCACCCTCCCATATTTAGCTCAAGTCTCTTTCAACACTAGATGTTACTACTTGCACACAAATGGAAACAAACACTCATCTTTGCATGATCCTAGAAAACTACCTATACCTCTTATACTTTGTCAACTAATCGGCCAAAACAAGTAATCACATCAGCCATCCCTATCATCCTAACTAGCACCAAAGTAGTAAGCTTCTTTATACATTTGCATCATTCCAAGAGACTTCACCTTGCCAAATAATCGGCTATATAAGGAGGCCAAGAACGCTTGAAAAGTTGCACCATTCAACACTCATAACTCTCATTCTTACTCACTATTCTCTCGACTCCAAGGAACCACAACCAAATACAAAAAAGCTCGAAGGAACGATCAAGAACCAAGCACTCAATCAACCTCACATTGCTTCTAATAGGTAAAACTCTCATTCTATCCTTTTATAACCCCACCCTATTCGGCCCTAAGCTAAACACCCGACCACTTATCTTTAGTCCATGAATCAACCTCTCACACACACACATTCATAAGTCATAAGCATGATTCATACATAATGGTTCGATTATACTAAGTTTTTACAATCCAACTTCACTAAGTAACTATTGTTAATCGGCTCTACCCAAACATTTGTCATTTGAATGATGTTTTGAGGCTAAATCATGATTAAATTAACCATATTATGGATCGGTTTTATAAACAGACTAGTGTTAACACACTCTTGCAACTAAAGGTTTCTTTTTAGTGTAAAAACAATCGAGTTTCATCCAAAACAACCCAAGCCAATTGCAAAACATCAAAGATCCTTATATGAACATAGATCGGCCAAGTGGAATCATTAAAGAATCAATTTCGAGGCCTATGTTATTAAATGATTTCGGCTATCAACCATTAACATATGTTAGGATAGGCCGAAACATGTGTTTGACCTATATTAGATTCAAAAGGGTTCTAAACATGTGATAAACTATGTTTTCCTTCAAAAACCGACCACATATGATAGATTAGTGCCAAACTATGGTTTATGACGAGATGAGAGATCCATTCCAATGGATCCTATCTTTCAAACAAACGTCAAAGTTTTGTAATTTCACACACGTGCACAAAAACATGGCCCATGTACACCTCACAAATGACCCATGAAAGTCGGGTGAGCAACTTGTATGATAAACAACCAAACCAAACACTTACCATGTCCATAATGATCATAGGGTATCATTTGTCGAGACAGTGACTATCTACAACTTCACTAGACCACACGTGACACTATCAGTTGAGTTTCACGGCTCCATTTGACTGTTTTACATTTCGGGGATAAACATGCTTCAACTCTAGTATCATTTACAAGTGTGTGTGTGTACATTCTATCGTGACTGCCATGTGGAACATGAGACATTTGGTTCATGAGCTCATTAGTCCTCATACAACATTCACTGTAACCATTAGCAATCAAAAGCCATGGAACACTTTAATAGATCTATTGGGTTGACACCCCCCACTTTTGGTTAGTCGCTCTAATCGGTTACATACAAAAGAGTGTTAGTATTCTACTATACATACATTGTCTTTAGTGTACAATGTGCGAGGCACCACAGTCAAGAGGTTTGGTTATGGAACTCATGGTTTGCACAGAAATCATTCGCTTAGCTAGCCTATGATTGGTCATACACGAATTACACAGTTATTTTACTTGTTACACTCAAACTTGTGAACTCATCAACATTATTGTTGACAAATCTTTCATGCATATTTTTCAGGTAACTGATGGAGAGCAGCGGGGATTTGAGAGAGGGGTCCAAGCAGGTACTAGGTGGTATCATCATGGGTTGGATTTTAATTTTTCCATAGTATTGTGGTTCATGGTTATTCAAACAATGCACTTGTTTTCAGACAATGTTTCTCTACTTAACTAAGTTTTATGACAATAACCATCCTATGATGGTATCTTTTGAATAAATCTATGTGTGTTGCTTGTACCTTGTGCTTGAAAACCTTTCGAGGTCACATTCCCGTGTTTTCGCCTTGGCGGGTAATGACATAAATTTCATTTAAACGTAGCAAAAACAATAAGTTATTACAAAAAAATGAACTATAACATGTCTTTAAGACAACCCATAAACATGGTCGAAAAACAGGATGCCAATCTTCTACTCAGGAGCATTCATCCACATGCGGAATAAATTTAGGCATTTAGCAAAAACTTCAACCTGATGCCCATACTAAAAGTTTGTTACTCTGGGTGAGTTCTAATTTAATTAAGGCAACTGTAAGCGTTAGCAATTAACAATCATTAAATACGTTAAGAAATTATGCCACATTAAAATATCATATAGTTACACTATGTAGCAAACCCAAAACTTTCACATAAGTTGCCTGTACAATGTAAAATGCACACTATACTAAGCAACTTACCGCCCCTTTAACATTTGGTCATAGTGTTATCTTTGTTAGTACATGATGTCCCTAGGCTAGTATACATGATGTTTGGTTAGTATTTAGGGTGTTTGGGTGTGTTTGTAAGAGTTTGGGGGGGGGGGTTGGATGCTGAAGGTGATTGCATAGTCTTATAGGCGATTAGGCTTTCTAATCACCTGTTATTCCATGCGAGTAGGCCTGATCACGTGAATAGTGCATGTGGATAGGATTGTAATCGCATATAAGCTGCTTCACGAGTACAAGGGGTATAAAAGCATCCAATCATTGCCCTAATCATTAGTTGTCACCTCACACATTCCCCAAACACCCTTCCCAAGGTCTGAAGGTCTGAGATAATCATTGTAAATACCTGAGCTCTGTTATTTATTATTAATACAACCTTTGACCATATTTTGTGTGTGTTGATACCTCATTAGTGTTTGTTTCTTTGTCGTTTCTGTTATCCGAACACATTCAAAGGATTCCGCACTCTGAATATCAAAGCTCGTGATTGTCGGGTGACCCGAAAGTCGATCCTGCATCTTTAGACATCATTGGTGACCATAAAGTTAACTTTAGACATTGTATAAGACTACGGTGTGAACTTTAGACATCGAAACTTTAGACGCGAAAGTCTCATTTAGCCTTTACCCATGCAATATGCATACTATGAACTTTATACGCGTAATTACTTTAATACGTTAGCTTCTTAAAATTTTACAGCTGCTTTAGTAAATTTTATCATAATTTATCGGGAATGACAACATTATACTTTGCTTTGAAAACTGTATAGTAAAGAGAGGTATAGAATCTCACTTGTGCAGGTGTTAAATTTTACCCGAAACTATATTGTCCTGCCTGAAATCAACCCATTTACGAAATATAAGAGAAACTAAAAGATGACACAATCCTACATATATTCTTGGAAGTGGCTCATGCAACTTGTTGGCGACTCTTAGCAAGTGGCGCCACCTCTAAAAACCTATAAACCTCCATTAATGGTGGCTATTTCTCTCTCTCTCATCATATCTACTTAAAGATTAAAGCTTTATGGTCTGAAACTTCCCGAGATGATGAAGTGACATCTTAATGACTCTAAACTTATGATAATATGCGAACTTTAATGCAAGTTTACCTTGATTTTGTTAAAAAAAAATACAAAACCAACCTTTGAAGCTTCAGGTTAATCCATGAACCAACCTTAAAAGGTGATGATGTTGCTTGATGATGATCCAAGAATGCTTCCTTGCGTTTTTCCTTTGCTCCTTGATAGAGTCCAACCCAAAAATGACTTGAAACCCATTTTCTGTCTCTATAGTTCTTTCTCTCTCCTTCTCCCTAAAACGTTTTGGGGTGAATGGAGAGGGTGAGGGGATGCTCCTTCCCCCGTATATTTGGTGACAAAATGACCAAAGCATGCTCACCAACTTGCTTAGTAGCGTGTGAACATCATTATTGGTATTCGAGAAACGAAACTGGTGACCAATACTGGATAATGTCCACATTAGTAACCTTAGTATGCAACAACTTATGAGATGGCATCACCAGTCACAATCGTGTGTCATTAGTTGGATTGCCAACTGGCTGGATAGTAGGAACTCGAGACATCAATAGTGCTGGCCGAATAACCGCTACTGTTGGATGACGTCGTGAGTGGTTCACGTGACTCATGGGATAAGTGTGTCAACAAAGCTCCACATCGTGCCATCTCCCACACCACTTGTGCAAGAGTGAGTGTGACTTAAGGTGCTCTGCACCCTTAAGTTATATGGTATGGTTTTGTTCCACCACCATCCTAATCACCATTACTACCCTCCACGCTATCGCCACATCACTTCATCCTCCACCACTACCCTCCATCACCCTCCACTATGGTATGGTCACCACTATCCTCCATCCCCTTTTAATTTTTTTAATCTATAACTTATTTAATTTATTTTGATAAATAACAAACAAAAATAACCAAATTATACCAAACAAAGATAATCAATAATAAACGAGGCTTAGATCTGTATATAAATAGAGAAAGAGGATCATCCGCCATGGATTCGATATCAAAGGGTGCAATATGCAGACATCACCATCCTCTAATATTACCCTGCTAAGCTACATATTATCTCTAAAACTTGTTTGGTTTCAAAGTTGGATAAGAATTTTATCATCACTGCCTTGTAAAAATATGTTTCAGAAACACAAGAGGAGAAAGAGAAAAGCGATAAAGGCTTAGGATGGTCAATAATCACTGACCGGTAGAAGGGCAACCATCCTCATAAACCTCCCTCTGTGGCCTCATCCTAGGATCCAACCAAACGTTTTCCCCAAATTCTCCTCTGATCTAACCAAACTAAAACCTAACTTTTTCCTCCAATTCCCCTCCGCTCCAACAAAACATAAACCCTAATTTTGTTTTTATTAAAATTTCGATCATTTGCAACAACCAATTTCACCCCATTCAACAAAATCATCCGTGTAAATAACGTGAGGATCCCCACGATAACCACACGTGAAAGGTGAAGGGGATGGTGTATCGATGAGGCCACGATAGACGTGGCAGGAATGGTAGGGCCACAAGCCTACCATGAGAAGTATACCGTCTAGCCCCCATCCTATGAACCAACCAAACTTTCCCCCCAATTCTCCTCTGCTCCAACGAAACATAAACCCTATTTTTTTCTAGTATTTCGATCACTTGTAACAATCAATAGCAAACATGGTAGGGTTGACATAGCCACGAGCCTCCCATGAGGAGTATACCTTCCATGCTTACGGTCCCCACTAGTGTTTGCCTTAAAGGAAACAATATACAAGTAGTGATCCTCCTTATAGCTCACTCCAAGTTTCTTCTTGCCTCATATATGGAACAATTTCCATCCATGCACTAGGTTTGACAATCCGTACTAGCCTCACAACTCGAATTCGCAAAGCTCAGCAAGAAGCAATTAAGGACTTCACAACTATAGTTTTTCCTTTCGCCCATCTTCGAGTATCGATATCTACTTCATTTTAACTTTGTTTTGTCTTGTTACAAAACCCTCAAATGATAGAACACTAACCCAACAATAATCACTTGTGTAGCACACACACACGCGCGCGCACGCACACACACATATATCCATATATATATATATATGTATATATATATATATTAGTGTAAACTAAGGTGATGTGTGTTTTTTAGAGGTAAAATGTCTGCAGTCTGCGGATCACATCTGCAGAACAAGAGGTGGACTAAACCTTTACAGTCTGCAAGAAGAAGACTGTTTTTTTAACGTCTGTAGACTACTAAAATAAACTGGTGGTATATGGACGATGATAGTGGGTGGTGGTGGAGGACGCTAGTGGTGGAGGTGGATGGTGGACGGCGGTGGTGGTAGGGGTGGTGTTTAACCCTTTGCAAATCTTAGAAGATCTTAAAAGTAACAGGACTAAGTCTGCATCAAGAAGAGCTCGCACAAACGTTTTTTTAATGAAACGTCTTCAAAAAAAACAAACAGTCTGCAGATGACAATGTCTATGCATGGTCTGCGCAGACATTTAAAAAAACAAACACCTAAAAATCTGAAAAATATTTTATTGAACAAACTCAGTCTAAAAAAAATCAGAGATATTACCCGTTAAAAATCTTTTTTAATACACATGAAATATAAAAAAATCAAATCCCGAATAAATAAATTTTAAAGGTCCGCATCTCCATTTCATTTTTTAAAACGACGACACACACGCTCACTAATTCTACACCAGCTAAAATCCACTACAACATCCATAATACGATATAAAGCCTAACCAATTGATTGAAAGCCATTTCATGGTGTCAAAATACTCCAAACTCTGAGTATAGAATTTTGAAATTCGACCCTTTAAATGTAAGGTGTAGAGTGAAAATGTTGTGCTGGGTTATTTATAAATAACTTTGCATTTCTGGAGACTTGTAGAGTTATAGAAGTACAAAAAATCATAGTGCTTGATACTAAAGTTAACTGAACAAATTCCAAATTAGTAGAAAGTATAAGGGGTCAAATATAACAGAGGAGAGAGACTTTTATCTAGGACCTTTTAAAGGCGGAAAAAGATTTGGACTATTGTTTGTCCTCAACGCGCGATCATTTATGCACTCAACGTGCAACCTAGACTAGTAACTGTTTTTTAATAAAAAAATGTCATAGAAAATATAACAAGTTTCTATAGTTTTATATTTGTTAGAAACTAGTTGTTTACCAGTGTCGCGCGTTGCGGCGACAACCCTTACATACACGTTACGATGATGACATAAACGTGGCTTTGTTATACGTGACATATACAACAAAGCGGCCCCATCATAATTCGTTCAAGGGATTATTTGCAAGACTGTATTTTCAAATCCCTCCATATGTTTTAAGAATAAAACTATATCTAATATCCACCAAAAAAATTGACTTAAGGGATTATCAAATCCTTTAGATTAGTATTACCCATGACCTCATGGTCTAGTGGTATAGTGTACCCTTTATAAATGTGATATTGTGGGTTCAAATCCTTCTAAGTGCAAGATCATGTGGAAATAAGGTGGTATAAAATTTGCTGCTAAAAAAGTATATTTAGAGGAAAATCAACAAAAAAATTACCTTAATTATCTCATAATAATTCCACCCAACATCTAGAGAGCACCGACCAAGCAAGCAGTATCGATGCCCAATGGTTAACCTTAATACCCTACGTTTGTATTTGGTAGGAATCAAATTTATGACATGTATAACAAAATTATAAAAAAATCAAAAGAAAAAAATAAACTAAATTATGCTTAAAAAAAGATAACTTACTTGAGGGTATCAGTGATAACCATTCCTTTTTTTCTTGTTGAGGGGATTAGGGATCGCTTCATAAACCTTCAACCTCGTGAGTACATTTGCTCACTTAGTTTTTTTGGAATCCCGTCATACTATAATCAAATAGAAACTAATAATTGAGGCATTCATTGATTACTTTAGTTTAGAATACAATAAACTAAACGGATTTACCATAGCCCCTCATTTTTACCTATATAAAAAGTAATCGGTTAAGCAACATCATTTCATCAATCATACATATAGTTTCAAACCAAGTCCAATTAAGAAAGATACAGTGGGCAAATGCTCCCCTAGGGCGATTGCACAATACAACCGTCGCCACCAAAAATGAAAATACGCACCGAAAACTTACATATCAATTTATATACCAATATTGAAAACATATTAAAATCGCAAGGGTAGCATATCAAAAAACAAGCTGAGAAATAACTACACAAAGAACTCTGTGATTTTTGTAACATGACTACCAACCATGTATACATCTTCATTAAGGTAAGTTACCTTAACATTTTTCATGAACCGAGCTAGCAAAAAATCAAAACAATGTTTTCTTAATAACTTAATATTCTGTTGGCTAATTGATACTACTGAAATGAAATTGCAAAGAAAAATCCCTATGCAAAACATGTACTGAGATTTCTACGGCGAAAAGAAATTTTTAAACGTTACTTCTAATTTTTTTTTTTTTTTTTACATTTGTCACTAACCCCTAGCCTCTTCTATCCTTTCCCTGTTGTTGCTGACCCCTTGTTTCTATATTTTATTTAGAAGTTGTGCAGTTTCAAAAAAAAAAAAAAAAAAAATCTAGCCATTCTCGAGCATTCGAGCTAAAGAATGTCTCCATCACAGATGTTCTAAATGCTAATATACACGTAACCAAGGATAGATTTTTCAGTGGGCCAGTGTAACCATGGATAGACGTGTCAATGGGTCCGATTTAGATGGAATCGTTTAATAATATAACATGGCCCATAATTGCACAAATAGGATAACAATGACATGACTTGTAAAACTCAATTAATTTAAAGAAATGGATCTTGACCCAGCGCATTTAATTTTTGAGTTTGCATCATGAATTATTTAGATGATAGATGATTTATACATCAACTAGTGTTAATGCCCACGCGTTATCACGGGTGTTTATGTTTAAAACTAAAATTCTTCGACATTGTAAAATTTCAGCCTTCATGACATTAACATAAAAAAATCCAATAGTTTCATATGAATTAGAGGCAAACTTAATATATTATCACAAGTAAAATATTTGCCTAGTATATAATAACTTCAGCTGATAATCAATTTAAAATTTTGCAAGTGTTAGTAAAAAACACAATCAACCTCATATTAAAATTTTCACTTTCAATAAAAAAATAAGAAACTAATTTACTCACATACGAAACATGCGAATAGTCCAATTTCAAATTTGTAGGCTTCCCTAATTTGATCAAAGATGAACTCGCTTACGAAGGTTAAAGATCACGATCGAACAAGTTAAAAAAAGGCATAAAAATAAATAAAGAAATAAATTATAACTACGATTATTCAATAAATATCCAGATGAGAAAGAAGAATTGAAGCACCCACAAGATGTGGTTAGTAAGATCAAAATGTAAATCCCAAGTTAGAATCATCTTAAACGAAATCCAAATCAGAATAAAGAATACAAAACAACTCAAGGAAATCGAAAGTCCGATTAGGTGTAAAGACTGAAGAATATGCAAAAAATTGGTTACAAATGAGTTTCCAAGTAACAATTTAAGGAGGCGATTAGTTGTTTACAACTGTCGGAGAAGAGACATCACCGGGGAATTCTAAACCTATAAAGTCGGACACCCATCATTTATGTGTGATTGGGATCAAAGATTGAAATGGATGGGATGATTCAGTTCGCGTCTTCAATGTGAGTGCAATTGTTTTTACCATTAAATAGTTTGTTTCAACTACTAAAGATGAATTGAAGAAGAGACAGTTTATAGGATGTCGTATAACAGTGAGATAAAGTTTACTTGCAAATAACATAAATATAAATATAAATAAAAATTGTAACTAATTTCTTTGGGTTAAATAGTATAAGTGAGTAATGCAATAGGGGTAATTTGGGAAAGATTTAAAGTATGAAACCTTTCAAATGTCATCTTAAAATGCATGTATAATTACTTTTCTAGCCATCTTTGATACTTTATATTGTAGTATTGAGTATTGATATTGATTATTATAATTCATATATCATATTTTTTATCAACAATATACAGTTCATAATGTTATAAATAAATAAATAATATATACTTGATAAATTTTCCTAAAACAAGTTATAACATATGGCCTATATAACATGTGAGAGTGCATGTTGTTTCCATATGAATGGGTTGGAAAATTGACAAGTGAGAAAAAAAGGGGTTTGCGTGTAGATATTAGATATCTGCAGCTTTTGTTATATTTCGGACCAACCCATTTGGAGCTTTGTGTGGCCCAACTAATCCCCAATTCCCTCCCATGAGTCCATGACATGTCTCGATAAAAAAAGAAAAAAAAATCAATTTATTTCTTAATCTTATACCAATAGTCTTATCTCCTTATATACTAGTATGAATGCCCGCGCGTTGCGGCGGGTGCATCTGTTTTGCCCCTTGTGCATTGTGTTTGTTGGTTATTCGTTATGTTAAAGTAGAAAACAACGATGTATAAAATATATGTTATCAAAATCTGAAACTCATAGGTATATCTTCTGAATATTTTAAATGGGTACATCACAATAGGCCGTACTATTTCTTACAACACCCTTAGATTGGCCTACGTCCTTCGGTGGGACCCTTTTATGTATCTCGAAGGCAGATAAGTATATGTCATCGTAGAGCGGTACTTAGCGTAGTGAAGTGGCGTTGTATCTCTTAATGACCATAAGATTGTAGTGGAAGTGATGTAATTACTAAAATGCAGTTTGTAGTGTGCAACATATTTCTATTATTTTAGGGCACCCGCGAGATGCAGCGGAGTCAATGATTTACATAGATACTCTCGTTTTATGTTAGTTTGACAAGCGTCGTAACAAATATATTGGACCAAACAAATTAGTAATCAATATAGTTAAAACTACCAAACCAACTGATAAGAACTTGTCTTCTTTTGGATATGTAAACAATTTGTGACTTCGTGAGATCAGAAACTTAAATTCTATTCCTAGAAGCTTATAGTAGCGGAGAAAACAAAAAACCATCGAGGAAGATGATGACGTTGCTCATGAAGTATCTCTACCATATTTGCTTGTATAAAAGTCAAACCTACTTCAAGCCTACATATCCATGGGTTGAAACGTGTCATGGGTTGGGTGTGTTGGCAAACTTCAAGCCTACATATTCATTTGTGTGCAGAAGTGTCACATCATACCATCTTGCAACCATATAAATTTAAAAAGAAGATATAAATACATAATATATGATGTAATTTATTTACTATAAACATTGAAAGATATGTAAGTTATGTATGTGAAGAGTCACCACATTATTTATGTACTAAATACATGACAACTATTTTTAAGACTATAACATTGATACAAACATAATAAAGACATGGAGGTTATGAATGTAAAGAGTCACCACATTATTGTTAATTTCCTCATCAATTTTATAATTATGTTTAAATTAATTTCTTCAACAATTTAATATTTAGGTAGAAAGACAATTTTACGCTCTAAATGACTTCAATAAGCATTGTACTATAAGCAATAAAGGTTGTATTTACTTAAATTTTGCGGGTATCCTTCACTGATGCTTTATAATATATAGTATAGAAGATAAAGATTCGGGTTGATTCATTAGCGTGAGCGTGAATTTATGGCTTTTTGATTTCTTATTTCTTAACACAAATAACATAAGTAACTAACACATAGTTAAGTTTTTGTTTTCTTTTTTATGCTAGTGTTTAATTTATTTTATTAATTAGAATTAGAACTTAAACAATATACAATTGCCGAAAGAAAAATAATATTGTGAACCACACTTCATACAACGTTTAACAAGAACATTAAATAGATAAACAAATACCTTAAAAGTCTTAGAACAAATATAGTTTACGTATAAAGTTATATTTAAGCATACATATATAGATTTATAGAGTTAACTATTTCATGGCGTTCAAGGAGACCATGTTGATTGAAATTGAGGAATGTCTCCATACCCTTCTCCAACCATCCTCTCCATTATCTGTCCTTCATGTCCATTTGTTCCCTGCAACATCAGGTTTCATCCCATGCAGTAAGTGGAAGTAATATTTATAATATATTAGAAACGTATTAGCAAATCTAGAATGTTATATTTATAATTTTGTCCGTTGTATTTAGTTAACAATATATATGATTCATGATAAACAACTTCTTAACAAGGATAGTTAGGAATTCATAGGAGCCATATCATCCAATTCAGTAGAGTTGAGGTCAATAGGTCATAGAACATGCTGGCTTCTAAAAGCTTCATGGAGAGAAACTAAAAATGCACAAAGAAAAGAAAAATTGTACTAATTTATTTTGAAAAATATTGTTTTTTTGTATATTTTTGAATATTGTTTGTTTATTGTTTTAATTGTTAGCTGCACAATTAAATTACCTCAATTTGATTCTGCAACGATCCAACATAGTTGATTATTACATCCAACACTGGCATTCACATTGTCTATAGCAAATAACTAAATTTAAATGGAGCAAAAAATGATATATTATGAAGATAAATATTTGTAATTGTCAAAGAAAATATGAACAAGTAGGAAAAAAATGTATATATGTATACAAAGATTAACTAATATGTTTATACCTTGTAGCATCCGGGAACCATATCTTGCAAGCGTCTTAACTTCTCATTGATTTTTTTCTCTTCTCATCTAATGAAGACATAAAATTTTTGGACTAAACAATGTTTAAAGCATGAAATTAGCTCTAAGATTTTGTTTGGGGTTATGAAAAGACTATTAGCATTCAAGAAATTGATTATAATGAAGTATATATAATAATATAGATGAGGGGTTGAAAGGTCTCACATTTAAGATGCATAATAAGTTAAGTTGTATTTTGTGTTTTAAAAGTTGGACATAAGGGCATAATTGGGATAAGATTTTAGGATGTGAGGTATTGGATTATGTTAAATTTACTAATCTACCCTCCTAAGTGTCTTAATTGTCACAACTATGCCAATAATACCCTTAAATTTTTTGCTTAAATATGTTGTACATGTTGCTTCTTAAGTTGTACGGAGGTGAAAATGACTATGTTGTACATCACTCCTCCTTTATAATATATATAATATATAATATATTATAGATAAACTACATTATACCCCGGGAGCATCTAGGGGTTGAGAAATCTAATATGACATATCAATTTTACATATGAAATAGACTTAGACTGATGTACTTTACAGTTACATGCACAAAAACTTCGGGTAGCACATAACCTAAAACAATTAACAATGTATATCCAATGTTAACGCCTAACCTTAAACAATGTATAACTTTAATATTAATACCTAATCTAAAACAATGTATAACTTCAATGCTAACACCTGTTGAAAATAGAATTCATATTTACTGGTTTGAACATAATTAGTGACTTGTCTATACATGATTAATGAATTACCTGAACACTTAGTGATTTTTTTTTCATGTATGAACAAAACCCCACAAAAAAGTCGTTTTTTCTCCGTTTTTATATAGCACTATGGTACTCGTTGGAAAGAGAATAAAACGCTCGTTTACTAGCGGCAGATGCGGATCCCTCCTACTTAGTTGTTCCAATGTTCCACGGTTCGCAACTTTATGTGAGTTTTCTTCTTCTTTTAGTTAATATAGATTAGGGTTTACTATATGTTTGAAGTTTACTCCAAGTCCAAATATTGCTAATAATGATATGCAAGGGAATAATGTCATTGGTCCAACTCCAAGTCCAAATATTGTTAATAATGATATTGGTAAACTCCAAGTCCAAATAGTCCTTCAGATCCGGTGATAGACCACCTATTGTTAGTTATGATTCTAATCAAATAGATGGCATTGAGAGAGAGAGAGAGAGAGAGAGAGAGAGAGAGAGAGAGAGAGAGAGGGGGGGGGGGGGAGTGGACAAAGAAATTCTTCAAGGTGAAATTAAGACCGGGAAATGATTAAACTAAGAGGTTTTCCTTGCATGAGCTGGAGTTACACGATGAGGTTCTCATCATAGAACAATTATAAGTTTGTTTAAATTATATCTGGAAGTTATTGAAGTACGTGCTTTTATTAAAGAAGATTGAGAAAGTATTAAACAACGATCTAATGCGAAATGTATTGTATTATATTTTAATAAAGAGTGAATTACTATTTGAGTCATTGTATTATAGTTGTTTTAACTACTTGAATCCAAATTTCAAAACTTCAACTACTTGAGTCCCTAGCTGAAAATTAACTAACCATTTGAGTCCTACTTTCTAACTCCGTTAACTAAGTCTATTAACTTTCAGTGAAAATACAAAAATATCCCTACTTAATAAGTATTATTAAATATTATACTTTAGAGTACATTCCTATTTGAGTCCCTGTGTTTTGTTGATTTTAACTACTTGAGTTCAACATTTTCATTTTTAACATTCTGAATCCTAGTGTTTTAAGTTTGTTATGGTCTGAGTCCTAAAAACTAACTCCATCCAACTTTCCTGTTAAGTAACCCTCACGTGCAATACATGTGAGGGTACTTTAGTAATTTTCCTTTGGTCTTTCATTTTCCCCTTATAAAACCCAGTTACCCACATCAAAACCCTAACGTCTCTTTTAATCTTCGATCCAGACACAGTAACAAAGAAAAGCATGAACGTTCTCTGTGCATGTGGGTCTCCAACAATCATTCGAACATCATGAACTTCAACGAATCCAGGAATAAGATCCCATTACTGTGCAATAGCAGTAAGTTGTGGGTTTGTAAGGTGGGCTGATCCTCCAATGTGTGCACGATCTTGTGAAGTTATACCTGGATTACTAAGATCCATCAACAATCATCAAGAAATGGGTCAGATCAAAGACAAACAGTTGAAAAAATTGAAAATTGTTTTGGTTGGTAGTTGGATTTTGTTTGTAATGTATGTATGGATTTGTAAGGTGGGCTGATTCTCCAAGAACCAGGTCCATGAACTAGTTGTCTCAGCCTCCACTATAGAGTATGCAATAGGATATATTCCATTGTTTCCATCAATACCCATAGATGTTAGAACTTGTCCAGGGAATGGACCCTTCATAAAACACCCATCTAACCCTAACAGATTCCTACCTAACAGTTTGAATCCTGTTTTCAATGCTCCCAAACAAATGTATATTCTTCTAAATGGCCTTGTTAGACTAGTAGGGTTAAACTCTCTTTCAACATCAATTTTTACAGTTGTACTAGGGTTGGACCTTAGTAACTCTTCACAATAATCCCTTAACATTGTATACTGGGCTTTGAAATCACTTTCCATTTTATTAAGAGCCATAACCTTTGCCCTAAATGTTTTATGTAAGCTTAGTTGGATCTGAATTTTCTTCTCTAACTGATCTTGAAGGGATTTCAATGGAATTGTAGGGTTCCCCTCTAAGATCTGCTCCACCTCCGTTGCAACACTGCTCACAGTATATAATCTAACTTGTCTTGTTTGAAGACAGTTATGAACATCAAAGAATGTTTTAACACTCCATGGTAAACTAGGTTTTGCTTTGGAAACATGGAGTGCCCAGTGACATGTGGGTGTTGGGAACCTTATCTTGCTTTTGCTGCTTTCAGTGGTGGTGGTTGATTATTTAATGATGAACTGTTTGAAGATTCCCCTGTATTTTTACCAATTGGCCCACAAAACTAAGTTTTGTTACCAATTTGCCCCTGCATAGTATTTAAATCTAGATTAATCCAATGACATACCAGACGAAATCTACTTTTGTCATTCTTGCATATAATAAGCTACCTTTTACTCTCTAAAGCATGCTTCTTCACTAACAATCTAATTTGTTCCTTGTCTCTGAAACATTTACCAACACAAAATGGACAACTCACACCCTTCTGCTTCTTTCTTAATTTCTTCAAACCCTTCTTAATTGGAGGGTCATCATCATCATCAGGACTATCAAAGTCTTCTAGATCAATTTCTGTTTCATCAAATTGTTCATCATCAACCTGTTCTTCTTTATCATGAATTTCAGTCCCACTTACTGGTTTAAAAGAGCCCATGTCTACCTCATATTCTTGAATAACATTGTCCTTGTCAACTATGTAATCATCCTCATCAAAATTCTTTTGAAGCATCATTAGACTTCTTATCCTTATTACCACTTTGCACCATATCATCCTCATCCTCATCTAATTCATCATCATCATCCATTGTTCTAGCACTATAATCTGGATCTTCAGAATCCTTTTCATCATCAGTAAAGACTAACTCATCCTCTGCACCATTATGATCATTCCCATCAAAATTAACATTCTCTGCACTATCATGATCATTCCCATCAACATTAACATTCTCTGCACCATCATGATCATTCCCATACCCTGCACTATCATGTTCATTAATTAACATCAGCATTAACACCCTCTACACCATCATGATCATTCCCATCAGCATTAACATTCTCTGCACTATCATGATCATTTCCCATCAGCATTACCATCCTCAACATCTAATCATGTGAGTGCAAGTTATCTTCTACTTGATCAAGGTCTAGGTTTTGATCTGTGATTAACATTACCTATATATGGGGCTTCAACATCATCAATCTCCTGAATTATCAAACCAGAAGTAGCTTTTGGTGACATGAAATATGTGTCCAGTTTTGTAACCGAATGCTCAACATACACTTCAATCAGTTTTATCCTACCAACATATTGACACATGTCAATCACATCTTGATCAGTTCCAAGTGATCTAATACCTTCATCCAAGTTTCGATCAGGAATCCTATAGTGATAGTAAAATACTTCATCTTCTGGATAACGTAACATCTTAAACATGGAATTAAACTCCATCACTGAGAATTTGTCTGAATCTATCTTATCAAAGTAGCATGTTTTACCATGTACATATCTTAAAGCAGATTTTTTTTTTCACAAACTCACCTCCATGAAACACTTGGATGCTAAACATTTTTGGCTTTGTGGATTTTAGTTTTATTACAACAGATAAATTAGGGTTTATGAATCGAATACTTACCATATTCCTCATATGGATCAAAATATACGTTTGCACTACAATGTAAAATCTATCATCCTTTATCATTTTGATTGTAGTCGTTAGGGTTAATTTTGGGCAGGATTATTGTTACCGATGAATGATGATGGTGTTAATTGGGGGGGGGGGGAATGGGATGTATCAGGGTTTTAATGGGGGAAATGAAAAACCAAAGGAAAATTACTAAAGTACCCTCACATGTATTGCACGTAAGGGTTACTTAACAGGAAAGTTGGACGGAGTTAGTGTTTATGACTCAAACCATAACAAACTTAAAACACTAGGATTCAGAATGTTAAAAATGAAAATGTTGGACTCAAGTAGTTAAAATCAACAAAACACAGGGACTCAAATAGGAATTTACTTTATACTTTATTATATATATTATAATAATCCTACTCTCTTTGTTTCTCTCTTCCCTCCCTGCACACACACACACACACAAAACATCTCTCACTTTTATGAAAAGCAAGGTTTGGATTTTTGGGTGGCGATGGAGTGAACTATTGTGGATAGTGCTAGTAGGTTAGGGTTTTTGAGTTTTCAGCCTTTTTTGTTTGGGAATTAGGGTTCGAATCCGGATTTGGGTTACGGTTAAGATCGAAATGATGCTGGAAAGGTGGTGATGAAGGCGCAACGATGGTGGGATAGGCGAGTGAGGGAGAGATTGTGTCTGCAAGTGTGTGGGGGGTTTACACTGGTGGTTCTACGATGGTGGTGGGGTGTGCAGCGGTGGGTGGTGGTGGTGAGGCAGTGGTGGGGGTGGGGGGGTGGTCTGTTGGGGTAGGAGTGTGGAAGAGAAGTGTATGCAGGTGTGTATGGCCAGAAAGAAGAGAAGAAGACTTGAATTGCAAGCTTATACTGAAATTCGATCCGGATTTAGGGGTTAGGGTTCAGATCGAGGTGGTGCAATATGGTGGGAAAGGTGGTGGTTTATGGTGCAGTGGTGGTGGGATGGTCGGGTGGGGGACATATTGTGTATGTAGGTGTGTGTGTAAGGTTTGTAGTGGTGGTGTGGGGTAACATTTTGAATTTTTCTCAAATTTTTAATAAAAAAATTCCAAATTTACCCAATCTTTATTTATCTCATACTATAATACAATAATAATAATAATAACATTTTTTTCTAGGGTTAATAGATTTTAATTGTAAAACTTATCCATTTTTTAATTTCTATTCCATAAAATGAGATTTATAAGATAATTTGACGTTTTATATACCTTAGATATCATATATAGAGTAGAGTTATTCTACAAAGGCTATAAAATGAGAAGGGTGAGAAAGATACAAAAACACAATAGATCATGAAATATGACACAATGAGCAACATAATATAACACAATGCCAAAAAATATAACACAATGCTGAATAAAAAAGACACAATGAATTGAAAAAATGACACAATGATGAAAATAGAAAAAAGACACAATGGTACATAAAAGACACAATGATATAACTCATATTCTAAAAACTACAAGCTAAAACCCCAAAAACGAAGACCTAAAAACTAACGTCGTAGGTTCGATAATACGATTCCAATGCCGCTTGAATGAGTTCAATCGGAGTCCGTTTGATACCCTTCTTACGACTTCCTATTTTTCTTTCACTGTGCATTTGATCATAACCCATCATATATAAGTGTTATAGTATTAAAACAATAATAAAAAGTAAAGCTTCCAAAAAATTGGCCTTAAAGGACTCGAACCCACAACCTTGTCTAAATCAATACACTTAACACACATCATTTGATCAACTGGGCTGAGCCCATGTTTCGGATATTATTCGAATCAGATTGGGGTGCTTAACGGGTTAGGTTTGTGGGTCCAACCTGATCCGAACCCGAAAATTTTACATGGACTCGAACCCGACCTACACCCGAAAATTATGAGATACATATGAACCTGAACCCGAACCCGACCCGTTCAACCTAATTTTTTATTTTTCCGCAAACTAATGTATTAAAATTAAAATTTTACTAAAAAACAAAAACATGTATAAAACATTTATGTTTTATTTATAAAATCTCATACCAATTTCTATTTTAAGTTATAAGTGTAACATAAAATACCTAACCAATTTAATTTATAACATAAAAATTTTGTAAACAAATAATATATAGTATAAATAGGTTAAACGGGTCAGCCCGCCAACTTGCTCGGGTTGACTCGAACCTGACCCCATTTAGAGTAAACCTAAACCCGCTAATTTCGTGTTAGGTTCGGGTCGTGTCCAAAATTCACACCCATAAATCAGAATATGGTTATATGTTAACCACGTTTTAGACCCTTAGATAACAAGAAAAGTCAACCAATTCCAATCGTCCAATTCGCACGTTTTTATCTTGTTTTTGGAAAGTTTCCATGCCGATACAACTGCCTCATTGTTTTTGCCTATAATAGAAACGAATCCATTCATTAATCGACTGAATTGATGAACAATTATTCGATTTCTTAATTATGGGTCAAGACTTCTAATAATACGATTGGGGCCATGATTCTATAGATTTCACCCACCTAAATTATCAGAAGCAGCCGAAAATCAACAACCCTCTATCAAGTTCCTCTCTATAACATGCTAAATCATCAATTTGAAGCCATCTTTGACTTTTGGTTGACCGGTCGATTAGGAAGCATAGCGACTGGTACGATTTAATTCCTTGGGCATACATATTAATCGGCCCTTGTTAAACCTTAACCCTATGCTTAATCGACCATTCTTATTGTGTTTAAACTTATTGTAATTCTAGGGTTTATAACGGGGATTTGCAGGTTTAAAGGTTTTGAAAATTTTGTCATGCGTTTAAATAAAAAAACCTTGAGTGGCCCTGGTTGGGACGCTTGCATGCTAAAACCAAGGTTTTGAGTTCGATCCTCGCCCCCACACTCTATTTTTTTTTAAACCGTTTCTTTATGCATATTATTTATGCTTGTTATACTAACTTTTAGATTATGTTTAAAATATCAAAACTAGCTTATAAATTCTATAAAATTTATGTTAGGTTTTTTAACTTATAAACTTTATTATAAAATTTTTATTTTTAGAAATTCTTTTATTTAATATATATTATTTATTTTCAAATATATATATATATATATTAAATTCAATAAAAAAAATTCCAAAATAACTTCATAAATTCTGAAAAAAAATTATTTTAAGTTTACAAACTTTATAAAACTGATTTTTATTCACATAAAAGCTGTATTTATTATTTATAGATAATTAAATCTTTTTTAATCATATTAAATTCAATATAAATCCAATTTTTATTATTTTTACACCAAACTTTCACATAAATTATTTCCAATAATTTAGGTTAGAAAAATAAATTTATTTTCTGAATTTTGTGAAATTTACTATTTTTGAATATTATTAACATGTTTAAATTATTATGTTATAATTTATTTTATAAGCATTAATTATGAAAATAATTTCTTAAAAATTGTTTTTATAAACTATATTATTTTAATACAACAATCCTTGATCAAGATTTTACATAGATTCCTTTTAATAACTTATTTTAATCAATTATTCTTTTATTATTTAATTAACAACTATTTCAATTAATTAATAAACGATTGTCAATCCCCAAATTAGAAACCTTAGAATGCCTACAGACTAGAAACCTTAGACTCTTAAGCTTCACATCACTTATTTTATTGCCTTGAACTTAGGGTAATACTTGGGAACGTTTGTGCCACATTTAGACTATTTCAAAGTATTCAACACTTGTGCTAAGGTGAGTTTACATAGCCATGTTTTGCAACTTTTTCCATACTTTTGATTGGAAGTTGTTTGACTAGAAACTTGATTCTTGATACTTATGCAATTCACCATACGTGTCTAGTTGTAAATCTTTGATGCCACATGTCTTAGACAAAAACTTGATAAACTAAAACTTAAGACTTGTATAATCATTAACCCTGATGAAGCAGACGATATACAATGATAGATCTAGTGGATTGACAACCCCACCTAGATTCGTTGACCATTTTTATGTGGAGCGCGGGTGATTGTTATCGTTTAAACTTTATATTAAGGTGAACCGTGGTTATGTGATGGACCTGAACTTTGTTGGTAGGATTGATTATGCACCCTATATACTTTGTGTTTTGTTTCACATGTAGACTTTGATATATACTAGACACATGAATTGCAACTTTGAAAACTTATATTTATAAACTTATTGATAAACTAGGCATATGTATTCTCACCGACTTTTAGTTGACCCCCCATCTTTTCCAAACTCAACATTTCGGGAAATACTGATGCTTGAAGTCTAATGCTTTTTCAAGAGGAGTTATTTGATATTTCCACCATCGGTTGGGGGTGTTACAGGGGGTGAGGTGGGTATGGTGCGGTGGTGGAGGTACATTGGTGGTGTTGAGGTGGTGTAGCAGTTTATGGTGGTGGTGGGGTGGGGTGGCAGGGTGGGGTAGGGATGGGGAAGACAAAGTTGCAGGTGTGTGTGATTGTGTGTGTATGTTATATATACATATATATTTAGATATATAATATTTATTTTTTATATTTATTAAAACCTTTATGCATTAAAGACTTGTTCCTTGTATCTTATGCATTATAGGGTGTACCTAAGTGTAAAATGGCTGAAATACTATTGTACTTAATTGACTTGGTTAACAAAGTTAGTCAAGTGGACTCAACAGGTTTGTTAGTTTTCAACTAGGGACTCAAATAGTTAAAGTTTTGGACTTTGGATTCAAGTAGTTAAAATCACTATAACACAGGGACGCAAATAGTAATTCACTCTTTAATAAACTTGAATTTGTGTCTTATATACCGTTGTTAGATGATATTTTAGGCCTTACAAATTCTCTATCAATACAAGGGTGACATATTTTTGTAAAAATAACAAGATTGAGATGATAGATATGATGTAAAGTTATGGTAATCAAAGAAATCGAAAGAATGGCATTACTAATCGACTTCATTTTGAAGTTGAAGTTTCTAATACGGGTTGGATTTCCAAATTCATGAACATGGAAATCAATTCAATGAGGTATCAACTAGTTTGATAGAAAATATGTCTGGTTTAAATCCTTATGATTCATTTTCTAAGTTTGACATATATAAGATAGTGACATTTTTTTAGATGTATGATTATAGTAAATATGAAGGAGGGTGTCTTTCGGGTGATCATACTGTCTTTTATCACACACTAAAGGAATATGATAAATTTGCAAAAATGGATGAAATGTGTGACCTTTCTCGTGTAATGGTAGTATCTGGAAAACATAATAATTTTCATTTTGCTTAATCGAATATTGAAGTTAGTGTTGGTTTTAGCGGTCGCAACCGCAACCGTTGAAAGATGTTTTTTCTATGATGAAGCTTAATAAGTCGGATTAACGCAATCGAATGGGTGGGGAGTATTTGAACAATGCTCTAATTTGTGCGGTTAAAAAAGAAACTTTTAGTAAAGTAAAAGAATATGATGTAATGACTTGATTTCAAGCTTTTAAAAACCAACGATGAGAAATCTATTAGGCATGAGTTTGACTTTATTTATTATTATGATTATGATTTTATTTTTGTTTCATTTATGTTGTAAGAAAGTATAATAACAAAAAATTATTGAACGTTAATCCTGAAATTTTAGTATATAACCGCTATTGGTAGATGTTTTAAAGCTGATCACTAACTAGTTGGAATGAAGATCTTAGTGAACACTTACTATTGAAGAAGTGAATGAACATAATGTGGTATGATTAATATTCACCTAAACCACTTTTTAAACATGAGTGTGTTTTTCAGTAGCTAAGAAGAATGAGTTATCTATATATAATAAATGTTATAAATATATGTTATTGTGATTATCAATGCCTAATATAGATTAGGCTTCTTCTTCAAGTTTTCTTTTTTTATATATAGAGCCTTTTGTATCTAATTGTAAACACGCCCATCAATGATATAAACATCTTTCTCCCTACTACATCTCTTTCTTATATGGTTGTATTATTTAGCTATTAGGCTTGTTTTAAAAAAAAAAAATAATAATAAGTTGTTGATTAAGGCTCCTTTGTTTAAGGGGCTCTATTTTTTTAATATATATTGCAATCGTATATATTGTCTTTTATTGTTTGAATATGGTTGGAAGTTTTGGTCTTTTTAACCTATTAGAAGGCATTGGGCTAAAGAATTTCATGCATTTATCTTTTTGTGATTTTATTTTATTTTGCGTTTCACATATTGGATTTTAACAGATGATTTAGAGTTTAAATTCATTTCATTTTCAGTTTCGACCAAAAGATAAAAATACTAGTATACATGGAATGATTTTGTTTTAAAAAAAACTCACCACAACTCCAATATGTTAGTCAACAGACATTGACCAAGCATTGAAGATCCATTGACCAAGCATTGAAGATCTTACCATGTATTGTATATAGGTGTTAATTATCATTTACTATTTCCTTAGATTATGCTTCGTAAATTAGGATAGTCTGTATGATCATTGTGTATATATTTCTTGTACTTCTTCAATAATAATCATCAAACCCTTTGGGAATTTACATGGCATCAGAGCCTTGCTCTATACCGATCCCGTTTGCTTTTTTCTGAGGCTACGGTCTCATCTCTTGTTCTTTTCCTTGAGGCTACGGTCTCATCTCCTTGCCCCACAGAAAAATGGCCGATCAAATAACCGACTCTTCATCCGGTTCTACCGGTAAACCCCACGCCCTTCATCCCGTGTATACGGTGACAAACATACAAAACAAGGTTCGCACCTTGGATGGAACCAAAGTAACCTACTCGTCATGGGTTAAGCTCTTCCTCCTAAACGCCCGAGGTTACAAAGTGCTTGACCACGTGGATGGCACCCCACCTCCGGCTCAGGATGACCCGAAATATGAGTCATGGTTAGAGATTGATGCAATAGTACTACAATGGATATATTGCACAATCTCCGACTATTATGTTGATCAAATCTTGGACACTGAATGCACTGCCTATGAGGCTTGGTGCCGATTGAAAAACAAATTTCACAATAACAAAGGACCTCGTGCCGCCGCGTTGGAAAAACAATTCACCAACTTGACTCTCAAGTCCATGCCTTCTCTTGCCGAATACTGTCACAAACTCCGTGAAATCGCCAATCAACTCGCGGATGTTGATCAGCCCGTGACGGAACAAAGACTTATCATCCAACTTGTCTCGGTCTCCCAGCCGAGTTTGATGTCGTTGCCGCACAACTTCACAAAGACCTCCCACCCTAGGAAGACGCTATCAACCTGCTCGATGCTGAGGAACGTCGCCAGAAAGCTCATCATTCGGATCCCATTGCTGCTGCTGCTGTCAAAGAACCGGCTGGGCCACCGGAGTCTCATTCTGAAAGACGTCCGGCCGACCACAACCGGCCTGCCTCCAGGTTTAACTCTCGTCGCCAATCAAATGATGGCCGCTCATCTTGGCATTCCAACACTGCCCAGGACTCCCGAAACAGGAACTATAGCGACAGTACTGGAAGCCGTCCAAGCAACTCAGCAAATCGGTCTAGGACCAACCAACAGCGGACTCCTCCTTGGGCCGCAAATCAATAATGGGCTTACCCCCCGTGGTGGGCCTCTCCGTCCGGTGCACAGTTTGGATGGGTCCCTCCTCCTTGTCCCTACCCCACTCAATCAGGGTGGGCCGGCCCATGGCAGCAGAACACTTGGGCCCAACAGCAGCAGTCGAAGCCCAGTGGACAGGGGAAGCAACAATCAGGCCCATCTCGTCAGTCTCCTCAGGCCCATCTTACAGAATTTGATCCACTTCAGCCCACAGACATTGGGCAAGCTTTTCAGGCCTTAGGAATGGACGCGGAGGACCCGGAGTGGAATATGGATACCGGTGCTTCTGATCACTTGAGCGATGAGGAAGGTATATGTACTAAATTTCCTACTATTACTTCTGTTAAGTCTATACTTGTCGGTAATGGCCAACGCATGCCCATACTTGGATCGGGAAATGCCATTTTCCCAAACCATCAAAACAACCTCTTACTTAAAAATGTCCTTTATGCACCTCACGTTATTAAAACCCTTGTTTCGGTTCGTAAATTTACAACCGATAATTCCTTATCCGTTGAGTTTGACCCATTTGGTTTTACTGTGAAGGACCTCAAGACTGGGAAGCACCTGAGCCGCCACGACAGTGATGGACCACTCTATCCTGTCACAGCCCCGACTCCAGTCCCTTCATCAATTTTTTCTGCTTTGGCCCCTGAATCATGGCATGAACGTCTAGGACACCCTGGCGTTTCCACTATTGATTTTCTTGCTTCTAATAAAAGTATTTCTTGTAAAAAACTAAACATTTGTTTTGCAATTCGTGTCAGCTTGCCAAACACAAGAAATTACCTTTTACTTTATCAACTTCATCTACTGTTTTACCATTTGATATCGTACATTGTGACCTATGGACTTCCCCCATTGTGTCCCACAGTGGCTATAAATATTATTTGGTCATCGTTGATGACTTCACCAACTTCACATGGGTGTTTCCATTAGGGTACAAATCTGAAACAGTCACTCGATTTATTAAATTTTATACATATATTAAAACACAATTTCATCTCCCAATTAAATCACTTCAATGTGATAATGGAGGTGAATTTGACAACACCCAATTCAAAGAATTTGCGAGCTCCCATGGTTTGCAATTTCGTTTCTCATGCCCACACACATCTCAACAAAATGGGAAAGCCGAACGCATGATCCGACGACTTAATGAAAACATGCTCTCCCTGTTAACCCATGCCTCGATTCCTACCACCTATTGGGTGGAATCCGTGCATACCGCCGTGTACCTCCACAACATATTACCCACCAAAGTCCTGAACCATAACACACCAACCGCTGCCCTATACCTCCGTCACCCAACATATGACCACCTTCGTGTTTTTGGGTGCCTCTGTTATCCAAATCACTCCGCTACACGACCTCACAAACTCACCCACCGCTCCACACCTTGCGTGTTCCTTGGCTATCCGGCCGATTATCGTGGCTATCGTTGCCTTGATTTATCAACCGGCAAAACCACGTTCTCCCGTCATGTCACGTTCAATGAAGCAGCTTTCCCTTTCTCCCAACCCAACTCACCCCGTAACTATAAACCCTTTGAAGATGACTTATCCAATACCATTTTCACCAACCCTCTTGACTTTACCTCACCTAGCCCAAACCTTTCACCCACACCCGGCCCAAACTCTCCTACTCCATCCGGTCCACATTCCACCCCACCCGATCCACCTACCGAACCACACATACCCCCGGCCCAGCCCACATCCTCCAACCCGGCCCCAACCGTCTTTGCCTCTCACCCTCCAGCCCACACAAATGCCGAACACCACCCACCACCTCCCACTTCCACAAACACATATCGCATGACCACCCGACTTAAGGCTGGAATCTCCAAACCAAAAACGCCCTTGAACCTTCACACCACTAGCCAAAACCCCATATCCCCCATCCCCAAATCCCACCTAGCCGCATTGACTGATCCAAATTGGGCACAGGCTATGACTGACGAATATAAGGCTCTCATAGAAAATAATACGTGGGAATTAGTACCTAGGCCTACCAATGCTCATATTATTCGATGCATGTGGTTATTTCGCCACAAGTTTCATGCTGATGGTACGTTACAACGCTACAAAGCGCGCTTAGTTGTTAACGGCAAATCGCAACAACAGGGCATCGATTGCTTTGAAACATTTAGCCCTGTTGTCAAGCCCACTACCATACGTACTGTCCTTAGCATTGCCGTTTCGAAACAATGGCCTATACGTCAACTTGATTTTAAAACCGCATTTTTACACGGGGACCTCAATGAAACTGTTTTTATGCATCAACCACCGGGCTTTGTTGACAAGACTCACCCTAACTTTGTGTGTAAGTTGCAGAAATCTTTATATGGTTTGAAACAGGCACCACGAGCATGGTACCATCGGTTTGCAACTTTCATTATTAATTGTGGATTTTGAAGCACCTCATCAGACTCATCTCTATTCGTTTACAAAAAGGACGGTCACATGGCTTACTTATTATTATATGTGGACGATATTATACTAACCGCTTCCAATCCCAGTTTTCTTAAACAGATAATCAAGACACTTTCACATGAATTTGCTATGACAGATTTGGGTGAGCTACATCATTTTCTTGGTATTCATGTGACGAGAACCACCACGGGTCTTTGTTTATCTCAAGAAGCTTACATCAAAGACATTCTCGCTCGCGCCAACATGACTAATTGCAAGCCATGTAGTACTCCGTGCGACACAGAGTCCAAACTTAGTGCTGAACACGGCACTCTCCTGTCTGATGGTACCTTATATCGAAGCTTGGCAGGTGCTCTGCAATACTTGACTTTCACCCGTCCAGATATTTCCTATGCCGTACAACAAGTTTGTCTTTTCATGCATGCACCACGCGAGCCACATTTTCAATACCTCAAGCGCATTCTTCGATACTTAAAGGGAACCACGGATCACGTGCTTCATCTTCGGCGATCTTCGTCCATCAAACTAACTGCCTACTCAGATGCCGATTGGGGGGGATGCCCAGACTCTCGCAGATCCACTTCAGGATATTGTGTCTTTCTCGGAGAAAACTTAATCTCCTGATCCTCTAAACGTCAACACACAGTATCCAGGTCCAGCGCTGAAGCCGAATACCGGGGGTTTCCAACACCGCTGCTGAAACAAGTTGGATTCGCAACTTGTTATGCGAACTTCATATTCCCACACGAGATGCCACTATTATATTTTGTGATAATGTTTCCGCTGTCTATCTCTCTGACAACCCCGTACAACACCAACGGACCAAGCACGTAGAGATCGATATTCATTTTGTCCGTGAAAAGGTTCGTATTGGGGACATTCGTGTCTTACACATCCCCGCAGATTATCAGTATGCAGACATCTTTACCAAAGAACTTCCGAAACAACTCTTTCACCACTTCAAGTCCAGTCTCTGCGTTCGCTCTTCTACCGCTTCGACTGCGGGGGACTGTTAGTCAACAGATATTGACCAAGCATTGAAGATCCATTGACCAGGCATTGAAGATCTTACCATGTATTGTATATAGGTGTTTATTATCATTTACTATTTACTTAGATTATGTTTCGTAAATTAGGATAGTCTGTATGATCATTGTGTATATATTTCTTGTACTTCTTCAATAATAATCATCAAACCCTTTGGGAATTTACACAATATGTGCGACTTCATGCACTTTTAAAATCATATAAAATAAAAATATTTTATATCAAAAAGGTCAATTTTAAAATCCGGTTTGGGTCTTACAAAGGTTGAGACTTGAGATGGCCATGTGGGTTATATAGCAAGTGAAAATGTTTATAAGTTTTTAGAATTAGACACTTAAATCGGTTAAACGTGTGATAATTTTATAGGTAACTAATGATTATCGCAAGCATCCTTAACTTTTTATTCAAAGAGATATTCAAAATACATTTAAGATTTTATTTTTAAGCCTTTATTAAATAAAAAATGCAAAACAAGATTAAATAAATTTAGAACTGGGGACATAAGATATGGAGAAAATAAGAAAGAGAAGTAGCATTGGTTTCATCCAAACTGCAGTAACACAGAGGGCAGAATAGTACAATCACCAAGTACTACTACTACAAACATTACACAAAAAATCTATCACACAGAATCACAACAGTTGCCCAATACCTAAATGGACCTTTCTACCCCTAGAAATTTTCCTTTTCTATTTTCATTACACCTTCCAAGTTGAAATCAAAATTCGAAGAAATAATTCGGTTAAGAAGGCCAGTTGCATGTCAAAACAGACGGGTCGGGTTAGAAAGCCTGCCTGACAAAACAAACAATTTTTCAAGATCCCGTTGCATTATAACATGATAAAGCAAACGAGTCGGGTAGATTCAGGTAGCCAGTTGTTTGAAACGTGTGTCACATTCGTTCGCGCTTGAATTGAAGAAATCTTGAGATATTTTTTTTCTTTTTTTCGTGTTTTTATGTACTGTTTTCTTGAGGAGTTAAATGTTATTTCACCAAATTGTTGGACAGCAAAGCAATGTATGGTGTTTGTTGACAAAATTGAGAAATCCAACACATGTCACATTCCTCAGATCTTATCCTTGGTGTTGGTGGTACCTCATCTGGCTGAAATTGATGTTCTGTTACAAACACACAGTACTACCCACAATTAATTTTATAACAATAATAACATAAATTATATTATATCAATCAATCAAGAAAAAGAAAATGGTAGATTGTACTCAGTAATCATGATATAAATAGATACAAATATTTCACACAAGTAAGCAAGATATTTACCATGACTATTATTAATTATTCATTATGATGAGAATAAACTCTTAACTATGTAAGATCACATAAGAATAAAAAGAGTAGTAATCGGTGATAATTGTTATAGATTTATAAAAATAATTATTCTTAGGTAGATGTACACAATAACATTCATTTGAGATTAACTTTATTTACATAGCGCAGGACGTGATATACATGAACAATCTTTTAGTATGATCTACTCTATCTTCGAATATATCATGACAAACCTTTTCAATCGTAGAAACCTAACCCACTTATAAAGATAATAAAGTAGATAATCAACAAACATATACTTATAAAGAAGAATACATATAAAGTTGAGCATTCTAAAGTCTATCTTTTTATGATAAAGAACATAACACTGATATCCGAAATAACTTTACGTACATATTTTTTTATCTTTAAAAAACGTATGTGTTAACTTATGGACCAAAAAAGTGGCTGTTATCTTAGATTTTCTTAAAAATAAAATCGATAATCTTAAAATGAAATGTATGATAATGTTTTCTAAAAGGTTAGGACGAATCTAAAACACATGTAAGAACTGAAAACTAGTTAGGAAGTGACCAAAAGGTACATAGAGTTTGGTTTGGATGTAATTAAAGTCAAAATATTGGACCACATATTGGTATTGCAGCCTACAATTCTTTAATTAGCTTTCACACGGTATTTTGCATGTAAATTTTAAATAAATCGCCATTTGTTAATTTTTCAATGCTATTTTTAGATCAATCCAAAAAAATACGTTGACGGTTGGGAGATGAACTGCTATAGGGTGTGGTGTATACTTCCCCTTCTTCAAGTCCACAACTAGGGGGCCATGTTTCCCTTTACTCTTTCTCATCACTTTCTACCACACAAACACAATATAATAATATTAAAAAGTTGACTCGGGGGAGACGAGGATATATCCCCTTACTCATTGAAATTTGAGAGGGGTGGGGGTTCGGTTAAGAGAAAGGTGCCACATCAGCTCCCCAATCAATTCCCCGATTTACAACCCATAGATATTAAAATGTATAATTTAGGGGAAAATATTAATTTACCATCTAGTTAAAATTGGGAAACACAAACTTCATATTGTATTTAATGACATTTACTTTCTCGATCTGAATGACCGTTTAAGGTACATTTATTATAACATAGCTTAGACATTTGTAATTTATATACAACGAAAGATTCTTCCAATATGTTGGTCCTTTTATACTCTTAAAGTCTGTTCCTTAAATACCCTTGATTTATACTTGTTGTTTTGCATAAAATCCAATCTGTCAAGGATGAAGTTGGAAATACACTTTACACTAATCAAAGATTTTCGGTATTAGTTTGTCGAATTCTAAATTAAAAAAGAAAAAATCTAGAACAGCAATTTTATGATGAATATAATATCAAAATATGTTTTAAGTAACATTATAAAAACCAACATATTGTCTTGCTTCATATATACAAAAACCTTTAGCCAAATTTTATACTTTTAAAACCTTTAAGAATACAAACATGTTAAACTAATGCTAAATATTAGTTATTAGCACAATCGTCACATGTATAGAAACTATATTAAACAACTTATATAAGTGTTCTGAATATCATGTAAACTCCATTGCGTACATTAAAGTCACACCCTAGAAATTATGGCTTTAAGTAAAAATAATCGATCATCCAATCTTATCATTTGAGTTGTCCTATAATGCGAAAGTATGTATGTATGTTTCTTTTTTTTTTTTTAAGTATTAACTTTCAAAATAGTGCAAACTATTATTTTATGGTAAAAACTTATGATCGTTATCTGAATTTTTTTAATAGCTTTAAAGTATTCCGTCGCAACAAAAGACTAAAATATATATATCTTTACTAATGATGTGCACAACTTGTATGCTTATGTAAACTTAAGCAATATGCATGTACTTAGCTTCATACATCCGACTACTATAATATTGGAAATTATATATAATAAAGTACTTAAGGGGGTTTGACTAGTCTAAGTATGATTAATTAAATAGATAAAAGTATATGCTTCATTTGAGGAGGCAGCAAAATCATTACTGGCGACCATCACATTTTTTAACTTAATTACATAAATAATCGGATCACTTATTAGCTCGATCTTAAATAAAGATTATCCTTTTGAACTTACCCAAAAAAAAAAAAAAAAAAAAAAAAAACACACACTAAAACTTACCTTTTTTTTTTTTACGTACAACTAAGTAGAAGCCGGGTACTCCGTGCGCGGCTCCTAATGGCTAAAGAAGCACTAGCCGGCCTTTACCCGGATGGACGGAGCCCCTGGCCCACCAACCATCAGTTCCGAGGAAAATCCGACCATCCACCCGCACTAAAACCCGGAGCTCTCAAGAATCGAACCCATGACTTTTCAGTAATAAGTCTTCTATCATTGAGGCTCTATACCACTCCACCTAAGGTGTTACTAATCGTTTTATCTATTATCTAGCTTAAGTACTAATATAATTTAATAATTTTACATTTTGTATTTTCGAAAATGAAAAAATGGTGGCTCTTATTATGGAAGTGGAAGTATATAGTACTTACACTATTAATACTTTTGACTAAATGTAAATATAATTATTTCCCAATTGTCTACATTTAAATGGTCAGAAATTTTCCAAATAATAAAACTATGAAATTGTCCTAAAATATAAGTTTTTATTAACCGGAAAGCATTTTTTTCACTCGTATTGTATCTTTAATCTCTTTTAATATCACATGTCTAGCACACACTACATTTTACATTATTCATCACTAGCTACCAAACACATCTTCTATATAGCAAATTTTCATTAATTGAAAAAGAAAAGTATGCTAATTCAAATACACAAATGATTCCCTTGAATAAAAATCAGATCCAAAAAGTAAGAAAATTCATACCATGTCGTGATTAAGATTGTTGGAATCTGAGTAATATTGGTAGTGGGGTTGACCACCCTGGCTTGAACCATCTTGGCTTGATGGTTCACTTTCATCTGGACATTCAAGATTCACTCCAAATAGTCTCACCCTCCTTGGGTTCCCACTAGTCACCATATCTCTTTGGTTGTTTTCTACATTATCATTTACACCTCCTGCATTTCCATTATAATATCATAAACATATCCTCACAAATATCCAATATTTTCTAAACAAAAAAGAAACAAAACTTCCGCTCAGTTTTAATTTGTGGTTTTCTGTGTAATTATATAGAATGAAAAGAAAACAAAAACAATTTCCCAGAATAATGGAGTTTTATAATACAATAAACTCAACAAATATAAAAACATCCTACATCAAATATTTCAACATAATTTTTTTAAATAAATACAAATTAAAAAAATTAATGAATTTTAAAAAATAACCAAAGAAATATTAGGCATAATTTAAATATCTTTTAGAATATATGTAATTAATTAAAAATAAAAATGGGGAGTATAGATAGTAATTAATTATGTGATGAAATAACATTAAATCCAAAATTGTAGGTGGGAAAGTGTGACGACTCGTAAAGTCGTAATTAATATCCATATACTTCCATATATATATAACACAATTAAATAAATAAATAAATATATATTAATACTAAAACTATAATAATAATAATAATTACCTGCATGAATATTATTATTACTACAGGCAGCTGGTTGGTATGGATGATGAAGCGATAGAGGTAGGTGGTGCGAAGGATAATTAAACTGCGCATTATAGACCATTCCGGTGGTCCACCCATTAATCTGCGCACCACCACCACCTGGCTCACCGACCGCCACACTATCTTGCACCGGGACCGGTCTCCGTCTCCACCCAATAAAAAACCGGTCACCATCATACCTATGCCGTTCAAACAACACAACATCACCAGCATCCAACCGTTTCTCCTTAACATAACGGCTCCATCCTTTAGTCAACACATAGCTTTGGCTACTGTTCCAGTAAGAGTATCTGAACCGCCACTGTTTTCCAACCTCGTCTTCGAAGCATAGAAGGAGACCCTTTTGCTGGTCAACGTTGGCGGCGGCTGTTGACGAGGATGAGTCAGAGGATGGTAAAGGGAAGTGTTTTTCTGCGTGTTGTTTAGGGATGACTAAACGGTTGAGTTTGCCTACGTCACTAGGTGTTAAAGGTTTTTCGAACATGGGTTGTTTAGGGGAGTCTTGGTCGGTGGAATGGTGGTGGTTTGAGGTGGTGGGTGATGGTGGTTTAGGGTGGTCCATGATGGGGTGTGGGTGAGTCCACCAAAGAGGGTCAGGTAGGTTAGAGGATAAGTGAGTTAAAGACATGTGTGTGTGTATTTGTGAAGGTGTGGAAGAGTGTGTGTGGGGGCAGAAATAGAAAGAGGCGTGAGGAATATGGTTTTCGATTGGAAACTATTTGGGATGTGTATATGTAGCTAAGACTTTGGGATGGGGTGGTGGTATTTTTGTAGTTATTTTTTATTTATTTTTATGTGTAGATAATATATTTGAGTGGTGATATACTATTTTACTATCATATATACCATCAACCTTGTATAAATATTCTTTTTACTGAATATATAAAGGGGTATATATCAATGTTGTATGCAAATACAATACAGTATTATTAACCATTTAAAAACATATTTTTAATGTTTATACTAATTTATATATATGTAAGACTAGCTTTTATTCCGAAAGCGTCACGGGGTTAAAATATTTAATATGACATAATAAAATATCTAATATAATAACATAATTAATAACTTGCCAATACATGATTAATGAGTATTATTATTATTTTTGTTATTTATTTTGAACAAATTTCTGACATAAGTTATCATATTTAAATATAAAAAAAATCAAATCTCTGCCTATGAAGTTATGTTTATCGTTTCTTATTCAAATATAAAAAACCCTAAGTAGTGATTTATTAGTAGAGTAAAATATATTTGAAAACAAAACCTCACAAAAAATAGTCGTTTTTTTCCTCCGTTTTTTTATATAGCACTATGGTACTCGTTAGAAAGATAATAAAACGTTCGTTAATTGGTGTAATTTTTTTTCTTTAAAAAATTTCGTATATAAAAGATATTAACGTTTAAAATTTATGGGAAGAAACATGAGAGAGAAAATTTAATTTTGTTTTTAAATTCTTTTCTTTTCCTAAAATAACTCAATGATTTTTGTTTTTTAATTGGTCCACATAGGTGTCACATGAGATCTTACATGACACTCTCAAAGGAGAGAATAACCTATTTAGTGCCATGTAGGATATAAGCCTTTGAAATATTAATATATATAGATATAGATGTATAAAAATGATAAATGTTTCATTAACTTTTTACACTCTAAATTATATGAAAAAAAGTTACAACATAGAACATGTGATATTTCTTCTAGTGAAGTCATGCTTCTAGCCGGTTGATTTCTCAAATCTGTAATTACAATGAGAAGTTTGCGAGTTTTCTCCGTATATAAGGGTGCGTAGTGTGGCGTCGGGTGCATCCCCTGCCTAATCGATTACACCATCCCGGGTGTCATGTGTACGGTGGTTTGCGTAGGTCTCGCGGTTTATACAAGCTGAGTCGGGTAAGGAGTGAACGTGGGACTATATTTGATTGTTGGGCCAATTCAATACCCGCATGAAATTGGTGGAAGAGGGTTTTAATTTGCGGCTGAGCTTTGATGGCGGCTAGCCGGAACCTTCTACGGAAACAGAAACATACTTTGTAGGTTTGTTTAGACGTTGTGTTGATGGGTTGAGGTTGATTTAGAAGAAGATGAACATTTTGTTGGGAGGTTTCGTTTATAGTTAATGGGTTGCAAGTCTGTTTGTGGAAGATCCCAAACTACTTATATACCTTGTATTGGTCATAATTGACAAGAACATTATGTAGTCTTAGTAAAAGGGGGAGGGTTAAGAATCTACCAGGTGTGAGATATTACAATGTTAGAGGAGTTTTAGTTTCAAGCTTAGCTCGTCTTTCGTGCTATGAGTCCGAACATACTTAAGCCCTTCACGGAATGAAAGAGCTAAAATGGTCTCTGTCGCTACAGATCCTTTATTAGAATTTTTATTTTTTATTTTTTTATAAATAAGTGTTAGGGTAGTGAACATACTTAAGCCTTTCACGGAGTGAAATGGCTAAAATGGTCTTTGCCGCTGCAGGTCCTTTATTAGGAATTTTTTAAATAAGTGTTAGGGTACCCCCTCCCCCAATATGGTGTTTCACGGTAGTATTTAACAAATCTAATGTGGTAGCTTGGAGTTGGAAGTTGTTAGGGTATCTTTGGTGACCACTCCCCCACCTAAAACAAAATAAAACTTTGAGTTGGTGTTTGGTCTGTCAAAATCATGTCATCATTCTTTAAAACTATTTTAAAGTTCATCACTAGATATTAAATCAAGCTTGGTAACTCATGTTGTAGTGCCACAAATTCCATAAAACACGTCTTGCTAAAGAGTGTTGAAAATGACTTCGTTAATCCTGTTGGCTATTTGATCATAACATGAATTGCATAAGTCTAACATGGTTAGTAAGATTAATTAACTAGATAAGATTCATGGTTAAAAGAGGGACCAAACTTCGCAATATGTCATAATTACACCTCTTTAATAAAAAAAATGAGACATCATCTCCATTTACTCTTTGGAGATCGATTCCCACAACAAAAAAAAAAAAAAAAAAAAACCACAAACCCACACACACTAAACCTATAACCTAAGAACAAGCTCAATTCAAGGCCAAATCAAAGGGGTTTTACTTGCATTATCCTTAAAACGAATCACTAAGGCATAACTAACACCTAGGTAACTTTTATCTCATTTGATTTGGTGTATTTTGTGATGATGGTGAAATCTTAGAGTTTATGATTTTGATAAATTGATGGTTGGGAAAGGTGTCTCTAGTACAAGATAGCCTTAAAATGAAATAATCTCAAAGGAAATCATGATAACATAAACCTAAATGATGAAATCTTTGAAGTTTATGGTATGAAATTGGTGGGTTTTATAGGTTGTAAGTGAAACATAGGATTCTTGATAACAATGTGTGTGCTTGAAAGCTTAAATTGTGAAAGTTAACGAATTAGGTGTTAACTGTATGATAGAAACCTTGAAATTGAAATGGGAATGAATCCTTGTGGTCTAGATGGCCAATAAATGATGTTTGTAAAATCTTGCCCACTAAGTATTTGATAAAACGCCTCAATGAAACTCGATTTCACTTAAACATAGATATGGTATAGGTATACTTCGCAAACTTGTATGATTGTTTAAAATCACGTCTAATAACAAATACCAAAATGTCTATGTGGACTACATAATCTAGGTACTAAGAAAGAGGCGCCGGGAAAGCCACTCAAATAAGGACTTGAAGCTCAAGGGCCACAAGTAAGGTAAGTTATAACCATGACTTTTAGATCATATTGATGTTGTGTTGAGTTTGTAACGAGCTGAAAAACTTCTATGATTCCCATGATTGCTTGAAATTCAAAACATACTATATTAGAGTCATATGGGCCGGGCGTGTAAAACTAAGTAAAATGGCTTATGGGGCCATTGACACAACAGTATCACCACAACGTTAGTATTACTAAGATGGATACGTATCCTACCAAAACCTTTGGTAAGGGTGGCTATTTGTAAATCACAAGTCTAAGTAGGGAATCATAGATGTTTAATCAATATAGGTAAGTCATTTATGACTCGAATCTATATATATGGATTATGTAAAAATGCTCATCCAAGAGTATAAGAAATGCTCATCCAAGAGTGTAAGAAATGCCCATCCAAGAATGTAACCCATACGAGAGTGTAAGAAATACTCATCCAAGAGTGTAAGAAATGCGCATCTGAGAGTATATAAAATGCCCATCCGAGAGTATATGAAAATCTCAAGAGACTATCAAATGCAGAAATTTTTTATTTTTATCCATTTTCAATTCTAATCAATTCCATTAACGTTTATTGGGTTATTTGATCTTGTTTAACCCCAGGTATGAAGGTTTTGATGCTGGAGAATGATCACGCTATATTTCGTGAGCCGAACACTTAAGTCTCCGACGCTTCCGCTAGTTTTGAATATAAACTTGTCGTTTTCATTTGGGGTCATTCTGTGAAACAACTTTTGTAAATCTTGGGTTGTACATACGTCTAGACAACACATTGGACACGTGCTAAAACTTAATATTAGTTTGGTTAATTATGTTTTGAATGAACCTTCCCAAATTATGCAATTTCTATAAGTTTTATAATAATCATTCCATTTAACGGATGGGGTCTTACAAGTGGTAATCATAGCCCAAGGTTAAACGAATTAAGCATTCAGTTCAAGCTTGATTATCAATCCAGTAAGGAAACTTGGTGTGTCAATTTTAGTAATATTAAAAGATATCATTTTTTCCGGTGCCAAAAATTTGTGGTGTTTAAAACATCAAAACGTTGGTTTTGGAAAAAGAGGATTGTTGCTAAACCATTACCGAGTTTTAAATTTATAAGTAAACGATAATTACTTACTTAGAAACTAAAACTAACACACAGGCAGAGAACCTGGTGTGTGTAGCATAGGTTTCTAGGGTTAATGCCGACTATCGTATTCCAGAGAACACACTTTCATCATTTTTATTAATTAATCGGGTTTTAGAAAGAAAATAAAACGGAGGGGTTCGTAAAGAAAAATAGTTTTTGAAAAGGTTTTAGTTTTATAAACAATATAAAACAGTACGGATAGAAAACGTGCTAGCCATGGGAACCCTCCAAATACGTAGATTAATTAAATTAATAGTAGTAATAGTTTTAACTATTGATGTGGAAAACAGGTTTTGAACGGTCCCTTCTGAGTTAGGAGATGGGAAAAGAAATAAACAAGGGATGACGTTCTGGAAACTAAATGGGTCACGTGCGCAGGGGAAGTGCACGAGTCCCCATAAAGGTGTTTTTGGACTACTGGCCGTAAGCCGGTCTTCTCCTGGTTCACAAGTGCTGTCGAGCCCAACGCACACAAGTCATGTAGCTTATTAGAATGTTTGAGTCCTGCTTTTTAGGCACTTCACCAACCACCGCAAAACCACTCGTTTAAGTCCTGGTTTTTCTAATCTATCTTGTTAAATTAATGTAGAGGTGAACTCCGACTAGGATCCCTTTAATCTCTCTTAACTCTCATTTTCCGTATCGAAAGATTTCACATGCCATCATCTGGTGATGGAGAACTCTCTAAAAAGTAAACGGCTTTGTACTAATGAGAGTTAGATAAAATATCCTTGTGTTGATTATCTTTACAAGTGACAAATTAATATTTATCGCGTCCAGTAAATATAAGTTTGGTCTAGTGATTAAGAGACTTAACAAATTCAACCCTTAACCCCCAAGACTTGTGAATGATAATCTTAACAAAGGTGGAACATAATCCTAAAGGTGTGCAATTCGAAGATCACTGGTGAACCCATAGGGAATCCGCCCCTTTGCCAAGAAAACCACTCACACATCTGGTGTGATACTAGAAACTTGTCGCCCGTATCTGGTCCACTTCAGAAGCCTTTGCTTGGAATCCAATTTGGATATCAGAAGCTTGAAGGGTCTGTCTCACTACCGGTTTCCTCGCCTTGGATTTAGCTTGGGACTACCAGAAGCCGTACGAACCCCATGACAGTTTTTATATTAGTTAAGTTTTGGTTGATTTTAAGATTGTTAAGTTAACCACTAATTGAACCTGTCACAAAAGATAAACAAACAAGAATTAGTTAAGAAGATAAACACATCAATTTACTAAAATTAAACTACTACTAATATAAAAAATCTAACGAATCAAATAGGTTTGGAGAATACTGGATGGATACAACCATCTAATGATAACAACATAAGAACATGTAGATCTTCCACTCATAGACAAGCTTCCACCACCTTGATCCTATGCGTATGAAGTGATCCTCATAAGCCTCAACTTTATTGCATGTAAACTACTCCTACGGTGCCATTCTTTATCGAGAACCCAAGTTAGGAAAGATCTTAATCTTGGAGTGGTGTTTGGTCTCCCCTAAGGCCTCCCAAGAGTCCCTAAGGAGGCTCAAGAAGGGTAAAAATCGGCACACAAATGGCTGAGTTGAAGCTACTATTTATAGATAAATCAGTCTGAGCACGGGCATGTCAAATGGTGGCACGACCGTCCTTGCTGTCCCACATACGTTCTATTGCTACTGGGTCAGTTTTGTCTGTACGATGTGTTGAGCACAGCCGTGCCAAAGGTTGGCAGGGCCGTGCACCCGACCAGGTGATGTTTTCTTGCCTCCTAAGTTGGTTGTTTTGTCTTCTAGTGTGAAGCCCTCGTACAAATGTGTTTGTCTGTGCTTGGTCGATCCCGGGCTGATTTTATCATCTTTTTTACCCTGGAAAGTCTTTACACATCCTTGGAACATGCCTTACATTTCATGTCGTCAGGAATCCCCATTTTTTTGTTGTTTTTACACTAGAATTGCTTCTTTTCGGGTTGGAGCTCTATTTTCCTGATAAACACAAATACGAACGATTAAGTAGCTTTAACTATCAATTTTATCCCAATTACGTCCTATTATTAGACTATTTATGCATGTTTAGTATGTGTAAATGATGACACATCACAACTGCTTTCTAAAGAGCCATTTCTGTACTTGCAACGTGTGAAATGCTATGATTAAACACGAGTCAATTGTTGGTCCCAGAAGTATCAGCCTCACTTTAAATCTAATGGCAATGTGATTTCAACAAGATATATATAATCAACGTGCAAAATGAGAAATCAAACTTTCAGAAACAATAGTTCACATAGGTTTTTAAGACGTTTTGATTTTTATATATAGTGACAACCTTATGACAAGGATCATCTTTGGACTTTACAAAAGAATGACTCAAAAGAATTCTTATGGTTGTTGTGAATGTGGTGTGAGTATGTGTAAAAGATATTTTTTTAGTAAGAGCAAATGTTTTGCTTTGTATATCACATATTTTCACATTCACCCTTAGCAATCTTCTCGTTCGTATAATCTCTTCTATTTATAGAAAAGGATTTACCTCAACTTGGTGAATAAACAATTGTTTATTTATTAATTTTTTGTTTTTCCAGGTTGAAAAGGGAAAGAAAGTCTTTGCATGAATGATTGGAATCAAGGTTCATGCATTTAACTTTCCAACTTGTCCAGATTCCAGATTTCTTCCAGAAATCTGAAGTCTAAATCTGGGAATTGGTCAAGAAGTCAATATCAGAGTTTTGTCCCAGAAATCTGGTTCCTTTGTCCCATATATCCATATTCTTTCCCATATTTTATCAGAAGGAGTTGTGCTTGTCTTTCAATGTCTTTGTCTTCAAATAGATCTTGTTCTTGAATCTTTTCTTGATCTCTTCATTAGGAACCTTTTTTGGATGTTTTTTTTACTTTGTTCAGTCTTGGTTCCTAACCTTAGTTTTCTTCAACACTTCGTGTTTTCACATTTTGGTTCTAAAAATTTCCCCCTAAGTGTTGTAAGTAAACTAATGCATACTTAGACAATTACATTTTTGAAAGATAACACGAACATTCAAAGTACTGAAAGGAAACTACTATAGCAATTACATTCAGAATAGAACAGATTTAAAAGTTTAATAACTAATAAACAAAACAAAGCATTTTCAACAGCTTCAAAGTATCTTCTTGTCAAGATGGTGGAGCATCTTCTTGTGACCATGTGAAAAACATAGACTTGAGTAAGTTTTTGGATTCTATCTAGTTGTCAATCAGCTCATCCATTCTTTCCTTTCTATCTAAATTCCCCATCAATTCTAGTTTGTCTTGCACTAATGCCATGCAAGTCTTCAAATACCTCAGAGTCTTATTTGAATATTTGTTGATTTCAGCCACTCTGAACATTTTCTTTTTCTAGCTATTATCCCTGTAAATGATTCCTTTTTCCGGTGTGAGCACTATCATACCAAATCTGGGCTTGTTAACTTCTTTTGGGATTTCTTGATTGGGTGCAGTTAGACTGATCTTTTGCAACATGCTGGGATAGTTGAGGGCAAGATCAAAGTCATTTTTGGCATTTCTCAGGAATTGTTTTCTGGCTGTAGTGGCAATTGCATCCAGTGCTCTTCTGACTTGGATATTAGTAGACTTATCATCCATGAATTTGTTTCTCAACATTATTAATTCTTTATGATACAAGTCTCCCAAATCTCCATTTGTGATCTTTATGCACACCCTGTCATCTATTTCAAACTCATATTCATTATACCTGTGTATGGTTTTTCCCATCTCTTACTTCTTGATTTCTGACATCCAGAATTCTCTTTATAGGTTTTTCAAGTTGTTCCATATATAATGCAGTTGGATCATCCTTTGTCCTTCTGTTGAGATTGAATCTGGAATGTGGGCTCAGTATTCGTATATCTTCATCTTCTTCTCTGTAGATTTCTCTACAGTGTGATTCAGGAAATACATAATCACTAGGATCCAGTTAGATTGTTATTCTAGTGACTTCAGGCTCCATCATCCCTTGAGATGCTGAAGTTTCCATCATGGCATTAGAGGTTGCAGTCTTCATATTCTTTTTGGCTTCCTCTGCTATATCAACCTTTGAGGCTTCCATCATCATTTCTGTAAAGGTTCTCTTCTTTGTGGTATCCTCTTCAGTTTGATAAAGTGCTAGTATGTTGACTTCGTTAGTTTATGGTGAGACTTTTTCTTGTGTTTCTTGAGTAGTCTTATCACCCCTATCAGCTTTTTGGTCATCAGGTGTTGTAAACTCTGCTACTTGAGATCTGTCTTGTTGTACAACAGTGGGAGAGGGTTTTTTGGATGATTCAGTGAATTACTTTATTACTCTAGAACATGCAAATCCTAAGTTTGTGTTAAAGCATATAACTATATTCTTTTCACTAGAAATTGGAACAAGAACAATTAATCAAAAGTGAATTCAATACAAGTTACACCCGGGAATGTACAAGGTTTTTTAGCCAAGCATGGCCATGGAATTCATCTTTTCTTCAATTATTGTCTTGAATCTTCAATGAAATGGGTTGGGAATGATTAGAAATTGATTAGGAGTGATAGACTTGAGTGGTAATGAAGATGATCCTCAATGATGGTTCCTCAATGCGTTTTTATCCAAAAATAATCGTAACCTCCGGTTTGACCAGTCATTAAAATCCAAAATTCAAAATTGTGCAGATTCTAGCGTCGGCGACGCCACACCCAAATGTTCGACGTTCTTTTCTGTTGTTTGACACTAATTTGGGATGTTTGCATACGCCACTTGTGTAGGCTACGCCATTTTTGGCGTCGGTGACGCCAATAAACTTGATTCTTCCATTTCCATCTTTTGGCGTCTTGTCTTAGATCCATTATGCTCCAGTGTGCCCCAATTGTTCAAAAATGCACTTTTAACTTGTCAATACCTACAATAACAAGATAAAATCAAAGTAATGTCATTTGACAACATCCATCATCATGAAATGGGTTGGGAATGATTAGAAATTGATTAGGAGTGATAGACTTGAGTGGTAATGAAGATGATCCTCAATGATGGTTCCTCAATGCGTTTTTATCCAAAAATAATCGTAACCTCCGGTTTGACCAGTCATTAAAATCCAAAATTCAAAATTGTGCAGATTCTAGCGTCGGCGACGCCACACCCAAATGTTCGACGTTCTTTTCTGTTGTTTGACACTAATTTGGGATGTTTGCATACGCCACTTGTGTAGGCTACGCCATTTTTGGCGTCGGTGACGCCAATAAACTTGATTCTTCCATTTCCATCTTTTGGCGTCTTGTCTTAGATCCATTATGCTCCAGTGTGCCCCAATTGTTCAAAAATGCACTTTTAACTTGTCAATACCTACAATAACAAGATAAAATCAAAGTAATGTCATTTGACAACATCCATCATCTTATTTAACCTATTTATGTTCACTAACGTGTATACTCTCACCAGCCCATCACATGGCTATACTCTTGTGCCCATTGCCGCTACGTTTCATACGAGACATACCTTCATGTCCACATCATTATTTTTTTCGTTGGGTCACAATGACGTAACCGTTATCTTTTCCTCTTTGTTAAACACATAACACTAACTCTTTGTGGAACATAAAATTCTGGCAGTTTCATACGAAACTTGGGGGCTAGGTGGTTGCTCGTTCGTATACTTTGCCGTATGTACGAAGGTTCGTCCCTGTATTAATAACCTGGAGTCCCGTGTTGTGTGTACGAAGGCTTGTCACCGTTAGGGGCAGAATCATTTAGGTTTGGCAGCACCGATTTTGTTTTGGTAGACACAACCTCTTTCTCATAGCAAAAATGCATGTCTCGTAAGAATCAAGAATGCATGCTTGGTTTGGTAATTCATTGAAAAAATAGTTGTTGTCCCACCACGACATTGCAAAATGATTAAAATGAAGAAGATTTGAAAAAGTAAGTCATGAAATAAGAAAAAAAATGTTTACAAAAATAAGAAAGAAGAAGAAGAAAAGGAAAAAGAAATAATGGAATCTAACTATTTATTCGCCTCGTATAGCGTATAGGGTACGAAACATCCATCATGTCAACTGCTTTATGTTACCTCGTACTACATCGTACTTGTATAAGCCGTATATAACCTTGCACTCATCGTATTAAACTGAATTGTGATAGGTTTTATCTCTTCTAAGCCTATACAAAGTGTATTAGGGGTATCAAAATAATGAATTGAGGTGTCAAAATATAAGCACCCTAAAATAAAGTGACACAAAATTAAATAAATGTTTGGAGGGCTTCAAACCACAACACATAAATTAAAGAAGGGGTTTAGCAACCCCATGCTAGCTAAGTGGTACACTTTAAAGCTCCATGGACTCGAAAACACACCTATCACCTAAAAAGGAAATTAAACAAAACAGTTACTAGTTTTTTTTTTTTTTTTTTTTTTTTTTTTTTTTTTTTTTTTTTTGACGGGAATAGAATAATGTGTCAACCATCGTGATACTGGGCGGTATAGTCAAGGCCGGCTCCTCGACTGTCGCCGACCCCTTAGTTTTTCTAAATGCGGAGAAACCCGACCTCTACCCACCGAAAACAAGACAGTGAAATAATCGGTAAAACCTCACCCCTAATCCGAATCAAACCGGCGCCAATGTATTGAATCTTCACCTAGATGTCACTCCATCAGAAACGATGGAGCAAATAGTTACCGGTTATTAGATAATCGTGTCTTACACTATAAAAAAGGTTATTCACGTGTGACAATGTCATTGTCAATCACATTGTCATTTGATCTAGTTGTAATAAAATTATTTTATTGTCAGCTCATTTTAAGTATTTTCAAAAAAGAGTTTGATATATAAGACGGTCCGGAGGGGGGAGCCCCTTGGGGGGAGAACGTGGGGGCGGATGGTTGGATTGATGTGGAGCATCGTGATTGGCTTCTTTTTTTTTTTAACTTTAACACACAAACAAATTAATATACTATTATTCTCTTCACCCCTCCCCCCGCCCCCTTCCTCTCCCCACAATTTTCACCTTTCAAACACGGGTCCCACAAGTGGCACACGACGCTTCATGCCCTTCTTCCCCCCTTCCACTCCGTATGGTCTAACCACCTGTCAACTATGGTTAAGTTTACTTACCCTAAACCTGGTTGATTAAAGGGGTAAATTAGTCCTTTTATTAATCGTTAATCTCTGATCATTCAATAACGATTCAATTCATGATCGATTATGTATTTTAGATTGACTATCTAATCAATTCACGATTCTATCAAATCCAATGGTATTTTTTTATTATAAGGAAGGTTTGTTTTTCGATCGATCAACTTTTTTTTAAACAATTGATTTTCAACTGATTATTGTATAGTATTCTTATGTTAGGATCTGAGGTTGATTGTTTTGATTGTTTAAGTAAAGAAGTAATGAACGAAGTGAATTATAATTGGAAAGTGCAGCGGAATAATAAACTATTAATCAAAATAAGAGAATAAATGTTTTTCAATCGAAAGCTTTCATTTATCAAATGATTACAATCAATAGTACAAGTACTCCCCCTCAATCTGATCACTCTGTGATTTTTTGTCTGAGAGAATGTTTCGAGTGATGAATAGAACAGTACAAGCACTGTTCTTTTTATAGACAAATCTAAACCACTGATGATCTAAGCTGACGTCACCTAAGACAGTGACCTCTAACAGAATAACAAACATAAAACATCCGTTGTATACAAACTACTGTTACATTGTAAAACTCTGAAAGGTAAACTGCTGTTGGGAAAACTCTAATGGTCTTGTATCATCTGTTGGAGCCTAAGTGTTGTTGGTTCCAACAGACCTTTAGTCTTTAGCACTTTCATCAACAGTTGTTCTTCGTCAGACCTTTGGTCAGCAGTTGTTCTCTAGCAGTTCTTATCCAACAGTCTTTTGCAGCAGCAGTTGTTCCAACAGTTGTTAAGGTACAGCAGATGTTAGGGTCAGCAGCCTTTTGGGGGAAGTATCTTTTAAATGCTGTTTATTGCTAAAGATCAATTGAGTAGTATGTTTTGGCTTTCCATTCATCTGTTCTTCTCCAGGTCAGCAGACCCAACAATTTCCCCTAGAACAGATGATGCCAAAACTAAGCTTTATTTTGATCTTTATTTTTAATCAGACTTTCTCTTATCTGCCCTTTAAAATATAGTTCAAAACTTAAAGAGAAAAAGTCTTCTGCATCCCTTTCAAGCTCTAAGTTCAGCAAGGTTTGGAGATCATCTGCACACAGGCCATGTGCATCACCCACACTTAACTTTTGAGCTTCTCCATCTGATCTGAGCAGAGTCAATTCATGGTTGTCTTTGTTGACTTTCCATTTTAGAATTTTTGAATCAAAGGATCTGCTAGGTTGCAAGTTTATTGAAGATGAGTTTGGTGATGGAGGTCTCCCAATGAGTTTTCTGAGCTCTTCAGTAGTGAGATCAGAGAAGTAGTGTACTTGATTGAAGAGGCCCTCTTTTACATAAGTTTCAGCAAACTTCTCCTGGTCTTCTTCAGACATTTCCTTCTGTTTCTTGAACTATCTTCTGGCAGCAACAAATAGGTCAGAAGTGTCAAGTAAGCTGTCTAGTGTAAAGGCCTGTTGAGGTCTCTTCATCATGGGTGCATCAGAGTAATCAGGTTTTCTGGGCAGTGTAGGGTCTTTCTTTCTATTTTCTTCCAACTTCTTGTAAGTCTCAACCAGCCTTAGCTCAGCCTACCTTGCAACTGACTTCATCTCCCCATACTTTGCAGCCACAATCTCTTCTCTCATTCTCTTGAACTTCAAAGCTCTGGCTGGATATCTGCCTTTCCTAAAGTCAGGGGCAGAGACCTTTGTTGGGGGATTCTTGGCCATGTCTTCTATTCTCATTAGTTCTTCTCTAAGAGCATGAGTGGTCCAGCCTGCAAACTGTTTCTTGTTTGCTTTGTAGGGCATGGTTGACAAGATTTGGCCAAGAAGAGATTCCCTAACCACCCTTTCCAGATCACTGTTGAGAGGCATGGTGGACATGGAGTTGCTCAGGGACTTAGCAAAATCTTCAATCCTTCTCAGTTTCCTAAGCTCTGCTGAATGGATGCCCTGAACAGTCCTGTCATCTTTTCCTTTACATTTCTCTTTGATGATTGCATCTGCCTGTTCAGTCTTGTATTTAAGATATTTATCTATGTTTAGGGGAACAGGAAAATTTGGAAGAGATGGGAAAGATCTTTCAGATGGTTGTTTAGTATTGTAGAAGGATTGCATTTCCCCCTTGAGTAGATCAAGTTCAAGAGGATACTGAACAACCAATGGTGTGATGGATGGTGGTGGTCTGTGAGATGTGAATTGTGAAGTGTGTGGTGAGTATGATGAAAGTGGGATGGCTGATATAGGTGTAGGCTGGGTGGTTGAAGTAGGAGGTGGTGATGTTTGTATGTTTTCATCTTGTACCACAAAGGTTGATTTTCTCTTCCTTCTGTACAAGATTCTTGGTGATGGTGGTGTTGCAGCAGTGGTTGTGTTAACATCTGTTAGCACTTTTGTAGAACCAACAGATGTTTGGGATTCAGGTGGTAAAGTGGTTGTATGTGGTGTATTGGTGGTTATGGTAGTAAGTTCAGTGGTTGGTTTGGTGGTTGTAGTGGTAGGTTCAGATGTTGTGGTGGTATCAGTGGTTTTGGTGGCAGCAGTGGTTTTGGTGGCTGTTGTTTTAGCAACAACAGTTTTGGCAGCAGTTTTAGATGGAGGTTATCTGACATGTTTGGCAGGCATCTTCTTCCTTTAAGAGGAACCCACATCCCCAACTTCTTGCTGTTGCTCTTTCTTTCTTTGCACCAAAGCCTCTGCCTTGACTTCCAATGTGTCAAGCCTTTTCTGCTTAGCTTCAGCAGTCTCTTTAGCAATAACATTTGCAGAGGTGTCAACTCCTTTTGCTTTGCTAGTTTTGACAGTTTCAGCATCAGCAGAGGTTTGAACATTGGGTTGTTGTTGTTTTAGTGCTGTTTGGGTAGACCCTGGTTTGTTGGCAGCTTTTGATTGACCATTTTGTGAGGGTGGGCAACCAAAGGGATCTAGCTTTGGCAATCTATCTCTGCACTCTCCCCCTTTTTGATATCATCAGCAGTGAATTCATCATCATCTTCATCTCTGAGAATTGTGGTAGGGGCAGAGCCAGTGGTCTTCAGCAGGTGGTCTTTAATGGCTTTAATATCTGCTTGGGTATCTGTGTACCTAGCATCTACCATAGTTCTGATTTGAGTCATGTAGGTTTCATGTGTCTAATCTGCTAGTTTTCTATGAGCTATGATGATTGGGAAAACAGATTTCCATAGCTCAATAGCAATCTCTTCCTTTGATGGTTGACTTTTGGTAAGAGCAGCCAAGGATCCCAAAATTGTCTTAACATCTGATTTGATGTCAGCAACAAAGGTTTCAATGGATTGTACTCTAGCAGTCAATTCTTGGTATTTTAGCCTATCACCTAAATTAATAGGATCATCTGGATTCCTACCAGTGGTAGTTGTATCTGGTTCAGTCCTAGGAGGTGAGTCCAAAGGATGAGAGCCGGATGCTCCTTTGTCTTGGTTCTGGGGACGTCCAACTGATTTTGGGGACACTATAGTGGCCTCATCAGTTGTTGCCTTCAGGGAAGTCTTAGCTATGTAACCACTGTCCTGTTTTGAGACAATGGTCTCTACATCAGTAGTGGCTACTTCACTTGAAAACTCACCTAGAGTTTCATTCAACTCTAGGGGTGTAACCTCCTCTGTTTGTGGGATAGCTGATTGATTTTCCTCAGTCCCAGTCACTTGTTGAAGTATTCTCTCATTGATGGGTGAAGGAGAGGAACTGGGATTGTCCTGAGTTTTATCAATAGCCTCAAACAGTGGTTGCATTGTTGGAAGGACATGTGATGGTGAGGGTTGAGGAGTGAAAAGAGAAGTAGCCATGGGAGAAGGGCTGATAATCATATGGTCAAGTGACTCATACGTATTATGACGTGATTCCCTTTGGCTTACAACATGATCCTTTTGTGAGGATTCATGAGGAGTTTTCTCAGGTTGAGATATATCCATCTGTCGTGAGGAAGTAACAACATCTTAGCGAGTATTATTAGTATATAGTATTATTATTATTATTATTATTATTATTCTATTTTAGGAAAGTAGTCTAGGGTTTTGATAGGCTCCTTAATCTTATAGCCCAATTGTAATTCATCTCCCTATATAAAGGGATGTAATCTCTTGTTATAATTCAATCAATAATAATATACCATAGACCACTTTTATGGTATCAGAGCTACGGCTCTTTAAAAACCCTAATCGCCGGCCGACATTCCTTCTTTTTTTTTTCTCCGATTTCGGCTGCAATAAAGGGATGTATTCGGCTCAGTACACATGATATGCTCCTCAGCCATCGGCCCCGCCATCAGGTTACGGCTACAATGCCCTTTGCCCATCCGACTTGAGCGCGGCTTTTTCTGCTATGCACATGCAAGCTCAAGACCCAACATCCTTCATGGACACCGGAGCCGAGGCACATGTTACTCAGGACCAAGGTATGATCAAAGTCCCTCTTCATATACTGCTTGTAATAAAATTTTAGTCGGTATATACTAATAATACTCGCTAAGACAACAGTGGTTTCTTGTTGCCTTTGTGTTGCAACAGGGTTTTCCTCTAGGATCTCATCTTCCAGAGACCCCTTTTTGGGTTTAGTGGTGGTTTTTGTGGATGGACGTTTTCTTTTGGAGGTGGCTGGTGTGGGTTTCACAGCACTGGATGTAGTGCCATGATCACTAGGAGCAGTGGGCTCAACAACAGAGGTTTGGACAACAGTTGTTGTCTTAGTCCTCTTTGTTTGTGTTTTATAAACTTTTTACACTTTTGACACTTTTTCTTGGGCGGTTGAACCCAACATTCTAGTGAAAGTTTCATCAGTTAGACTTTTCATATTGAAAGACTTACCCTGTTTGAAATCTTTTTCAGGTAAAACCTTTTGAAGGATTACACTTAAAATTCTTGGGTAAATCAGAAAAGCATTATTAGACCCAGACTTTATGGCCTTCACATTTGATACTAAATCTAAAAACAGGCCCTGGAATAGATTGAAGTCAGATTGTGACAACAGAGCATATCCCAAGTACTGAATCCTCAATGGGATTTCATTGAACGAAGTGGACTTAGCAGAGACACGAAGAAGAAGGGTATGAAAGAAAAATGTCATGACTGGTGGGAAAACATTTTTGAAAAGAGTTGACCCAGTCATTTGTGCATCATAACCTCTTTCCTGAAACTCGGTGTGAAGATCAGCCTTAGGAAAATAGTCGTTACCTGACAGGTCATTCAGTGAGAAGGTTGTGGATATCAGTTGGGGGGTAATGGCGACATTTGTCTCTCCAATTTTTGATATGATGGTTGTAGGCTTTTTTTCTTGCAAGAGAAACTTAGCATTTAACCAAAATTCTTGGAGGGTATCGAGATAGATGGGAGCATCAGCGGTTAAGATTGTCATGTATTTGGAATTGAGGATGATGTCGATGGTGGTATGGAATGGAACGTTTTCATCTGTTTTGACCAGATATGGGAGATAATTGTGGGTGGCTTTGGCTTGAAGATCCATTGTAATGGATTTCAAGTGTGAGGATGAAAGGAATTAGAGTGAGGGTTTGAGGTTGAAGAAGGCGGTTTCAGTATTTTGAATACAATGAGACAGTGTAACAACTGTTGTGGTAAAACATGTTTTTTATAGGCTCTGGTGAAACCGCTGATGTGGCCAAAACTCTGCTTTTGAGAGCAGACGTGGCAAACATCTGGTGGCATACAGCTGTTGCCAAAGGTCTGATGCAAACAACTGTTGTCTTACCAAAGTGCTAATGCTAACAGCACTTGTTTTTTTTTTATTATTATAGATAGATAAATATATATAGATATGTAAAATGAAACAATTGTTTTATCTGATCAGATGTTTGAAACAGATTTTTCAACCAAACAGTGGTTGTTTTATCTGATTAGATGTTTGAAACAGATTTTTCAACTAACAGTGGATAGAATGGATGAAACAGTGGTTGTTTTATCCTTAACAGATTTTTCAACCAAAATGCTACTTTTAAGGATGAATTTTGATTTTTTGAAACATTTTAATTTTTTATTTAAAACATTTTTGTTGTTTAGTCCATGTTTAGCATACCAATTCTAGAAATCAGATTTGTGAAGGTGGATGTGTCTAAAGCTTTTGTCAACACATCTGCCAACTGATCCTCTGTTAGAACATGGTGCAGAGAAATCAAACCTTTTTCATAGCTATATCTGACAAAGTTATGTCTGATGTTAATGTGCTTTGTGGTTGAACGAGAGACTGGATTTTTGATGATATTTTCAGCAGCTTGACTATCCAACATGAGTGGAGTCTTTAGTGCAGTTATCCCAAAATCCAACAGTTGATTTTGAAGCCACGTGAGTTGGGCAGTACAGCTTGCAGCAGCAATGTATTCAGCCTCTGCTGTTGAAGTTGAAACAACTGCTTGCTTTTTGCTTTGCCATGAGACTAAGGCATTCCCTAGAAACTGGCACCTTCCTGACGTAGACTTCCTTGTGGTGTGGCAGCCAGCAAAATCACTATCTGAATAACCTGAAAGCTCAATGTTTCCATTAGCAGGATACCAGATACCAAGTGTGGGAGCACCTTTTAGGTATCTGAATATCCTTTTCACAGTAATAAAGTTTGACTTTCTAGGTGAAGCCTGGGATCTTGCACAAACAGAAGTGGCAAACATAATGTCTGGCCTAGATGCAGTTAAGTACAATAAATACCCAATCATGCATCTGTAATGTGTCTGGTCAACCAGTTCATCCTTGTCATCAATAGTGAGTAGCTTGACTGTGCTCATGGGTGTACTACATGGCTTACAGTCATTCATCTCAAATCTAGTTAACAAACTTTTTACATATTTGTTTTGATGAATGAATGTGCCATTTTGCAGCTGCTTCACTTGGAGACCAAGGAAGCACTGAAGTTCACCCATAGCACTCATTTCAAACTCTGCTGTCATGAGTTCCCTAAACTCTTCACACATTTAGTTACATGTGGATCCAAAAATGATGTCATCCACATATATTTAAATAATCATTAAGTCTTTCCCTCTCCATTTTAAAAATAAGGTTTTATCAATTTTACCTCTTGTGAAACCAATGGATAAGAGAAAGGTGGAAAGAGTTTCATACCAGGCCCTAGGTGCTTGTTTTAATCCATACAAAGCTTTGTTAAGCTTGCATACATAATCAGGATGGAATGTGTCTTCAAAACCAGGTGGTTGATATACATAGACCTCCTCCTGAATTTTGCCATATAGGAATGCACATTTGATGTCTATCTGATACACCTTGTTGTTGTGGTTGACAACAAAGGCTAAGAAGAGTCTGATAGCTTCTAGCCTAGCTACAGGAGCAAAGGTTTCATCATAGTCTATCCCTTCTTCTTGTCTGAAGCCTTGATCCACAAGACTGGCTTTATTCTTGACAACTATACCCCTTTCATCAGGTTTGTTTTTGAAGACCTACTTTGTGCCAATTGGACAAACATCTTTTGGCAGTGGTACAAGTTCCCATACTTGTTGTCTTTTAAATTGAAGGAGCTCTTCCTGCATGACTTCTACCCAACTGTTATCTTTTAGTGCCTCTTGGTACTTGATAGGTTGTGTGAAAGATAGAAAGCCTACAAAAAGCCAAATGTTTGAGGATTGGCTTCTTGTGAGCACACCCTCTCTAATGTTGCCAATGATTTGATCTGGTGGATGAGCTCTTAGGTAGATTAGATCTCCCTGATATGGTATGATGGCATTATGAGGTGAAGGACAGAGGTTTGGTGACTCTGTTGTGTAACATCTGTTTGCACTTCTGTAGTACCAACATATGTTTGAAATGGAGGTGGGGGAATAGGTCCAAGTGGTGTGAAACTGGACTGACTTTTGTCAACAGAGGTTGAACTTTTGTCAACAGAGGTTGAACTTTTGTCAACAGATGTTTGATCAGTGGATGAAATTGGTGAAGCAATGGTTTGAGGGTAAGACTGGCCAACAGTGGCTGACTCAGCTGTGGCAGAGTTTTGACAGGTGTTTTGAACAACTGCTTCCCCTGATACATAATAGACTTTATAGTGACTTGGAATCACAACATCTGTTCTGTAGTCTTGTTGTGGAGATTGTGGAATACCTGCACTGTTAGTTTTGACAGTAATATCTTCAAATTTGAATTTATCTAAATCAAACAACTCAACAGGATTTGCTGGGATTTTTAAGGATGAAAGTTCATTGAACTTTACATTCAGAGTTTCTTCTATTGTCCTGGTCCTTGTGTTAAACACTTTATAGGCCTTGGCAGTAGAAGAATATCCCAGAAAATATCCACAATCTACTTTGGCTGCAAATGTTGAGATGGAATCTTTAAGATTTAAAATGAAACATGGGCAGCCAAAGATTTTGAAAAATGAGATGAGTGGTTTGATTTTGAACAAAATTTCATAAGCAGTCTTTTGATGTCTTGGGTTGATTAAAACTCTGTTTTGAACATAGCGAGCAGTGTTTACAGCTTCTACCCCAAAGGACAGTGGCAAACCAGAATCTGCTAGCATGGTTCTTGCAGCTTCAATGAGAGTTCTATTTTTCCTCTCAACCACCCCATTTTGCTCTGGTGTTCTTGGGATGCTGTACTGCCTCACAATCCCTTTTGACACACAGAAATCATCCAACTCCTTATTTTTAAACTCTGTTCCATTGTCACTTCTAAAGACTTTTACTGGCAAGTCATATTGTTTCTCAACTTTGGTGACAAAGTCCTTCAAGATACCTGCAGTCTCATCCTTAGAGTGTAAAAAGTAAGTCCATGTAAACCTAGAAAAATCATCAACTATGACAAGACAAAATCTTTTTCTTCTTAGACTCATGATTTTAATTGGGCCAAACAAGTCCATGTGCAACAATTGTAGACATTGACTTGTTTTGGACTCATCAATGGATTTGTAAGAGCTTTTATGTTGTTTCCCTTTTAAGCAGGAAACACAATGCTCATCACATTTAAATTCTTTTGATGGAAGGCCTCTGACAAGGCTTTGTTTGGAGAGTGAGTTGATAGTTTGAAGGTTGGTGTGACCTAGTCTCCTGTGCCACAATTCTGTCTCTTTTGTGGAGGCAGCAGAATATAGACAAACATTTGCCATAGGATTGTCCTTCAACATATCAACCACATACACATTGCCACTCCTATGAGCAACAAGTTGTGCTTTGCTCTCAGCAATGATGGTATCAATCTTTTTCACCACTTCTGGCCCAATAATCTTACAAGTTTTCTTAGTGAAGAATGAGCCATAACCTTTGTCACTCTTTTGTGATACACTAAGAAGATTAAATTTAAGATTATCAATAAGATTGACATTTTCAAACTTGAGTTTCCCAGCCTGAACAGTCCCTGAACCCAACACCTTACCTTTTGAATCATTACCAAAGGATATATCACCCACTCCATGAGCTAAGAAGTCCAGAAGAAGGGCTCTACATCCTGTCATGTGCCTGGAGCCTCCACTATCTACATACCAAAGGCTATCTAAGCAAGCAGAAGCTCCCTGCACATCAGTAATGGATCAGTTTTGGTGAGTGTCCAAAGCCAGGTTGGCTTTGGATAGGTCCACAGAATTTTCAGCCTCAAGCTTAGGAAGGTGATTAGTGGTTTGAACTAGTTTTTGAATCAAGTTCAACAACTGTTGCTGACTATTTTCCAGTGCTTGGATATCAACATTGGTGCAACAGATGTTTGATCACTTCTTGACAGATGATAGAAACCATAGGGATTTCTGTTCACTCTTGGTTTAGAAGGCCTCTTGGGTTCTTCATAAACATGTGACAGATTATGACAAGGTGGTTGTCCATATCCTCTTGGGTACTTGTTGGTGGGTGGAGCATCTGTTACTTGAATATCCCTGGAAGCAGATGTTCTAGATTTTTGGTAACAGATGTTTGGACTGGAGCAAAAGTTTGTTTGGGTTTTCCTTTTGAAGTACTCACCACTTGATTTGCAAGAGTTTTAGCCTTGTACTCTTGTATTTTGACATCAAAATTTTTGAGATACAGACATTCTTTGGTTTTGTGATTCCTTTTACCACATATTGAGCATGTGGTCTTAGAATCACACACACTTGTTCCTTTATTGATATCATATGCTTTTAGAAGAAAACAGTTTTTAGTAACATGATTCTTCTTTTCACAGAAATCACAGAACAAGTGGACAGACTTTTATTTCTTTTTCCCCTTTTCAGTCTTCTTTTCAACAGATGTTTGATCATCTGCTGGAAGATCTATCAAGGGAATGACCTTTGCCTGTGGTGATTTCTTACCATCAGGGGTTTTGAAGTCAACTGGTTTGAAGTTTTCAAGAGTACCACACTCATCAGACCAAGTAGGTTTAAATTCATATTTTTCAAGTTCAGTGAATGATGAGGAACCTTCTAGTTTTTCAAGAACAATTTTCTTGCCATTAGGTTTAGTGATTTTAATCTCTTGACTCTTCAAATTAGTTGGTACTACCTCAACTAACTTTTGATCCCTTTTGTCAGTGTTTTCAAAAGCTGGAGCAGTGGTTTCAAAACCAAAACCAAACTTCACATGATTTTTGGTTTGTTTATTAAGGAGCATCTCAAAACCTTTGCATGATTCCACCCATTTTTCACATTCAACTTGGGTGGCCTCAAGCTCCTTTTTACAACTATGATATTTAGTTATCATAGTTTGGAGCTGGTCTTTGGTTATAGTTGCTTCATGTTTTAGACTGCTTATTTCAGATTCTTTTTCAGTCAATTTTGATTTTAACTCTTTAGAAAGTTTTTCAAATTGAACTTCATCATCTAAAACTTTCTTCCTAAGGTTTTCATTCACCTCTTTAATGTTAGCAAATGCTATTACACATTTGTCCGAACACAAATCTTTAAGGATTTGAGGAGATACCTTAGCAGCAGCCATCAATGCACAATCACACTTGCACTCACAATCATTAGATGCATCCCAGGGATCTGAGAGATTCACAACTTCTTCTTCAGATTTTGTATCTGCAATTACTTCATCAACAGTATCATTAGTCACAACATCAAATTTAGTTACCACATCCTTAGATTCAACCTCTTCAACCATAGCCATGAAACAAAAATTTTCTGGTTCATTTTCAGCTTTGGCTACAAGAGCGAAATTCTCATCTGATAGCTCTTCTGGTAGACTGCTCCAATCAACAAAGCCTTGTGTGAAGAAACTATGTTGACTGGTCTCTGCAGGGGCAGAGGGTGGAACAGCAGTCATTGGCATTTGTGCCTGAGCAACAGGTGTTTGCACATAGTGGATCTGAGGAACAGTGGTTTGGACAAACTGGACAGGAACAGTGTTTGAGGACTGTGCAAAATGAGCAGTGTTTTGCACATTTGGTCCAGGGGTATTATGGGAAACTTGATAAGTGTTGGTCTGTGGCCTTTGATTTGGATAGGTAATCATAGGTGTACCATGTTGACTCCTACATTCCCTAGCAAAATGACCAAGTCTATGACATTTATAACACTTAATATTTGATTTATCCAACCCCACTTTTGACCTGCCAGTTAACCCTGGAAACCTTCTCCCAGTTTTCTTGTAAAAATTGTTAGTTCTTACACTGAGAAGGGCCAATTGGTGCATAATGTCCATTTCTTTCAAATCATCAGGGTCAAAGTATTTTAAGTCATCATACTCAAAGGATATGTTATCAGATGCCTGGATATCACCACCACTTGCTGTAAAAGCATAGTTTGGTGAATAAGAATTAGAGTTAAAACCTGAGTTAAAACCTGAAGTTATGTCAATGAAATGATTATAACTCTGATCCTTATTATTACCAGGCACCTCATCATGACCCAGAAGTGTTGTATTACCAAATACATAGTCATTAGACACTTTTCCAGAGTCTTGGAGCTTCTTTTTCTGGTTAAGCTCTCTCTCATAGGTCAAGAGCTTACCATGAAGTTGGGTCAGTGATAGTTCCTTGAATCCAATTGAGTTTCTCATAACTATAGAAATAGTGTCCCATTTATCTGGTAGTGATCTCAAAAACCTATGGCTCAAAGTTGAATATGAGTAAGTTAGACTAACCGGTTTTAGTTCACTAATGAGGCAGTTAAACCTCTCAAATTGTTGAGTTAATGACTCTCCCTTAACATGACTGAATGTTTCATATTGTTGGTTAAGTATTTCATGATTGTTTTCAATAACCTCTTCAGTCCCACCAAATTGTTCTTTCAGTGCATCCCACAACTCCTTTGCACTGTTACAGTGTAACAGCCCAGCATATATATCATTGGGTAGAGCCACAGCCACAATACTGAAGGCCTTGGCATCTAACTCAATTTTCTGAAAATCCTGGTCGGAGTAGTTTTCAAGTTTCTTAGGCTCTTGAACCTTGGGATCTTCAGTACTCGGCACCATCGGAACATGTGGTCCGAAGATAACCGACTTCCAACACCTAGTGTTCTGTTGAGCTAAAACATGGCTCATCCGACGTTGCCAGATATTTTATTCAGATCTGACAAGCATCGGTGGCTTGTTAATCGTGCCAGTGTTGTGTGGATCGTGATTGATTGAAGCCATTATCTGATTGTTTTAAAACAAAGTCTGTTTAAAAACGGTTGAAACAAAAATAAACTATTACTCTGTTTTCAATCCGACAAACAAACGATATCAATAATTGTGAGCTGATCTGTTTATATTAAATTGATTGGTTAGATCGAATTTAATCAACCTGGCTCTGATACCAATTGTTAGGATCTGAGGTTGATTGTTTTGATTGTTTAAGTAAAGAAGTAATGAACGAAGTGAATTATAATTGGAAAGTGCAGCGGAATAATAAATTATTAATCAAAACAAGAGAATAAATGTTTTTCAGTCGAAAGCTTTCATTTATCAAATGATTACAATCAATAGTACAAATACTCCCCCTCAGCCTGATCACTCTATGATTGTTTGTCTGAGAGAATGTTTCGAGTGATGAATAGAACAGTACAAGCACTGTTCTATTTATAGACAAATCTAAACCACTAATGATCTAAGCTGACGTCACCTAAGACAGTGACCTATAACAGAATAACAAACATAAAATATCTGTTGTATACAAACTACTGTTACATTGTAAAACTCTGAAAGGTAATCTATTGTTGGGAAAACTCTGATGGTCTTGTATCATCTGTTGGAGCCTAAGTACTGTTGGTTCCAATAGACCTTTAGTCTTTAGCACTTTGATTAGCAGTTGTTCTTCGTCAGACCTTTGGTCAGCAGTTGTTCTCTAGCAGTTGTTATCCAACAGTCTTTTACAGCAGCAGTTGTTCCAACAGTTGTTAAGGTACAACATATGTTAGGGCTAGCATCCTTTTGGGGGAAGTATCTTGTAAATGCTGTTTATTGCTAAGGATCAATTGAGTGGTATGTTTTGGCTTTCCAATCATCTGTTCTTCTCCAGGTTAGCAGACCCAACAATACTTTTAGATCTTGATTATATGTTTGTTAATTAAAATCAAGGATTGTGGATGTATTTACAGATAGAAAGATGTATAGGTTTTGAGTTAGGGTTAACAGTTTTTGTATGATGAAGATGATGATATTAAACGTGCGTTTAGGGTTAACCAATGGTATGATGAAGAAGAAGAGACATATTTAAACGCACATCCATTGCAAAATAAACGCACCTACAAAAAATTAAATACACACACACACACACCAATATTAAATGCACCTTTATATTTACTTCCTCTTGAAACAAATGCACCTTCTTAAAAATCAATAAACAATCCAAACGCACCTTTATTTCAAACAAATTAAAAGTGGGTGCATTTGTTGTATATATGCGTGCGTTTAAAATATATAAACATGCGCTTATTTCAAACAAAATAAAAGTGTGTTTGATTTCTTTTTGCATATATACATGCGTTTATATACATGGGTCCATGTCAGTATCAATATTGCTTTGAAACAAGCATGCGTTTATAATATACCTGGGTCCATGTGATCCCCTACTCTTTTTTAAGGGTTTTTGAGAACAAGTAAAGGGAATTAGGTTAAGGTGAAAGAACTTGTTGAAACAGTTATGGTAAGTAGTTCTGAGATCGGCACAAAGAGATGTGGTGGTTGAGGAAGAAGATGAGTTTCGTCTGTCATTTAACGTGCGTTTGTTTTTAAGTTTTTATATTTTACAACAAACTCCATGCTCCAAATCGAACCGACGTCGTATAGCTTTAGGTATTGTTTTTGTTTAATCGGCGGTTCGATCTGTAACAATGGCGGTGAAGGGATTATTATCATCAGAAGTTGTGAGGGCTTACCGGACGTTGCTCAGATCCACTCGGAAATCGTTCGCCGGAGATACGGTGATGCTGCAAGGATCGGCGACGGAAGTAAGGAAGAAGTTTTAGGAGAATCATCACGTGACATCTTTACTTTGGGTTCCCCTGATATTCTGTGTGATTTATAATTAAAAGGTAGATGTAGGGGTGCAAACGAGCCGAGCCGAGCCCGAGCTTGACCAGGCTCGAGCTCGAGCTCGATTAACTTATAAAAGCTCGGGCTCGAGCTCGGCTCGATTCGAGCTTTGTTTTCAAAGCTCGAGCTCGGCTCGTTAGTAATTTCTTAAGCTCGAGCTCGGCTCGGGCTCGGCTCGTTTGTTATCTATTACTTAATTTATTAAATAAAAATAATATAAATAATAATTCGTTTAGGCTCGTGAGCTCGATAAGTGAAGCTCGAGCTCAGGCTCGTTAACTTAACAACTTTAAACAGGGGGTAAATATGATTAAATATTAAAAAAACTAATATTATACATAGGCTCGATAAGGCTCGACGAGCCTAACGAGTTTCATACGTCAGGCTCGAGCTCGGGCTCGATAAATAAACGAGCTTTGTTTTAGGCTCAAGCTCGGCTCGAGCTCGATAAGGCTCAGCTCGTTTCGAGCTTTTTATCGAGCCGAGTTCGAGTAGCTCGCGAGCGGCTCGACTCGTTTGCACCCCTAGGTAGATGGATGCAGATTTGGGTAAAGTGTGATAGAGGAGGAGGAGGTTCAGCTAATTTATGGGCAACAAGTAAAGCTATTGGTCGAACGTGCGTTTGAATAATTAATACGTGCTGTTGACTTGTTTTTGAACAAATTAATGCGTGCGTTTTAGTTTATCCAAAAAAAAATGATGAGTGTGTTTAAATATGCACTTTTCTTGAGTAGCTCATGCTCTGTTTTTCATTTAAAAAAACAGAGCATACCTGCGTTGCGTTCGTTTTATTAGCTGGTCTATCATTACTGTAATGTAATCGAAGACAACAATTGTCAAAAAAAAAAAGAAGAGGAATTTTAATAGGTTTATGAGAGTATTATGTATAAAGTGATGAACATGTTTTAAAAAATTCATGCTATGTTTTCTGCATCTTTTTAGGTAATATCAATTCTGAATTCAATTGAAAATAGATTTTGCAATTAGAAGAGTTTTTTTGTTTCGATCTTAAAGAATTGGGCGTCGCAATTTGATTTCAATTGAAATTTGTTTTGAACGTTTTTTCCTAATTTACTCTTGGTTAGTTTAAGCCGACCATGATTAGGGTTGATAATTACCATCATGCCACTGCTTACGTCTAAGGGCTGAGAATCCTTCCTACGCTTCTCACGTTAAGGAAGCTTTGTACGTTATCTCTACCCTATTATTATTGTTGTTGTTGTTGTTGTTGTTGTTGTTTTGGTCAAAAATTAACAAAAAAAAAAAAAAATTAACTTTGTATTCCAAATCTGAAATCTGAGGTAGTGTAACACCCCAACCGATGGCGGAAACATCGAGGTGTCACGTAGTGACGATTGTTCAATAGCTCATGGACTAAAGTGTAAATTTGAATACATTGATTAAATAATTTATTACATTGAAATGAAATTACAGGATACAATAATTCTAAATTGACAAGTCTAACTAAGATACAATGTAGACAAGACTGAAATATAAAATCCAAAAGTCTAAAAGAAGCGTCTCAAAACAACCTGAAACATGTACAAAATATTTTGGTCAATACAAAAATTGTATTGGTGAGCATACCCTGTTTAAATAAATATAGTAGAAAAGTGTTTAGCAATTTATGTGTCGTATACTGTTTGCAATTATGTAATAAGTGGTATCCGGGTCAAATCAACCCTAAGAGAAGAAAGCAGATATATATAGTATGCGCTAGTAGTAATGTAATACATAGCAATGACGAGGACTCTCAACAGAGTCACAAGGGTATAAACCATAGTACTATTCATTGAAATGCCAGGCCGCAACGGTTAATGATTTGACAGGTCATAGATACACAAAATGACACAAGCAAACACACATAAGAATTGCTATTTTAGTATAAGGAATTATAAACTTGATAGTAAGTACATGAGTCACCCCAAAATAGTAAGACAGTAAAAAGGGGAAAGATATACTCACAGTTTGCGAAAGCGAGCAAAATCCAACTTAAGCGGTCGTGAGCTAAGTAATGGGAATTCCGAGGAATTCAACCTATAATGTGTAAGCATACTAATAAGGAAGTGTCTAAAAAGTCTAAGGTATCTAGGGTCTAAGGCATTAGGGTTTGCTAAGTCGATTTGGGGAATTAGAGTTTTTTATGATCAGTCACGTTAATTAATGTAAAAGTTGTATATCACAAATAATATATGAAAGGTTGTAAATGTGGTTTAAATAATATAATTATTATCTATTGATTATTTAGATAAAAATATGTTTGAATAATTAAGACAAAATAATTTTAGTTAATTACCTTAACTAGTTATTGTCAATAAACACAATAGTCATAAATATTTAATTAAATAATTATGAGTTACACCATGATCCAACCAATAGTAGTTAAGATTTTCAAACATAGTAATATTTCTATTTTATAAGAAAAATATTTATAAAATAGACGTTTAAATTGTATAAATAAATAAATGTTTTATTATGTCTGATTAAACGTAAATAAGACTAATAATACCATACATGATCCAAAAATACTAATTTTATAGAAAATGGATGATTTCTGATGTAAACAAATTAGAATAATTTTCCCATAATTTATATAAATTTATATTTAAAACTGATTTAATGAATTTAAATCATGTTTAAATGATTAAAATTAGGGAAATCAATAAAAATAATTGTTTTCTGAACCAAATATTTTTATTTTAGTTCATATTGATTAGAAATAGTTTCACAAAAATTTTGAGATTAAAATCATTAAAAATGAATTTTTAATCAATTAAATACGATTAAAACAATTTAATTCAATAAAAATATAAAAATAAAACATTTTCCAGAAAATAAAAGTATAATAATTTTCTTTAGGGTGTCAAGATGCTACATCTAAATTTTTATAATTTTTGGAGTAAAAATGAATTTATTATGAATATTCTAAGTTTAAATGAATTTTAAATTATTAAAATAAAGGATAAAATAATGAAATAATAACTTCAAAAAAAATCAGAAAAAGATGTGCATCAGGTGGGTTTCGAACCTGGACCCTTTTCAGATGAAAACACCCACCAAACCACTAAGCCACATGCTATGTTTGTTTATTTGATTGAAACAGATTAAACTTAAACACTTGTTGGTAGTTCATCTTCTTCCCCAAATTACTCAAGAACCCTAACCCTAACCTAAGATTTAATAACCCAATTCAAGCATGATAACAACTCGGTTACAGAGGGCTTTTGAAGAGGACTATATAAACATCAAAACGGCATAAAGATTTGATACTTACAACGCGCTTTAAGAGTTGAAACAAAGAAGAAAGAGCCGCAAACTTAAAGAACCAATTCGTAAGCTTTCCAAACGTGTTATAACTGTTTTAAGAGTGGTTTTAGATGTGGAAACGAGCAGAAATGAAATGGTCCGATCGTTTATATAGATGTAGCGACCAAAACGGATCCTTGAAGTTGGTAATAAATTTCCGATCGGTTACAATAGTAGAACCCGAACAAATTGCTTGATTAATCCCATTAAACGCGTTTATTACACCTGATAGGCATTGAATCGTGTATATATTGATGGAGTAACGTTCAGGAATAGTCAAAATCGTTTAAAAAACTTTAAAATCTTAATTTATGTGTTGCCGGAATCTCGCCGGCGGCGAGATTCTTTGCCGGAAAAAAGAAAAAACGTGCAGTAGGAGGGAAGCCCTTTCAAACTTTTGATTTATGGCAGAAATGATCCCTGGTGTTTTATATAATGCATTTTATGCTAAAACCCAATTGTTTCTCAATAAAACTTTACAATCTTTTATATAAATCTTAAACTTCTAAAATTTCTATTAATTTCAATAAGTAACTAATATTTTTTTTATCAAAGCCAAAATATATTGTGTTTAGATAATGTTTCCATATACATACTTAATTAAAATGTAGACATTTCAATATATATATATATATATAATGATCGATAAAAACTCAACTTTTATTAGATTCGACAATGACAGAAAATACAAGGATTATAATTGGCAACTTTAAAAAAAAAACAAAGTGAGGGTGATGGTTGTCACAGTCTCCCCTACTTTAGAAAATTTCGTCTCGAAATTTCTTTCAAGTTTAGGCTACTCTGAAACAAAAGGTGTTGTAATAGTCAGCTAGATTTTTTTAAAAGAAAATTCCATCATTCATGATTTGACAAAATTTAGAATAGTTTGTCTAATACGCAAAGTAAAAGTTTCAAAATCTTTCGACAGTTAATCCAAAGTTAGAAAGTTGAAAGTTTAAATGAGAAAAGTTTTGGGAATGTGTAACGGGTGAGGGGCAGAGGTACTAATGAAGCAGTCTCCCCTACTTTAGAAAAGTTTCTGACTGGACGTTATTGGAGTATGCAACGAGAATCAAATAAACGAAGGTGTAAGAGCGTACAAGGTTTGTGTTTTCTGTGTAGATGGTCAAGAGAAAGACTCTAAGAATATGAATTGAAGCTCGTGTAAGAACGTTCTTATCGAAAGTGCTAGCTATCTATAAAGTAACGGGTAGGTTCTTGTTAAACTCCTAGTCCGTTCCCGCAGTATCGTTTATGCTTATATATAGGGTGTACCGCAGCTGACCCACGACACTCCCGATACTTTGGACTCGTACTGATTGTCTACCAACAGCCTAATTAGAATTTCACACGACCCTCATGTACCTGTAAACCCATGATTGCGTTCCGGACCGTAATCATCGATTTACCTTACACTTGGGTGTTATGCTTTTCCATAACCCTATCCTAAGTAATACCAGAAACAAATGCGTGCAATCAATATGTAATAGTCACTGTAATGAAATAACGTTCAATCATGACATGGTTAGAGGTCCTTCCCTTCCGGGTTCTCCCTTTAACCGAAATGAGAATAACATGTAAGTAGTAGACATGATTAGAGGTTCTTCCCTTTCGGGTTCACCCTTAACCGATAACTTCTGTTCACATCATTGACTTTAAACACCCATATTGATGAACTCTGAGATTTACACCGTTCCCCTCGGATTAAAGAAATACTCTAATCCGAGTCGTACATGGGCACCGGCTTAGATCTCATATGAGTTATCAACTAGTATGTTCATTGGCCATGATGATGAACAAAATAATGTAAAGTATAACAGGGTTTTGCTCAAAACAGGAAAGAAAATATGCATACCAAATATGCGTTCAAGTAAGTATATAAGTATAGCATAAAATTCCGACTGAAAGAATAATATAACATAAATCGAGTAAATCGCACAATTGCACAAAGTGAAAGTAAACGAGTTGTATTAATGCAATTAGGCAATGTGAAAATAGTTACAAATAATGTGTTTAGAAATAACTATGAATAAAAATGATGCAAGAATAAAATAATGAAATTTACAACAAATGAATGTGCACGGAACGGGTGTACTGCCTACTGGCATGTGAGTTAAAATCTAGTAATTTTACACATATGCGTTATACTATAAAAGGCATTTAACAACATTCTGAATAAAAGATATGTCCATTGTTTTGTTAAACCAAAGGTTTTGCAACTGAAAGAGTATAAGTGTAAAGGTAAATTTTCGCAGTTTACTCGACTTTGTGATATTGTTGAAAGAATAGTAGTGATGCATGAGAATAAATTTTTAGAAATCAAAGTGTGTTTTAGATTCGAAACAGGTTTATTTGCAAAATCTTCGTAAATACACATTTTACGAGAAGTCGAGTTTGAAAAATGTTATAAGGCTTATTATTAGTTGCAAATTTCTCTTGAAAATATATATTGGATACGTCATATGAAAACAGAAGATTTACATTTGGTCTTTAAAATATGCAATACAAGTTTGTAAAATGCAAAATGAAACCATTTCATGAAGTATGTGTAAATCGAATGTGTTTTAAAATACCAAGATTTAAAATGACGTGAATGATAAAATTAACGTATGTAATAGATTACCAATATTTAAGAAAGTTCATAATCAACGAGATGTAGAAATAGATCCTTGAGATGTGGATTTCACTCCTAACTCAAAGATGTATTTCAAAAGTAAAAACGATTGTGGAATGAAACCAATCACTAAGTTAAGGATATCACTCCCAGCTTAGTGGTTAAGTTTCTTTTTGAAGGAAATACTCTTTGAGGTGTGGATGTCACTCCTATCTCAAAGATATATTCCTAAGATAAATAACCTATAGAGGAGTGAAACTAATCACCAAGGTATGGATACCACTCCTAACTTGATGATATCGTTTCATTTGTGAAATACGAGTGTCTTTTTCGCCAAGAAAATATCGAAAGAATAACGAGAAATAATCATAACGAAAATATCTTGAAAGAAAATAATAGGAAGTAAGAGAAATATAAACGAGAGGACTCGTTAAAGTAACCTTAGTTATAGACTAGGCTAAAAGGCTGACTATTACATTGCCATTCGGGATGTCACTTAAAAGAACTGGAAATTAAGCAGTGACATCCTCGGATTCACAACAGAATGAAAAAGTTAATTATGAATGAATCAAAGTAATAAAGGACACACGATGTACGAGGAAAGCCCTTCATCAATCTTGATCGCCGGCAAAAAACCTTGGGAGTGGTCAATAGACCCCTACCTTGTTATTTTGTTGATAAAAAAGAGTAACTACAACTTGAGAGAAAGTGTTGATTGAAGCTAAGTATTACAAAGTGATTGTCGGTGTTTTTGTGTGATGAAATAGCAGAGAGGAGCTAATAGAGTGTGTGAGTGTAGTGGAAGAAGTGATCAACCTTGCCTCCTATTTACAGTGCAAGTAAATAACAAGAATTTCGAGAAATCTGCCATCCTCAGGATGTTCTCTAACTGTTGTTGACTATTTCAGCTCAACTACTGCATAAATCTTTATGTATAACGGTCATAAGCCTTCCTTGACGTCGTTCCCTTATTGTTTACGCTTATTTATAGTAGAATTAGTTAATATAGACATTATATTAACTAATTCCGAGTTTCCCGCCTGATATCTTGGGGATATTCACTTCAGGCAGTTATGTTCTGATCTTTTCTTCATCAAGAGATGTCTTTCACACGTTTTCTTCCTCCATTTTCTCCTCTTTTGACTAGAGCAGGTCAATAGAGCCGTTAGAGAAGACCTACAAGACTTAGTCAAAGGTAAGAGAGTAAAAAACGTTAGTATTCAGTATCCTGAGTCAACATATCCTCGGGATGTTAAGCTGGAACATCCTCAGGATGTTGACTTGAAATATCTTCATGATATTAATCATGTAACATCTTTAGAACACTAATCACGTAACATACTCAGAATGCTAATCACGTAACATCCTCAGGATGCTAAGTCTAAAATTTTACCCATAACAATTGTCTCCAAAATTTGACAGTTGTGATTACCAATTTCAGCTGTTAAATTTTTTAAATACAACAATAAAAATGTAACAGGACTACATGACGGAAATTCCTTGCTGTGTGAATGAATATTCTTCCATTTATAAGGACAGGCTTGATATCCAATTATATACTTACTCATCCCACACATGCGATTCCAACCTGTTTGAATCCTTTTAAAGATCCTAAGTCAAGTTTCGGCTTCACCCTGTTCGACATTGATAAACTAATCTCTCGAGACACTATTATCATGAAAGAGAAAATTATCCTCGTGATCCTAAAGATACTTGTTACTAACATTTGCTCTAAAAACCTCTGAGAACAACAGAATGATACCTAGACTAAAGCCTTGCAATTGTATGGTTTAAAATAATTCCTTTTGGTGGTGTTTGAAAAACACGTTTATTCCCTTTTTTCTTATGGACAACCAACCAAATAATCCGATTCCCAGATTTCAGGATGATTTATGAAAATAAGTTTATACTTCTTTATTAGAAAATTGAAATATTAGGAATTCTCAATAAACCTTAGGTTTCAAGGTAGCATTTCAAAAACTATTAGTTATAAAAGTCGATAAATATAAAGATACGTTAGAGTGATCTAAATATTTTTGTTTAGAAATCCCACCATCGTATTAGGAATTCACACAAAGTATTAAGAAAGTGATATACATATCATATATCCTTAGGAATGACGTTCATCAAGCAGTTGGCCCTAGCTGTTTGACGATATTACTTAGAATATTTCTAACTTGGTATCCTGGGGATGTCCCCATTATAATAACTCATTGTTATCTTGAGCCTCACAATATTGGATTCCTTTTGACATCCTAAAGATGTCTCCAGTGTGGAATTACTTCGATATTTTGAGAATGTCTCATCACGTTGGTGTTCCTTGCATTTTGATCACAAGTACTTGGACCATACCAAGCAATCTAAAGGTTTAGCAAAAATGTTAGAAAAATATTGATGATCGGGGTTGAGGGATCCTGTGTTTTCAAGACGAAACCCCGATTGTCCTTGACCTGTAATAGACCTGGAATTATTGACCCCTGGTGGATGGGTCTTGGCTTAAGATGAAGCCAGGGGTTAACATAGCTTTTATAAGTAAAACAATCACTTTTGTTGTTACATCCTATCCTCTGTTCTTTCTTCATTCATGTTGTAACACTTTGCAAGCATATATACAAGTTAAGTAATAATAAAGGAAACATTCTAAAAAAAAGCATACTTGTGTTCTTCAAGCAAACCATTCGACAATCTCCAAAGATATTTTTTTGTGAATATGGATGATACTGTAACACCCCAACCGATGGCGGAAACATCGGGATATCACGTATTGATGATTGTTTAGTAGCTCATGGTAAATAATAAGTTTCAATAATTAATTAAATGAATTACATACAATTGTTATAAAAGGAAACTGTACATCAACAGAGAAACACTAAATATAAATCTTTAAGCATTAACTCTAATCTTCAAGCAAAGCTATAACCTGGAACATGTTAAGTTTGAAAATATTTGGGTCAACAAAAGTTGGTGAGAATTACATAGGTTTGAATATTGTATCATGAGTATAAAAGGTTGTAAAATTCTAGTGTCATGGCAAATCTAGTCCATATGTGAAAACAACACTACCCAGTAAATCGTTTGCATAATCAAACCTTGTGACATGATTATTGTGGTCAATCCCATACGCATATGGTTCACTCATTTTTGTTATATGATCGATAACAATCACCCACGTTACCCATAGTGGAGGTACACGTATCCGGGTGGGGTTGTCAATCCAATAGATCTATCATTGTATATCATCGGCTGGATCAATGTTAATGATTATGCTAGTTTAATTGTGCTTACCAAAGTATTGTTTAAGACATAACGCAACATAGAATAACACATAGACACTTATGTTGAATTGCAATTGAAAATGTAACATGTTTCACCCCAAAATTTGTAAAATAGTAAAAATGGGCTTTGTAAACTCACATTACCAATAGTATTGAATCCTTTGAAATAGTCTTAGATGTGGCTCAAATGTTTCCAAGTATCACCCAATGTTTAAGACAATAAAATAAGTGTTAGGAAAACTTAAAAGTCTAAGTTTTCTAGTCTATAGGTATTCTAAGGTTCCTAATTTGGGGATTGACGATTGATTAATAGTTAATTTTAAATAATAGTTAATTAAATAATAAGTAAAGAAATTGAGAAAATACATAAATAAGAAGAATTTTTATAAAATCATGTTCAAGGGTGGTTGTACTAAAATTTCATAGTGTGAAAATAATTTTTTATAAAATTATTTTCTTAATTAAAGAATATATAATACATTATAATTTATTAATCAAAACATGTTAATAATATCTAAAAATATTAAAATTCATAAATTTCAGATTTCAAAATTATCTTTTTGATCAAGTTTGTTAAAAATAATTTAAGTGAAATTTTGGGGCAAAAATGATGAAAAATGAATTTATTATGATTAAAAGAACATAAATTAATTAAAAATACTTAATAAATGTTTTTCCAAAAATAAAATTCAGTTCTGGAAAGTTTATTAGTTTATAATTTTAAAATTATTTTTGTGGAATTTTATAAAACTATTTAGGTATTTTTCTAGAATTTTTAGTTTATTTATAAATAAACTTGTAATATATATTATATATATTAAATAAATGATTTTTGTGAAAATAAAAATTGTATAATAAAGTTTATCATTTATATATCATAAAATAAATTTTATAGAATTTATAAATTAGATTTGGTATTTAAAAGTCATAAGATAATGCAAAAATATATAAAAGAAAGGGTTTTTTTAAAAAAAAATGTTTAAGGTTTGTGGGAATCAAACCCGGGCCTCTGGCCGGTTCGATGCTTAGGATCACAAGCCTAGAGCAACTGGTCTAGACCCTGAGAACATAAATATTCAGATCTAATTGTTTATAAAGGTTGTTTGGGCAGTGTTATGAATACTTATTAAAAAGAAACGCTAAGGCTCAGATTCGAACCCAAGCCCATTTAGTTAATATCCAACGACACAACCATCTGATCTAAATCAGATGATTGTTTTAATTTTGATTCTGCAATTATATAAAATGACACCAACTCGTATCATCTTCCCCAAATCAAGAAACTATGAACCCTAGATTGCCAATCAGTTTATTTACAACTGATTAAACAAAACAAATAAAGGGTTATGATTCGGACCATACTAACAGACATAATGGAGGGTTAGATTTCGACTTACTATTAGTTAATCTTCAAGAAACGCGAGTCAACAGAAAAGTCAAAGCATCGGATTTAAGCAATATAGGACGTTCGTAAGTGTAATTAGAGAGAAGGTTAACTGTTTTCGGACCCATATGAGATCAGAGATGGTTTGAATTTATAATGAAATCGTATAAATGGAAGTTTTTTATCGTTGACCCAAGAGTGGTTAATGGCGAGTCGATTATGCTCATATTAAGCTGTAATTGATAGTTTTTATGGAATGTAATTAACGAAAATCATGTGTCGGTCCATTATGAGGATTCAATTACAAAATGGTTTCCAAATTCGAAGTCTAAGGCGCGGTCAACTTGCAAAGGTCAATGGTCAATACAAAAAAAATAAAAAAGAAAAGAAGCAAATGGCTCTATATCGAGGAGCAGCAGGGAAGGGGAAAGAAAATTGGGCCATGTTTGGTGGGTTTTGGGCTGGGTGGCTTGGGCTTCTGATTGGGCTCCGAAAAACAAAATGAAATTTAGGCTTGGTTTGGCTTTGTTATTAGTGTTTTGGTTATGGTGTTGGTTATTGTATAAAACAAATTTTTATAAACATAATAAAATCTGAAAATTATTATTATTATTATTATTATTATTTTTATTAAAAAAATAATAAAGAGGGTTCAAATCTTTAGTTTTATTGAGCAAGGTTTGTGTTTATAAAAATTAATAACTTTGACATGTCTAAAATTTATAGGAATGGAAAGTGATAATGTTATAAAATAAATGTGAATGGAACTTGAATGAATAAAAACGGGAAATGTATTAATTCAAAATTTTCAAAATGTTACAGATGCCTTCATCACAAACTTAACCATCCCGAGGATGTCCCTAGTGCTGCAGTCTTGATTTATCCACAGAATAAACAACTTCAATCCTTAACAAAATGATAAGGAATGTAGTATTTTGAAGACTTATGATCGGATCACAAGCCTATCTTCAGGATATACTCAATCTTAAAAAGACTTGTGGTGTGTGCGTAACTATACATATTTTACAATGGATTTTAACACACGTTTTGCTTTAATATTTATAAAAATGGTTTCGACCTTCATATTAAAACACACACAATAGGGCAAGTGTACCCTGTCATATATGTAGTAACGTACAGATAAGAACCAGATATCGATCCATGGACGCGCGCGGAGCAATTGTACTAAAACTCTGTCCCCGATTTACCAGTAGGAAAAGATAAGTTTGAGTTTTGTTTAAAACTAAATTAATTCTAAAACATGTAAATAACTTAACTACGACTCCAAAATAGAAAATATAACTATATAAGCTGTAATACGCCAATCCTAGCATGTAATCTATATAAGAAATAAAGGCGTGATCAACATTCCCATTTTCCGACAGTTAGTGTCCCTTTCGGGCATCCTAACATGACAACTATATGGAAAGCTAACACGAATACACATGTTAGCCACCTCAAGTCGTTCATTAGCGCGCAGCTGATATGATCTCATGTGAATCTTTAAAGAAGGGTTAGTATCACCTTTCGGGAGTCCTCAACCGCACTAGCAAAGGAAAGCAATATCGAATACACAATACGACCACCGAGACTAGCATAAAGTAGAGCATTTCACAACCTATTCCATTTTACTAACTTTGAACACAAATCTACTAAGATCGCTATTTCTACCAAAATAACTAGCAAAGATCATTAACCGCGTCAAAGATTAGTAACAACACCATTAAGCTTTTTAAACTCTTTTACGTGCCGGTAAACATTAACCGTGTCAAAGATTAATAACAACACCATTAAGCTTTTTAAACTCTTTTACGTGCCGGTAAACATTTATAATCATTATCCGAGTGACTTTAACCAAACCAATACCCGGTTACAGTTTCATGGTGTAAACTTTATTAACAAGTTAACTAGTTTACTACCGGATGATTAAACGGACGGTTTTCTCAACAAGTAATCCGCCTAACACATTCGATAATCATCAAAGTCATCCGAACACAACTACAAATCTATCAACAACGAAACAAGGTTGCATTATGATCATCAAGATTCAAACATGAAAAACGCCAAATTTATACAAAACTTGATTTCACGCAAATGATTGTTTTAACTACCAACTACTACTAATGTTCTTGCCCGTAGGCGTACGATTAACTAAAATAACATCAATGTAGCAAACAAAATCAGATTTGGATCTAAGAAAGCTTAAAGGATCAAACCATAAGATTGCTAAAGAGATGGATTGGATGATGACGGATGAAACGGATGGATTCCCGAGCTTGTTCCACGCCTATGCAGCACTTCGTTAGCCCAGAAAATCGCCAGAAATCGCCCCCCAAAGATCCAATCCTTGATCAGTGGGTTCTGCTCTGTTTTTATAGAAAGTTTGATTTTTGGCACGGCCGTGCGCATAAAGTGCACGGCCGTGCACTCGATCAACTTGATTTGACGTGCAAGTGGGCAAGTGGGCAAGTGGCTGTTCCTGGAAATATCTAGATATTCCGCACGGCCGTGCACCTAAGGTGCACGGGCGTGCGGGTCTGGTTGTGGCCGAGTGCTGATGGTGCACTGCCTGGTGCACTGGCAGTGCACCCGGGAACTTGAGTCGCACGGGCACCCGCACGGCAGTGCTGATCAGGGTGCCCGAGAACAACAGCTGCACGCCAGGTCGCACTGGCAGTGCAGCTCCTCTGTGTCCGGGTAGACTGAGTCCGCACGGGCGTGCACCTGGGGTGCACGGCCGTGCACTATTTCCAGACTTGGCTGATTTTGCAGAAACTTTCCGTCTTGTCCGTTTTTCACCCGGTTTCTTCGACTTTGTTCGTGGGACGTCATTTAAGACCTGAAATAAAATATGAAGCGGTTAAGTACCGAATTCGTGCAATTATGGTCGAAAACGCGTAATTTGGGAGTTTAATCGGGGATTTAAATATGTATATTTTAACGTATATCAAACCTCCCCACACTTGAACTTTGCTTGTCCTCAAGCAAACATTTAAACAGAAATAAACGAAACACTCGCCAAATGGCAACAAAGACAAAATATAGCCTGTACAGACGATAATAGATAAGCCAACAAAGATATATAACAGGTGATAAGATAACTAAAAAACAACGACTTACTTCCGATCTACAAGCACGCAAACCCGTACACGACTCACAATGTTCACACACACTCGGTTTTATTTATGATACATACGTGTAATGTGTATGTGTAAATCGCTCCATTGCCAAGACAATGAATCGTGCAATATCATAAGCTTGTCAAAAGATCTAGTCTTCACCAACTAACGTGTGAAAAAGCACAAATCAAGAGGTCTTGTAAGGGTTGTAATGTTAGGCAAAGGTAGGGGTGTGGAATGGACATTTAAAGTGACAAATCGGCTAAAACCCGGCGGTTATGTCTAACTAATAGCAACAACTACAACTGTACAATAAGAATTCTACTATAAGCGAATTTTCTTTTGAAACGGGCTAAACACAAACTTTTAACTTTTAAAGCTCTAAAAACTGCTCGAATCACTGCTAATTCACCCTATTTTAGGGTGTTCTATTTTTCTGGATTTTTTTTTATTTTTATTTTATTTTATTATTTTTTTTTATATATATATCTATGATATATATATACTAAACAGAAACTGAAATATAATCAACAAACGGGTTCTAAATATATATACCCGAAATGAACTATTTACAACGTAAAAAACTAGTCAAACAATAACCTAAACCGAGCTTTAACACAAAAAAGGTTTAAAAAAAAAGGCTATTTGGTTTAGTGGTGAAATGGTGTGGTAAATAAGAAAAAACACGGGAATAGGTTCAACATGGTTAACTAGTGGATAATATATGGGTGCGGGAAACAGATAGAACGAAAAGAAAAGGCTAAATCAAAAGGGTATCCTAAATGCCTCAATCATGTTCGTACAATCTCACACGTATCTGGTCTAAACAAGTATACTAGTGACAAGTTCTAAACTGCACAAAACATCCGGCACACTCGCAAGCATGTCAAAGAAATGTTATCTATTCTAAGGCTCGAACGCTCACGTAACCGGAAGGAAATGGGTGCAAGTGTACGAATATAACATGCTCGTATCTCATCTGTTTGTCGCGCCTCGAGTTATCTTTGTCAAAACTTAGTTAGGCTTGATGTTTATATGAGAATATATACATATATGTACTTTTAAAGGTTTTTTTTTTTTTTTTTTTTTTTTTTTTTTTTTTTTTTTTCAAACATATATATATATATATACAAGAGGACAAACACGATTATAATCCCTCCCCACACTTGAACTTCACATTGTCCCCAATGTGACAATAGAAAGCGTTTATGAATTAGCTATCTATAGTGGGAAAAAGGAGAATAATACTCCCCTTTAGTCGATAACTCGAAAAGTACGGTGATCGCATTGAGCATCCATTCCGGTGCTCGCCGTTTCCTGCACTATCACCATTCTTGACAAAACCAAAAGATATCAAACACATCCGTACATCATCACAATTATTCAAACACAGCAAATATACTGAAAATTAAAGTGCAGAAAAGTAAATAGTTCAAATGCAAAAACTAAAAAGTCATGGGTACGCAGACCCGAATACGAACTGCAAAAATGAATAAAAAGTACTAACACATGCATGCAATAGATTGCCGTGGCTACTGGTCGTCGTCGTGGTGCTGACCGGAGCTACCTGGCTGGTCGCCAGGAGCACCATAAGGGAATGAGGGAGGGTTACTGAAATAACCCGGATGCACCTGCTCTAACCCAGCGAAAAGGTACTCAAAACTGTGCCTCACATCCTGCTGCACACGATCCATAGTGGACCGCATGTACTGCTGGTCCTGCCTGATCTCCACCTGGTTTGCACCGATGTTGTGCATGTTCAGCTCCATCGCCTGGAACCGCTGGTAGAACTCAGGGTATGTCGGGATGTCTGGAGGCCACTGCTGGTCCTGGGGCTGGAAGTGCTGAGGAGAGTGGTGTGGAATGTCGTGTGGCTGGTCACCACCGCCTCCTGCATGCTGCTCCTGCATCTCCTCATCCTCGTCGGCCTGTGGTGGCACGGGGTCCCATATAATATCCTGACTAATAAGTCGTGGACCCTCGTCCGTGTCAGCTAGCAGGTTCTGAGACCTGAGTGATCTAAAGTCCAGCATAACCCCATTAGTTACCCATGTCAACGTGGCCCTGACCTCGTCGGTCAGAACTCCCAGTGCCATCGCAATCTGGGTGACGTACTCCCCGCCGTGGATCTCACTCCCGTCCTTGGTGCCCCCAGCAGTGAGAAAGAACTCGGCCATTCGTGCGGCCAAGTTCAGCGGGGCACCCTCGTAGAAATGATACAGATAGAGAAGATCGGGAGTGGGACAGTTCCCTGAACTGTCCTTTCGGCCACAGATCGTGTGGCTGAACACATGGTGCAAGAGGCGGAGTAGCGGGTCCTTAATCCGAGTGGCCTTGGCAGACCTCGGATTATAAGGTCCACCAGTGGCAATGGATGCCCAAAATGCGGCCCGCTCGTCATTATCCACGAAGCTGTGGATCCCGCAAAAATCCTCAGAGTCAGTCTCTAAATGCTCATATATCCCCAGCTTCCTTCCCAGTCTCGCAACCGACCAATGATACCATTTTTTACAAAGCCTAAACCGAATGTCTTTCGAATGGAAGTCCTTATACACCCCCTCCTTTGGTTTTTTGTAGGAGAAGGATGATAAGAACTCGATCGTGATCTCTCTGTAAACAGGCTGGTTTATACTAAGCAGTTTCGCCATCTGGGGCGAGACAAATCCATCATATCGTTCACACTGATTCAGCGCGGTGAGTAGGTCTAAGTTAAGCCGAATAGGAACACCGAATGAGTTCCTCCTACCCCAGAGCTTCATGAACTTGTCAATACATGGCGCCTCCTTTTTGTCACGGTTGTCAAAGCCGAGGAAATCATGAGCCATCTTAGTTGATTTGGAAGGAAAAGATTGAAGATTTAGGCCTAAAGAGATGATTAATCGGGTTGTTTGGCTGCTTGGAACGCGGGTGCAGATTGGGAGTGCAAGTCTTTAGGGTTTTGAAGTTAAAGATGCTTAAATAGCCACGAATTTGGGCCGGGCTTTTGGGCCCGCACGGTCGTGCGCCTGAGTCGCACGGCCGTGCAGTGGCCTTGCACTCCCCCTTGCACACCTGTGCTGATCAGGCTTGCTGGTCAGCCAGGCTCGCACGGCCGTGCATATTTTTGGCACGGCCGTGCAGAGTCTGCAGACTTGCAGAAATGCAGCCTGCAGCTGCGCAGCCACCCTGTTTTGTCCGAAAACATCATTTTAAACCATTTAAACCTGTTTGTCGACTGCTCACGCTCCATTGCTCCTTCCCGCTTTGTTCAAAACCGGTACGAACCTGCACATTAATAGAAACAACGTTAAATTACAAAAATAAAGCAAGATTTATATATACTAATTACATATTTACCCTTTGGCGCGCCCATACACGCCGTGCTATATTTATTAACGAGTCGCTAGCTAGACTCACTTCCCCACACTTTATGAGGCGTGTGGGGCGTAGATATCGATTTCATCTACGGTTTGGTCAATCGGTCCTTCAACATAGACTTTTAGGCGATGACCGTTGACTTTGAAAGTCAAACCCACAGAATCTGCGATTGCGACAGCACCGTATGGATATATTTCCTTAACAGTGTACGGTCCTGTCCAGCGGGATTTCAACTTTCCAGGAAAGAGGCGCAGGCGAGAATTATAAAGCAAAACTAAATCGCCCACCTGAAAATCTTTCTGGCTTTTCAGGAGACTGTCGTGCAGTCTCTTTGTGCGCTCTTTATATAATATCGAGCTCTCATAGGCCTGCTGCCTAAGCTCCTCCAGCTCATGAATCTGTAAGAAACGGGTCTCACCGCCGGTCTTGAGATCCAAATTCGCCGTTTTAAGAGCCCAGAATGCCCTATGTTCCAACTCGACAGGGAGATGACACGCTTTGCCATAGACCAGCCGAAAGGGAGTCGTCCCAATAGGCGTCTTGTAGGCAGTTCGAAAGGCCCACAGCGCGTCATCAAGCTTGTCAGCCCAATCCTTGCGGTTTTGATTAACCGACCGCTCAAGGATTCGCTTCAATCCACGGTTCGTGACCTCCACCTGTCCACTTGTCTGTGGATGATACGGGGTGGATAACTTGTGCTGGACGCCATAACGTGCTAACGCGCGATCAAGCTGCGCATTGCAGAAATGTGTGCCACGGTCACTTATTAGTGCCTTCGGGGCACCAAACCGCGAGAACAAGCTTCTAACAAACCTCACTACTACTCGGGCATCATTTGTGGGTAAGGCTTGCGCCTCCACCCACTTTGACACATAGTCAACCGCCACAAGTATATATTTATTACCCCGTGAGGAGGGGAATGGTCCCATGAAGTCTATGCCCCAAATGTCAAAGACCTCACAAACTTGGATGGGATTTTGCGGCATTTGGTCGCGTGCCGATATGTTCGTTGCCCTCTGGCACGAATCACATGCACCGACCAGTATCTGAGCGTCACGGAAAAGTGTGGGCCAATAAAACCCGGAGTCTAACACTATTTTGGCAGTGTAATTCGCTCCGTGGTGACCTCCGGTAGGCCCCTCGTGACAGTCGCGCAAGATCTGCGCCGCCTCAACCCCGAACACGCAACGGCGAATCAGCTGATCCGCCCCGACCCGGAACAAAAATGGGTCATCCCAGAAGTAATGCTTTAGGTCCGCGAAAAACTTCCTCTTTTGCTGGTGCGACAATCCTTTGATGAGGATCCCGCACGCGAGGTAGTTCGCAAAATCCGCGAACCATGGTGATACATCTTCCACCGACTCGACGTTCATCAAGAACTCGTGGGGAAAGTTGTCATTAATGGTATCCCACGCGCAGTTCTCGGCATCATCATGCTCGAGTCTGGACAGATGATCAGCAGCAACATTCAGGGCACCCTTCTTGTCCTGAATCTCTATATCGAACTCTTGCAGCAGCAAGATCCACCTAATCAGGCGCGGTTTCGCGTCCTGTTTGCTGAATAGGTATCGGATCGCTGCATGGTCCGTATAGACAATGGTCTTCGACAGCACCAAATATGATCTAAACTTGTCGAATGCAAATACTACAGCAAGAAGCTCTTTTTCAGTCGTGGTGTAATGCTCCTGAGCATCATGTAGAGTCTTACTCGCGTAGTAGATCGGGTGGAAGTGCTTGTCCTTCCGCTGTCCCAAGACCGCCCCTATCGCGAAGTCACTTGCGTCGCACATAATCTCGAATGGCAGCCCCCAGTCGGGTGCCACCAATATAGGGGCCTCAACAAGCAACCGCTTCAGAAGGCCAAATGCCTTCACACACTCTGCACCAAACACAAACGGTGCATCCTTTTCCAACAAACGGGTCATCGGTCGGGCGATCTTTGAAAAGTCTTTGATAAATCGCCTGTAAAATCCCGCATGACCCAAAAAGCTGCGGATCGCTCTGACAGAGGAGGGTGGAGGGAGCCTAGAAATGATATCTACTTTAGCAGGATCAACCTCCAACCCACTTTGGGAGACTTTATGCCCCAGGACTATTCCTTCCTTCACCATGAAGTGGCATTTTTCCCAGTTTAGCACAAGACTGGTCTCCTCACACCTCTGAAGCATCCGTTCCAGGTTCCCCAGACATTGATCGAACGAACTCCCAAAAACGGAAAAATCATCCATGAACACCTCCATGGAGTCCTCGATCATGTCATGAAAAATGGCAACCATGCAGCGCTGGAAGGTCGCCGGCGCATTGCACAGCCCAAATGGCATACGCCTGTAGGCGAATGTGCCAAAAGGGCATGTGAAGGTCGTCTTATCCTGGTCCACAGGATCGATAGGGATCTGAAAGTATCCAGAGAAACCATCAAGGAAACAGTAATACAACTTCCCCGACAGTCGTTCCAACATCTGATCGATGAATGGAAGCGGGAAGTGATCCTTGCGGGTGGCGTCATTGAGCTTGCGATAGTCAATGCAAACTCTCCACCCCGTGACGGTCCTCGTAGGAATTAACTCATTCCTATCATTTGTGACCACCGTCATGCCACCCTTCTTGGGCACGACGTGCACAGGACTAACCCAAACAGAATCCGAGATGGGATATATCAATCCAGCATCAAGCAGTTTAATCACCTCGGATTTAACAACATCTTGCATGTTCGGGTTCAGACGCCTCTGGTGCTGCGCACAAGGCTTGTAGACATCCTCCATCAAGATTTTATGAGTACAGAAAGAGGGATTAATCCCCTTGATGTCTACGATCTTCCAGGCAATTGCCCGTTTATGAAGTTTTAGTACTCTCAACAACTCGCTCTTTTCTTCCACAGTCAATGAAGACGATATGATCACCGGTAGACGCCCCTCCTCATCCAGAAATGCATACTCGAGATGCGGCGGGAGCTCCTTCAGCTCTAGAGACGGTGGATCCTCAACAGACGGCTTCGCCTTCTCCTCTTCCTCTCGCTCAATTTCCACAAAACGCTCCGGACTTTGGGAACCATCATCACCGATCTGATAGACCGGCTGCTTATCTATATGGCCCTCCTGCATAATGCCATCTAGGTTCCCACACAACAGATGTGTGTCCGAAACATCTCTCTCCCAAGCACCTCTGACATGAGAGCTAACACACTGGTCTACTATATCGAGATAGTATAGTGTATCGTCTTGGCTCTCAGGATGGCGCATCGACCTCTGAATATCAAAAGTCACGTGCTCATCATTGACTCGGAGTGTGATCTGGCCCGCAGCCACGTCAACAATCGTCCTTGCCGTGTTAAGGAAAGGACGTCCGAGAATCAAAGGGACTTTAGAGTCCTCATCCATGTCTAGGATAACAAAGTCCACAGGGAAAACGAATTTGTCAATCTTGACAAGCATATTTTCTACAAACCCTCGTGGATACTTGATCGAACGATCAGCGAGGCGAATACTCATCCTGGTGGGTGAAGGTTCACCCAGATCCAACTTCTCGAAAACCTTATAAGGCATAAGGTTTATGCTGGCCCCCAAGTCTGCGAGTGCATTACTGACAGTCATATCACCTATCAGACAAGGGATGGTAAAGCTACCAGGATCGCCCATTTTCATGGGCAGTCTATTCTGCAGAATTGCAGAGCAGTTCTCGTTCAACAGAACGCAGGACAGGTCCTCTAGTTTTTGTTTATTTGTGAGGATGTCCTTCAAGAATTTGGCATACTTAGGCATCTGTGCTAAGGCCTCAACAAACGGGATGTTTATATGTAGCTGCTTGAACAGCTCGAGAAATTTCCCGTATTGCGCCTCGTCTTTCTGCTTCCTAAGTCTACCAGGATATGAAACAGGAGGAGTGTAGTCTGTGACTGGCTTCGGTAGCTGTGCTGTACTTGCTGGGACTCGCCTAGCGTGCACCTCGTCCGAAGACTCAGTCTGGACCGTCTCAGTGATCGGTGGTGAGCCCGATGTGTCTGGTCCCGTGGTTTTACCACTCCTCGTCATAATGGCATTAACATGCCCTCTTGGGTTCGGCTCAGTGTTGCCTGGAAGACCACCCTGCTGTCTCTCAGACATCATTTTCGCCATCTGGCCAACCTGGTTCTCTATGGCCTGCATCGACGCCTTTTGGCCCCTCATTTCTCCCTCATAATTTGTGAAGCGCTCCTCATGCTGCTGGTAGCGCTGCTCAGCGATCTGATTGGAATTAGAGGTGTTGGTAAGGAGCTGAGACATCATCTCCTCCAGTTTAGACATACCATGAGGGGCGTGCTGCTGGGAGCTGCTCCCGGCGCCCTGGTTCTGGTATTGGTTCGGTCTCTGCTGGGACGATTGACCACGAGCCTGGTATGGCTGTTGGTTGGACTGGTAGGACTGTTGGTTGGACTGGTAAGGCTGTTGGGACTGGTAGGACTGTTGTGGTGCGGCGGCTCTCTGCTGGAATCCGAGAGGGTTCTGATTGGAAGTACCAGATCTCCACCCGAAGTTCGGGTGATTTCTCCAACCCGGATTATAAGTGTTGCTGTAAGGGTTATTCTGGGGTCTCGTTTGATTGCCCATGTAGTTCACTTCCTCGTGGCCTGTATACATTACCCCCTGAGCACACGAGCCAGGCTCGTGAGATACCCCGCACTCCACACACAAACAATCGGACTGCGCTACGTGTTGCTGAGAGTTATCGAGTCTCGTAGCCAGAGCCGCTATCTGTGCCGAAATCGCCGTATAGTTATCCACGGCATGCACACCAGCCTTGGCAGATGAAGACCTAGATCTATCATTCTGCCGGGATTTAGATTTCAGGGATGCCTTCTCAATAATGCTCCACGCTTCCCTAGGAGACTTTGTTCCGATGTCTCCCCCTGCGTATACATCAAGGCGTTCCTGAGACGCATACCCGAGTCCCTGATAAAAAGTTTGCACCAAATGCCTTTTCGAAAGCTCATGGTGCGGGCAACTCAAGAGTAGGTCTTTAAACCTTTCCCAGGCTGTGTATAATGATTCATCGTCATCTTGACGAAATGTCATGATGCGATTCCTCAGTTTTTGTGTCTTTTCAGGAGGAAAATACTGCTGCATGAATTGTTGTGACAACTCTGCCCAAGTCGTGATCGACCCTGCGGGTTGTGACAGAAGCCAAGTCCGGGCTTTGTCCCGCAGTGAGAATGGGAAGAGTCGGAGACGGATAGCATCATCGGAGATGCCCGTCATCTTAAAGGTGGCTAAAACCTCTAAGAATGCAGCAATATGTCGGCCTGGATCCTCGTGCTCCAGTCCACCGAATTGCACCGAATTTTGTATCATATTCACGATACTAGATTTGATCTCGAAATGGTCCGCCAAAATAGCCGGACGGACAATACTCGGCGCGAGTCCATCTCCTCCTGGACGACCACTATCATTCAGCGGAATGTCGTCATCCGCCATGATAATGTCGCTGTGGGCGTCCGACCCGTTGTCGTCGGCCAGATCGTGCCTCGCCTCCTCAATTGGGACCTCAACAATAGGAGCAGCAATAAGAATATCAGAAACAAGACGCAATTTATGAAGTCTAATCCGCTCGCTTCTCCTCAGGCGCCTTAGCTCCTCGTCACAAAGATCACCAGAAGACCCAGGGTTTGTGGACATCAACCTGCAGGTAAGAATGATATAGTTGCAACAGGCGAATATATGACAAACCCAAAAAGGCGATAAAAGACAGAAAAATAAATAAATGAAATAAAGAATCAATAAATTCATGTGATAATAACGGAAAGCGAATACATTCAAGAAAATCAAATATAAACAAATAGAATCAATAAAATGAACAGAAATAAGCAGACTAAGCCTAAAACTATACAAAGAATGAATTTAATAATAAGTCCAAATACGAACAAATAAATCTAATTAATCAAATAACGAACAAATCAAATTCATTGACAAACCAATTAATCCAATATTCAATAAATTAAATCTATAAACATCCTAATGAACGAAAAATCAAATCAAACAATTCTATAAGCAGATAAATGAACGAATCTATATGCAACCTATAAACCAATCTAAAATTAATCCAATATATCAACAGACAGATAAATCTAATAAAAATTCAAATAATCATATCTGCAAATAAATCAATGAAATAACGAATCAAAGAAGTATAAACAAGTATTCACAAGCATGTACACTGGTAAAAAGTTGACTCGGTTCGTTCCTAAAGCTCGTCGCATCCCCGGCAGCGGCGCCAAAAACTTGGTGTGTGCGTAACTATACATATTTTACAATGGATTTTAACACACGTTTTGCTTTAATATTTATAAAAATGGTTTCGACCTTCATATTAAAACACACACAATAGGGCAAGTGTACCCTGTCATATATGTAGTAACGTACAGATAAGAACCAGATATCGATCCATGGACGCGCGCGGAGCAATTGTACTAAAACTCTGTCCCCGATTTACCAGTAGGAAAAGATAAGTTTGAGTTTTGTTTAAAACTAAATTAATTCTAAAACATGTAAATAACTTAACTACGACTCCAAAATAGAAAATATAACTATATAAGCTGTAATACGCCAATCCTAGCATGTAATCTATATAAGAAATAAAGGCGTGATCAACATTCCCATTTTCCGACAGTTAGTGTCCCTTTCGGGCATCCTAACATGACAACTATATGGAAAGCTAACACGAATACACATGTTAGCCACCTCAAGTCGTTCATTAGCGCGCAGCTGATATGATCTCATGTGAATCTTTAAAGAAGGGTTAGTATCACCTTTCGGGAGTCCTCAACCGCACTAGCAAAGGAAAGCAATATCGAATACACAATACGACCACCGAGACTAGCATAAAGTAGAGCATTTCACAACCTATTCCATTTTACTAACTTTGAACACAAATCTACTAAGATCGCTATTTCTACCAAAATAACTAGCAAAGATCATTAACCGCGTCAAAGATTAGTAACAACACCATTAAGCTTTTTAAACTCTTTTACGTGCCGGTAAACATTAACCGTGTCAAAGATTAATAACAACACCATTAAGCTTTTTAAACTCTTTTACGTGCCGGTAAACATTTATAATCATTATCCGAGTGACTTTAACCAAACCAATACCCGGTTACAGTTTCATGGTGTAAACTTTATTAACAAGTTAACTAGTTTACTACCGGATGATTAAACGGACGGTTTTCTCAACAAGTAATCCGCCTAACACATTCGATAATCATCAAAGTCATCCGAACACAACTACAAATCTATCAACAACGAAACAAGGTTGCATTATGATCATCAAGATTCAAACATGAAAAACGCCAAATTTATACAAAACTTGATTTCACGCAAATGATTGTTTTAACTACCAACTACTACTAATGTTCTTGCCCGTAGGCGTACGATTAACTAAAATAACATCAATGTAGCAAACAAAATCAGATTTGGATCTAAGAAAGCTTAAAGGATCAAACCATAAGATTGCTAAAGAGATGGATTGGATGATGACGGATGAAACGGATGGATTCCCGAGCTTGTTCCACGCCTATGCAGCACTTCGTTAGCCCAGAAAATCGCCAGAAATCGCCCCCCAAAGATCCAATCCTTGATCAGTGGGTTCTGCTCTGTTTTTATAGAAAGTTTGATTTTTGGCACGGCCGTGCGCATAAAGTGCACGGCCGTGCACTCGATCAACTTGATTTGACGTGCAAGTGGGCAAGTGGGCAAGTGGCTGTTCCTGGAAATATCTAGATATTCCGCACGGCCGTGCACCTAAGGTGCACGGGCGTGCGGGTCTGGTTGTGGCCGAGTGCTGATGGTGCACTGCCTGGTGCACTGGCAGTGCACCCGGGAACTTGAGTCGCACGGGCACCCGCACGGCAGTGCTGATCAGGGTGCCCGAGAACAACAGCTGCACGCCAGGTCGCACTGGCAGTGCAGCTCCTCTGTGTCCGGGTAGACTGAGTCCGCACGGGCGTGCACCTGGGGTGCACGGCCGTGCACTATTTCCAGACTTGGCTGATTTTGCAGAAACTTTCCGTCTTGTCCGTTTTTCACCCGGTTTCTTCGACTTTGTTCGTGGGACGTCATTTAAGACCTAAAATAAAATATGAAGCGGTTAAGTACCGAATTCGTGCAATTATGGTCGAAAACGCGTAATTTGGGAGTTTAATCGGGGATTTAAATATGTATATTTTAACGTATATCAACTTGGTATAACTTCAACCTGTGAATCATAAGATAAAAATAATGATATTCTGGGGATAAACGCAACTGGCGACAAGGCCAACTTATGTACTGGGGACAAGCCCAACTGGCGTTACAGCCTGAGGATATCTGGCGTTACAGTCTGAGGATAACTGGCGACAAGGCATACTGGTGACAAGGCCCACTGGCGACAAGGCCTAATGGCGACTAGGCCAAATATGTAAGAGACATTGAAAAATGCCTAAACCTTGAGGATTCAATGTATACCCCGAAGATGATAAAATTGTCAGCCACTGCAGCGTATACTAGTCCCACCGTCCCGAAGATATACATGAATAATGCGCGCTACAGGCAGGGTGTATAAATCCAATTCGTGAGAAAAGTGAAAACCGTTAAACCTTAGGATTCAATATATATCCTGGATGATGAAATTGTCAGCCATTGCAGTGTGTACTGGTCCCACCATCCCGAAGACATACATGAATAACGTGCACTACAGGCATGGTGTATAAACCCAATTCGTGAGAAAGGTGAAAACCTTTAAACCTTAGGAAGGTATTAAATACCATAACATAGGAGAAGGTGACCAACCCTCTAGTCTTGAAATGTTCATCTTCAGGATGTACCTGAAAAACTTCAGGATAGACTATCTTCGAGAAAGTAAATTAGTCAGGATATAACCGACTCGCCAAATAATTGTAACTAATAACATACCTTTGAAACTTTTAAGTAAACCATACCTCACATGTGATAATATTTCAGATGGACGGCATTCCAAGACCTTGGTAGGATTTCTCCCTCTAAGGTAGATAGCCAATATGCTTCTGTGCCAGCCTCAGAATCTTTAAGGTATGACCCTTCCCATTTGGGTGCCAACTTGCCATCACTTGGCTTTTTTGTATTCTGAAAAGCCTTTCTCAGAACTAAGTCTTCCACCTAGAATATGCGAATCCTTATGCTCTTGTTATATGCCTTGGCAATCCTTTGCTGGTATGCTGCCTTCTTTAGCTTAGCCACATCCCTAAGCTCATCCACTGCTTCAAGATCTTATAGCAAAGTTTATGAATTAATATTTGCATCTCGAAGATGCTTCCTAGCTGTTGGCATAATCGTTTCAGTTGGAAGCATGGCTTTTGTTCCAAATACCAAAGAAAATGGTGTTTGGCCAGTTGCATTCTTGGAAGTTGTTCTATCAGCCCAAAGAACAAATGAGAGTTCTTCTACCCATCTTCATAGCTTCTTCTTCAGATTGTTGACAATAGTCTTGTTTGAAGACTTGGCTTCATCCTCATTGAGGAAACACTGATATGGACCTGCAAGAGATTTCCTATACAAAATATTGTCTAACATGATGAACATAGATACCTTCATCCTGAATGTTCTGGCGTTTTCTTTGTATGAGATGTTTTATCCCCAAGATACTTCATGATAGGAACCATCCAAGATGAGTCATCCTGAACTGTGCGTTGAGAACAATGGCATTCTCAGGATGCAACACTTCAATTGCAAGTTTCAGGATGTAAATGATTGGAATGTTGGATCCTTCTGGTAACTTCAGAGAGGATCCTAAGTTAGCTAATGCATCAGCCTCAACATTTGTTAGGACAAAGAGGATTGGTGAAACCACTTTTGCAAACCTTAGTCTAATTCACTTCTGTCAAAATATTCTAAGTATAGAACTGCTGAAGAAGGAAGATCAAACTGCTGAAGAAGAGATTCCACAAGCACTGAAGAAGAAAAGTCATCAGAAGTTCTGAAGTTCAAACCAGACATTTCTACTGAAGAAATACTGAAGACAAACTACTCATCAGTAGTTTGTCATTCATCAGTACTCATGAGAAGATCTTTTCCACCGCCTTTTGTATCAGTAGTTTATTAGTTTAGTATTACTTTTACTTTATGTACAAGTTCCAAGACTGCAACTTGTTGCAACTTGTTTCTGAACTTGCTTTTTGGCAAGGTTCATGTATTTGTAAAGTCTATAAATAGAAGGGTTCATCCCTCTGTTTTAGACATTGATTTTTAATATAGAAATCCTTCAAAGCATATTATTGTTATTTCCATTTCATATTTATTGAGAATCTGTCTAAGTGTTTCATTCTCATTCAATACTTAGATTCTCAATAAATACTTATCATTTATTAGTTTCTCAATCCAGGGGGAGTAATAACTCCTGTTGATAAGTGTAGCTTTAAACTCATATCATTCCGCTGTGCTATCACTGATTAAGAACTTGCTAAACACCTAAGTGTTCACTAGCAAGTTCATACAAAAGAGCAATACTGATCCAACAATTGGTATCAGAGCACTGGTTTATCTGATCACATATCAATCTAACACATTGAGAATCAGACACAGGCTCTTATTGATATTCAATAAAGGATTATAAGCTCACTTTTATCAACATCCATCACTTTAAGAGATACTTGACAAATCAATACTCTTTGAAATGGATTCTCATAATACTGGTTCTGCCAATAAACCTGCTATGCTAGTAAGAAATGAATATAACATCTGGCAAAGGAGAATGGCACATACCTTATCACAGACCAACACAGGTTGCTGGAAATCTGTGATATATGGTCCTCATAAACCAGTAAATATCAATCTTGAAACTAAAGAAGAAATTCCAAAAGACCCAAAAGACTATATAGATGATGATTTCCTAAAACTTGAGCTTGATGCTAAAGCTTTCTCTATGTTGGCAATGGCACTCCCAAATGAAATCTACTCTGGCCTATTACATTGTGATAGTGCCAAAGAGCTTTGGGACTGCCTCAAAGAACAGTTTGGAGGAACTGAAGAGGTGATTGCAACACCAGAGAAATCCTGGCTCAACAATATGAAACTTTTGCTCACATTAATAGGGAAACTTTAACACAACAATTTGAAAGATTCTCCTCATTAATATCTGAGCTAAAATTAAATGGTCAGACCTACACAACTGTATCTATGCTTCATAGATTTTTAAGGTCTTTACCTGAAAAATGGGAAACATATTCTATAGTCTTAAGATCTTCACCAGACTTTAGCTCCCTCACTCTTACAAAACTTCATGGGAGATTACTTACTTTTGAAAGAGAAATTGATCAAAAGAAAAAGTTACAAAGTTCTGGCAAAACTGCTGATGACTATCTACCAGGTAGTACAACACTATTGGGACAAGACTCACCAACTTGTTCAAATAGTTTTGGATCTTTTGACCATATTGACATAACTGCTGGGATCTCATCTGAAAGATCATTCCCAGGTTATGACAATAATGATTTTGGTCAAACTGCTGATAACATGTGTTTTATCATGGATGATTTAAAGAATTTCAGTAGTGATGACTTAGAAGAAATGGATATTTTGCACCAACTGGCCATGTTAAGTTTAAAAACAAATAAATTTTACAAAAGGTCAGGAAGGAAGTTTCCAGGACTCAACAGTTCAACAAAAATTGGTTTTGACAAATCTAAACTTAGATGTCACAAGTGTCAAAAGTTGGGACACTTTGCTAGAGAGTGTAGAAGCTCTGGCTTTAACCAATCTCAGTCTGGAAACAATTTTAACCCCAATTATAACAGGAATAATGGAACACAAGGGAGTGCACATTTTGTACAGGCACAAGCTCCACAACACCAATATGTGCCACGAGTACAATATGTACAGATGCCTGCTCAACAGATGCAGAGCCAACAATCAATCCCCCCTTTCCAGCTGCTCAACAACCTCCACAGCCTCAGCAACCCTCTCAACAAAGTTTATTTACTTCAGGGTATGTTGACTTGAGCAGTCTTCCTTTTGACACCACAGAGTGTAATCCTGATGCAGACAACAAGATGTTTGACATCAAATGGGGAGAGCCTGACAATGGCAGAAAGAACTTTGCCTTAATGGCATTTGAGGGATGCACCTCAAAATCTGCCTTGTCACAGGTATCAAAAGAATCTTTGACAAAACTGTGTTCAAATTCTTGCAAAGAATCTTTTGCTCTCATAAGAGAGACTAATGTGCACTTACAAGGAAAAGCAAATGACTCTGAGAGAAAATTCACTCAGATGAAATGTGATTTAGAAAGAAAACTTTCTGCAAAAACAAAAGAAGTTTCTAAATTAGCTAACACTGCTATTGAAACCCAAGCACAAATTAAAATCATGATAAATGACCTAGGAAATGTCAGACAAGAGCTTGCTGACACCCAGGTCACATGTGAAAAATGGGTTGAATCTTGTAAGGGGTACCAACTATTGCTAAACAAACAAAGTGCTTCAAATGTTAGGTTTGGCATAGGGTACAATCACACTGAAACACCAACAGATTTTCCCCCCAAAACTACTGAAGATGGGAGAAAAATTGTTTCAGGTGAAACTTCTGAAGAGAAAGAATGCACATCTTTCCATGAGAACTTTCTAAAAACTCAAAAGGAAAGTTCTTCAATAGTACTGATTAATTCTGACTTTAAGCCATCAGTAGTTTCAACTACATCAGGAGTTGAGAACCTGAAAACTACTGATAACCTAAAACCAATCAATACAGTCAGAAACTTGTCTTTGAAAGAAAAGACAAAAGAATGTGAAATCTGTGGTCTGTTCAACCACAAGACATAATTTTGTAGATACAAAAAAGGTATTCAGTACAACAAGAAAAATCAACAACTGGTTGTGGGAAAACAAATCAAAAATGATTTTGTAAAAACTTTTTCTCCCAGGAAACAACAACCAGTAAACACCTTTTCTCAGAAAAAGACAAAATCTCAACAAAGATCTTTTTCTCAAAATTCTCTTTCAGTAGTTAGACCAGAATCATCAGTAGTCTCACAAACTGCTGAGATTAAAGATCTCATAAACATGGTACAACTACTGATGACCAAAGTTGATGGTGGTCCTCAAAAGGATACCACCATTGCTCTTAATGAAAAATCCATTGCCAAAAAGACATGGATTTCTCAACTTGGTCAAGAACAAACTGTAAATGTTCTCAAGAGCAAACCCAAAGCCAAACTGGCTTGGGTTCCTAAATCTAACTAATTTGCTATATTGTGCAGAGAGTTTCCAGAGGCTTAAATAGCATTTGGTATGTAGACAGTGGAGGCTCAATGCACATGACAGGATGCAGATACCTGATAAATAATTTTATCAGTCAAAGAGATGGATCTGTATCCTTTGGGAATAATGCTAAGGGATATGTGCTAGGACATGGCAATGTCTCCTCTGGCAAAATACAGTTTGACAAGGTCAATCTGGTTGAAAACTTTGAGTACAACTTGCTGAGTGTGTCACAAATGTGTGATAAAGGATATTCTTCCTTTTTCACAAAGACAGCATGCAAGATCATATCACCAGAAGGCCAGAAGTTGATAGAGAAGATCATTGAAGATCACACTTTGTTGATAGCCAAAAGATGTGGCAATGTCTATGCAGTGGACATTGAAAAAGACAAAGTACTGAACAACACTGCCTGTTTCTTCTCAAAGGCATCAACTTCAGAGACTGATCTCTGGCACAGGAAACTTGGCCATGTGAAATTTAAAACCATAAATAAAGTCACAAAAATGGGCCTGGTCAGAGGTCTACCCTTAAAAGTATACCAGTGTCAAGAACACTGTGTATCCTGTTTAAAGGGAAAACAACATAAGTCCTCCTATAAGTCTATTGAAGAATAAAAAACAACTGCATGTTTTCAACTACTCCATATGGACTTATTTGGGCCTGTAAAGATCATGAGCCTTGGTAAGAAGAAGTACTGCTTGGTCATCATTGATGACTACTCAAGATTTACATGGGTATTCTTCTTATTTTCCAAGGATGAGGCTGCTGAAATAATCAAGTTCTTCATTCTACAAGTAGAGAAGCAATATTCTCTACCTGTCAAAACCATTAGAAGTGATAATGGGACAGAGTTCAGGAACAAAACTCTGGATGAATTCTGTTTGTCTAAAGGGATTATTAGACAATTCAGTGTTCCCAGAACTCCTGAACAAAATGGTGTAGTAGAAAGGAAGAACAGAACTTTAATTGAAGGAGCAAGAACAATGTTAGCTGATTCTGGCATACCATTATACTTTTGGGCAGAAGCAGTTAACACATCATGTTATGTTCAAAATAGAGTCCTTATTGTCAAGAGACATTCCAAGACTTCCTATGAAGTTCTTCATGGCATGAAGCCCCTATCTCCTTTTTCAGGACTTTTGGGTGTCAATGTTTCATCTTGATTAATAAGGAATCTATTTCAAAGTTTGCTGCCAAAGTTGATTCAGGTTACTTTCTTGGTTATTCTTCAACTAGAAAAGCCTACAAGGTTTTTAATTCAAGAACCAGGATAGTAGAAGAAACACTGAATGTCAAGTTCAATGAGTCAAAACACACTCTCATTCCAGCACATCCTGCTGAACTTTTTGACCTTGACAGTTTTCATTTTGGACTTGAAAAGACTGTTACTTCATCAAAACCTACTTATTATGGTGATCAAAGGTTTGATGATGAGGATCCAGCACCATGGACTCCTCAAATAGTCATTAAGTCAACTTCAAAATCATCAGAAGTTTCACAAACTTCTGATTCAACAAATGCTGAGGAACAAACTCAAACATCTGCTTCAGCACCTGCAACTACTGAAGACATTGAAACTGCTGAACGAGATATAATAGACCTCAGTAGTTTGTTGGAAGAACATGAGCCACCAACACCTGTCAGTGGTTTACAACAACTGATCGAACACAAAGATCATCCACTTGATCAAATCATGGGTGATATTGCATCAGGTGTTCTTACAAGAAACCGGCTTTCCAACTTTTGTCTCTTCTCAGCATTTATTTCACAGTTGGAACCAAAGAAGTACCAGGAAGCTCTCAAAGACAACAATTGGGTGCAAGCAATGCAAGATGAATTGCTTTAATTCAACAAGCAACATGTTTGGGAAATCTGTCCCTTACCACCAAACAAGCAACCAATTGGCACAAGATGGGTTTTCAGGAACAAACAAGATGAAGCTGGTATGATAATAAAGAACAAGGCAAGACTGGTAGTACAAGGTTACTCTCAAGAAGAAGGAATTGACTATGATGAAACCTTTGCTCCAGTTGCAAGGCTTGAAGCCATCAGGTTATTTCTGGCCTATGCCATTTCCAACAAAATAAAAGTTTATCAAATGGATGTTAAGAGTGCATTTTTGTATGGAAAAATTAAAGAGGAAGTGTATGTTTGTCAGCCACCTGGGTTTGAGGATCCTTCTCATCCTGAGTGGGTGTACAAACTAGACAAAGCTCTTTATGGGCTCAAACAGGCTCCAAGAGCCTGGTATGACACACTTTCAACCTTTTTACTCAAAAATAACTTCACAAGAGGTGCCATTGATAAAACTCTTTTTATAAAAAAATGTTGGAAATCATGTCTTACTTGTTCAAATATATGTTGATGATATCATATTTGGTTCAACAAACACAAAACTGTGTGATGAATTTAAGAAACTCATGCAATCAAAATTTGAGATGAGTACAATGGGAGAACTGCAGTACTTTCTGGAACTGCAAATTAAACAACAAACAAATGGAACCTTTATACATCAATCAAAATATGTTAAAGAACTATTAAACAAATTTTCTTTACAAGACTGTAAATTATGTTCCACTCCCATGACACCAACCACACAAGTTGAACCAGTTGATCAAGGAAAACAGGTTGATCAAACCATGTATAGATGTATGATAGGTTCCCTTTTATATCTAACTGCTTCTAGACCAGATATTATGTTTTCAACATGTGTCTGTGCTAGATATCAATCAGCTCCTAGGGAATCACACCTCATTGCAGTCAAAAGAATCTTCAGATATCTGAAAGGAACTCCAACACTTGGAATTTGGTATCCTGCTTCAAGCAATACCAAGTTATCAGCTTTTTCAGATAGTGACTATGCAGGGTGTAAAATGTCAAGAAAATCAACATCTGGTGGTTGTCAATTTTTAGGAAACTGTATAGTGACCTGGCAATCAAAGAAACAAAAATCTGTTGCAACTTCAACTGCTGAAGCTGAATACATTGCAGCTGCAAGTTGTACATCACAGGTTCAATGGCTCCAGTATCAACTACTTGATTATGGAATCAAAGAAACCAAGACACCATTGGTTGTAGACAGCAAATCTGCCATTAGCATCATTCAAAATCCTGTTCAGTTTTCAAAAACCAAACATATTGAAATCAGGTATCATTTCATAAGAGATTGCTATGAAAAAGGCAAGATTGAAGTGAAACATGTAGCAACAGCTAATCAAATAGCTGACATATTCACTAAACACCTTGACACATCAACATTTCAGAAGTTAGTATCCATGCTTGGGATGCTAAATTTGTAAGTGTTTCTCTTTACTTTTCTGCACATATTTTTCTTTTTTCACTTACATCTGTTTTCAAAATTGAAAACTTCTGAAAAACAAACAAGAGAGAAACTACTGATGAACAAAACATCAGTATGGGGATATTTTCTAAAAAGTGATTAACTTCTGATAAAACAACCTTCAGAAGTTATGAATAAAGTATTTATAACGTATTCTCATCAGTTGTTCAAAACTAATGAAGAGAAAGTGGGAACTACTAATGAAAATAATTCTTCATCAGAAGTTTAGTCAAAAAGGGCAAATCAGACTTTTCCCACATCAGAAGTTTGACCTAGGCGGTTTAAAACTTCTGATAAATACCTTTTCCAACACTTATCCATTCAAAAAGCAAAAATTCCCTCCTTCTCTCTCAAGAAAGCTCTCAAACCCTGAACCTGCAAAAACACTGTTCGATTCATACACACACAAACCACATGGCTTTAGTTCTTAAACAGGGACACAATCTTAGAGCCTACTTAGAAAAACAAGAAGGCTGGTCCCAATACGATGAGATCATTGATCTCGTCGTCAAATCCCAATATTTCACCGCTCTCACAATAGACCCACCAATACATCCTGAAACTCTCAATGAGTTCTGGGCTAACGCTGAGACAGTGATGGTGGACGATGAGGTTATCTCTCTCAACTCAACAATCAAAGGGAGACAAATGGCCATCACACCGGCCACACTTGCAAACAGACTGGGGTTGAATGATGTGAATGCCCCTGAAAAGTTTGAAAACTCTGCAATCCACCTAACCATGACTGAATGTGGTTATCAAGGTACTCTCTCACAAGCTACAATCTTTAAAAAGTATTTTGAACCAAAATACAAACTTTTGTTTCATTATATAATTATGTGTTTGAGTCCTAAAACAGGGTCTTATGACCAGATGCCCTCAACCTTTCACCCAATTTTTCATTCCATTGTGAATGAAACAAATTACAAGGCATCAAAACTTTTCTTTAATGAGTTGGTGTTACATCATAATAACACTAAAAAGAAGTTTTTGTTATACCCAACGTTCATTATGCAATGCATAATAAAAGAACTGGGTGATGAGGTGCTTGTGGGTAAAACTGAAATTTTGAAACCCTTAACCTCACAAGCATACTCTAGGCACAACAAACAGGCTGCCTGGCCAGAAGATGACCAAGGGGAACAAGAACCAGTCCCCATGGAACCCTCATCTTCTAAACCTACACCCCCAAAGGCCAAGAAACCCAAGGTACAAAAACAAAAACCCACCAAACCAAAAAGAAAAGCTGTTCAGGAGGTTGAGATGCCTGAACAAACTATTGTGCAATCTGCACTTCATAAAGATGTGACTGAAACATCCTCTCAGTCTCATCCATCTCAAACCCCACCAAGAGCACCAATCACAATTCTTTTCAAAAGAAAAAGACTTAAGAAAACCATTCCTATTGATGCTTCTTTTGAAACTGCTGAACCCTTTGCCCAAACTACTGAACCAGCACCCCAACTTTCTGAACCCGATTTTGAAATAGCCAAAATTCTCTCTGGGCTAAAAGAGAAAGTCCCATCTACTCATGTTAGTCCCCAACAACCACATCAAATAGGGGACATAGCCTCAGAATTTGACATGGATGTGGACACTCAAAGCCCTAACCAAAGAGATGAGGATGAACCAGGGTCTCTAAGCCCAAACTTAGAAACTCTTGGTACTTTTGAGGCTGCTACTACTCATTTACCACCCAGTGGTGGATCTGAGGAAAGAAGCAACATAGCTAAGACCTCAAATGTGGAAACTACTGATGAAGGCTTAATGCCTGAGGTAGGAAATCCTCTGAACCAAGAAAAAGAGGTACATGAGGCAACTGAGTTGGGCTCAGCTCATGATGTAACTGATACAGTCCTCATTGAGGATGTAATCAGGGATTTAGATGATTCCATTGACTTGGATGATGGTTCAAAACACCAAACTACTGAATTGACGGCTACAAGTGAAGGTCCTGCACTTGGTGTATCTATGCTCAAGAAGCTAGTCACACCAGATCAGGTTAAAGTCCACTTAATCCCTGATTCCCCTATAGTGGCATCTTCTGTACAACAAGAAGATCAACCAAAAAACACACCCCTCACTACAAATGCCTACCCAATTCCCTGGGCAATCTAGCATAGACATGAACCAGCTATGCAGCCCAGATGGTCCCTTATACCACATGATGAACACCCTCATCAAGAATCACTTCCAAACATACACAACTAACTTGGAGCTGTCCATAAAGAACCAATTTGGAGTGCTACAGACCAAGATGAACGATCTGTCCAACAAGATTGACTTCAACAGCAAACAGATTGCTAATCTTACAGGTCATTTCTCCCAACCTTCAACATCAAAACCTGATGAAGCCAAAAAGGGGGAGAAGACTAAGGAACCTATGGAGTCACTTGAAGCCAGGAAAAAGGCAAGAGTGGCTATCCAAGAAAGAGATCAAAGAAACCAAGCCAGAAAAGAAAAACTGGCCCAACAATTTGGTGTCTCTATTCAAGAAGTAGAAGATGCTGAAAAGTCTGATGAATCCCAAGGGCACAATGAAGAAACCTTTGATGGACAAAGTTCTGATGAAGAATCAGAAAGTACTGAAGACAATCCTTCAGTAGTTGAAAAACCTTCAGTAGTTGTCAACCCATCAGATGTTAACACTTCCAACATTCAAACTGCTGAACAAGAGCCTTCCAGATCAACTGAACCTACTCAACCAACTCCTATTCCTCCTAGGCCTATTACAACAGTTACCACTATGACTATACTAAACCCTTCTCCAATCTCTCAATCAGCAGAACTTCTTGAGAAGAGTTTAGTGGCAGTTCAGAAGAAAGCCAAGGAAGATCAGATTTGGAAACTTCTGGAAGAAAGGGATGACTTGGACTTAAGCCTGGATGAAAAGCTACAGGCTTATGAAGCTGAACTTCAAAGGCAGGCTAGCCTAGACAGAATTGCTGAGGAAGATAAAAGACATCAACTGATGTCTTATATTTCTAAGAACAGCAAGATCAAAGCCCACACATTAAAGAGACTCTCCATGGAAGAGCTGACAAGAAGAGCTCAACTTATTGCAGACAAACTTGCAACAAGTAAAGATGCAAAAGCCAAGAGAGCTCAGATGATAGAAGAACTAGTAGCTAATGGTTATGGTTCAAAAGCCTCTGTGTCCAAATGGAAAGAAGAAGGATTAATGGACACTTATAGAAAATATAAGGCTGCAAGGGCTGCAAATCCAGAGAAGTTTCAAACTGCTGAAGTACCAACTTCAGTAGTTAGAACTTCTGGTGTTCAAAGATGACCAGCTACTCAAAAGAAGAAATCAGAGGAGAATGTGAAGACTGATTTCAGAATGGTACTACTAGAAGGAAGTACAGTAGTCCATTCTGACTTTGACATTGAAGAAAAACCTCTGATCACACAATTCAGGGATCCTTCCACCTTTGCCTATCAAATTCAGAAAACCATCAAAGACAAACTGCACACTAAGGTAGTTACTGAGCATCATTTGCCAACCTTTCAACTACCTAATGTGATGCAACAAGAAAAAGGAAGTGAATCCCACCTGAGAGTCACTGAACTTGAAAATATCCAACACTCAGGAACATCCCAGGGTACCACCATGGTTCCCTACACTTTAGACTTTGACAAGTCTAAAGTACCTATCATCAGATGGTCCTTTACTGATAACAACTCAGTACAACTGACAAGAAGAGATCAGACAAGCAGAGCCTATAAGTCGATAAATGATCTGAAGAAGCTATCAACTCAAGACCTGCTTACAATCCAACATCTAGAACCACAAAAAGGATCTCTCACTGATGAGCAGCTGAACCAGCTGAAGAATTCCATGTTCAAAGAAATATGGAAAATTGTGAATGACAGAAGAAAACAATAAGGAATTAGTAAGGTTTTGGCTTCATCAATCCAGGGGGAGATTGTTAGGAGAGTAAAGTCCTATTTGAATCCGTGTGGTTTAATCATTTTAACTACTTGAATCCAATTTCAAAACCTTTAACCCTCTGAGTACCTGAGGTTTCCAGTTACACCTATTTGAGTCCAATTGGATAACTTTGGTTAAGTTTCTTTGTTAACTTTTGTGAAAATGACTAAAATGCCCTTTTATATACTTTTGTGTAATAATATATTATTAAATAAAAAAATATATATAAACATCCTATTTTATAATTATTAATATATGTATAAAAGTATATAGATATACATATATCACACAAACCTGAAATATATATCTATCTCTCTCCACCACCACATCCACCACTAATCACTGCCACCGCACCACCACCTGGTATCTCTACTATACGTCTCTCAAGTAACCATCGACCCAATGCAACACCCCAACCTCTCTCTTCCAGTTTTTCGGCAAGGGTTCCGGCCACATTAAGTTCACCCTAGTCGTGAAGATAAGTTCCCTTTCTAGACCCACAACGGTAACATGTTAAAATTTAAGTTCATTTCTCTGTTAATTCCCTATTCCATCTATCTCTCTCTCTAAACTCTATATCATCGCCGCCACTAAAACAGGAAATTGATCGTGATCTTTTCCAATATCAATGTTTTGGCAGTTGTCATGGTGACTGCCGGAATTGCTCAAGATGGCGACTTACAGGTCTTTGATGCTAGGAAAAGACATCTCATCTTTTGTGATTCAAATCGACAAACCGAACCAATGTTCTCTCACACGAAGGATCTATAGATCTGAAAATCTATTGGTGGTTGAGTCCGATGGGAATGGTGCAGTGGGCAGTGAGTTATACAGTGTGGTGGTAAGAATGTGTGATGGTGTTACAGTGGGGGTGGTGTGGTGGGGAGGTGCGGTGGTAGAGGTGGTGGTGCAGTGGCAGTGGTTAGTGGTTAGTGGTGGAGGTGGAAGTGGTGATAATGGAGAGATAAAGAGATATTTCAGGTTTGTGTGATATATGTATATATATATATATACACTTTTATACATATATTAATAATTATAAAATAGGATGTTTATATATATATATATAATATTTAATAATATATTATAACACAAAATTATATAAAGAGGGGCATATTAGTCCTTTTTCACAAAAGTTAACAAAGAAACTTAACCAAAGTTATCTAATTGGACTCAAATAGGTGTAACTAGAAACCTTAGGTACTCAGAGGGTTAAAGGTTTTGAAATTGGATTCAAGTAGTTAAAATGGTAAAACCACATGGACTCAAATAGGACTTTACTCTTGTTAGGACAAAGAGGATTGGTGAAACCACTTTTGCAAACCTTAGTCTAATTCACTTCTGTCAAAATATTCTAAGTATAGAACTGCTGAAGAAGGAAGATCAAACTGCTGAAGAAGAGATTCCACAAGTACTGAAGAAGAAAAGTCATTAGAAGTTCTGAAGTTCAAACCAGACATTTCTACTGAAGAACTAATGAAGACAAACTACTCATCAATAGTTTGTCATTCATCAGTACTTATGAGAAGATCTTTTCCACCGCCTTTTGTATCAGTAGTTTATTAGTTTAGTATTACTTTTACTTTATGTACAAGTTCCAAGACTGCAACTTGTTGCAACTTGTTTCTGAACTTGCTTTTTGGCAAGGTTCATGTATTTGTAAAGTCTATAAATAGAAGGGTTCATCCCTCTGTTTTAGACATTGATTTTTAATACAGAAATCCTTCAAAGCATATTATTGTTATTTCCATTTCATATTTATTGAGAATCTGTCCAAGTGTTTCATTCTCATTCAATACTTAGATTCTCAATAAATACTTATCATTTATTAGTTTCTCAATCCAGGGGGAGTAATAACTCCTGTTGATAAGTGTAGCTTTAAACTCATATCATTCCGCTGTGCTATCACTGATTAAGAACTTGCTAAACACCTAAGTGTTCACTAGCAAGTTCATACAAAAGAGCAATACTGATCCAACAACATTCTCTTCCCTTGGTACATGTTTAAGTGTAAAAGTTTCAAAACAACATGGTAAATTTTTTTACTCTTCCAAGATATTCAACTAGTTTTCATCTTTAACTGCATAAGAGCCATTGAAATGGTAAGTTATCAACGAAGAATCAACATACTCATGGCCCTGAGATAAGAAGAGAAACAGGTAAGTTCTCTAGAGTCCATTTTGTTAACTAAAATATTATTAATATCTTCAGGATGCAACTGTACCCGGAGATAGTAGTGAGAGACCTTGGCAAGGACATCCTAAGGGGTGAGACCCTCTAAAGGGGATGACTCGAAGCTTGTGGCAGCAGTAGAAGCGGTGATCTTCCTCTTTTTGGAAGCATGAGCTTTAGGCTTCAGAGGAGGGCTAGTCATCCTGGCGCTAGTAGGAGAAGTGATCTTGACAGCCTTAGAGACCTATTGGCTATCAAGATCAAAGAAGGTAGCTTTCTTGGCTGAGATGATAAAAATAATATTTGTAACTATTATTTGAATATAACATCCTGAGGATGTAGAAGGTAACTTAAAAGACTTAGTTGTGGCTTGGCTTGGCTTGTGGAAAGGCTTTCTTCGATTTTGAAAGTTTTTGCAGGCAATGGTAGTTCTTTGACTTGTTTGACCCAGATAAAAGAATCGTCCAGTAGAGGAGCAAGCTTAACAAAAGAGTACATGTAAAAAATGTTAGTTACATCCTTAGGATATATCTATAAAAGCTATTTCACAACGATTTTACCACTTTTCAGCCAAAATCTAGGGATATTATCTCTATCTGGGATGGAATCCCTTCTAACAAAGAAGAACTTGAATTTCCAACGTCTTTCAGACTTTATGACATTGCGCAAAAAAAGGGGTTTTGTTGATTAGTTGAAGAACGAATCGGTTAGAACCATGGGTTTTTAGCTTGTAGACATAAGACAGATCCCCAATTTGCAAAGGAATGTCATGATTTTCGACAATCATGTTGCAAACCATCAAGATCTTCTAAACCTTAGGCATGACCTGTACACATGCCATCCCCGTCTTCTTAAAGAATTCTTTGATGAAATAAGGGAAGGGATACTTGAGGCCGAGATGGAAGGGGAGATACAAAAAACACATCCAAACCTTGGAGGCAAAGTCGGACTTGGTATTCCGATCATAGGTTCGGAATACAGCAATGTCCGGGAAGGCCCCTAATTTTTGTAAAGCTGTGATATCCTTGTCCATGAATGTACAAACTTCATCGATGGGGGATCCAAGCAAATTTTGGGCAGTGAAGTCATTAGGGACTCCAACATTGCAACTAGCCCGGGTGTTTTCTTTCCCATTGTTTATTTTTCATAAATAAAATTGCAGGTTTGGAAAAAAGAGAAGAAGAGAGAGGAGATGTACCTTTCACTTGGATCTTGATGTGGATTTAAAGGGAGGGATGATTCAGTAAATATAGAAGGTGAAGAGATAAACATAACGATTATCCCGAAATAATTGGCTAGTATATAGGTTCAGACACATCAGTCAGACGGCAAATCATAATTGTGATTAGGATGAAAAATATTACCGTTGAGGTTTTAACGGTAACATTTTTGGAGACAATTGTTGGTGGTGAAATTCTTAGGATGATATTTACTTGCATTCTTTATCATACATCTTCAGGATACTAAAGATAATCCGGGTTCAGGATATAACCTAAGCAGTTAATGCGGTAAAATATCGGTTATCGGTCAAGGACCGATATTTGAGATATCGGTAATATATATATGTTTAATAAATAAATATGAAAATTTTATATCTTTTAAAAATAAAATAATGTATCAAAATTCCAATAAATACTTCAGGAAATCATTAGACTAAGTCAAAATTTTCTTATTTTTTAGAACCATAATCATCATTGATAATGCATTCCACAAACAAGACATGTGTATCACCGATTTAGATGCAGTTTTAGAGGTGGCCCACTTTTTAAAAAAAACTTATTTTTAGAAGTGAGCCCAGGTTTTAAAAATGAGCCCAATAGCAGCCCAAGTTTATAACATGACTAACATAAGATTCAGACCTAATAGTCATCTCCCGTCACCTACATATTCAAGAAACCCTAATTGTTGATACAGCCGTCATCTCCATGACTCCATCTGCTTTGTTTCTTCCAAATCGTTCATGCTAAATATCATCTTTTGTGTTTCTTCTGCAGCGTTACATCTGGTAAGCATTAATTTCCCCATCTTCACCTCCTCTATCAAATTTTGAGCCTCATCCATACCAAAATCGATAAACTCGGTGAGATGACCGATATTATTAACTCAAAATATAAGTGATATATCAGTCATATCGGCCGATATTATCGGCTCCGATATTATGACCGATATTTCAGACCGACACAGAGCTAACCCACCGATAACCGATATATCAGACCGATATAACTGATATATCACCGATATTAACTGTTTAGGATGTAACTGTGTATTGTCTTATGTAAATCTTGAGGATGGACTAACAGTTTACTTTTAATTTATTCGAATGTAGGTAATACTTGAACGGATATGAGGGCAGACGGGGCGCTACCAGAATTGGACACAGGTACCTCACTACCAGCATGGTAACACCGCCGCCACCCATGCTGGTAGTGGTCCCGTGAGCCAAATTCTGGTTCTAGTTAATGGGTTGGTACCTGTGATTTTTCTCTTTCTCTTTCCTCTTTGTCTCTATCTCTCTAATTGATTGTTGGTAAATAATCAGTGAAGCATTGCCTTCAAAAAAAATGTTTCAGTGAAGGAAATCAGTGAAGTGACGTGGAAGTGTAGGATTGGTTAAAATCAGTGAAGTTTAAAAAACTCATGGGTAGTGCCCCGTCCGCCCTGACACTTGACTAGGTCTTGCTGGATTTTCGGAGACTTAGTTGATGATAACCCGAATATCTCGAGATGGAATTTATATTCTCTTACTATAAATAGTGGTGTGATGGACGATCATAGGACACACATTCTCTGCTATTCTTTCACTCTTTTTTCCAACACACACTCGCACAACATTCACTGTAATCTTAGTTGATCTTTCACCACATTTCCAAAGTTGTAATACTTATTTTTTACACTTAATAATTAATAATAACAAAGGCAGGGGCATTAGTCTCCTCTCGAGGTTTTGTGCTGTGACATCCGTCACCTTCGTCTTTTATCTAATTGACAATAATAATCCTTTAAATATTCCATTTTAGTCCCTAAAAGTTTCGACGTTTTCAAAATTAAATTCTAAAGCGAATTAAAAAAATTTTATATTTATTATGGATCGGGTATAAGTTTTAGTCAAATACGTATTTCGAAACGTCTACGCAATGGATTTTATAAAAAATTCCAAGTTTTATAAAGTTTCATAAAGTTTAAAAACGTTTTAGGTTAAATAAGTTAACTTGGTTAATTGTATAAAGGAAAAAAAAAAAAACTAACTAGCTTATAAAAAAAACTAACTCAGTTAAATATGGAGGGACCATTTTTGCCAATTCCTGAAACTTTTAAAACAATCCAAAGCCTTTCCCTGTCAGTTAGTTCCGGCAAGCCCCTTTGGCCGGATCCGGTGACTCAAGTTTTTCCGGCGACATTAAAAACTAGAACTTTAATATATGTTAATCAACTTTAAGAGTGTGAAAGCGTTTCCCCATCACTAACGGTCGTTTCCACTTCAATTCAGTATCAAATCAGTCGTTAATCAATGTTTTTTTTTCAGTTATGTGTAACCGTCGAGTTACATCGGCCGGTTATAAAAACGCGATAAAACGTAACCTTGTCTCATCCATTCTATAAATTAAAGTTTCTGAATCATTACCCATCCTTTAACAATCGTAAACCCACGAAAACAAGACCAGAATCGAGTTCTAAAAGCTGGATTTCGAAGCATACATGGTCGCTTCTTACTTCTCCATTTCCGGGCTTAAAACGACAATGTAAGACTAATTTTTCTTTGCCGTTTTGTTGGATAGTTATACCTCTGAAATAGCCCCTTATTACAGACATCGAATCTGCTCTAAATCGGGTTATTAAATAACCTAGGGTTAGGGTTCTTGCTTAGTTAATTGGGGAAGAAGATGAATAGATTGTTATTACATAAATAAACTTTGTATTGAATAATATCAACAAATACCTCTGTGGCATAGTGGTTTGTCTGGCTGTTGATTTCACAGAGGACCCGAGTTCGATCCATGTGACCAGCGAGCGAGTCCTATTCTTTTTTTATTTCTTTTTTTCTTCTTTTGCTTTATTTATATAGTCATATATATATACACACATTAAACTTGAAATATTCATAGTAAATTCATTTTTGCTCCAAAAATTATGAAAATTTAGGAGTAGCTTCTTGACACCCCATAGAAAATTATCCCACTTTTAGTTTCTGGAAAATGTTTTATTTTTATATTTTTATTGAATTAAATTGTTTTAATCATATTTAATTGATTAAAAATTCATTTTTAATGATTTTAATCTCAAACTTTTTGTGAAATTATTTCTAATCATCTTAAACTGAAATAAAAATATTTGGTTCAGAAAACATTTATTTTTATTGATTTTCCTAATTTTAATCATTAAAACATAATTTAATCTCGTTAAATCAGTTTTAAATATAAATAAGTCTATATAAATTATGGGAAAATTATGCTAATTTGTTTATATCAGAAATCATCTATTTTCTGTAAAACTATTATTTTTGGATCATGAATGGTATTATTAGTCTTATTTACGTTTAATTAGATATAATAAAAACATTTATTTATTTATACAATTTAAACATCCATTTTATAAATATTTTTCTTATAAAATAGAAATACCCATATGGTTTAATGCCTTTATTATCTTTTGTTGGATCATTGTGTAACTCAAAAAGTATTTATTTATATATTTATGATCATTGTATTTATTTTAATTTAATTAGAGTAACTAACTAAATTAATTTGTTTTAATTATTCAAACATATTTTTATTCAATAGGTAATAATTATATTATTTAAACCACATGTACAACCTTTCATATATTAATTGTGATACACAACTTTTACGTTAACGCGACTTATCATAAAAAAAAAACTCTAATTCCCCAAATCAACTTAGCAAACCCTAATGCCTTAGACCCTAGTTACCTTAGACTTTTTAGACATTTCCTTATTAGTATTCTTACACAATATAGGTTGAATTCCTCGGAATTCCCATTACTTAGCTCACGACCGCTTAAGTGGATTTTGATCGCTTTCGCAAACTGTGAGTATATCTTTCCCCCTTTTTACTGTTTTACTACTTTGGGGTGACTCATGTACCTATTAATCAAGTTTCTATTTCTTATACTTAATGCAATTCTCATGTGTGTTTGCTTTATGTTAATTGGTGTGTCTATGGCTTGTCAAAATCATTAACCGCTGGGCGGCCTAGCTTTTCAATGAATAGTACTATGGTATACCCCCTTGAGACTCTGTTGAGAGAATCTTGGTCATTGTCTTGTTAATTCATTATTCAGTTGGTTAGTCATGTGTTAGTCATTATTCTCAGGTTTGGTTTTGAACGGATATTACTTATTACATAATTGCAAATGGTACCGCACATGAATTGCTAAACACTTTTCCTACTATATTTTTTTAAACAGGGTATGCTCACCAATACTTTGTGTATTGACCAAATGATTTTGTACATGTTTCAGGTTGTTTTGAGATGCATCCTTTAAGCTTTTGGATTTATATTTAGATTTTGATTTATTGTATTTCAATTTAGTAGACAGTTCGTATCATTGTAATTATTTCAATGTAATAAATTATTAAATCAATGTATTCAATTTTACACTTTAGTCCATGAGCTATTGAACAATCGTCACTACGTGACACCTCGATGTTTCCGCCATCGGTTGGGGTGTTACAGATTGGTATCAGAGCCATGGTTATAGGGAATTAGGTTATTAGAATGCCTTTTAGCCTAGACTATAACTAAGCTTACTTTCACGAGTCCTCTCGTGCATATTTCTCTTTATTTTATATTTTCTTTCCTGATATTTTCGTTATGATTATTTCTCGTTATTCTTTCGATATTTTGCTTAGAGAAAAAGACACTCATATTTCACAAACGAAACGATAACACCAAGTTAGGAGTGACATCCATACCTTGGTGATTAGTTTCACTCCTCTATAAGTTATTTATCCAAGGAATATGTCTTTGAGATAGGAGTGACATCCACACCTCAAAGAGTATTTCCTTCAAAAAGAAACTTAACCACTAAGCTGGGAGTGATATCCTTAACTTGGTGATTGGTTTCATTCCACAATCGTTTCCCATTTTGAAATACATCTTTGAGTTAGGAGTGAAATCCACATCTCAAGGATCTGTTTCTACATCTCGTTGATTATGAATTTTCTTAAATATTGGTAATCTATTACATACGTTAATTTTATCATTCACGTCATTTTACATCCTGGTCTTTTAAAACACATTCGATTTACACATACTTCATGAGATAATTTCATTTTGCATTTTACAAACTTGTATTGCATATTTTAAAGACCAAATGTAAATCTTTTGTTTTCATATGACATATCCAATATATATTTTCGAGAGAAATCTGCAACTAATAATAAGCCTTATAACATTTTTTTTTTCAAACTTGACTTCTCGTAAACACATGAAAATGTGTATTTACGAAGATTTTGCAAATAAACCTGTTTCGAATCTAAAACACACTTTGATTTCTAAAAAAAAAAAAAATTATTCTCATGCATCACTACTATTCTTTCAACAATATCACAAAGTCGAGCAAACTGCGAAAATTTACCTTTTACACTTATACTTTTTCAGTTGCAAAACTTTTGGTTTAACAAAACAATGCACCTATCTTTTTATCAGAATATTGCTAAATGCCTTTTATAGTATAACGCATATATGTAAAATTACTAGATTTTAACTCGCATGGCCAGTAGACTATACGTATGTTCCGTCCACTCTCAATTGTGGTAAATATCATTATATTATTCTTACATCATTTTATTTTGTTATATTCGCGTACTATCTTATTTATGATTATTCTCGTATTATTATTTTATTGGTGGCTATCCCCACGCGTTATTTACAATTATTCTCGCACTAATTATTAGTAGTCATTCTTACAACACTGGTTTTGAGCATTAATTTAACTCGTTTACTTTCATTCTGGGAAAATTGTGCGATTTACTTGATTTATATTATACCATTCTTTCAGTCGAAGTTTTATGCTATACTTATGTACTTGACGCATATTTGGTATGCATTTTTTCCTGTTTTTGAGCAAAACCCTGTTATACTTTACATTATTTTGTTCATCATCATGGCCAATAAACATACTAATTGATAACTCGTATGAGATCTAAGCCAGTGCCCACGTACGACTCGGATTAGAGTATTTCTTTAATCCGAGGGGAACGGTGTAAATCTCAGAGTCTACCAATATGAGTGTTTAAAGCCAACGATGTAAACAGAAACTACCGGTTAAGGGTGAACCCGAAAGGGAAGAACCTCTAACCATGTCTTGATTGAACATCATTTCATTAAAGTGGCTATTACATATTGGTTGCACGCATTTATTTTTTGTTAAGGTTATGGAAAAGCATAACACCTTAGTGTAAGGTAAATCGATGATTACGGTCCGGAACGCAATCATGGGTTTACAGGTACATGAGGGTGGTGTGTAATTCTATTTAGGCTATTGATAGGCAATCAGTACGAGTCCAAAGTATCGGGAGTGTGGTGGGTTAGCTGCGGTACACCCTATATATAAGCATAAATGATACTACGGGAGCGGACTAGGAGTCTGACTAAGAATCTACCCATTACTACCTCTTCATTAGATAGTTGACTAATAGCTAGTAATTCCGATAAGAACGTTCTTACACGAGCTTTAATTCGCCTTCCTAGAGTCTTTCCCATGACCACCCACACAGAAAACACGAACCTTGTATACTCTTACACACTCGATTACTTGGATACTTGCTACACTCTAACCAACATTTAGTCAGAAACTTTTCTAAAGTAGGGGAGACTGCTTCATTAGTACGTCTGCTCTCACTCGTTACACCTTCCTAAAACTTTTCTCATTTAAACTCTCAATTTCTTAATCTCGGGTTAACTGTCAAAGATTTTTGAAACGTATACTTTGGATATTAGACAACTATTTTAAATTGTGTCGAATCATAAAAGATTAAACTTTCTTTTAAAAACATAGTTGACTTTTACAACGTCTTTTGTTACACAGTAACCTCCACTTGAAATAAATTTCGAGACGAAATTTTCTAAAGTAGGGGAGACTGTGACATCCGTCACCTTCGTCTTTTATCTAATTGACAATAATAATCCTTTAAATATTCCATTTTAGTCCCTAAAAGTTTCGACGTTTTCAAAATTAAATTCTAAAGCGAATTAAAAAAATTTTATATTTATTATGGATCGGGTATAAGTTTTAGTCAAATACGTATTTCGAAACGTCTACGCAATGGATTTTATAAAAAATTCCAAGTTTTATAAAGTTTCATAAAGTTTAAAAACGTTTTAGGTTAAATAAGTTAACTTGGTTAATTGTATAAAGGAAAAAAAAAAAACTAACTAGCTTATAAAAAAAACTAACTCAGTTAAATATGGAGGGACCATTTTTGCCAATTCCTGAAACTTTTAAAACAATCCAAAGCCTTTCCCTGTCAGTTAGTTCCGGCAAGCCCCTTTGGCCGGATCCGGTGACTCAAGTTTTTCCGGCGACATTAAAAACTAGAACTTTAATATATGTTAATCAACTTTAAGAGTGTGAAAGCGTTTCCCCATCACTAACGGTCGTTTCCACTTCAATTCAGTATCAAATCAGTCGTTAATCAATGTTTTTTTTTTCAGTTATGTGTAACCGTCGAGTTACATCGGCCGGTTATAAAAACGCGATAAAACGTAACCTTGTCTCATCCATTCTATAAATTAAAGTTTCTGAATCATTACCCATCCTTTAACAATCGTAAACCCACGAAAACAAGACCAGAATCGAGTTCTAAAAGCTGGATTTCGAAGCATACATGGTCGCTTCTTAGTTCTCCATTTCCGGGCTTAAAACGACAATGTAAGACTAATTTTTCTTTGCCGTTTTGTTGGATAGTTATACCTCTGAAATAGCCCCTTATTACAGACATCGAATCTGCTCTAAATCGGGTTATTAAATAACCTAGGGTTAGGGTTCTTGCTTAGTTAATTGGGGAAGAAGATGAATAGATTGTTATTACATAAATAAACTTTGTATTGAATAATATCAACAAATACCTCTGTGGCATAGTGGTTTGTCTGGCTGTTGATTTCACAGAGGACCCGAGTTCGATCCATGTGACCAGCGAGCGAGTCCTATTCTTTTTTTATTTCTTTTTTTCTTCTTTTGCTTTATTTATATAGTCATATATATATACACACATTAAACTTGAAATATTCATAGTAAATTCATTTTTGCTCCAAAAATTATGAAAATTTAGGAGTAGCTTCTTGACACCCCATAGAAAATTATCCCACTTTTAGTTTCTGGAAAATGTTTTATTTTTATATTTTTATTGAATTAAATTGTTTTAATCATATTTAATTGATTAAAAATTCATTTTTAATGATTTTAATCTCAAACTTTTTGTGAAATTATTTCTAATCATCTTAAACTGAAATAAAAATATTTGGTTCAGAAAACATTTATTTTTATTGATTTTCCTAATTTTAATCATTAAAACATAATTTAATCTCGTTAAATCAGTTTTAAATATAAATAAGTCTATATAAATTATGGGAAAATTATGCTAATTTGTTTATATCAGAAATCATCTATTTTCTGTAAAACTATTATTTTTGGATCATGAATGGTATTATTAGTCTTATTTACGTTTAATTAGATATAATAAAAACATTTATTTATTTATACAATTTAAACATCCATTTTATAAATATTTTTCTTATAAAATAGAAATACCCATATGGTTTAATGCCTTTATTATCTTTTGTTGGATCATTGTGTAACTCAAAAAGTATTTATTTATATATTTATGATCATTGTATTTATTTTAATTTAATTAGAGTAACTAACTAAATTAATTTGTTTTAATTATTCAAACATATTTTTATTCAATAGGTAATAATTATATTATTTAAACCACATGTACAACCTTTCATATATTAATTGTGATACACAACTTTTACGTTAACGCGACTTATCATAAAAAAAAAAACTCTAATTCCCCAAATCAACTTAGCAAACCCTAATGCCTTAGACCCTAGTTACCTTAGACTTTTTAGACATTTCCTTATTAGTATTCTTACACAATATAGGTTGAATTCCTCGGAATTCCCATTACTTAGCTCACGACCGCTTAAGTGGATTTTGATCGCTTTCGCAAACTGTGAGTATATCTTTCCCCCTTTTTACTGTTTTACTACTTTGGGGTGACTCATGTACCTATTAATCAAGTTTCTATTTCTTATACTTAATGCAATTCTCATGTGTGTTTGCTTTATGTTAATTGGTGTGTCTATGGCTTGTCAAAATCATTAACCGCTGGGCGGCCTAGCTTTTCAATGAATAGTACTATGGTATACCCCCTTGAGACTCTGTTGAGAGAATCTTGGTCATTGTCTTGTTAATTCATTATTCAGTTGGTTAGTCATGTGTTAGTCATTATTCTCAGGTTTGGTTTTGAACGGATATTACTTATTACATAATTGCAAATGGTACCGCACATGAATTGCTAAACACTTTTCCTACTATATTTTTTTAAACAGGGTATGCTCACCAATACTTTGTGTATTGACCAAATGATTTTGTACATGTTTCAGGTTGTTTTGAGATGCATCCTTTAAGCTTTTGGATTTATATTTAGATTTTGATTTATTGTATTTCAATTTAGTAGACAGTTCGTATCATTGTAATTATTTCAATGTAATAAATTATTAAATCAATGTATTCAATTTTACACTTTAGTCCATGAGCTATTGAACAATCGTCACTACGTGACACCTCGATGTTTCCGCCATCGGTTGGGGTGTTACATGTGCCGACGATCTACATTGATCAAGGGATTTCCTCGTCTATCGAGTGTTCTTGCGTTGGTTGATTTCATTCTCATTAGCATATTCAAACTTTTTTGTTATTGTTGTATTCTGAGGATACAACTATCTATTTTCTATTATTTACTTTGCATCCTAAACATAGTTTTCAAATTTAATCTTTTGCAACCTGAACATGACCATCTTCAAGATATAACAAAGTTAATTTTTGTTAGTTAATACAATAACCTAAAATTTTTGGCGGGAATGGCATCACCAAATGCCATGTGTCCCCACCTCAATCGTTATATTATATATATAGATATAGATATAGATATTATTAAGTAATAATTTCACGTTTATGTCTAATATATTTAATATTCATATTCTTAACTAAGTTTTTTTATGTTTTTGCTTATTAATAACTATTTAATATTTCATTGATCCAACCTCATGTAATATTATGTTTTCTAACCTAATAATAAATAAAAACAAAAAAAATTTGTTATAACCCATATGATACACAAGTTTCTAACATAAATAATTCTCACTGTTACTTTGGTATGTGCATTAAGCCCCACTTACGGTGTGCACATATAATGTATATATGTGTGACCCTCGGGGGGCAAAAGTAAAGTTGCACTAGTTTTAACGTTATTTTACTAATTTCGTGAAAATAACGTTAAAAACGAAGGAAGGTTAATCATGCATCATGTGGTGGCGTTGATAGCCAAAAGACAAAGGGGTACATGCACCGATCGGGTTTGTCCCGATTGCTAAGTGTTTAGTCTCTTATGTCCAAGGCTTGATACCAAACCACATCGAGCCGGGGGTCTCACTGGAAGCAGCCTCTCTATTCTTAGGGGTAGAGGTAAGGCTGTCTACATCTTACCCTCCTCAGACCCTACCTTAGCTTTGCTATAGGTGGGATTAACTGAGTATGATGATGATGATGATGATGATGACTTTGGTATGTGCATATTAGCATGAGTAAGGTTTATTTTACATCCTATATTAATACAAATTTTCATGATTAACAAGTTGGTTGGTTTTAGTATAAATCAATGACTTTTGTTATTTTTTTGAAAACATCTTGAATATAATGACTACATCCATCAACTATTTGATTGCTGAGCCTGCTTCTCTTACCGACAAAGATAAGTTGCAGCTAGTGTTTAATTACTTATACTAATTGTTTTGGTAAAAAATTAACAATGATAAAATTAACTTTGTATTTCAAATTAGAAATGTGAGGTAGAGTACAAAATCTATCTGTTAAGTTAAAAATCAGTTTTATCTTGAGGATAGTTAAGTTTTAAGATGCAAAAGACTAAATCTGACAACTATGTTTAGGATTACAAAGTAAATGACAGAAAACAGGCAATTGTATCCTTAGGATGTAACTATAACAGAAAAGTTTGAATATGCTAATGGGAATGAAATCAACCAACACAAGAACACTCGATATATGAGGAAAGCCCTTGATCAATGTAGATCACCGGCACAAAACCTCGGGAGGAGACTAATGCCCATGCCTTTGTTATTAATATTAAGTATAAAAAATAAGTATTACAACTTTGGAAATGAGGCGAACGATCATCTAAGATTACACAGAGTATTGTGCGAGTGTGTGTTAGCAAAATGAGTGAAAGAATAGCAGAGAATGTGTCCTATGATCGTCCCTCACATCCCTATTTAGTAAGAGATTACAACTTCCATCTCGAGATATCCGGGATATCATCGACTAAGTCCACTAGTCGTTTGAGAGTCTCCCACGTTCACACGAGCTCCAAACAGTCATAAACTAAGTCCCCGAGAATCTAGCAAGACTTGGTCAAGGTAAACTGTTAGCCCATCCTCAGGATGTACATAAGACAATACATAATTATATCCTGAACCTATCATTATATTTAGTATTATGAAGATGCATAATAAAAAATGCAAGTAAATATCATCCTAAGAATTTCACCACCAACAATTGTCCCAAAAATGTTACCGTTAAAAGCTTAACGGTGATATTTTTCATCCTCATCACAATTATGATTTGACATCTCTGCAGCTATATACTAGCAAATTATTCAGGATGACCGTTATGTTTATCTCTTCTCCCTCTATATTTACTGAATCATCCCACCTTTTAAATCCACATCAAGACCCAAGTGAAAGGTACATCTCCTCTCTCTTCTCCTCTTTCTTCCAAACCTGCAATTTTATTTTCAAAAAACAAACAATGGGAAAGAAAAACACCCGAGCCACTTGAAGTGTTGGAGTCCCTAACTACTTCACTGCTCAAAATCTGCTTGAATCCCCCATGGATGAAATTTATAAATTCATGGACAAGGATATCACAGCTTTACAAAAATTAGGAGCCTTCCCGGACACTGCTGTATTCCGACCCTATGATCGGAATTCTAAATCTGACTTTGCCTCCAAGATTTGGGTGTGTTTTCTGCATCGCCCTTTCCATCTTGACCTCAAGAATCCCTTCCTTGATTTCATCAAAGAATTCTTTGAGATAATAGGGATGGCATATGCACAGGCCATGCCTGAGGTTTGGAAGATCTTAATGGTTTGCAACAAGATTGTCTAGCATCATGGCATTCCTTTGCAAATTGGGGATCTGTCTTATGCCTACAAGCTAGAAATTCATGGTTCTAACCGTTTTGTACTTCAACTAATCAACAAAAACCACCCCTTTTTTGCACAATGTCATAAAGTCCGAATGATCTTGGAAATCCAAGTTTTTCTTTGTTAGAAGGGATTCAATCCTAGGTGGAGATTATATCCCTAGATTTTGGTTGAAAAGTGGTCAAATCCTTGTAAAATAAAATTTATAGATGTATACTGAGGATGTAACTGACATTTTAAAAAAAATTCTTTATTTTCACGTGCTTCTTTTGTTAAGCTTGCTCCTCCCCTAGTCGATTCGTTTATCCGGGTGAAATAAGTTAGAGAACTACCATTGCATGCAAAAACTTTTGAGATTGAAGAAAGCCTCTCCACAAGTCAAGCCATAGCCATGTCTTGTAAGTTACTTTCTCCATCCTCAGGATGACATAATTAAAAAACTTACAAATATGTTATTCTTTATTATTTCAGCCAAGAAAGCTTCCCTTTTCGATCTTGAGGACATCGGCAGCCAAGATGTCACCAAAGTTGTCAAGGTCACCTCTCCCACTAGTTCTAGGATGACGAACCCTCCTCCTAAGCCTAAAGGCCATGCTTCCAAAAGAAGGAAGAACTCTACTACTGCTGTCACCAGCTCTCTGATGCATCCCCCTTTGAGGGTCTCTCTCCTCAGGATGCTTTAGCCAAGATCTCACACTTTTATCGTCAGGTGTGGTTATATAATGAGGGTAGTAACAATTCAATAGAATTTTATTAGAAAACTTACATGTTCTTCCTTTGTTTCAGGGCCACGAGCATGTTCTCAAATATGTGGACGAGATGTCAGCCCAAATCCAGGAGACCACTGTAGCTCTTGAAGACACAAGAAGGATTTCCATTGCTAAAGGGAAACATCTTGAGGTTAAGCTGTCTAGGTTGGAAGCTGAGGTAAAGAAGTTATTGGCTGAGAAGATTAGACTGGGGAGCATTTCGGGTTATTGAATCTGAGCTCCTTGAGAATGTACGAGGTGGTGGCAAAGGCACATTTGGGCCAGAGGTTGAGGATGACATGGATGAGGATATAGATTTGGGGTTTGAGGCCATAGTTGTCAAGATCTTTGAAATAAACTGATTGAGAATAAATTTTAACAAAGTTTTTGTTAAAAATAGCACCACTTGCCCCACGGTGGGCGCCAAATTATTTTGGTAAAAAATTAACAATGATAACATTAACTTTGTATTCCAAATTAGAAATGTGAGGTAGAGTGCTTAAAGCACCTGTTAAGTTAAAATCAGTTTTATCTTGAGGATGGTTAAGTTTTAAGATGCAAAAGACTAAATTTGACAACTATGTTTAGGATAACAAAGTAAATGACAGAAAACTGGCAATTGTATCCTCAGGATGCAACTATAACAGAAAAGTTTGAATATGCTAATGGGAATGAAATCAACCAACACAAGAACATTCGACATAAGAGGAAAGCCCGTGATCAATGTAGATCGCTGGCACAAAACCTCAGGAGGAGACTAATGCCCCTGCCTTTGTTATTATTATGTGGCCAATCATCAGCTAACATTACAAAGAGTATTGTGCGAGTGTATGTTAGCAAAATGAGTGAAAGAATAACAGAGAGTTTGTCTTGTGATCGTCCCTCACATCCCTATTTATAGCAAGAGATTACAACTTCCATCCTTAGATATCCGGGATATCATCGACTAAGTCCACTAACCGTTTGAGAGTCTCCCATGTTCACACGAGCTCCAAACGGTCATCAACTAAGTCCCCGAGAATCCAGCAAGACTTGGTCAAGTATTATATTCGTTCAAATATTACATGCATTTGAATAAATTTAAGGTAAACTATTAGCCCATCCTCAGGATGTACATAAGATAATACACAGTTATATCCTGAACCTGACATTATCTTTAGTATTCTGAAAATGCATGATAAAAATGCAAGTAAATATCATCCTAAGAATTTCACCACCAACACTAATGAGCGTAAAAATCGTAAAAATCCATTATGTTAAATAGTAGCAAATAGGAGGTATCAAAAATTCAAAGTTAATACTCAATTGAAGAAACAATGATTTAAAAGTCAACTAAACAAAATTTATAACTATTACGTCAATGTTCAAATTTTTAAATATTTGTGTTAAAGACCGTATATGTTAAAAATATATTATATTTATATTATATTATATTATATAATTAGTATAACTCATGAGTTTATTCATCATGCCTGTGAAATTCATGGAAGATAACCAAGTATGTGTGTGTGTATATATATATATATATATATATATATATATATATATATATATATATATATAAAGTGAGGTTTTTGTACAAAAACCATCGTGAGAAGTGTGAAAAAGATTAAGAATTAATATGTAGGCATCATTTTTTGGACTTGATCATGATGTTTTGGATTGGTTTGCCTAAAACACAATGAGCATAATAATTAAAAACCCAAAGCATTATATTCTAGGCTTAAAACTTAAAACACTATGTCAAGAAAGTTAAGCAGTGTGTTTTAGCTATGTTTTAAATTCAATGGCTATAGTACATTGCATTGTGTTTTATATTGTTGTGTTTGGTGATTTTCTATCTAACACGACCCAATTCATCATTCCTAAATTCAAAACATGATGACTACATGTCATTTCTTAATCATTCTCACACTTTTCACGAAATATGACCTTTGTACACGAACCTAAACCTAAGTAGACATACAATATTATAAAACATTTCTAAACGACTTCTTAAAATTTAATAGGTATAAGTGTAATTGCATAGGGTACAAGACATAATTCATATATTAATTTCTTTGTAAGGGTACATATGTCTTTTAAGCAATCTCAATCAATAAACTTCTTCTAATTAGTACATTATTTAATTCATTACATTAAGTATTTAAATTAAGTATTATACTATTTAAATACTTAAGTATGTAATTTGGTTATGTAATAATAATAATAATAACAACAACATTATCACTAATACCCAAATATAAGTAGGGTTTAAATCACGTACGCTCTTCAAAAGAGTCTTGATGACACCAACAATATCGCTCTGGCAAACCCACTTTATAGTATAGTATAGTATAAACTATAAATTGATTTTCATATTCATGTATTAGTTTTATACTTTTTAAATGTACATGGAATGTTGTATATTTTAATACGTTTTAACTAGGGTTGTTCATGAGTCAAGCCGAGTCAGGTCAAGCTTGCGCTCGGCTTGGTAATAAACCGAGCTGGCTCGGCTCGGATTTGAAACCGAGCTGAAAATCAAAGCTCGAGATCGGCTTGCTTTGGCTCGAATTTAAAAAGTTTCAAAATTCAATAATCTAAAATATTATTCAATAGTTAAAAATAACAAATTTAAAATAAGTTCAACCTAATATATTACAAGCTAAAATCAAGTTCAAGCAAATACAGAATAAGTCTCAAATTTCAACGGAATACAATATAAGTTCATTAGCGTACGAATTAACCCTCTAAATATGCAATAGATGTCTGATTGAACTCCTAAATACTGACATCTTTGAAATCAAAGCCAATATTAAGTTTGATAATTGAGTACTTGGACAATTATCATTATATTACGGTTTATTTAAATAACGTGATTAGTTGTACCTTCAATCCCAAGTACACAATCTCCATGCCACTATTACCAAATATTAAATATGTAACATGTTCCCCATCTTTTTGAACATTTTTATAGTATATTTATTATATGTATATAAAAAATATATATGTTAAAAATTAGAATTATCGATCCGAGCCAAACCGAGCCGAGCTAGGCTCACTTTCTAATTGATCTGAGTCGACGTGACTCAGTTTCAAACCGAGCCATATCAAGCGAGCTTCTATATTGTTAAAAATTTATTTATTGTGTATCAAAAATCATAAATGGGTTCTTTAATTTACATACACTATAAATGCTAAACATTGTTGACAGTCCTTTGGTTTTATGTAAATCGACTTGATTATTGAGCAAATACCCATGTGATTATGTGTTATATAGCATGTCCTTCTACGAACTTGAATGGATTCATTTTATGTCATTCGAATGGTGCTTTTATACACATTCACTTTTACGTGTTATTGCATAAAACTATAAATATACTTTTGTGCAATTTAAAATCTCATTTTTTATAGTGTTCCTTTATGTAGACTATTTTAGTGATTTTGAGTAAACTAAAGGGATCATCATCCAACTACCTAACCGGAGAAATGTACATGTAAAGATCATACCGACACATGTAAAGAAGATACGGTTTTCAATAGGTTAATGTGTTAAATGATCTTAGCAGAACTAGAGAGGAAAAAGCAACAAATATACAAAAAAACATGCATGGCAAATCAACTATTAATAACTAGAGGGGCCTTTCGTAATGTAAAGAGAAACACAAACACTAATAATTATGTAATATGTTATCTTTTTAAAATTAAGAAGAAAATCATACCAAACCTAAGCTTACTCAAATTAAAGAGAATAAATACTCATTTTATTGTGTATTTTTTCAAAAAAAAAAAAAAAAATTAACTATGAATAAGTTATGTCGATTAAAAATCATGTTAGCGGTTTTTAAAAGTTAATAATATATGTTTTGAAAATTTATACCATATGTTTAAAAATATGTAATTACTTAAAAAAAATCTCAAAATGAAGTAAAAGTTACATTTTTTTCTCCTTCAAATAACATAATATAGATATATAAAAACTTAATGTATAGAAATGAGAAAAGAATAAAAATAAATAATTAAATAAGAAAGCTGAAATGTAGATGGGATGGGGTGAGCCTGCACGGTGACGAAGCCGCCCCCAGTGAGATAGGGGTTAGTTTGCCCCAGGCTATGGATAATCCCTGAATTCCAGTGATTGGCAACTTTTGCACATCATTATTGTTAAGACTTGCTGCTGCTACTACTGTACAGTGTGTGTAACATGTATGTCACTCGCCATACCTTTCAAGAACCACAGTGGTCATGTCCTTCATGAGGGGTCACCCATCTTTTCTCCTCCATTTTCCTACTATACAATCAATAATTATGTTCCTATTTTTATTTACGACTAAAGCTTGGGGGTTGTGGAAACGATGAGGTGGACACCGTCCCCGTCGGGAAACACCCCCCTCCCCCGGTCCCTTGCTCGGTGCCAAGGGGAAATAATCCCCATCCATGCCGTCCCTCTTCTTAGGAAAAAAATTGAACGTTGGGGCATTAAAAAAATATGAACGTTTGGTTATTACCATTGGAACAAAAATTACTTCTCCTTTATTTAAACCATTTCAACCTTTGAAACTCCAACATGTTTTTAAACTTTAACAACCAATCTCACATACAACTTCTATATTTTTTATAAACTTTCAAGTTATTCCCATGGATCTAGGCACCCGTTCTTCCCAAACACACCCACTAATCCCTCGACCCAAGCCCCGTTCGGTTTTCCCTCGACCTTGAGCACACATCCAAGACCTTGATGTGAAGCATCGTAATAAACCACAAAATCATCGGTACCTTCAGGGAGAGAAAGAATCGGAGCATTGCACAAAAGGTTCTTCAAAACTTGAAACGCTTCCTCTTGTTTGATCCCCCAATCGAACTTCTTGTCTTTTGTGTCAAGACTGTAAGTGGCTGGGCAATCTTAGAGAAATTTTCAATGAACTGATGGTAATAACCATCTAAGCCTAAAAATTTCCGCACTTCGGTTGGGGTTTTGGACGCATCCCAAACTTTGAATGCTTCAATTTTGGTAGGGTCAACTTGAATGCCCTTTTCGTTCATAACATGACCAAGAAAATGAACTTCTCGAATCCAAAACTCGCATTTAGAGAAATTGGCGAACAACTTCTCGTTTTTGAGCAATTCCAAGATCAGTCTAAGATGATGTTCGTGCTCGTCTTTGGTTTGCGAGTAGATTAAGATGTCATCAATGAAAACGATCACGAATTTGTCCAAGTAGGGCTTGCAGATGCGATTCATAAGATCCATAAAAACATAGGTGCATTCGTCAAACCAAATAGCATAACCAAAAAATCATAGTGCCCATAACGAGTCAGGAAAGTAGTCTTCGGTATGTCGTCCTCTTGAATCCGCAACTGATGATACCCCAAACGCAGGTCGATCCTCAAATAGTAGCTGGAACCCTGCAACTCGTCAAACAGATCGTCGATCCTCGGCAGTGGGTACTTGTTCTTGATGGTCAGCTTGTTCAACTGTTGATAGTCAATGCACATACGAAAACTTCCGTCTTTCTATTTCTTCACGAACAAAACAGGTGCTCCCCACGGAGAAAAACTCGGGCGAATGAAACCTTTGTCTAACAATTCCTGAAGCTGTTTAGACAATTCTTACATCTCAGATGGTGCCAAACGATACGGAGTGCGAGTTACAGGGGCAACTCAAGGGACTAGGTCAATGTGAAACTCGACTTGTCGTGGCGGTGGCAGCCCCGACAAGTCTTTGGTAAAAACTTCAGGATAGTCTCGCGCTACTGGTATGTCCACAAGTTTCTGATCTTTAGCTTTCTATTCAACAACATGTGTCAGGAACGTGACACAACCCTTCCTTAAACATTTATGTTCCTTGATATAAGATATAACTCGAAGAGTAGGTCCACCACAGTCTCCTCGAATTGAGAGGGTTTCACTAGGGGTGCAAACGAGCCGAGCGGCTCGCGAGCTACTCGAGATCGGCTCAATAAAAAGCTCGAACGAGCCGAGTCTTATCGAGCTAGAGCCCGAAATAAAGCTCATTTGGTTATCGAGCTCGAGCTCGAGCCTCGAATGTAAAACTTGGTTGGGCTCGTCGAGCCTTATCAAGCTTTGCCTATTTATGTCAATTAACACTATATAGCCCAGATGTATTGCAACCCAGACATTAACTAAATTACTTTGGGACTTGGGCTTCTTAATTGTCCAAAACAAGCTCATTAATGGTCCAAAACGAATCCTTAATAGTCAAAACGAGCTCCTTAATGGTCCAAAACGAGCTCGAGCCGAGCTTGGGCTCGTTTAAACTCTTGCCACATACATTTTGATCGAGCTTTCGAGCTGAGCTCGAGTTCTTAACAATACTATTGAGCCGAGCTCGATCCCAATATACAAGGCTCGAATCGAGCTCGAGCTTCGGAAAATTGTAACGAGCCTAGCTTGATAATGCAAGGCTCGAGCTCGGCTCGGCTCGTTTGCACGCCTAGGTTTCACCATTGGACAAGGGGTTACGAACCAACTTCTCGTGACAGACAATCTCTGCACGATTCCTGGATAACCAAACCATGCTAATGACAACATAGAAACTACCCAACTGAATAGGCAGTAAATCAATACGGAAAACACGATCACCAAGTTTCAAAACACAATCCTTAACAACTTCTTCAGACGAAATTAACTTACCATTGTCCAATTCTAAGGTATAGTGTGTATCCAACTTACTTGATTCTAACCCAAGGGATTTCTTACAGTTGGTGGACACAAAGCTAAAATCAGCGCCTGAATCAAAAAGTACTGATGCATAATGGTTGTTAAGGAGAAACGTATCGGTAACCACGTTCGGATCTTCACGAGCTTCATTGGCTCCTAGCACAAAACTCATCCGTGAGCTTGATCCTTAGCCTTTAGGCAATCCTTGCGGAAATGACCGGTTGCGCTACATTCGTAACACTCGTTTTTTATAGGGGTAGTGCTGGTGGCTTTGGCTTTGCAGTTAGCAGTTTGGTGACCATGACGGTTGCAATTCTGGCATAGAATACTCTCACATGTGCCCAAATGGTGGTAATTGCACTTGCTACAATAAGGATGGCGCCCGTTGTACTTCCGTTTGGGCTCCGCAGCAGTTGTGGCAGCAAAAACCTTCACCGAGTCTTGGCACTCGTGGGAGGAGTTCCTACCCTTCTTGGAGTTAGAACGCTTTCACTTGTCTCCAGAACTCTCACCAGCAACTTCAACCTTACGATTCAGAGAACCCATATGAACAACATCATCGGTGAGACTGTGCGCTAGTGTGACAGCACTCTGGATGGTAGTGGGTGCAGACACAGTGACCATGCTTCGAATCTTGGGATACAAACCCCAAATATACCGCTCGACTGTCTTGTATTCAGGTGTGACCATGGGGGGTACAAGTCGAGAGACCTCGTGGAAACGGGTAGTGTAAGCAGTCACATTAGCATCCACCATAGAGAGATTCTAGAATTCTGCTTCAAGTTTTTGTAGTTCGCTCCTAGGATAGTACTTTTTAATGAGTAGAGTTTTCAGATCAGCCTAAGTGAGGTTGCAGGCCGCGACTCTACCCAAGGTTTGCACATGGAGATTCTACCAGGTAAGAGCTTCATCTTGGAAAGTGCAAGTAGAGTACTTCACTTTCTGATCCTGTTGGGTTATATTGAGACCACAGTTACCAGAATAGAGACTTTTGATAGTATATTGTATAGCTTTATAGTTGAAGGACTTAATGTGTAATTATGTCATAGTTTTGTAGCTAAACCCTAATGCCGCGCACTTAAGTGCACGGGCTCTCCGCACTTAAGTTAAGTGCGCAGGCCCAATGGTCTTCCTATATAAAGGATGTGTGTGCACAGCATTGGGGTTAGGGTTTTGGTCATTATCTTTTGATAGCACAAGATAGGTGCGTACTTGCTGTAATCCATGGTTCTTCAGTGTTAAATCATCAATGGAATTATCGTATTATTCATCTTGTGTGTCGGTTCTTACAATATTCATCTAGTTTCTTTGATTGTAGAAGATTAGTCACTTAAAACACCTAATCCATAGGTGTTTCTAAGTGATAACAATCTCGTGCACTTACAAGATCTAGCATTTGGGACTTACAATTTGGTATCAGAGCCTCTGTGCTCTAGATTGTATCTACTTTAAGATACCAAAACCCTCATCTTGTTAGTTTCTATTATCAAGATTATTTTCTTTATAAACTTTAAAATTTAGGTGTTTTTCTTATATTTTGGCTTCAAATTTCGTGAAAATCGTGTTTCTAAATGTTTAGAGTATGTTATTTTGATCAGAAAATGGTTTGGAAAGGATTCAGCTGAGTTTTATGTTTGTTACAGCTCGTTTTGCGCACTTATTTCATATATCCTGCGCACTTATCTCATAAGTTGAGCACTTGTTTCTTAGTTTGAGTACTTGGCTCATATATTGCATACTTGTGACTGTGAGTACTTAAACTTGTTATTTTAGTACGCAGTCAGGGTTTCTGCGCACTTATTGCATTTTCATTTGTCTTGAGCACTTATCTAGGGTTTCTGCGTACTTAAACAGAAATCTTGGATTTGTGCGCACTTACTGAAGGTGTAGTCTTGAGTACTTGGCTAGGGTTTCTGCGAACTTAAAATCTTAAACGAGAGTTTAAGTGAGTCTGCGCACTTATTTTAGTACGCAGGCTGATCAGTAAACACTGAGCACTTATCATGCCCAAGTGTTGACTGATCTGCGCACTTATCAAGAAACACAGCCACACGTATACTTCCGAGTTGCGCACTTAACAAAGACTACAACTTGACAAGGCTGTTTACATTCTTACAGGTTGCTGCATACTTATCTGGACTGCTGTGAACTTAATTGTGAACTTACCTGCGCACTTATCTGCGCACTTAGCTGTGTACTTACGGACTTGGACATTTTCTGGACTGATAACTAAAATCTGTTTAACTACATTCCTTAAATTCATCTAAATCATGGCTGGTAACAATAACCATTCAACAGTTAACCCTATCACTCAACAAGATCTTGAAACCGGAACCACTACCAGAGTACCTAAGTTAAAAGGTGCTGAAGACTATGGGACTTGGAAGAACAAAATGAGGTCATTCTTTTACGTTACAGACTTCACCCAATGGAACTCTATCCAGTTGGGCCCACACATTCCCATGAGAACCACTGCCACTGGGGAAGAGTTTAACCCTGATCCAACCACTTACACCGATGTTGATAAACAATTGCTCCAGAGAGATCACAAGGCTTATGGTGCTCTAACCATGGCCTTATCAAACGATGTTTATAACATGTTTGAGGAGTATGGCACGGCACATGATATATGGTTTGCGTTGAATGAATACTATGAAGGGAACGAAGAGATGCGCCAGTACAAGCAAGACATGGTGCAAAAAGAATATGACATGTTTGGCAGTATTCGTGGGGAAAGTTTGAGCTCACACATTGATATGTTCATGAGCATGTTGACAAAGATGAAGAAGGCTGGAATTCCTGTGAACAACAGAAATTCTATCAAGAAGCTGCTAGACTCATTGCCAAAAGAATGGAGCATCCAGTGCATGCTGATCAGAAAAGAATATCTAGACGCCCAGTCTACTTTGGCTGATCTCATCAACACACTGAAGTCATTTGAGATGGACATTACAAAGAGAGAGATGAACCAGACCAATCCAAAGGCAGTACCCATCACTGCAATGAAAAACTTGGCATTAATGACTCCAGTGGGTAACATGGGTTCAAGCTCATCTCAGGTGTATGCTGATGGAATGATTGGTGGTAGCTCCAGTTCAGGAAAGACCGTTCCATACTCTCAACCCAGTGGCAAGAATCCTCAACCCCCAACTCTCAATCCTCAACAAACAAAGCTTGCTAATGAACACGTTGAACTCTTCAACGCCTTCATGACCAGCTTTGAAGCATTAAAGACAGGTGATCTGAAGAATGCCATGATGAGCCCTGAAGATATGTATCAAGTGGATCCCGATGACATGGAGGAGATGGACCTGAAATGGCAAATGGCCATGATTACTCTAAGGGTTAAGAGATTCCAAGACAGAACAGGTCGAAGGGTTGGATTGGGAAAGGCTGGGTTTGATAAATCAAAAATCAGGTGCTACAATTGCAAAACTCTTGGACACTTCAAGTATGAGTGTCCAACCTTAAATCAAGCTGAAGTTAAACCGGCAAAGTGGATGGTGGCAATTACAGATGGAGGAGAAGCCAACCAGCAGAAGGCGCTTGTGGTTCAAGACTTTGACTGGGGTGAGGAAGTTTCTATGGCAGAGGCTGAAGTGAACAAGGCACTGATGGCAAAAATTTGCACAAAATCAACACTTGGTGTGAGTTCCTTGGAAGGGTCATCAGCTGAGATGCCAAAAGGAGAAGGGATGGAGAAGGCTGGTCTAAAAGGTGTGTTGAGTGAGGACAAGGGCAAGGAGGCTGCTGCTGAGGAAGCTTTAGTTGCTGAGAAGACTTCCACAAGAAAGGATGATCAACAACCGCAGAGCATGCAGAAGAAGGTTGAGGAGAGAGACCTGGTAAGTATCCCGCTCGAAATAAAATCAAAGCTGTGCTCACCAAGGTGTGTTACAGCCGTTGCTTACTGTTTGTCCCACAATAGGAGAATTTTAAGAGAGATGGATGACATCCGAAAAATCAACACTGAAATGAAAGAAAATGAGTTAGCTTATCAGCGAAAGTTAAATGCAACAATAGCTGAAATGCACACTCTAAAAGAATTTGTTCTCAGAAAAGATTTTTTAATAAATGACTTAACTGAAAAACTAGAAATATCTAGAAATGAAACAAATCATCTCCAAATTGTTGTGGACAAATGGAATGTAAGTAAGCATGCTCATACTGATATCCTTGATTGTTCAAGGAAATCTTTCGTCAAAGACGGAATTGGGTATAAGGATAAAAAGGGAATTGTAAAATCTCTATTTTTACCCTTGAGCAAAAGTGAATATATACCCATTCCAAAACCACATCCAAAAAATGATCTTTTCGAAAAAGAATGTGTCACGTCTGAGTCAAACTCTAATATAAGTAAAAGTAGTGCAGATATGACCCAACAGGATCAGGTGGATGATGATGAAAGTTGTGGTGGTCAAACAATGGGGTTAGGTCACCCAGGTGCCAATTACTCTACAGTGAATTGGTTCATCTGGAGCCATGACAAGTCAAAAACTTCTTTGAATTCAGATGACTGTAATAATTTAACTAATTTGGATGACTGTAATAGTTTATCTAGGATGGATAACTGTAATAGTTTATCTAGGCCGGATGACTGTATTACTTTAACTTCTAAACTTGATTTCAAGGGTGTTGTGGACCCAAATGATAGGATGAATCCTATCAAACGATCAGATATTTGTGTTGAAAATGTTATGCCTGTTTGTGTTGATCTTAATGATGCATTCTCTGATAATGAAAATGTATATAGACCATCTCCATTTGTTCCAGAACTAAAAAGAAACAGGTTTGGGAAATTTCTTACTGAAGAAATTCCAGAGTTTACACCATCATCAACAGATATGTCATGTTCTGAAGAATCACAAAGTGAAACAGATAACACAACTTCTGGAGAATCACAGAGTGATACAGAAAGTGACATCAGCGAGCCAGAATGCAACACAAATGAAGAATCAAGCAACAACAACAGTGATGAAGCATGTTCAACAGACAGCCCCAACTCAAGAAACTACAAGAGAAGAACATCACAACAATCATCATCCAGATCTTCTTCAAAGATCAAGCCTAAACACTCTAAATGCTTTAGATGTGGAAATGAGGGACATGTGGTTAAGAATTGTCATTTGCAACCCAAACCACAAAGTGATACCAATACCCAAAAATCTTTTTCAGTTCAAATTAAAGATCTTCAAGAAACTATAAGAAGTTTTGTTAAGGCCACAAAAACTTGGAAAAGACAAGAGTCAGTTTTGGGTAAAAATCACGACAGATTAAAACTAAAACAGACCTGGATTCCAAAAGTTACTTAAATTATGGTCTGAGTCGTGACTGTACATAGTGTCTCGTATATTTATCTGTATATTTCTCTTGTTTTATGTGTTTTTCAGAATAAACTACAGAAATGGTTGATTGCCCTGATGAGATATCTGTGGCACGTTGATAGCGGGGCGTCAAGACACATGACGGGACTAAAAGAACTCCTCAAAAACTATCGATTCATTGATGGAGAATTTGTTGCTTTTGCCGGAAACGAGAAGGGCGGAAAGATAGTTGGGATAGGGGACGTGATTTCTGATGCACTGACTTTAGAAGATGTGAACTATGTTCCAGAATTGTGCTACAATCTGCTGAGTGTATCACAAGTCTGCGACAAAGGAATCTCAGTGTTATTTAATGACATGGAGTGCATCTTTCTAAAGCCAGGATTCATTCCTCCTACCAATATGATTATGCTTAAAGCTCCTAGACAAAATAATACTTATGTGATAAACATGAGAGATGCAAAGTCTGAATGTCAAATGACATGCTTACTTTCTAAAGCATCCGAGTCAGAGTCACTGCTTTGGCACAGGCGATTAGGACATGTTAACTTCAAAAATATTAATAAGCTTTCTAAGCTAAATCTTGTCAGAGGTCTTCCTTCTAAGGAATTCCCTTTTTCTGAAAAATGCTTAGCATGTGCCAAAGGAAAACAACACAAAAAGTCACATAAGTCCAAAGCTGTGAACTCTATAGACTCACCTCTTCAATTATTGCACATGGATCTTGTTGGTCCTATTAGTGTTAAAAGTCTAGCTAAAAAGTCTTATTGTTTGGTGATAACAGATGATTTTTCCCGATTCACATGGGTGTACTTCTTGGAATTCAAAAGTGAAGCTGCTGAGATATTGATGTTGTTTGTTCCTCTCATTGAGAACATAATAAAGACAAAAGTTAGATCAATCCGAAGTGATCACGGAACTGAATTCAAAAATCAAAGTTTCGTGACTTTCTGCAACAACAGAGGAATTCATCTTCAGTATAGTGCTACGAGAACTCCTCAACAGAATGGTGTTGCTGAAAGGAAAAATCGTACACTTATTGAGGCGGCCAGAACCATGCTTATCGACTCTAAATTGCCGATCATTTTCTGGGCTGAAGCTGTGAATACCGCCTGTTATGTTCTTAACAGAGTCTTAATTGTAAAGATGCGCGGGAAAACAGGTTATGAGTTGCTCTTTAAAAGAAAACCTCTGATTAGGGATGAGCATTCAAGCCCGAATACCGATCCCGTCCCGTCCCGATCCCGATACCGTACCGAACCGATACCGAACCGAGGGGTTTCGGGATCGGTATCGGTATCCATATTTATGGATTTTCGGTTTCGGTATTATCGGTATCGGTACGGGATCGGTACGGTATCGGTATTTTAAGGCAAAATACCGATACCATACCGGTACCGTACCGATACCGTACCGTACCGTATGTGTTCGGTATCGGGATCGGTATTGGGTTTTTGGACTTTTCGGTATCGGTATTGTCGGGATCGGTATCGGTTCGGTACCGATCCCGTCCCGAGCTCATCCCTACCTCTGATTGACTACTTCAGGCCTTTTGGATGCTCATGTACGCTGCTTAACAACTACGAGAACATAATGAAATTTGATGCAGTTGGAGATGAGTGCTTCTTCTTTGTTGGATACTCCTCAAGTCAAAAAGCTTATAGAGTGTACAACAAACGAACCAAAATGGTTCTCGAGTCTTTTTATGTTGATTGGCAGGAATCCAACTCTACCAACACAGGAGCCGGTCCTGACTGGTTCTTTGACGTGGATGTTGTTTTCAACAATTTCAGCATCATTGATGAACAACCATCTGAAAATCAAGCAGCCGATCCTTCTCCTCTTGAAGATACTCTTTACTCTTCCGAAGACGATGCTGCACCTTTCACCACCCGATTTTCTCCACTCGTAGCTGATCCAATTGTTCCCCTTCAGACCACAAATGGTGATGCAACTGTTGAAACTACTCCATCTCCTGAAGGGACTCCAGCTTCAGAAGAAACATCTTCAGCACAACAGTCTGCAAATGATCCATCCAGTTCGTCAACTCCTGCAGATCACCTTTCTAATCTGCCTTCCCAAATTCAAGAAGAACCAAACATGAGATTTAAGTCTTCTAAGGATCACCCTGTGGAGAACATCATTGGACCAATCTCTGAGGGTGTTCTAACTAGAAATCAGGCAGACAAACTGAATATTGCACTTTCAGCCTTCTTATCTCAGACGGTACCTTTCAGCATTGAAGACGCTGTCAGAGATGCAAGTTGGGTTGAAGCCATGCAGGATGAGCTGTATCAGTTTAGAAAGCTAAAGGTTTGGGAACTTGTGGATTTACCTGAAGGAAAGTATCCTATCGGGACAAGATGGGTGTTTCACAACAAAATGGATGAACGAGGTGTGGTAATTAAGAACAAGGCTCGTCTGGTTGTTCAGGGTTTTCGTCAACAGGAGGGTATTGATTATGAGGAAGTGTTCGCTCCAGTTGCTCGACTTGAAGCCATACGTATCTTCCTGGCATACGCCTCATACAAGAACTTCAAAGTCTTTCAAATGGATGTGAAGAGTGCATTCCTATACGGGAAGATCAAAGAAGAAGTCTATGTTTGTCAACCCCCGGGTTTTGAAGATCCTCATCATCCCAACAAGTACTACAAACTGGATAAGGCTCTCTATGGACTTCATCAAGCTCCTCGAGCTTGGTATGAGACCTTATCTTCATACTTGCTGCAGAATGGGTACACCAGAGGGAAGATCGACATGACTTTGTTCACCAAAGAAGTCAACAAACACTCTATCCTTGTTCAAATTTATGTTGATGATATTATCTTTGGCTCCACTGATGAAAACTTATGCAGGGAATTTGAAAGCATCATGAAGTCTCAATTTGAAATAAGCATGATGGGAGAATTATCGTTTTTCTTAGGCTTGGAAGTGCAGCAGAAAGAAGACGGAATTCTCATCCACCAAGCAAAGTATACAAGAGACATTCTGGCAAAATACAACATGACCGACTGCAAGCCGTCCAATACTCCTTTTGCAGCCCAAACAACACTTGTACCAGATCTTCAGGGGCCTTCAGTGAATCCTCACACGTATCGATCAATGATTGGCTCCCTGATGTATCTAACAGCTAGCAGACCAGATATCATGTGGGCAGTTGGATGCTGCGCGTGTTTTCACTCCAATCCTAAGCAATCGCATGAGACTGCAGTGAAAAGAGTCTTCCGCTACCTCAAAGGAACACCAAAACATGGTTTATGGTATCCTAAGAGTGATAACTTTGATCTAATCGCTTACTCTGATAGTGATCATGCAGGTTGTAGGATCGACAGAAAATCTTTCTCTGGTGGCTGTCAATTTCTGGGTAACCGGCTAGTGTCTTGGCAGAGCAAGAAGCAGACCACCGTGTCCATTTCCACTGCTCAGGCCGAATACACAGCTGCATCCAGTTGTTGCTGTCAGGTGTTATGGATCCAAAATCAGCTTTTGGACTACGGTTTGAATGTCATGCATACACCTATTTTTATTGATAATGATGCATGTCGTGACATCGTGAAGAATCCAATTGATCATTCTAAAACCAAACACATTGAAAGTCGGATTCACTCAATTCGCGATGCGCACGAAAAAGGGTACATACAGGTGTTGCCTATAGATACTGCTGATCAAAAAGCAGATATATTTACAAAAGCTTTCGATAAAACCCGGTTTCATCAGTTGGTTTCATGGCTTGAGATGATAAATTTTGAATAAAAAAAAAAAAAAACTTTCATTGTGCATATTTTATAGAAAAATCTTCTTTTCTTTTAAAACAAGATTTTTGGGGGAGAAAGTAAACCAGTCCATTCCTCATGCAAAATTAATTCAGGAAATGATAGGATCTAATCATATCTCGTCAGCATGTGAATAGGACCCAGAGGATGTTGTGGCCTCAAGCAACGATGTGTCGGTAGATTCAGCCTGGAATCAAGTAAACTGCTACTAGGTGATTAACAAGAAGATCTACACGGAAAGCTGGATTCCCACTGTGCTTTAGGTCTGCACAAGCTGAGTCCGGTCATACATAGGTTGAGAAATTAAAAGACACAGAAATTTTTGTGCATAGGCAAATCAAAAGACACCTAAGAGTGCAAGCTACCAATGCGGGGCTAAGAAAAAAAACAAAACAAAATTTTTGAAATTGAGCAGCAAAAGACACGCAATGTTAGTGACGTGCAAACATATATAGATAGCTCACCAAACGATCAGATGATCATCTTCTCTGCTTATGGTAACATAGACCTGAAGCTCTCATCATCTGATCAAGATAATGATCATCTTCTCTGCTTATGGTAACATAGACCTCAAGCTCTCATCATTATATTTCAATAAACCTTGAGGATCGGTAGGCCAATACCTAGCACACTGTGGGGTCCATAAAATTTTCGTCAATATTACCGAAAAACATGATATACAGCATCGCCAAACACATGTTGAAAGAGAAAAGGCATGGATTTAAGTGGACAAGCATACCGACAATTGTTCTTAGGCTGTAGCTATCCAACGGGAAGTTGAAACGGGTTCTGGCAGGTATGGTTAGTATGATCTTGAATGCAGAAGGTAAGACTTGGTGAAACCCCACTTATTAATATGGATTTGGGCTTTAAAACTCACTTATTGGGCCAATTTTTACACTCTGCGTACTTATTGGGCCCTGCGCACTTAACTCAAGTGCGCAGGCCCATTAGTTGACTGTATAAATACTAAGTCAAATGTGGTTAAAAAGTTTTATCCTCCTTAACAGTTTTTACAAACCCTAACCATCATCTAAATCTCATCATCATCACCGTTCATCATCATCTTCAATCATCATTATCACATCTAATCACCCCAAAACACCCTTATCATTCCAAATCAAACCTCGTTTCTCTGTTTGTTGTTTCTCATCTACTGATTAAGGTAGATTTCGTGTTTCTAATGGTTTATTGCTTGATATTACAGGGTATTATAGTATGATCTAGATGCATAAGTGGGGATTTAGTTGTATTATGGGTTTTTTTGAATTGTTGAAGATCTGCGTACTTGATAATGAACAAGTGCGTACTTGTCTCATAGAGACTGCGCACTTGTCTCATGATCATACATGTTTTCAAAAACCCTAATATCCTGCGTACATGCCGTGTGAACTTAAATCTTGAACGAAGGTTCAAGTGTCTGCGTACTTGCCTAGTACGCAGACCTGACTGGGTTGCTAAGGGGTTACCATGCCCGTGTTTGACTTGGACTGCGCACTTGTTTTGGGCTTGTGTACTAACCAAGTGATCAGTCAAGTATCTGCGCACTTGGACTGCGCACTTGACTGAGCACATAACTTTGTTGACTTTGATTGGACTGCGCACTTGATAACCATGCGCACTTGGACTTTAAACAACAATATGACATTCATTTTGACAATTAAGACACTTGATCGGACTACGAACTTAAACCCGGACCTTAATGATCTTACAACTGAAAATCAAACGTATCATGGACACCGATGACACCAATCCATCAAACCTTAATCCTATGTCTGTTAAAATTTCAAACCTAAAAAATTTAATAAAATCTAAGTCTAAGTTCGTTATCCGTCTAAGTTTAAGTCTAAAGTCAGTTATCGGAGATCTAATTGGCTTTTCGTGCTCTTGGTTAAACAGATGGCACTTGACTGGGATCCTAGAGGCATGCACAACCAACCGATGAATCTCGATACTGATGATGTCAAGTTTAGAGATGTAGTGACTTGGATAAGACGCAGCAAAGTCGGATTTGCTGTGCAGAACGTTGAACCAGTCTATGTTTCACACATTAAAGATTTCTGGAGATCAGCTCGAGTCGAAACTGTATCAAGAGTCAAGCGAATCAACGCAACTGTCCGAAACAAGCCTGTAATCATCACTGAGGACACCGTTCAAAATGTACTGAGACTGCAAGATCAACCAGGAACTGTCAGATTCATGTCTAAAGCAGATATTCACCAACAGTTCAGGAACTTCGGCTACAAGGGTGAATTTGACAAGAGAGGCGATGTCAAGAAGAGCCAACTAACAAGAGACTGGAGACTTATCAGTCATGTATTTTTAATGTCTCTATGTCATAGAAAGGGAGGCTACAATGCGCTCAGTGCTGAATGGTCGACAGCGATGATAAAGATTTGCAAGGACGAAGCGTTCAACTTGTTAGGCATGATCTTTGACTACATGGTGAAGAATGCAGATGCTGGGTCAGGGAAATGGGCAATGTACCCAAGGTTCGTACAGATGATGATCAACACTCAACATGATAATCTGCCTCTCGGTGACCAATACATCTTCACCAAAGGTGCACGATTCTTCACAGAATGCAACACACCTGACTGGGAACCAATGCTGAAAATATGTATGCGGCACAGCGATATCCTCTTGTTATGGAGCTATACAACAAGATCAGGAAGAGAAGGTCAGATGCTGCTGAACCCCGACAACAATCCAGAGCTGCTCCTGCACATGGACCATCTGAACCCACTCCTTCAGCCCAGCCGACTGCTGAAGAAATTGCCCTAGAAAAAGCAAGGGGCAAAAGAGTGGCGACTGAACCTGCTCCATCAAAGCTAGCAAACAGAAAAGACCAGCAGGTATGTTACAAGAAGGGAGAGATACATTGACACCTGAGCAACTCGAAACTGCTGCAGTTTTACAAGAAGTTGCTGAGTTTGAGAGGGCAGCGAGAAAGAGAGGAAGAGAACAGCTACCTGAATCAGAGATTCCTCGTGTTGTAACTCAGGAAGATATTGAGGAACAAGTGGTCTTAGAACACATCTTTGGGGCAGAACAACCGAATCAACCAAGGCCTTCCACTACTGCTGCTCCAGCCCCCAAAGCTCCAGCCCAACGATCAGCTGAACCATCCTCATCAGCTCCTGCTGCACCTCGTCGCAAACCGGTGCATCAGGAACTATATGAGAAGCTTGTCAAAGAGGTTGGTAAAACTGCTGCCAGGGAAATCTGCACTTTAAAGAGTGACGTGCACAACAACCGGGAGCTGAGAAAGAAAGTAAAGAAGCTCAAACACAAGAACCGGAACATGGAGAAAATCATTAAAGATCAAAGATACTTCATCAAGTTTCAAAATGAAGTTCAAATGCAAATGTTTGAGATGTTCCAAGATTTCAAGAAGCAGCAAACCGGTGCTCCTAGCGCTACATTCGATGAGACTTTAGATTTCGGAAAGTTTTTGGAGAAGGAGAAAGAGAAAGAAAGGGTTGCCGAGGAAAGTGAGGTTGATGAAGTGAGTGAAGATGAGATGCCAGAGAGATTCGTGGAGATGGGAATGGATGAAGAAGTGGTTTATGAGACATCTGATGGGCACAAGTTGGATCCCGAAAGATCAACTTGGTTTCCTCGAAAGCCCATCACCATTCCAGCCTTACATCAGAATATCCATCACACCAAGTCTGCTCACCAGGAGAAGATCATCTCCTGGAAATATGATGAAGAAAAGAGATTGTTTGCTGTGAAAAGGAGAGGGGGAGTGATACAATATTTCAAGGGTCAAAAGGAGCTGAAATCTCTCCCCCGATGGGATATCAGGGAGCTCAGCAGGGCCCCTTTCATCAATCATTCCCTCGACTCTCAGGCTGCCATGGTCGAGTGGTTTATCAAGTAGGAATGTGACACAGATTTCCAAATCCTGAAGCCGCAGAAACCAAGAAGGAGAATCTCGAAGAAAAGAATCGATCCAGCAACCGGTCGTGGGATGATAACTTATGTGATTGACCCCCCACAGGTCGTCACACGAGTTCCTATTAGATCTGAGCTTCCAGTGATGCTGAGGGACTTTAAAAAGTGGTTTTACGACAGCAACACTGGTGAAGCAGTCATTAAACTGCAGGACGATTCGGAGGCTTTAAGGATTTTGGATCCAGTAGACGTGTTTGCACTAAATTTGTCAGATCTGAACATGCTATTTGCAAATCAGATTAATGTGGGTGCAGGGAACACGTTGTTTGAAGAAGCGGTGTTGTTTAGAAGGGCTGTGGATAGAGCCATGAATCTGAAAAGAGAGCTGCTTGAGATAATTGACAGGATCAATGCAGCTGATAAAGAAAAGGATGATAGGGAGAAGGCTGCTCAAGCTACTGCTGCTGCTGCTGGTGCAGAAACTACTCAACCTGAAGTCGAGACTGCTTCAGAGGCACATACAGAAGAACCTGCAACAGTAGCCGATCCTGAAGGAACTGCAACAGAATCAACTCAAGCTCCTCAAGCAGTTGAAGAAGATCCAGTCGCGTTATACATGCAAGACCCCCCTGAACAGGTTGAGGGGGAGCATAGCGAGGTCGAGATAGATTGAAGATTGAAGAACTGGTAGCTGTGGTCTAGGGGGAGTATTGTTGGGTTATATTGAGACCACAGTTACCAGAATAGACACTTTTGATAGTATATTGTATAGCTTTATAGTTGAAGGACTTAATGTGTAATTATGGCATAGTTTTGTAGCTAAACCCTAATGCTGCACACTTAAGTGCACGGGCTCTGCGCACTTAAGTTAAGTGCGCAGGCCCAATGGTCTTCCTATATAAAGGATGTGTGTGCACAGCATTGGGGTTAGGGTTTTGGTCATTATCTTTTGATAGCACAAGATAGGTGCGTACTTGCTGTAATCCATGGTTCTTTAGTGTTAAATCATCAATGGAATTATCGTATTATTCATCTTGTGTGTCGGTTCTTACAATATTCATCTAGTTTCTTTGATTGTAGAAGATTAGTCACTTAAAACACCTGATCCATAGGTGTTTCTAAGTGATAACAATCTCGTGCACTTACAAGATCTAGCATTTGGGACTTACAGATCCTCGGAACAACCGCTGATGTCAAGAACTGACTCAGTCTTCTCAATCCAAGGGACAATCCCAATAGCACCTTCGGTACCACGAAAATTCCATGGTTGTCCATATCGCTTCCCCGTCGGCGACCAGTACCGCCAGAACCGCCGCTAGAATCGGCTCGAGCTACGTCGTGTCGAGCAATCGCATCAGCAATTACCCTAGGTAGCTCAGTGGGAGTGGTTGGGAGTGGCTCGCCATCGTTGGTTCTTGCAGATTGTCGTGTTTGCATGTTTTCCTTCTAATACATCACATATCAAAAGTATAAGACACATATTTCACAAATATTGTCATTCATACATATATAACAACCAAATATAACCATGAATAGTAAGTCAATCACAACCACAAGACAAAAGAATAAATAAGGCACATCATGAATTAAAAATTCTATTACAACCAGTCTATTTCACCTCGTGATTCAAATTCAACATTTGTTTTGTTACAAAAGATAGACGACCTAGCCGTTCGTATCTAAACCACAAGTACAAAATAAAACATCATAAAGTACATCCATGAAACCTCCTAAGAAGGCAATGAAGGAAAAGCGGCAGAAAGGGCAACAACTATAGACCTCATACGCTGGTCCAACTCGATCCTCCTCTGCTCTAGCGTCTCCAAATGTCTATTCGCCTTAACCCGTCCTATGGCAGCTGCAAGCCTCCCCTGCCCGACCTCCGATGCACGATCCTCCAACTCCCGGGTGCGAACCAAAGCTCACCAACTGCGAGTCATGAGATAGAAGACCACCACGCTCCGTATACAATGGCCTTCCAGAAGATCCGCCTAGGGTCATCGCCTCCTCGTCCCGATGTGCTAAGTCACCCATGAGAGTGGGGAGGTAAGGCCGCTTGAGGGCCTATGATCGCCTCCTCATCGTCGGGATGGCTCGGGCACGGGCACGGCTGCCTCCTCAGCAGGCTGCTCCGGTATGGGGTCAGCAAGATGATCGGACTCACCGGGAACAACAGGCTCGGCGGATGGTACAGAACTCGGAGCAAGAACGGGGATAGCAAGGATGATCGGCTGTTGCACCCACTTTCGGGGGTGCACATATGAAGAGCACTGCCCGAGAAGTGGCAGAAAGTGCAAAATGAGGGTTCCGGGTTTGAGGCAGGCTATGCCGCATGAGGAACCACCGCGGGACGGACGTCAGGGTTAGCAAGAGGCTGAGGGACGTCATCCTCGGTGTCGTCATCAGAGACACGATGATCCGTGGGCTCGGGGTCCACGTCCATGTCAGAGTCATTTGAGATGAAGCTGCGACCGTGGTGCGGAAAATCAGGTGCCTCGTACGGAATTCAAATCAGTGTGTCCCTTACGAGGTCTCAAGTATGGACAATTTAATACAACATGTCCGACCTCTTGACATCCAAAGCTTGTTCTCCATTCATTCTGGTTGTGAGAAACATGATTTGACTGCCTGGGAGCTTGCACAACAGACTTGCAACTGGAACCTTTTGATTTGAAGGAACTAGCCTCATGGTCATGTGATCTACGTGACAACTTCCTTTGATCTTGTTGTCTAAAATGAGCAACACTGGAAGTATTCTCAAAGTGTTGCACATGATAAGTTCCAGTTCAATTGAATAATGCTATTCGTTGTCATGGTGGACCAGGTCTTGCCCTTCTAAGTTTTTTGAAAGTAATCCAACGGATATCATTGTGTTATTGATAAGAAGGAATTTTGGGTTTCCTTGTTGGAACTGGCGGTGGCTATCTCACTTTACTAGCTTGACCACTTTGACTGCTGGTTTGTTGGTTAGTGACTGATGTTGATACATTTGAAAGTTTTTGTTCAATTTATTTTACATTTACAAATTTAAAAACTTTCATGATTAAAAATTTATCCACGTTCTTAATAGGAAATTTCTTGTTTGAATAGATTTTAGTGAAATCTCTAACCATATAATACAAACTAGAGTCACCAGACGACTCATCCTGATCTGAATCAGAATCAGGATCACACACGGTGTGATTCTCATGCGGTATCCTATTCTTATGTTTCTCATGACCAAGACCCGGTTTGCTATCCTCCTTATCACCATCCTCATCATCAGTTTCAATTAAGCAGTAGTGGTCATCTTTAACAACTTCTGCTTTCTTGATTTTAGTTGGGTCAGCAACAAGGGGTGTTGTGACCTGAAATTGTGTGATTTCAGTCTCATCTAGTGTCTTTGAATAATTGGCACGCAGAGGTGGAGGAACAACTTTGTAGCCTAATCTACAAATACTCTTTTCAGTTATTTGACTGTCAATTATGTGATCAAGCACATACTTGGAGTTTGAATAATTCTCAAGATTTTCTTCATGGCCTCATAATCATACTGTGCCACAGCTAATGTCTTTTTAGTTTGTGTTAGATGAGTAATGTAATTGTTAATGACATCTTGTGTATTTAGAATAGTTTGTTTCAGCTCATTAACATCTTTTTTCAATAACATTACTGTTTCCTTGAATTCTTTTTCATTTAATTTTAAAACAATGTTTGCATCAGTGCACAATTTGAAGATCACATACCAAGATGGTATTATGTTCTTTAATCAATTCAATTCGGGCCTCTAACTCAACACATTGTGAAAATTTTGGAGTTTCAAAAGAACTAACCTAGTTGTCTTGAATGTTGGCCATAAAAGCAAAGTGAGAAGACGGGCCATCAGTAGACAAATATTTCGAATAATCCATAGTAGACTCTACCAGATCTTGAACAAAACAGGATTTCTGATTGGTCAGGAAGTCAGCTTCAGCCAACAACCTATCAACATCATCATCCAGCGAGTCTGCATTGCTTTCTAATGATCTTGACTGTTGTCTAGAAGACTCTTCTGAACTCTCATCATTGCTCGAACTCTCCTCTGATGATGATCCCGCTGCAATTTGTTGCACATCCTTAATAATCTTAGCATAACATGCAGCTCCTCCTACATTCACCTCTCCATTTCCTCCCAACTGCAGATTATTGTCGACCCTTTCATCCGCTTGGACTACCATAGCCCTAGCCTGGTTGTTGGCTTGTGGTGCAGGCTGTGGTAGTGGGTTGTTCACTAGCACAATAGCACGTTCCTAGTTTGGGACATGTGGTTGCTGCTGAGGTCTTTGCTAGAACGGATTTCGCTGCCTCTGATTTCTATTTGCTCTGAACGGATACTGATTTCCCTACTAGATAGGCTTATCACACTCTCTCTTGAAATGTCCCCGTACTCCGCGATTGAAGCACGTAACTTTCTATTTGTTGACGCCATATTTGGTATCCTTGGTCGTCTGCCATTCTATCCGACATGTTCTTTCCATGATATCTTTAGCTCTCCTAACCACACTACCAAAATGCCATTGTATATCCATTAACTCCATTTCATCCTTGTCCACCTTACCATAATCCTCCCTAGTTAGGTTGACATTTTCGGTATTCCCTGCCACCAGATCATTATACGAAGTCAGAAAAGCAGACAAAAGTGCGACACACTCTTTTGCAACTTCCAGGGTCACATTCCCGTCTAAAGTAGTGAATAGGTAATATCAACATTTATTTCATCTTCTATTAACTTGTGTATTAAATATTTTTATTTTATTTTAAGGATCAGATGTATGAAATTAATAGGAAGAGATCCAAGAGGCTCTCTTAATGGAAATTGAGTCAAGTTATTGATCTAGACAGTTCTGATGAAAATGACGAAAAAGACATATTTGATGACACAGATAGGAGAAAATGGAGGAAACTCATCCTCACCAAAAGATGTAATAATAAAACATGGAGATATACAAAAAATTTCAGTGATCGTTCTTGATGACGAATGGTGGGCAGGCAATATAGATGAGATCATGCAGACTTGGAACGTGTATGACTAAATTGATCTCATGATTCAAGTAGTTCACTAGCTTTTATTTTTCCTCAACTTTTATGTTTATTAATACTTATTTTTTCTTTCGTGTGTTACTTTATTTTATCAAATGTTTCTTAAAAGTACTTTACAATTTAAATGTTAAATCTTTTTAGTTATCAGACATGTGTAACGCTTATGATGTATATCCACCGCAATGATGCTACAACAAATACTATACGAATTTGAAATAAGTACCAAAATAAAAAGTGTCACTCCCGCCGCATCGTACGGGTTTCCTACTAGTCTATGTAACATGTTTGACATATAGTTGCAATTTCTAACATATTTGAGTTCTAACACAAATTTTCGTAAAACCCGTTTAGTTATATACAAATTGAAATTAACCTTTTTTTACATGTTAAATGAACTATGTAATTAACTCAAGTAATAAAAACTATGAAATGTTGTATAATAAACCAAAATAAAATTACTATATGTGCGAGCCTGTGTGAATTGGGTGAGAGCTATATGATGAGCATTACATATTTAAAAATATCAAAAAAATCTCACCTTTGTATGTGGTCGATTCATTTTTTTAACACAATAGCATTTTAGTGATTAAGCAAGAAAAAATCCCTCTTCTCTGCCTTTTATGCTTTAAAATTGAAATGTAGAGTTCAAGAGATTAAACAAACATTAATTATTTTGGTATTTGCATTTAACAGACTACTTTAAAAAAATAGCTTATTCATTTTATGTCTTTGATGAAATCACCATTGCAAAATGGAGGTAGTAGGTAGATGTGTGGGTACGTTAGGGAAGACCGAATAAAAAATGAGGTTATTAAGGAAAGGTTAGGGTAGCTAGTATATCAGACAAGATAAAGGAGGGAAGATTAAGATAGTATGGGCATGTGAAGCGGAGGCAAGTGACGGCCCCGGTTAGAGTAGTGGAAACCCTCCGTGTAAATGGAAAGAGGTGTAGATGAAGACCAAAATTGACTTAGGATGAGAGGATTAGGCATGATTTATTAGAGATGCACCTCTCTGAGTACATGGTCAAGGATAGGGATTCGTGGAGGCACAAGATTAAGGTTGAGGATTATTAGGGAGGTTTTGGTTTTATCGTAGTGTGGTTCTAGGAACTTAAACGTTTTCTCACACTGGTAGGAGGTGTGTAAGGGTGGTTTATATTTGGGTGTTTATGGGTATGCTATTTTTTGATGGCATATATACCTTTGTTTTACTACGTGACGCTTCCAATGTTTCTCTAATTTTAGTAGCTATTTATCACTTTTTTACGGTTGTTTGCTTGTCATTTGTGTATTGTGAAGTCGATGGTCTCTCTGGAAGCAGTCTCTCTATCCGCACTCCTTTGTTTTACTACGTGACGCTTCCAATGTTTCTCTAATTTCAGTAGATATTTATCACTTTTTTAGGGTTGTTTGCTTGTCGTTTGTGTATTGTGAAGTCGACGGTCTCTCTGGGAGCAGTCTCTCTATCCGCAAGGATAGGGGTAAGGTCTGCCTACATCTCACTCTACGCAGACCCTACTTTTAGCTTTACTAATTGTGGGATTTACTGCGTAAGATTGTTGTTGTTGTTTGATGAAATGACCTTCAAAGTTATGTATGTACTCATTTGGTAATGCATTCTATGTATACTTAATTCCCATTGGAGGAAGATTTATTCGTAACTAAGTGAATACACCTGAACTTTTAATAGTGTTTTTACGAGTGAATACACTATGTGGGTCTATTATACATGTGAAAACATGAACATGCTAGAGTTTTTAACATGTTCGTAACCGGGAAAACATTATTTGTGTAACTATTACATGTTAATATATTCACAATTAAATATACTTATTGATCAACGAGAATGGCAATGACTGTGAGTCTGTGACTCATTGCCAAAGTGACAATCATCCGATTTTTCACTTGAACTTGCATGCATTTTTACAAACTCATTGCAATTAGGAATAACAATCACCTTGACTCATCGTCAATGGCAATGGTGACAAGTCCTTGCATTTTACAAACTGAGCCTCTTATGCACCTATATTTTCAGTGATCGCCATTCACGAAGGACGATGACCACATAGTGACGGACCTAGGATTTGTATTCTAGGGGTCGATCAGTGGTTTAACCGAACTTTTATTGGGGTGATTGGGATTTTTACTTACAAATTACACTAACTTTTTTTTATTTATTTGAAGGGAGGTATGATCAAAGTGGTTTTTGTATTGAAATTGTGTGTTGTGTACAATGATTTACATTACAATATATAGGGAATACAAGTTGAATGAAAAGCTACAAAGTAAATACAAAGGCATTAATCATGGGCATGAGTCATGGGCAAGTATCATGGGGTCAATGATCTTGACTTGACTTGACTTGACTTAGTCAATAATCTTGACTTGACTAGGTAAATGAGAGGAGAGTAATCTTCAATTATTGATTGTTTGATTTATGTTGTTAATACGCCCCCGCAAGATGGAGGATCCGTTGGAGAATCCAATCTTGGACCGAAAATATAGGAAGGGTGCACGTGCAAGCGGTTTGGTGAGCACATCCGCGAGTTGATCCTTGGAGCTGACATGAAGAACTTTGAGTTGCCCGGAATTGACTTGTTCCCGCACAAAGTGATAGTCCAGAGCGATGTGTTTCATGCGGGAATGGTAAACAGGATTTGCGCATACATAAGTAGCTCCGGTATTGTCACAGTAAAGCGATGGGATGCTCTTAATTGGGAGCCCGAGCTCATCAAGTAAATTTTTAACCCATGAGAGTTCAGCCGCAGCATTAGCGAGTGCTTTGTACTCAGCTTCGGTAGATGATCTAGAGACAGTTTTTTGTCTAGCAGATTTCCATGAGATGATATTGGACCTAAGATATATGAGATATGCTATAGTTGACCGTCCCCCATCATTAATACCGCCCCAGTCTGAGTCCGAAAAAGCCTGCAAGTTTAGGTTAGTATTGCGTTTCAAGAACAACCCATGGTGGACCGTTCCTTTCAAATAGCGGAGTACCCGTTTGAGAGCTTGCCAGTGTGATTGTTTAGGTGAGTGCATGAATTGAGATAATTTATTGACGGCAAAGGAGATGTCGGGACGTGTGAAGGCAAGATACTGCAAAGTGCCTACAAGTTGGCGGTAGGGAGTGGGATCGACTGGGGGAGTGGAGTCAAAGGAAGAAAGAGAGTCGGAAGTGCTTAAAGGAGTGAGAACCTCTTTTGCACCATCCATTTTAAAGGTGGTAAGAATATCTTGAATGTGGCGATGTTGGGAAAGAAATAGACCATGAGGCGTAGGAATGACTTCGATTCCTAGAAAATGATGGAGAGGGCCTAAGTCTTTGATAGAGAATTGGTTGCTTAGGGCTTGAACAAACGAATCCATAAATGGATTGTGATTGCTGGTGAGGACAATGTCGTCAACGTACACAAGGAGGTAGCAAGTGATGTTGTTGAGATTGTATACAAAGAGAGAGGGGCCATAAATGCATTTTTAAAAACCAAAACGAGTGAGAAAGTTGGTTAGTTCGATGTACCAAGCACGTGGTGCTTGCTTAAGCCCATAGAGAGATTTTTTGAGTTTGCAAATGTGACGTGGGAATTCCGTATTGGTGAACCCGGGAGGTTGCACCATAAAGACATCTTCGTGAAGAATCCCATGAAGAAACGCATTATTAACGTCTAGTTGACGTAAAGACCATCCTTTTGAAAGAGCAATAGAGAGAACGGTGCGAATGGTAACGGGTTTAGTAACGGGACTAAATGTTTCATGATAGTCTTTTCCATATTGTTGGTGAAACCCTTTGGCAACTAGACGGGCTTTGTACTTGTCAATCGTTCCGTCGGGTTTGCGTTTGATTCGGAATACCCATTTGCAACCAATGGGAGTTTGGGTTGTGCGAGGGACAAGTTCCCAAGTGTTGTTATGAAGGAGAGCATTATACTCAAGGTCCATGGCATGGCGCCAATCCGGATCTTTGAAGGCTTGAGTATAAGTGGATGGTTCAAGAGAAACGGGTAAAGGGTGAATGGTGGTAGAGTTGACAAAGTTGGGGTTGTAATACTTTGAGTTGGGTTTTGGTTGTCGACGAGGTGGTTGAGGGTTATGTGGAGGTGAGTTTGTGGGATCATCGGATGTGTTGGATGAAGACATTGGTGAGGTGGGGTCGGTGGAGTGGGAATCGGTAGGGGTAGGGGTGGTGCTATCGGGTGGAATTGGTGGGCCAGTTGGTGAGGGTGTCTCGATGGGCTGGGGTGTAGGACCTGTTGTGTGGGAGGTTGGGCTGTTTAGGCCTGTATTGTGTGCAGGAGGTAGAAGTGGTGGGCCGTGGGTTTGTGGAGGGATATGGGTTTGGGCTTCGGGTGATGTGGGCTGTGGAGTAGTGGTTGGATGATGCAAGATGTTTGGGTCTGGAGTGGGTTGGTTAGAAGAGGTGGTTGATTGGGCCGATTGGTATGTGGATAGGAAGGAGTCAAATGACATGTGTTTGGGTTGGGGGTTGGTGATTTGAGATGGAAAAATATGTGGGATAAATTCAACGTGGCGAGAGTGGTATTGTTTGTGACTAGTAGGGTCATAGCATTTGAATGCCGATTTGGAGGATGAGTACCCAAGAAATATGCACGCCGTTGAACGGGAATGGAGTTTGGAAGTAGCATAGGGTCGTAACCATGGGTAGCAAAGACAACCAAACGGTTTGAGTTTGGAATAAGTAGGAGCGGTTTTGAACAACATATCGTAGGGAGATTTGTTGTTAAGGATGGGTGTAGGCAAACGATTGATAAGTGGGTTGCGGTTTGAAAGGCATGAGACCAAAAATGTTGTGGTAAGTGGGAGTAGTGGAGTAATGCGAGGCCGGTTTCCACGACGTGTCGGTGACGCCGTTCGGCAATACCGTTTTGTTCCGGTGTGTGAGGTGGTGTTGTGTAATGGGAGATACCTTGAGAGGCAAGATAAGGTGAAAGACCCACATATTCACCCCCATTATCAGTGAACAACGCAACAATGTTGGTTTTGAAAAAGTTTTCAACAAGAGATTTAAATTGTGGAAAAAGAATTTTAACATCGGATTTTTGTTTGATTGGGTATAACCAAATGTATTTGGAAAAATAGTCAACAAAAATGACATAGTATTTAAAGCCATCGATCGACGTTTTTACGGGACCCCATACGTCGGAGTAGAGAAGTTGTAGAGGTTGATTGGCAACAAAAGAGTTTTTGCCAAAAGGTAGTTTGTGGCTTTTATTTAGGGAACATGAAGTACAATGAAAAGACTCATGGGTCACCTTATTAAAACGAAGTCCCAATTTAGAAATTAAAGACTTGAACACTTGAAGCGATGGATGTCCAAGTATGTGGTGCCACATGAGAAGAGAGTTTGTTTGGGTGTTGTTGACTTGAGGAGACAATGAGATTGGTCCATAGTAGACATCATTGATGTTCACTCCTCGCATGAGGCGCGCCCCCGTGCGTAGATCCTTGACAAAAAAATGATAAGGAAAAAATTCAACGGAGACACGATTAGTACGACAAACTTTGGCAACGGAAATAAGATTATTTCGAAGATTAGGAGCAATTAAAATGTTATTTAAAAGAAGTGGACGAGATTTTGTTGGAATAGTTGTTTGAGCAATATGAGTGATAGGGAGAGTTTTACCATCACCTAGCACGATCTTATCGGGTCCTCCGTATTTAGAAAGAACAGGAAATTGTTGGTTGTTATTCGCGGTGTTGTTGGACGCACCGGTGTCCCACATCCAAGATGGAGTTGTAGCCGTTGGGTGAGGGGTGGTGTAGTTAACCACCGGGGTGTTGGTATTTTGAGATGAGACATTGTGTTCTCGTAGGAAGCGACTAAGTTTGCGACAATCTTTAGTGTCATGTCCGGGAATGTTACAATAGTAGCAATAGCTCTTATTGTTGCGAGTCGGGCGAGTGTTGGTATTGGTAGTTTGAGGTGTTTGTTTGGCCATGGTGAATCGAAAGAAGAAAAAAGAAGCAGAATGCGGACAGAATGTGTCTGTCGAGTAGGTTGGGATCGAAGATGGCTCAAGGGAGCTTTTAGGCTCTTGATACCATATGATCAAAGTGGTTTTTGTATTGAAATTGTGTGTTGTGTACAATGATTTACATTACAATATATAGGGAATACAAGTTGAATGAAAAGCTACAAAGTAAATACAAAGGCATGAATCATGGGCATGAGTCATGGGCAAGTATCATGGGGTCAATGATCTTGACTTAGTCAATAATCTTGACTTGACTAGGTAAATGAGAGGAGAGTAATCTTCAATTATTGATTGTTTGATTTATGTTGTTAATAGGAGGCGCCCGCCCACCTTGGCTATAGTGTGGGTGTTGGAATATTGATACCAAAGACAAAATTGATTAAACCAAAACTTGTTCTTATTATTTGATGTGATAATAAACTTACAAAAGACCCATCTATTTATAAGCCTATATTCTAGATGAACAAGGAACTATTATCAATATCTAAACAATTATGTCTCCCTAATAAGAGACCACTTTGACTTATACTAGGATGCAAAAACTATCTAAGAAACACCCTTTAGGCGCATTGTTGTAGTAGAACACCATACCCATTGTGCTATTTCCATCATCTATGTTCATTGCGTAGCTACGATCACTAAACCCGCACAATACTCGACTTCCTCCCTAAAAAATCCCGAGATCAAGGCTCCATTTCACATACCTTATTATTTGTTTCATAGATTGCAAATGAGTCTTTGTGGGTCTGTGCATAAACCGGCTCACCACACCAACCGAGAAATTAAGATCTGGTCGTGTGTGGGTTAGATATCGAAGACTTCCAACCATTCTTCTATACTCAGTTGGATCAATCTTTAGACCCTTATCCTGTTTAGACAACTTCAAACCGGGATCCAGTGGAATTTTAGTTGAATTACAATCCCACATGCCAAATTGCTTTAATATCTTTGTCGCATACCCTGACTGTTTAATAGATATTCCCTGATTGTTTTGATTATCCTCTATTCCAAGATAATAATGCAATTGACCAAGATTGCTCATCTCAAATTTTACTTCCATTTGCCTCTTGAACATCTCTATCTCTTCTAAAGATATGCTGGTGACTATTAAGTCATCAACATACGTACCAACAATCAATAATCGGCCATTAACTTCTCTCCTGTAGATCGCTTGCTCTTTCTTGCATCTTGTGAAACCAAATTCCTTCAGTGCCTTATCCAACTTAGTCTTCCACGCCCTTGGAGCTTGACGTAGACCATATAAGGCTTTGATCAGCTTATATACTTGATGTTCCCGACCCTTTTTCACAAACCCTTCTGGTTGAGTTACAAACACCTCTTCTCTTAACTCCCAATGTAAAAATGCCGATTTTACATCTAGATGATGAACTTCCCATCCACGACTTGTTGCCAATGCTAATAAAAATGTTACTGTCTCGATTCTAGAAACTGGCGCGAAAACTTCTTCGTAATCAATACCGTACCTTTGAACATAACCCTTTGCTACGAGACGGGCCTTATACTTGGACACTACCCCTTGTGCGTCTCTTTTAACCATAAAGATCCATTTTACACCAATCAGTTTAGCATTACGTGGGAGATTAACAAGCTTCCACGCATTATTTTTCTCAATAGACCGAATCTCGTATTCCATAGATTTCTTCCAATGATTCCCCTTGATTGCTTCTTGAAAAGAAATCGGCTCATCATCTATAGAAAGCAAAAACAGTTGATCATCCTCGGTTAGCTGATGAGTTAATTTCGGTACCTTTTCAACCTCATAATAAGTGAACTTCCTTGGCAACACTGATATTATTATGGACCTCCGCGGTTAAGCTTCTTGTTGCTGAATTTCATCACTTGAAACCTGAGTTTCTGGGCCTTGTCCAATCCGGACCACATCTCTTTGACTTTCGGCATCCGGACCTTGTCTATCACTTTGACCTTCGACATCTGGATTAGAGTTTGTCTCGGGATTGCCGTTCAGATCTGCCTCTGTTCCGACATGGGGTGTATAGCCTTCACCATGTTCGATTACGAAATCAATCCATCCCAGTTCGTTCGTATTGAAATTCGACAAGTAAGCCTTCCATTCGAACTCATCCGTCTCTTTGAATTTGACATCCCCATCTTTAGCTACATGAATCCTTCCATTAGCTGGGTCAAACATTCGGTGCGTACCTATCCCTATTTCAAATTGTGTGCCCAGAGAAACCATTAACACACTACTAGCATCAAGCTTCTTTGTTCCAGTTAATAGGTCTTTGACAAAATCCACGCACCCGAAAACCTTTAAGTACTCAAGGTTAGGCTTCCTTCCCTTCAACCTTTCATATGGAGTAGATTTTTTTAAAGCTTTTGTGGGTGATTGGTTTAATAGGTAAACCGAATGATTGTAGCTTCTCCCCAGAATATTTGTTTTACCGATCTTGCCTTCAAGATGCACCGAGTTGTCCCTATTACGGTTCGATTTCTACTTCTACGACCTCGTTTTATGAGGTGTATAAGGAGCCGTAAATTGCCAATTAGTTCCCATTTCATTGCAGAACCTTCCAACATATTAGACTTAAATTCTCCCCAATTGTCCGTTCAAAGGGCCTTTATCTTCATTCCGATTTTGTTTTCGTTCTCTTTTTTTGAAGTCGATTAGAGTTTCTGATGCCTGATCCTTTGTCTTGATCACGTATGCCCACATGTACCGACTATAATCATCTACAATGAGTAGTATGTATTGATTTCCAGCATGTGTCTTTGGTGTTATAGGACCACAAAGATCGGCATATATCAACTCCAATGATCTCGTTGTACGATACATTACTTCCTTCTTATAAGCACCCATCGCTTGCTTTCCGGCCATTTATGCGTCACAGATCTGAGTTGGACGTGTGACACACGGTAGTCCGGTTGAAAGGCTTGATAGGGATCTAAGGGTATCGAAGTTTAGATACCCAAGACGCGCATGCCACAACCATTCCTCATCTTCGAGCTTAACCTGCAATGAAGGTGGAGAAACAACTTTGAGGTTAATTTTATAAACTCGATTTGTTGACTGGGGTACCTTCATCATCACGGCTCCGTTGGGCTCGTACATCCATAGCACACCATGTTCAAGGGTAATTTTGTGTCCTGCCTTGTCCCTTTGTCCGACACTAATGATGTTACTCTTCAATGACAGTACGTAATCGACATCCTCCAAGACACTTTGTTTTCCCGTTCTTCCTTCTAGGATGATTCTTCCCCTGCCTTTGATTTCAATGCAAGAGTATTCTCCGAACCTAACTCTTCCTTCGATCTGTTGATCCAGATTTGAGAACAACCTGCGCTTACCCGACATATGATTGCTAGCTTTGTTGTCAAGAAACCATGTATTTGTTTCACCCGGACTCTTGGTATATATTTTCAAATCCACCTTATCTTCGTTTAAAAATATTACCTCTTCGCCGTGGGTAGCCATGTAGAGCACTGGTCCATCCTCTTGAACTAAATTGTTTTTTTTTTCTTTCAGGTTTTCTGCATGCAGGACAATCACATGAAAAGTGTCTTAGTTCATCGCACCGGAAGCACTTGATCTTTGAACGGTCCTTCGTTGGTTTCTTCGTAGCTTCCTTTTCGTATCCCCGCCAAGAGGATTTTCCTCGACCGTGTCCTCATCCTCTTTGTGATGATTCAGCCGATCATTTTCCTCGTCCGAAACTTCCTCCATCACTCCTTTTCTTCGCTTCTCATTCTTCATATGTAAGAAAGAGTTGATCTTGTTTTGCCGAATGCACCTTCTCTTCGGACCCTATTCTTTCTTCATAAGCTTTTAGGTGCCCGACTACGTCATCAAAACTAACAGTCTTCAAGTCGCTCACTTGTTCCAGAGAGGCTATACCATATGTATAAACTTTCTTGGCAAACCATTCAAAAATTTCTTTACTAATTTTTGTTCCTCATTATTATCTCCAAGTGATGCAGCCTTCAAAGCTATACTCGAGATCTTGCTAGCAAAGTCATCTACCTTGCTCTCTTCCTTCATTCGTAGTCTTTTAAACTCGGACATCAATGTTTGAAGCCGAGCCTCCTTAAGTCTTTCGACGTCTTGATGTCGAACCTTGACCGCGTCCCACATACTCTTGGCTGTTGAGAGATTCCTGATCTGCAAAACTAATTCTTCAGGAATGGACTGAAATAATAGGGTCGTGGCTATGTTCTTCTTCTTCACATCAGTAGATGTCCCTGGTTCGATAATCTCCCAAACCCCATTAAGATTGAATATCATCTTCATCTTCATCGCTCATACGGTATAGTTTGTAGTTGTTAGTTGTGGGATTTGAAGGGATGTCGTATTATGTTCTTTCGTAGTAACAAGCTTCCGACTTGCTTCATCTCCCATCGTGAGCTTCCTTGTGCGACAAGTTTCCTTCTGTTGCAACTTTATCAATCTCACAAAAACCTTCCGCAAGAAACTTTGAGTTGCTATTCCTTTACAGACTGATCTAGTATTGCCGGATGTGAGAAACGGTCACCGGTTATCTCTTGAACAAAAGAACCCTAAGCTTTGACACCAATTGTTTGAATATTGATATCAAAGACGCAATTGATTAAGCCAAAACTTGCTCTTATTATTTGATGTGATAATAAACTTACAAAAGACCCATTTATTTATAAGCCTATAATTCTAGATGAACAAGGAACTATTATCAATATCTAAACAATTATGTCTATCTAATAAGAGACCTCTTTGATTTATACTAGGATGTCAGAAACTATCTTAAAAACACTCTTTAGGTTTGCTCCTTTTTAACAAACCTACACAAGCCATTGTGACCACGTTGTAAATGGTTATAAAAACCAGCCCCCCTTGTGAAGATCGTTTTATTTTTTTTACCCCCCAAATGCAAACCAAAATTACGATAACACTCTTATTTAAATCATCAAATGCATTTGATTAATCACATAAACTATAATTACTCTTGTGATCCGGTGAATTATAAGTTACACCAAAGAATAAACAAATGTGCAACATGCTCATTCTTATAGTGATGAGTATGTCGACCAACTTTCTTCGACGGTCGAACCAAAACTCTTCGAGCAAAAGTTAAATTTCTTGACGGGGCGTAATTACTTCACGTGCATGCCAACCAGGAGCGTGTTAGCATTATCTTTGACCATTTGTTGGCAGGTAATAAGTGATTCAATCATTATTATGAGGACAAATCAATAAAATAATATAAAATAAATGCGAATATGGTTTTCATTTCCCATAACTAACAAGAATGATTGAATAATATATATATTGAACGTTATATTTTTGCTTTCGTGTTTCAATCCTCTCCTCAAACTCAAATCTTGGACCCCCCACCCCCACCGCCCTTCTATTCCCTCTCTCACACATATACACACTCATAATACACATGTATGAATGTGTATATATACAAGTTAAGAGAGCATGCATAATTGCATATATATTTGTTTATGTATTTGTACACACACATGCATGTGTACAATCAATTAAGTAGGTGTAGTTAGATAAAGATACGCACGTAGGGCCGAGTGGGTTATGTTGAATCTTCGAGAAAAACATTATGACTTTGATAATACGATATGATCTAATATGATATGTTATGATTAGATACGTAAACGTATAAGTAATTACTTCCCTTTTAATGTATATGCACATTTATACATACATAAATCTATGCTTGCATGAGGATATTTTCAAATTTATTCTTGTGTCTACATATTTAATTATATGTAATGAATAATGACAAAAATCACCTACAATTCCAGGTACATTCAGGCACCCTTTTGCTCCCAGCCTAAAAAATATTGAAAGATGTCTCTTGTTTATGAGGTGTACGTTTTGAATCATATGATAGATGTTGTTGTTTTCTGTTGAAGAAAATAAATAAATGTAATCATGTCTCCTATGATATACTCACATGTACATAAAGCATCTATACCTGTTCCCTGTAACATGCATGCATACTCACTCCTCACTCGTCTAGTGTGAGGATTTTCCCCACAGGTCTCAAGTTCGAGCCTTGAGGTTTCCCACACTGGGATAATCAACCCTCGGGTCTGGAGTGGGCCAAGCTGTGCCCCTGTCTTTGCCACTGGGGGGTCGCTCAGTGGGTTTGGTCGGTCAAAAAAAATACGAGTATAATTAACTTAGACAGTAAACTACAATGTCAACTGTACTCGTGTGTTTCTTTTTTATTTTTTATTTCTGGTCATTTTTTTTTTATTTTTTTTTTCGAAGAATTGATCATTTCTTAAGGTTCATGACTTCAGAAATCTTGAAGAAATGTAATTGGCTATGCATGATCTATCACAGGTTTGTTATTATGCATATGTTTGTCGGTGATTTTAGTCTTATCAAGTTACTAATTAAAATAAATTAAAATAAACATTAAATGATACGAGTTAAAAGGTATTGAGTGTACACTAGGTTGTTCTAATTTCAGACATAATAGAACCTCAATGGTTTTAAGTCGTAACTTAATTAACGGTGGAAATTGAGAGCAATGACAATCATAGTTACCAACTATCATACTCTTTTACTAGGACTAGCGATGCTTTACCCCAACTATTTCGACCCTTATATATAAAGTAGTTCATCCAACTGTTTTAGTTATAACTTATCAGTTCGATTTGTTGGAAGATTTACAATGATATACGCAAATCAATAACAACAACTGATAAAGAATGATGATTATATATTATTGAACTTGATCGAATTGATCGAATGATTACAGAGAGTGTTCGTATATGATAGGTTTTGATAATGAAACTTGATAACCGCTAAATGATACATACGTAAACTATATATACATAATGATATTAATCTAATCGACGCGACTAAACATGAATCGTTGTGTCTTTGTGTTTGAACCGCCATGTTTGTTTGAACCGTCATGTTTAGTATTTGAGCCGGTTGTTGAAATGGTTTGAACCGGCATATCTAGCTTATATCATATTATCGTCCAATACCCTCCCTTAAGCTAGATTGGTAATACATTTAACATGGTACGCAGTCTTGTGAAATCCTTTGGTTGTAGTGCCTTGGTGAAGATATCCGCTATTTGATCTTTTGTGTTGCAGTACTTGATCTCCACGTCTTCAGTTTTGATTATGTCTCTTATGAAGTGATATTTAATCCTAATATGTTTGCTTTTCCCATGATAGACTGGATCCTTTGTGAGATTGATGGTAGATTTATTGTCACAATATAAGGTAATTGCTTTATTTGTGTCAAACTCTAAATCTTTTAAGATCCCTTTGAGCCATAGAGCTTGACATCCAGTGAGAGATAAAGCAATATATTCTGCTTCTGTTGATGATAATGCTACCACTTTTTGTTTCTTTGATTGCCATGAAATTGCTCCTGATCCTATATTGAATACATATCCTGATGTGCTTTTGCTATCATCTATATTTCCTGCATAGTCACTATCACTAAAGCCCTTCAATTCAAATGAGTTTTTGTTGTATACGATTCCATATTCTGAAGTGCCTTTTATATATCTCAATATATGTTTTCCTGCTTCCCAATGTGACTTCTTTGGTTGATCCATGAATCTGCTGATTTTGCTGACTGCAAACATTATATCAGGTCTTGTATTGGTTAAATACATGAGGCTTCCAACTAAACTTCGATATAAGCTTGGGTCAATGTTCTCTTTGTTGCTATTCTTGATCAACTTTAATCCATATTCCATTGGAGTTGAGGTTCTAATGCTATCTGCCATTCGAAATCTTTCAAGTATGTCTTTAGCATATTTAGTTTGAGAAATTTTTATTGCTTCTTGATCGTAAGTGACTTCCATTCCTAAGAAGTAATGTAATTTTCCCATATCTGTCATTTCAAACTCCCTTTGCATGGATTCCTTAAATGAGATTATTTCCTCCATGCAGTCACTAGCTATGATTAAATCATCTACGTATAAACACACCACTAGTCTGGAGGTCTTTGTCTTCCTTAAAAATAAGGTATGTTCAAATGTGCATCTTTTGAAGTTATGTTGTTCAAAATATTGATTGATCCGACTATACCATGCTCGTGGAGCTTGCTTCAATCCATACAGTGCTTTCTTAAGAAGACATACCTTATTTTCATTTCCCTTTTCTACAAATCCCAGAGGTTGTTCTATAAATACCTTCTCTTTTAGTTCTCCATTCAAGAATGCAGTTTTCACATCCATTTGGTGTAGATACCATTTATATTGAGCTGCTAGGGCAAGTACTAGTCTTACAGTCTCAAAACGGATTACTGGTGCAAATACTTCCTGATAATCTATCCCATATTTTTGTTTGTAACCCTTTACCACCAGACGAGCCTTGTGTTTGTCTATGTTTCCATGTTCATCATATTTGGTCTTGTATATCCATTTTACTCCTATCGGTTTTTGATCTTTTGGTAAATCAACCAACTCCCAGGTTTCATTCTTTTGTATAGATTCTATTTCCCTCTTCATTGCTTCCTTCCATTTTTCATCCTTACTGGCTTCATCATAATCGATTGGATCTGAATCAGTGTATAGTGCAAAGTTTGCAGCTTCATGGTGTCTCTGATATAAATCCCGTACTTCTGGACTGCTCATTGGTTGAGTTCTGCTAAGAATATCTGCTAATGAACGTATTTTTAATGGTGGACTTTGACTAGATGTTGTGGCATCTAGATTTTCATCTTCAAGTTGTGTTTCCCGTTCATCTTGCCTTTCACTTCCAACTGTATTGTGTATGGGTGAGTGTTCTTCATTTCTGGGTGTTGTATCGTGTGTATTGTTATCACTGTTATCTGTGTTTTCGTTTTCATCTTGAGTCACAATATCTTGATCTTCAATTTCTTCCCAAGCTTTGTTCTCATCAAATATGACATCTCGGCTGACTATAGTCTTCCTTGTAATTGGATTGTATAATTTATAAGCTTTACTATTTTCACTGTATCCAACAAAGATTGCTCTTTCTGTTTTATCATCAAGTTTACCCCGTTTTTGTTCTGGGACATGTGCATAGGCAAGACAGCCAAATATTCGTAAATTTGATACATCAGGTTTGATTCCAGTCCAGGCTTCTTCAGGAGTTTTATCGCTGATACTCTTAGAAGTTGTTCGATTTAAGAGATATGTTGTGCAACTTACAGCTTCTCCCCAATATTCGTTCGGGAGTTTCTTCGTCTTCAACATGCTCCTACTTAGTTCCATTAAGGTTCTATTTTTACGTTCTGCAACTCCATTTTGTTGTGGTGTATAACTTGTGGTCAGTTGATGATGTATTCCATGTTCTTGTAAGTATTCTTGGAAAGCATTTCCACAATATTCTCCCCCTCTGTCAGTTCTAAGGTATTTTATTCTTTTGTCTGACTGATTTTCTGCTAAGGCTTTAAACATTTTGAAGAAGTGTAGTGCTTGTGACTTTTCCTTGAGGAAGTACACCCAGGTTTTCCTTGTAAAATCATCTATGAAAGTGATGAAGTATCTGCATCCTCCTATTGTCTTTGTTCTCATTGGTCCACATATATCTGAGTGAACAAGTTGTAAAGGACTTTCTGCTCTCCATTTTGCTTGTTTGCTAAATGGTTTTCTTGCATGTTTTCCTAAAGCACACCCCTCACATACGTTTTCTGTCTTATATATCTTAGGTAAACCTTTTACTGCATTTTTGTGTTCCATTTCAATTAATGTTTCATAGTTGATGTGACCATATCTTTGATGCCATAAGTCTGAACTAGTTTTTGTGGATGTGTATAGTACTTTTGGCAAGTCTTGATTTGGATATAGAGGAAACATCTTGTTTTGAGTCATAGGTGTTTCTGTGATTGTCTTCCCTTTATGATTTTTTATGGTACACATTCCTTTACCAAAAAACACATCATATCCCTTTTGCAGTAATTGTCCCACACTAAGTAGATTGTGCCTTAGTCCTTCCACATAAAATACATTTGGTATTTTGTTTAGCTTATCGTTTACTCTTATGCATACTTCCCCACTTCCTAATACTTGTAGTCTCTTGTCATCACCTGTTCTAACTTCTCGTCTATCTTGATCATTAAATGTGATGAATATGCTCCTATTTCCTGTCATATGATTACTACATCCGCTGTCTAAGTACCAACAATTCGTATCCTTATTTTCTTCCATGTTAAATATCATGAACATGGTATCTCGTTCTGATTTATTTTCTTCTTTACTTACCATTGCGGATTCCTCTTTCTCACTTTCCTCCTTATTTGGACAATTTCTTGCTATATGACCTAATCCTTGACAATTGTAACATACAATGGGTCCGTATCGCCCTGATCTACCTCCTCTTCCTCTTCCTCTGTAGCTGTTATTATATCTATTCCCTCCTTTATTTCTTACTTGAGTCCCACTTTGTACTTGGAATGCTTGATCAATGACGTGTGTGTCATATTGCTTAAGTCTTAATTCATGGGATTGTAATATTCCCATAAGTTCTTCAATTGATAATTCCTCTAAATCTTTGGACTCTTCTACAGCTACTACCACTGACTCATATTTTCTGGTCATACTCCGCAATATTTTCTCAACTACTCGCTTATCGCTTATATCTTCTTCATTCATTCTTAACTGGTTAACTATTGTGGTAACCCTATCAAAATATCCTTCTATTGTTTCTGTTTCTGACATTCTTAGGATGTCAAATTCGCATCTAAGGGTTTGTAACTTTACTGTCTTTACGCGACGCTCTCCATGATATGATTTGTATAATATTTCCCATGCTTCCTTAGATGATTTTGCATTTGCAATTCTTTCGAATATTGTTTCAGTTGATGCTTGGAATAAATAATGAAGTGCCTTCTTATCTTTCTTATTTTGTTCTTTGTGTTCTTTTCGTAAGGCATCGCTTGCATCATTTGGTAATTCCCTAACACCATCCTCTACTATACTCCACAAATCTTGGGACTCTAAGAGCACTTTCATTTGAATGTGCCAATGATAATAATTTTGTCCCAATAATTTTGGAATTTGGGTTTGTACTCCTCCTTGTGTTGTCATAATTTCTTTCCTTTAATAATTGTGTTTAGTATATGTTGAGAAAAAAAACAATACCCCGTACCCGAGATATAATCTAAATATCCTTAAGAGAAATATTATACTATATTTGTTATTCTGATGTTTGACTTCTCAAAAGTCAATAGTTTTGAATAATAATAAAGAAAACTATGGTTCCTTCCTATTTGAATTCCCGCGTATACCCGAAGAACTCAGACAACAATACAGAATGATTCTTGAATATGTTTTTTTTCTGATTCTGTAAATTGAATTCTAACAGAACTATTCTTGTGCGATTTCTGTATAATCGGTAACCGCTTGATAGTCGTGCACCGAATAATAATTAACGAATAATATGCTCTGTTATGCGTGGGAACAAAAAATCAAAAACGAATAGAGAGATCAAGGGATTTACAGACAGTTTTTCTTGTAATTTGATAAGAAATCCTTGTTGAAGTGATGTGTGTAAATCCTCGTACGGTCTTATCGATTCTTTGTGTACTTCTAAATGGTTGGATTTGTTCCTCTGTTTTTCGTTTGAATACGGTAACCGGATTTGACAAACGTTTCTGAGTAATTCTTCGTTTTCCTTGGCTCTGATACCAGTTTTGTTGGAAGATTTACAATGATATACGCAAATCAATAACAACAACTGATAAAGAATGATGATTATATATTATTGAACTTGATCGAATTGATCGAATGATTACAGAGAGTGTTCGTATATGATAGGTTTTGATAATGAAACTTGATAACCGCTAAATGATACATACGTAAACTATATATACATAATGATATTAATCTAATCGACGCGACTAAACATGAATCGTTGTGTCTTTGTGTTTGAACCGCCATGTTTGTTTGAACCGTCATGTTTAGTATTTGAGCCGGTTGTTGAAATGGTTTGAACCGGCATATCTAGCTTATATCATATTATCGTCCAATACGATTTTTACACGAAGATTAACATCTCATTCTTTATGTCTTATCCAATCATTGTCATAACACTTCAAAGAAAAGACCAAAACATACTTGAACATCAACTTGCAACGTATCTTCGTAAAGTTCTAAAAGATTTTTTCGGCTAACTTGAATGGCATAGCTAACATTGCTAAAGAGATGGTGGAAGCAAAGAAATGTCTCTCACTCTATCCTATCCTTTGGTCTACCTATTATTATAGCTCACATTGGTTTTAAGATTTATCGAAAATCAAGCATCTAAAGTACTTAGTCAAGTTACTTAATTCTATTGTTGACGCGTTTTTAAGGCTTACGTAAGTTTGTGCCATTGATGTAGGAATTTTTTTCATAAGTAGGCGATTTCAAAGAGTGAAGAGTGTTTTTGGGTGTTGGATGAGATTTTTCGTGAAAATGGGTAGGTCGCTACTTCGAGTAGCGACCTTCAAATTCTGATTTTCAAGATTGCAAGTCCAAGTAGGAACCTTCTATCAAGATCGCTGGTCGGTGTAGCTATCTTCAGAAGTCACTGATTCATTCCACGAGCTCCATCCAAGGTCGTTGGTCCAAGGCACGAGCTCCCCCCTAAGTCGCTAGTCCAATCGGTGAACTTCAATGTTTTGTTTTTTTTTTTTCACGTTAAGGAGAAGCATGCAACTTTGTCTTTAATTTGTTTGCAGGTTCACGTGATGCATTCAAAAGATGAAGTGAATCTATGTAGGTTGATAGTATTTTATTAGTGTGTGTGTATAGGATACCATGCATATACTTACAAGGATGGTAAGACTAATACATAGGCCTAATAGTGTTTTGCCGTGATTTGATAGGTGTGCAAGTAATAGTGCTATGCTGGAAAATGTATTGAATTATGAAGTTGGACATGATTGATGATAATATTGATGTTATAAATACAAATGAGAAAATCTATTAGACATGCACAAAACAATGTGGTCATTTGTTTATCAAAGTGTTTTGTAGTTTGGTTATTTGAAAGCAATTTGTTTCTCAATCATTTGTGGTTGGTTATCACTTTCAATTTTTTTCTTTTGAAAATGAGTTACGAATTACACCCGGGTCCTCTTACTAACAATATGTTGTTTCTACATAATGCGCACCGTGCGTTGTGTTTTTCAAGCATCCAGAAAATTACAAGGCTTCCATAAATGTTAAACGTGGTGACAGAAATATTTGGCAAATACTTAAAGAAAAACCTATAGGGGAACAAGTTAAAAGTATCATACAACAAGCCGGGTATGGTGGGATTTTAAGCTGTGGTTATCGATACATCGGCCACACATTAATAACTGCGTTGGTCGAGCGATGGAGGCCAGAAACCCACACATTTTATATACCGATGGGTGAAGCGAGCATCACGTTAGAGGATATTAACGTGTTGTGGGGATTTCTGGTAGAGGGTGTTGTGGTATCGGTCGCGGAAAACTCGCATGACACCGCAGTTTGACGCCATTTTTTGGACTCTTTGATTGGTAGTGTGTACTAATTTGTTTTTTTTCTTTCATCTTTTCTGGGGGAGTTTCAGGAACAAAATCAAACTCAGGATATGATTGTTGAAGATCCTCCATTATATGATCATTACTATGGGATTCCATTATCTAGTAGCCTATTGGTGTGCATTCCTTGGTGTATATTCCCAGTATTTATAGACAAATAACAGTACGACCCACTTTGTTTTTTAGTAACAAATACTTACACCTCGGGGGCCCTTTTGGGGGCTCTTTATCAATGCACTCGGCCGGTCGGCACGGTCCTCAGACAATATATCAACACCCATGGAAAATTTGGCTCTAAAAATATCCAAATCACATCATTCGATTCGCGACAAAACCTTAAAACAGGCTTCAAAATGCCCTTCTATCAAAAAAAATTCCAACTGTTAATGGTTAGCTATTCGTTTTTAAATTTAGGCTACGCCTTGAAAATGGCCTCGGGAGCCCTTTTTGGGCCTTTTATCAATGCACTCGGCCGGTCGGCATGATCGTCGGGACGGTCAACGCGTTGTCCTCAAGCGATATATCAACGCCCACCGAAAATCTGGCCCTAAAAATATCCACATGACATCATTCGATCCACAACAAAACGTTAAAAATGCTTCAAAAGGCCCTTCTGACAAAAAAAATTTCCAGCTGTTAATGCTTAGCTATTCGTTTTTAAATTTAGGCTACGTCTTGAAAATGGCCTCGGGGCCTTTTTGGGCCTCTTTATCAACGCACTCGGCTGGTCGTCACGATCGCCGGAATGGTCATCGCGTTTTCATCTGGCGATATATCAATGCCTACCAAAAATCTGGCACTAAAAATATCCATATCACATCATATGATTCGCGACAAAACGTTACAAAAAACAATTTTACCAACTATTATTAGCAACTAGTAAAGCTTTAGAATAATCAAACCTTTAACAATTATAAAAATACCAGCCATTACAAATTACAGTATATACAACGTATATCCGAGTTGACAACCTAAACAAATAACAGTTACAAAACAATATATATCTGAGTTAGTTGTGCATCATTTACACCACAACCAACTGTAATAAAACATGCACTCATGTTTTTGGTGAAAGCACCACATCTCAATATACGTAACTCTCCATGCAGGGGTAACATCGATCCAATGAGCACCAAAGTGTGCTTTTTCCGAGAACATCAACTCCAACTTTATAAGGGTAACCCAAACTATGGTTACCACCGTAACTACGGTTACCATGGCAGCATTTCCAAACACATTAGTCATGGGTGGGCCTTGGAAGTTACCATATCAAATACAATCAAGGGCTTCTTCATCCGGAATCTCAAGGATAAGTTTGTTAACTCTGCATGACGTAGATCTGGGAGGCACACCACAGCTCCACTATTATTATATCTCCATGCAGACGTAACATCGATCCAATGAGCACAAAAGTGTGCTTTTTCGATAACACTAATTCCAACTTTATGACGGTGGGCAGAAACGTTGCCTCCTGAGTGTTTTCCCTAGGCCGCTGACGACGCCGTTGAAAACAGGAGATACAAAATGACACTCGAGTGTAAGTAGCAGATGTAACATCAATCCAAAAAGAATAAGGCGTTGTCAGGCGCGGTAGAAAGAAGAGACCAAATGGCAATGAGGTTGGAGATTTGAGCAAACAACCAATTCCATATTATAGGAGTTTCTTGCATATGTAGAATCAATCCAAACCAGGAGTAGACAAAAAACCAACACCGGAAATCCGTTCTCAAAAATCTGGAGCAGAAAAAGTTAAACGAGAAGATAACCGAAGAGTCCGCGCGATCCACGAAATGACGGAAGAAACATGACTTTATTGGAACTGGACACACCAAATACAATAAAGGTCATCTTCATCCATCATCTCCGTCATAACAACAACCTAGGATTCAGCTCCACCCATGACAACTTCCGCCGCTCCAACTGTCACTAATGACGCGGTTTCAAATGGTATGCTGAATATTCTTAACAGTCGTTGTTTCATGCAGATGTAACATCGATCCAAAATAACAGCAAGCCGACCCGCAATATCATTGTTATTCATGTTGCCGAATCATGCATCCTGCCCGAAAGAGTTTTTTTGCATGACCTACATACGAGTGTGATAGGTACCACTGAATCCCTTCAACAAGGCCATGCATGCCAAAGCACCTCATCAAGCACATAGCACGACCCATCCTCCTCAGTGGTGGCAACTCTACTACTACTACCGGGGAAACAGTCGTTAACAGGATGGAAAAAGGAGGCTGGATGGGCTGTTCTATAGCCCCAATCCTCCCTGCATCCTGCCACCACTGCTACTGCCCGGGAAATAGTCAAGTAAGGGATGCAAAAAAGAACCTGGATGGACTTTTCTCCAACCTTGGGGCACTCCAGTATTAATATATTTGAAATTACCTAACCAAAGTAACATTCTACACGTGCTATACTACGTGTAGATATAACATCGATCCAAGTAATTTCACGCAAATGTAATACCGATCCAACAACACTAAAAAAACCATAGACTCCATACAACGTTCTTCAAATTGTCGAACACCACCATTTTTTCTTCTTTTTTACATACCACGTACAATAACATATTGTGTAACCCGGTTTTTTTGCTTTGTATGGAAAATAATATAACACCATGGAAAATAATATTGAATGTTTACACATGCATGTATGGAAAATAATATTGCATGTGAATTTCCATATCTATGCAAGAACAATTGTGTGTTTTCATTGCTATATATATATATATATATATATATATATATATATATATATGTGTGTGTGTGTGTGTGTAAATGACTTGGATTCAGCAGATTGTATCTCTAGGAAGATTGCACATCGAACTAGCGACCTTGCTTGAAGATTGCTGAACCGATCAATGACCGTGTGAACGTCTTCAAATGGACCAGTGACCTAGAAAACCAATCATTGAAGGTTGCCACTTGGACTTGCAATCTTGAAAATCAGAATTTGAAGATCGCTACTTCTACTCGAAGTAACGACCTACCCATTTAAAAAAAAAATAAAAAAAATAACCTCATCCAACACAAAAAAAAAAAAAAAAGAAGTCTTCACTCTTTTAAATCGTCTAGTTATGAAAAAATTTTTTGATGTAGATGGAAGTGTAATGTTACTAAACAAGACAATTGTAAAATATATTTTTTTTATTATTATTTATTGAACTATGTTAATGTTAATTGAGTTATACTTTATTGGTTGACGTTATTTTATCATTGTTTGTTTTTCTTAGATCGGTCTATTTTTAGGTAGTGAAATTTTCTAAATCCATTCACTAAGACTATGGGGTATGGTCCCCTTCCCCCTTTCCTCCCCCTTCTCCACATCAGCATCATCTTTCCCCTTCCCCTTCCCAAACCAAGGAAATGGTTCCCCCTTCTTTCCCCTTCCCCTTTCCTTTATTTTAATATATTTATAGGGGAAAAAGACAAAATATATGTATATATAATATCACTAGAAGAAAAGACAAAAAAAATAATAATAATAATATTATATAGATCGGGGAGAAGGGGAAGATTTCCCCGTTGACACCAAAGGGGGAGGGAGGGGGAGGGGGGCGGTGTTCCCCTTGGGAAAAAGCTCCACATCATCCTTCCCGATCTATACCCCTTAGTCTAATTGTTGTTATTATTATTATTAATCATGACAAAATTTATTGTAAAAATATAATTTTTTTTTAATTTTGTGACGGTCTTGATTCATATTTCAATCGAATACACTAAACCGAAGTTAAATCAAGTATATATCATGTTCCACCTTAATCTAGGTCATCTAAAAGACTTTCAAAATAAATGCTAATACTGTCCGTACAAGTGAGTAGGTGCGAGCCACCGACTTCACTTTCAAGTAACCCAGTCATTTGACTTCGTTGTGTTTGGGGGTGAGCACCGGCGTGACCAAAGCATACTTTCTACCGTTAACGCACGTGACAACCATTGCCTGTGCTCGAGTCGTGGCTGTTCGCGTGGGGCTTGTGTGGCTGGGGGTGAGCGCCACCTCGCTTGCGACCTACAACAGATAGTCTAAGCTGATATCAAAGAGGATTTATAAAAATAGAAATTTGTTCAAAAAAAAAAATTGACCACACATTCTGGACCACACATTTCTCTAAGGCAAAAAAAAAATGGCTTTAATCGTTGCTTTTTATACAAGGATAATTTTTTTTTCAATATACACATGTGTATAATTTCTTTATCGGCGGAAATGTCGGTCTCAACTTTGTTGGGTTGGGATGGGAGAGAGCCAACTCAGTGGTCTGGAACTCGTGTATGAAATTCTGAGAAGATCGTACAGATTCGCAATTGTATGGCAGCGGCTCAGGATCGTCAGAAGAGCTATGCCGATCATCGTCGCAAACCGTTGGAATTCTAGGTTGGCGACAGGGTTCTATTGAAAGTCTTTCCACGGAACGGCGTTATACGTTTTGAGAAGCGTGATAAACTGAATCCTCATTATGTCGAACCGTTCGCAATTCTGGAACGGATTGGACTAGTGGCATAAAAACTTGACTTACCAGCTGAGCTCAGTAATGTGCATAATGTCTTCCATGTATCGAATCTTAAGAAGTGTCTCACGGACGAAACACTCATTGTTCCTCTCGAAGAGATCTAGGTTGATAATCGTCTGCGTATCGTGGAGGAACCGGTCGAGAGCTTGGATTATAATATGTGAAGCCTTCGTCGGAGTAAAATCCGCATCGTTAAAGTTTGTTGGAACTCCAACCGTGGACCGGAGTTCACATATGAACGGGAGGGTCAGATGAAGCTTAAGTATCCTCATTTGTTCCCAACGCCAGCACCGAAACCAGCACCTGTTACTATTAATGTCAAGTGAATTTTGGGGCAAAAATCCTTTCAACAGGGGGATGATGTAGCAACCAGAAAAAATTTCTTTCTTTCCTTTCAACTTCAAGCAACTTTCAGGACGAAAATTTCTTTCAACAGGGGGATGATGTGACAGCCGGCAAACTCAGGCTAATAACTTTTATCAAACGCATAAGTCTACCTTAACAAAACATTCATAAAACATACTTAACTGGGTTAGTTGAATCGGTTTGATGATTCGGAGAATCATCATAGATTGGTTTACACTCACATAATGTCCATGGTTTAATGATTCGGGGAATCATTGGGGGAAACACACACATTCACACTAGTCTTGAGTCCTGTTATTGGTGAAATTACATGGTTAGGATAATTTATCAAGTATTATATGTTCTATGAGTGATTAACAACTTGTGAATGCATGTTTATGAGATTAGGTGTGATATCATATGTTAAAATGACAAATTGGTAGTCGTAGGTTCGGATAAGAAATTTGGATTCTCATTCGTACCCTAGAAGGTACGAATGAGAACAGAGTATAAATATATCTCTTTGTCTCATTTTCATCATTTCATAACCCTAACTCGTCCCCAAGTGCTCTCTCAAACCCTTTCCTGTAGAAACGAGTTTTTGCCCTTATTTCTTGGATCCTAAAGCTAAAACAAGTTTTATATCAATATCAGGTGAAGATTCAGGATGCGTTAATCATTAAGCCCTTTTTAATGTATTTTATGCATTTTTGATAAACCCTAAGTGTTCAGATCTGATCTTAATAAGTTCTCTTAAATAAAGACTTTATAACATCTTTCTAAACTAGATCGAGACCTAAATAATGAGTTTTCTTATGAAAACCCAATTGTTAATGATGTTGGTGACTATCCCATATGTTCTGTGTTGTTGAAATGATATATGAATGATGTTTAGGTGATTTATGACTGTTTTGGAACATGATTTATTGAGGTATGAATGATTATTGATGGTTTGCAGACTTTTACCCATTTTGGGGATTTATGTTAGAAACATAGGGTTTGTAACATGAACGTGATGATGATAATATGATTTGGGATTTGTTAGCATATGTAAATCTATGTTTATTGATCTAAATATGATGTCTCCATAATTTGCTACTTTGGGTAAAGTTGTGATTTGGTATGTGAAATGGATGGATTTATGAATGAAATAGGTGTAGTAACATTTGATAGCATAGATAAGGTTGATTGCAACGTTTGGTAGCATTTCGTGAAGTTTTCAATCAGATTTGAAGGGTTTTTATTCGTCGAAATAGTCCATCGGCTGTGCAGGGCGAATGAACTCATATTCATACCCTCGAAGGTAAGAATGAGAGAGAAGATTTCTCATTCTTGCTAATAAAGGTACGAATGAGAAGGAATATTTCTCATTCATGCTAATGAGAGGAAAGATTTCCCATTCGTACAAATAAAGTTATGAATGAGAGGATATATTTTCACATTCGTACCAACGTGTAAATTTGTGAATCTTTGATATAAACTAAGTGTTCTATGTACATTGCTTGTATGTAAACTATATATGCTTGATCTACTAATGTAATGGGTCACCAACGGGATGTCAAGACTTATGTAGTCGAGTCAAACAATCAAACATGTTTTCAAACGTGCGTAGTCATGGTCTGGACAATCGAGGACTAGTTAGCCTATGGGTTATAAGTCAAGACACTTATACACATTTTATAAAGGTCGTCGGTATTATGGGCTTTCATAACTCGGTCAGTCAGTCTGTTTTAGAAGAACGCAACCTAAGGTGAGTGTCACGTCCCCACTTTTACATTTATTCTCATGGTGGAGAAACATGCTACGCACTTTGATTTCTTAAAGATCATGTTTTACTATGGTTATCATTTGTTTACTATGCGACTCATCTAAATCCCAAGGAAACCACTAATATGGGTATATAGCGGGGAAATGTTGATAGATCTATTGGGCTTGACAAACCCCACCCAGGTCGATTGGAGGTCGGACGGGTGCATATTGTCTTAAACACACAGGGCCTACTGGGGATGACGGTAGTCCGAAGGGTACACACTTATGGAGCAACTTAGTCAGCAATGGTTTCAATCATAGTTGTAACATACTTAGCATCTAGCTAACGCTCATATAACATAGTAGTAACAAGAATGATCTATCACACATATGGAAACGTTTTGTAAAACCTGTCAACTCACCAGCATGTTTTCTCAGGTCGCTAAGGTAGCGGATTTAAAATAGGCGCACGGGGTCTCACGGTGTCTAGGATCATATGCATGGCTTTTGAGCACTTTTAAACTATTATTTTCTTCTTTGGGGATTGTAAACTTATTTATGCATCCTCTGTTTTGTTGGGTTAAACTTTTAAACTGCATGGTTGGTTTTATTACGCTATTTTCATATCATATAGTTGTCGTTTATTATGACCATTGACTTGGATCCTGCTCGTGCATGTGGAATTTGAGGGTGTGACAGATTGGTATAAGAGCCAATGGTTATAGTGAACTAGGATTGCATGTGGAGTCTAGTCTATAGCCGAGTCTCACAGACTAGACGGTCACACACTTATGAATCGTAATTTGTGGGAACCTTACTAACAGTGTTGGGGTGTCAGTATCATCATCATTTACATGTTGCATCATCCATCTTACCTATTATCTATTTCGATCTTCTATTCCTACCTTTTCTTCTTATTCGGTTTTGAGGACGAAGAAGCTAACTCGTTGGATTTGCACGGCGGTGGCGTACATTGGAGTAACTACGGCTTACCCAAGAGATCTGTTTAGGATTTGAACATCTCCCTTCTATGCTCCAATGGACACACTTGCCTACACACACTATCTTGCACTTGTACTTGTCATATTACACCTCCAAGTGATTGTTCACTTGGAGATTACTATAAGCTGAGATGTCTTGGTCGGGTGACTTGTAGTTGATACAACTTGGTCGGGTCAGGATGATTCTCAATATCTCATTTTGTGTGAATGTCTAAAGATGTCAGGAGCTCGTGGTGGTCGACGTGGTTGATGTAACTATGGTCGTGGGGGCAGCGGGGGCCGTGGCAACATTAACATGACCTAGGAGGAACTGAATAACTTGATCCATGAGCAGGTGTCCATTGCTCTTGTTGCGTTCCAGGCCGCTCGGCAAGGCATCGGTGGTAATTTGATTACTACTACTCTTATCTATGTTTTGGGTAATGTGTTTATTTTGGTTAAACAGAGTTGCTCATTTGTACACGGAATGCTGTCAACCAGCAACCACCTCCACCACCACCTTCTCCGGTGTAACCGGTTTGTACGTTTAAGGCTTTCATGGACTGCAAGCCTCATACCTTCAGTGGGACTAAGGGTGTAGTGGGATTACTTAGGTGGGTGGAGAAGATTGAATTTATGTCTGTTATGTGTAATTGTCCTGTGGTGGATTGTGTGAAGTTTGCTTCGGGTACCTTGGAAGGTCCAGCTTTGGTGTAGTGGAATTCTACTACCCAGACTCTTGGCTTAGGTGAAGTCAATGCAATGCTTTGGACAGAATTTGTTCATCGTTTGAAGTGTGAGTATTACCCTCGGGATGAGGTGCAGAAGTTGGAACATGAGCTTTGGAATCACAAGATGGTGGGATAGGAGATCGAGGAGTACACAACTAAGCATCATGAGTGTGTTAGTTCCGGAAGTTCGTGGGTTAGTGACTGCAAATGACTCGACTCCTGTACAGTGTACTATCAGGTTAGCCCATAAGCTGGCCAATCAGAAGGTTGAAGAAGGTGTTCTACCTCCCAAGCGTGCAGCTTTGAAGGCACATGATAGCAATAAAAGGAAATGGGATAGCTCCGGGGAGAATCTGGCTCCAGTTCAGCCGCAGCAGAAATCAAGAAAGTGTGAAGCGTCAGGATCATCGTCTGGTCAGAAGCAGGGAGGGTATGTTGGCAAAATTCGAAGTGCAATTAGTGTGGTTTTCATCATGTTGGGGATTGTGATAAGTTCCGTTGTAACCGTTGTCACGTGACCGATAATTTTGCTAAAGATTGTCGGGTTAATCTTCAGCCTAAGCAGGCTCAGGCTACTGTTACTGCTCCTGCTCCACATGGAAATCGGGGTTGTTATAACTGTGGTCAAGTGGGGCACTTTAAGCGGGACTGCCTGTAGTTGAAGCAGGGCGATGTTGGAAATAATGGGAATGGTAATGGTAACAATGGCGGTGGCAACAGGAATGCGTGTGCCTTCGTCATTTGTTTGGGGGAAGCCCAACTGGACGCAGACACAGTTACCGATACGTTTCTTCTCAATGATCGCTATGCTTCGGTTTTATTTGATTCAGGTGCCAATATGAGCTTCATATTTGCTACATTTAGTCAGTTTCTAGACATAGTACCTACACCTTTAGAGGCTAAGTACTTGATAGAATTGGCTAACGGTAAACAAATCGAGGCTACACACATTTTTAAGGGGTGTCCCAACTGATCTTATGCCAGTTGATTGGGTAGTTTTGACGTCATCATGGGTATGGATTGGTTATCCCTGTATCGGGCCGAGATTTTTTGTTTTGATAAGGTTATTCGACTTCCCCTTCCTGACGGCGAGATTTTATCGGTTTATGGTGAGAAGAGTGGTGTTCCCTTAAGTATCATTTCTTGTATGAAGACCTATAAGTATCTTCAGAATGGGTATACCACCATTCTGGCACTTGTTTCTGTATTAGTTGCGGAAGAGAAGAAGATTGAAGACATTCCTGTTGTGCGTGACTTCTCTAATGTATTTCCTGATGATTTGCCTAGTCTTCTGCCTCAGCGTCAGGTTGAGTTTCGTATTGATCTTGCACCTGGTACAGCTCCTATCTCTCGAACCCCTTTTCTTCTTGCACCTCCCAAGATGCAGGAATTATCCAACCAACTACAGGAGTTATTAGAGAAAGGTTTCATTAGGCCTAGTTCATCTCCGTGGGGAGCCCCTATCCTGTTTGTCAAGAAGAAAGATGGAAGCCTCCGTATGTGCATTAACTACTGTGAACTGAACAAGGTGACGATCAAGAATCACTATCCGGATACTATCAACTTAGAGTATATGAATCAGATATTCCGAAGACTGCCTTTCGAAGCCGTTGTGGCCATTTTGAGTTCTTGGTCATGCCTTTCGGTCTCACCAATGCCCCAACAGTATTTATTGATTTGATGAACCGTATTTGCAAGCCTTATCTTGATAAGTTCGTCATTGTCTTTATTGATGACATCCTGGTCTATTCCAAGAGCATGGTAGACCATGAGGAACACGTGCGACTTGTCTTGGAACTCTTACGAAGAGAACAGCTCTATGCTAAGTTCTCAAAATGTGACTTCTAGTTGTATGAAGTCCAATTCCTTGGTCAAGTGGTGAATGAACTGGGAAGCACCGAAGACGCCAACAGAGGTGCGACAATTCCTATGTCTCGCAGGTTACTATTGTCGTTTCATTGAGGGATTTTCGAAGATTGCTAAACCCCTCACAACTCTTACCCAGAAAGACCGACAGTTCGACTGAGGTGATTCTCAGGAGTCGGCGTTTCAAACGCTGAAACTTAAACTCTGTTCTGCACCTATATTATATTTGCCTGAGGGTACGGATGATTTCGTTTTTTATTGTGATGCTTCTATTCAGGGTCTCGGTTGCTTGTTGATGCAACGCGAGAAGGTTATCGCTTATGTTTCTCGTCAGCTTATGGTTCATGAGAAGAACTATACTACCCATGCTCTGGAACTGGGTGCGGTTATTTTTGTTTTGAAGATTTGGAGACACTAGTTGTACGGTACCAAGTGCACCATATACACCAATCACAAGAGTCTTTAGCATATCTTTGATCAGAAGGATTTGAACATGCGACAGCGTCGATGGGTCGAACTTATGAATAATTATGATTGTGCCATCAAATACCATCATGGTAAGGAGAATGTTATGGAAGACGCCTTAAGCAAGAAGGAGTCTCTTAAACCTCGGCGCGTTCGAGCCTTACAGCTCACCATCCATTCCGGGTTGCCCGACCTTATCCGTTCTACACAACAAGAAGCTTTTAAGGAGGAAATCCTTAATGTTGAGGCCATGCATGGTGCTGACAGGAACCTGGAACTCAAGTCTGATGGCCTGCATTACTTTGCAGAACGTGTTTGGGTACCTTCATTCAGTAATTTACGGGAGCTTGTCTTGGACAAAGCTTACAAGCCCCGGTATTCCATTCACCCCAGCTTTGATAAGATGTATCAAGATCTGAAGATACTTTATTGGTGTCCAAACATGAAGGCTAACATAGCTTCGTATGTAAGTAAATGCTTGACTTGTGCTAAGGTCAAGCTTGAATATCAAAAGTCGTCTGGTCTTCTTCAGCAACCTGAAATTCCCGAACGGAAGTGGGAACAAATCACAATTGATTTTGTAACCAAGATCCCGAATTCACCAAGTGGTTGTGATTCTATTTGGGTGATTTTCGATCGATTGACAAAATTTGCACACTTCCTAGCAATTAAGGAAAGTGACAGTTTGGAGCAGTTAACTCGCGTCTATCTTAAGGAAGTGGTCTCTCGGCACGGGGTGCCTGTCTCTATTATCTCTCATCGTGATTCTCGTTTCACTTCGCATTTCTGGAAGGCCTTGCAGAAGGCTTTGGGTACTCAGTTGGATATGAGTACGGCCTTATCATCCGCAAACTGATGGTCAAAGTGAGCGGACGATTCAATCAATGGAGGACATGCTACGGGCATGTTTCATTGACTTTGGAAAGAGTTAGGAGGGTCATCTACCATTGGTGGAATTCTCTTACAACAACAGCTACCATTCTAGCATTAAGGCAGCTCCGTTCGAGGTTCTTTACGGGCAGAAATGTCGATCTCCACTATGTTGGGCTGAGGTGGGCGAGAGCCAACTCACTAGCCTGGAACTCGTGTACGAAACTTCTGAGAGGTCGTACAGATTCGCAATTGTATGGCAGCAGCTCGGGATCGTCAGTAGAGCTATGCCGATCATCGTCACAAACTGTTCGAATTCTAGGTTGGCAAAAGGGTACTTTTGAAAGTCTCCCCATGGAAGGGCGTTATATTTTTTGGGAAGTGTGGTAAACAGAATCCTTGTTATGTCGGACCGTTCGCAATTCTGGAATGGATTGGACCGGTGGCATACAAACTTGACTTACCAGCTGAGCTTAGTAACGTGCATAATGTCTTCCGTATCTCGAATCTTAAGAAGTGTCTCACGGACGGAACACTTATTGTTCCTCTGGAAGAGATCAAGGTTTATGAGCGTCTACGTATCGTGGAGGAACCGGTCGAGATCTTGGATTATAAAATATGAAGCCTTCGTCGGAGTAAATTCCGCATCGTTAAAGTTCGTTGGAACTCCAACCGTGGACCGGAGTTCACATGGGAATGGGTGGATCAAATGAAGCTTAAGTATCCTCATTTGTTCCCAACGCCAGCACCGAAACCAGCACCTGTTACTGTTGAAGCCGAGTGAATTTCGGGGCGAAATTCCTTTCAACAGAGGGATAATGTAGCAACCAGAAAATTTTTCGGAGGATCAGCACCCGTTATTGGTGAAATTACATGGTTGGGATACTTTATCAAGTATTATATGTTCAATGAGTGATTAACGAATGCATCTTTATGAGATTTAGTGTGATATCATATGTTAAAATGACAAATTGGTAGTCGTAGGTTCGAATAAGAAATTTGGATTCTTATTAGTACCGTAGAAGGTACGAATGAAAACAGAGTATAGGTATATCTCTTTGCCTCATTTTCATTATTTCACAACCCTAACTCGCCCCCAAGTGCTCTCTCTCAAACCCTTACGTGAATAAATGAGTTTTTGTACTTATTTCTTGGATCCTAAAGCTAAAACAAGTTTTATATCAATATCAAGTGAAGATTCAATGTGTGTTAATCATCTAAACCCTTATTAATGTATTTTTATGCATTTTTTATAAACCCTAACTGTCCAGATCTGATCTTAATAAGTTTTCTTAAACAAAAACCTTTCTAACATCTTTCTAAATGAGATCTAGACCTAAATAAAGAGCTTTCTTACAAAAACCCAAGTGTTAATGATGTTAGTGACTATCCTATGTGTTTTGTGTTGTTGAAAAAATATATGAATGATGTTTAGGTGATTTAGGACTGTTTTGGAACATGATTTATTGATATGAATTATTATTGATGTTTTGTAGACTTTTACCCATTTTGGGGATTTATATTAGAAACCTAGGGTTTGTAACATGAACGTGATGATGATAATATGATTAGGGATTTGTTAGCATATGGAAATATGCGTTTATTGATCTAAATATGATATTGTTTCAATAATTTCCATTTTAGGTAAATTTCTCATCCAATTGATGTGACAATCCCCATAATTTGCTATTTTGGGCAAAGTTATGATTTGGTATGTGAAATGGATGGATTGATGTATGAAATAGGTGTAGGAACATATGGATAGGATAGATAAGGTTGAGTGCAGCCTTTGGTAGCATTTCGTGAAGTTTTCAATCAGATTTGAAGGGTTTTTGTTCGTCGAAATAGTCCATCTGTTGTGCAGGGCGAATGAACTCTCATTCGTACCCTCAAAGGTACGAATGGGAGGGAAGATTTCTCATTCGTGCTAATGAGAGGAAGGATTACCGATTCATGCTAATAAAGGTACGAATGAGAGGAAAGTTTCCTCATTCGTGCCAATGAAGGTACGAATGAGAGGATATATTTGCCCATTCGTACCAATGTGTAAATTTGTGAATGTTTGATATAAACTAAGTGTTCTATGTGCATTGCTTGTATGTAAACTATATATGCTTGATCAACTGATGTAACGGGTCACCAACGGGATGTCGAGACTTGTGTAGTCGTGTTAAACATTCAAACACGTTTTTAAACGTACGTAGTCATGGTCTAGACAATCGGGCACTAGTTAGCCTATTGGTTATTTGTCAAGACACTTATACATTTTATGATAGGTCGCCGGTATTAGGGGCTATCATAACTTAGTCAGTCGGTCTGTTTTAGAAGAATGCAACCTAAGGGGAGTGTCACGGCCCACTTTTACATTTATTCTCATGGGGGAGAAATATGCTACGCACTTTGATTTCTTAAAGATCATGTTTTACTATGGTTATCATTTGTTTACTATGCGACTCAACTAAAACCTAAGGAGACCACTAATATGGGTATATAGCGGGGAAATGTGGATAGATCTATTGGGCTTGACAAACCCCACCCGAGCCGATTGGAGGTCGGACGGGTGCATATTGTCTCAAACATACAGGGCGTACCGGGGATGACGGTAGTCCGAAGTGTACACACTTATGGAGCAACTTAGTCAGCAACAGTTTCAATCATAATTGTAACATGCTTGACGTCTAGCTAACGCTCATATAACATGTTAGTAACAGGAATGATCTTTCACACATATGGAAACGTTTTGTAGAACATGTGAACTCACCAGCATATCATGTTGACACTTTTAGCATGTTTTCTCGGGTTGCTAAAGTTGTGGATTTGGAATAGGCGCACGGGGTCTCACGGCATCTAGGATCATATGCCTAGCTTTTGAACACTTTTAAACTATTATCTTTTCTTTTTTGGGGATTGTAAACTTATTTATGCTTCCGCCGTTTTGTTGGGTTAAACTTTTTAATTGCGTGGTTGGTTTATTACGTTATTTTCATATCATATAGTTGTCGTTTATTGTGACCGTTGACTTGGATTCCGGTATATCACGCGCCTCGCGGTAAAACCCCGCACGTGAAATTTGAGGGTGTGACATAGATACACGTAACAATATTTGAAAACATAAAGTACGAAACTTAACAATTTTAAAAATAAAGGACATGCGTTGAAATTTAATATAAAAATAAGTGACAAAATTTGTAATTCACTCTTTAGAAATTTTAAGAAGTTAATTTTTTTTTTTACTTTTTATTTATCCTTGATATAAAAAAACTGGTGAAATGCCCTCATGCTATACGACGAGAACTCAGTCGATGTCAGTTGGTTTTTTACAGTATCATAACTCTCTTTAGCAATCGAAAGAGAAATGAAACAGAGTCATGATATGCACAAAAGGATATTGACACGTTTCCTAGATTGATCAAAAACCACCAAATTGATTATCGGTTGTGGCTGTGATGTTGTTCAGTCAAAATTGGTTAGTTTTATTATATATGTGTGTATGTATATACACACATAGACAAAAAAATCAACTTGGGGTGTGAAATGAGAGAATTTTTTATGACCACCTTTCAACCAGGTGCGATATTAATCGGTAAGTGTTTGTAAAAAATTATGTTTATAATCAATATGCCTCTTCATGTCTTCAATTAATTGAAACATCTCATATATTTAAGCTTACTGTTGCGTTGGTACGAAGGGGTGTGTGTTAGCCAACCGTTGCGTTGGTTCCAAGGGACGTGTGTTCACCAACCGTTGCGTTGCTTCAAACAGGTGTATGTATCACCTATAAATACAACCTATATACACACACACATTTACTTTATGTTTCATAATAGTGGTTTAGTGTACAGTTTGTCCTTTGAGCCTAACCCAATTTTTTTTGTTAAATCAAATTGATCATATGGGCCCTATGTGAGGGTATTATTGTCCTTTTCCATCCTAATACGTAACCGTCTTTAAAATGAAAAGGAAAAACAACCCACCTACCCATTCTCTCTCTAAATACACTACCTCTAACACCCCTCCCTCTCGCTCTCTCTATCCCTCTCTTGCACACACAAACACACCCCCACTCGCTCTGTCTTATACCTGCCACCACCTCATTTGAAATTCAAATCCTCCAAAACAATTCCAAAATATGACCGATCTAAAACACAAACTCTAAATCTCACTGGTCTGAAATTTGATAATGGTGTCTACGTGGAACAACCATCACTGCAATACATGTGATCCAAACGTTAACTCAGAACCAATAAGCCACAACCAAACCCTAGACACCATTATTGTATCACCGTAAACCACTCCACCATCTAGGAGCTCGGAACAAACCTCATCTATGTTTTCGTCCATCGCAACACCATCATCTTATATTTATGTCTTTGTCGCTGGAATAGGAAGACGGCAGTGGTTAGTGTTGGTTTGACAAAAGGGGTTTGACCAGATCTAGGGTTTAGTGGGTAGAGAGTGGAGATGGAGGTAACAGTTTGAACCTTGATGATTTGGAGTTAGGGTTAAAGGTTTTGATGCTGACAGTGGTGGAAGTGGTGTTGACAAGGGAGTGACGATGGTAGTGGTTGGAGTTTAGTGACGGTTGGTTGGAGTGACAATGGTGGTGCTGACAAGGGGGTAATTGGTGATGGCAGTTGTGGTGGTGGCCATATCGAAGTTATCCTTCATACTAAATAAGGTTTGCTTTGGAAGAATATATTTTAAAAACTAATACGAGTTTCATTTTTTTTGGGGTATTGAATTTTAATAATCCAAACTTTCACCCATTAGCCAGCAATAATCTGTACTTCAAAAATTCCCAACAACGATCCCAACTTTCTTGATTATTTTGGATCAAAACTCTTAAAAACATATATATTACATGCTCTAAAATTTTCAAATAAAAAAAACTCCAAAAGTAGGGTTTTCTAAGGTTTACTCTAAAAACGTGGGTTTCTACCGATACTTAGCCTATATATATATATCTTCTTAGCCGTTAAAAGAATTATAACTTTATATTTTTTTTTTTGAACATAAACTTTCATTAAAAACTAGCGAGGCCTAAACACAGACCCGCCAAACTATACAAACATATACAAGGGGTCTTTAACCCAATCATTCCAATTAATGTCCTTAAATCTTGTTCTATATTTCAACCACAAGTAGGCTTTAGATTTAACTATCGTCACCACTTCCAATGTCGTTACGTTGTTATTCTGAAATATCTTCGCATTTCTCGCATTCCATATAGCCCAAGTAGCGATCATTACAATGCCCCGAATAATCTTTTTCCTCCACTTACCAGCATGGACGTTCTTGTAAAGCCAAAGCAAATCCTCGTACTCATAAGCATAAAACGGATCCACTTTACACCACCTACAAATCCTACACCAAATCTCATAAGCGAAGCTGCAATCAATCCATAGGTGTTTGATGTCCTCACTGAACCCGCCACAAAGGGAGCATGAATCATCTGTGATGTCAATTCCTCTCCGAGCTAAAGCCACGCGAGTTGGTACGCGACCTCTAGCCACTCGCCAGACAAGCAGACTCACCTTAGCTGGAACCCACCCTTCCCATTTAAAAGCCTTTGTCAACCCTCCATTTACAGCAGCCGGCCTGCTACTATTCAACCTGCTGCGAAAACTCTTTACGGAGAAACCATCGCTCGGTTTTATGACCCAAACCCATCCGTCCCTCAGCCCATTTGATTTCAACCCCATCACCATTCTCTCCATGTCTTGAAATTCCGATATCTCTTCCACCGAACATAGCGAAAGGAAACAATCCGTCTTCACAGAAATAGATCCGGAAACAATTCCAAGCCGGTCTGCAACCTTACAGTTTTTATTCGAGTCCGCACGAAATAACCTTGGCCATCTATCTTTAAAAATAGTATCCCCTGCCCACAGGTCCAGCCAAAACCGAAGCTTATCTCCACTACCCAACACGCCTTTGAATAGACTGCTAACCTCTTTATTCTCGACTTTGGTGGATTCCAATAACTTCACTATAACCTTCCAACTGCCACAAATAGCCCTGCATAAAGGAAGAAAACTCCAACGCCCTCTCCCTCCATGAATAGCCTCAATAACCCTCTTCCAAACCATACCGTCTCCCACCTTAAACCTCCACGCCCATTTCGCAAGAAGAGCAAGATTAACCTCGGAAAGTCTCAATATACCCAATCCGCCAAGCTTCTTAGGAGTAGTGATAACCTCCCAAGAAACCCAATGCATCTTCTTATCTTCATTAACCCCGGACCACAAGAAGTTTCTCATAAGTCTTTCCAAGGTTTCCACCACAGTAACCGGCGCTTTAAAAAGTGATAAGTAATAAACGGGGAGACTAGATAAAACGGACTTAATAAGTATTAATCTACCTCCCATAGAAAGCGTGTTCGCTTTCCATGACGCAAGACGGGTTTTAAAAGTGTCAATTACCGGGTTCCAATTACACACCCGGTTCATATTTGCCCCTACACGAATCCCCAAGTAGTCGAACGGTAACTCACCTACCCGACATCCCAAACAAGACGCCATATCCTCCACCTCCTTCCCTTCCACCCCCACCCCATACAAAAAGGATTTGTGTATGTTAATCTTGAGCCCCGAACAAATATGAAAAACCCGAAGGACTCGAGCAACACTTTCTATATTACCTTTAGACCATTCCCCAATAAGAAGCGCATCGTCCGCATAAAACAAATGTGACATAATAAACGAGTCCTTACCCAAGCGAATCCCTTTTATTTCCCCCACTTCCACCGCCTTGTCTAACATACAATGAAGTACCTCCATGACCACCAAAAATAAAAAAGGAGATAACGGATCACCTTGTCGAACCCCTTTATGACAATTGAATTCAAACGTGGGGGACCCGTTAACAAGAACCGCCGAGCGCGCCGATTCTAACACTCCTTTCACCCACCTGCACCACCTACCTGGGAAACCCATATGGCGAAGAGTCGAAAGCAAGAACTCCCAATTCACGTTGTCATATGCCTTCTCGAAGTCCAATTTCAGAATGAAAGCCTTCCTACCATTCTTCTTCAGCCACCCTACCGATTCATTGATAATTAAAGGGCCATCCAGAATGTACCTACCACTTATAAAAGCCGTTTGTGTATTCGAAATCACCGCATTCATCACATTCCTCATTCTAAGGGCAAGAACCTTAGAAATAACTTTACTCACAATGCCCACTAAGTTGATAGGACGATAATCTCTTAACCCGACGGGGGTTTTATTCTTCGGAATCAATGTAATGAATGAGGAACTGCATCCTCTACTGATCACGCCTGCATCATAGAAAGAATCAAATAATTTTAAAAAATCAGCTTCTAAGTAACTCCAAAAATGCTTGACAAATCTGAAGTTGAAGCCGTCAGGCCCCGGAGCACGATCAGAACCACAATCCATAACCGCATATTTAATTTCTTCCTTCGTGAATCGACCAATTAGCTCTTCGGCCATAGCACCTTCAATAGTCTTCATGTTGCTGCACTGTATACTAGGCCGCACCTTCACTTGTTCCTCAAAAAGATTCCTGTAAAATTTCAAAACATGCAGTTTAACCACTGACGGTTTATGAACCCACTCACCATCCACCATTAAACCCGGAATGTTGTTAGAAGCTTTACGCCCATTCACCACCCGATGAAAGTAAGCGGAATTTTCATCCCCGTCAACCGCCCACCTCACCCTAGATTTTTGTTTCAAGTCCCTATTTCCACACATATTAAGGTGATCCACCCCTTTCCGGCATTCCTCCCAAACCCAAACTTCTTCTTCCTCCAACTCTCGATCCTCCATAATTTTCTCCAATCTTTCAATATCGTCTTGGAAATTCTTCATTTCTTCCCCTTCCTTAGCCTTAACATTATTCCACCAATCTTTTAAAACTTGCCTGAGTATTTTGAATTTCGCTATAATAACTTCATCCGGAGCACCATGAAAGTTACTTGAAGTCAAAGCCTTGATAACGACCTCTTCGCAATCCTTCCTAAGGAGCCAAGAATTGAACCATCTGAATGGCTTGGGGCCAAAATTAATATCCACCAAAGACAAAAGAATGGGACAATGATCAGATAACTCCCTATTAAGAGCCCGTAAGCATGCCGATGGCCATTTATTGAAAAAATTCTGACATACCAAAATCCGATCTATCTTGCTCATTTTATGTTCATTCCCTTTCCCCGCCAAAAACGTAAACCGAAACCCTCTCATGTAATATTCATTTAACCCCATATCATCAATGAATCTGTTAAAATCTTCAGCCTCAACTATAAATATAACTTTATATTTAGATTTAGTTTAAAACTTTAAATATAAGAACATGAGTTAAATTTAACGATAAAGAAATAACTACATCTATATATATTAACATTTCAAAGCATGAAATCTTACAAGGCATTCAAAGAAGTCATCATCCCCCTTTAAGTGTCCCATGTGACATCCTCCTTATTTCTATCCAAAAATCTTTTTCTCTCTCATTTTTTTTGACACAATTTTAGAATTTTAATAACTTTTATATATCAGTACCATAATGTTATACAAAAAAAACAAAAAAAAAACAAAAATATTTGTTGGTTTTTATTCATACAGGAAAAAAACACAACATGTTCAGGTAATTCATTAATAATGTCTAGGCAAGTCACTAATCATGTTCAAAGTAGGAATTATATTTTCATCATGAGCAGAATATGTTAAAACCACTGCTTTCTTAAAAAAAAAAAAAAATTCAAGACTACCATCTCAATCACACCTTTCAATAGTTGTTTCTAACTCTGCTCATCATCTAAACATACATCTTCTTTTTAAAAATACATTTTCATTCTTATTCATATGATTAAAGTTTTATTTTTTTTTCATATTATAGTACATTAATTTTTATGTTAAATCATAACACATATTTTATCATATCATATTAGATTTATCTATCCTGAAAAGTTTTCGGGATATAAAATCTAGTGGAGATATAAAAGGCTATTATAAAAATATAAAGAAAGTATAAACAATAAGATTTCAAAATACACTTAGATCATTTGTGAGAGATAGACAGCTTATAACTTCGTTTTATTAAAACATATGTTTACTTATTTAAATGCTTAATTAACGTTAGCCGACTACAAACATTGTATCGTAATCCAAATGTAGATACGCATCTCTGCATCGTACTGTTGAAATGAAACAAGGGCTAATAATGCACCAAACAAATATTAAACATATATATAATGCTGACCGTATATTATTATTATCGAGATATATTATTTTTCTAATCACTCGTTTCCGATTTAAGTTCGAAGATAGTTAATATTTTAGAGGCATGAATATTATACAATAAAATGGAACGGTGTTAATTGCATGAATGTGCGAGTACAGTTATATAAATATATACATACGAATTATAATCAAAACATATTATTTAAAATTCACAAGACAGTTATGATCATGTATTGTCTTTTGAATAGTTAAGAAAGATTTCCATATTAGCCACTACGGTCAAATGCATGTATCATGTTAGCAATAATTAAACAGTGTGTGTTTGCTGAGATAATCATGAAATTATATCAATACTTAAAAAAAAACATATATTTTATCATTGACTTGTTCACATATTGTTGGTTTATGACATTCTTTTTTTTTTTAACGAACAACTAAATGGTAGAGTAGACTCTTCAAAACCCGGTAAACCAGTCATTAATCTATCAACCCAGAAACGATCCCAGATGTTGCCAGGAGAAGTTCACAATAATTCTTCCTTACAAGATCCGAACCTAGTACCTTTCCCTAACCTCCAGATTAGCTTCATTGCTATAATCAGCTCCACCAGGTCATCACTAGCTTTCTTTTTTCATTTAATTAGTATTCATAAAAACACTTTTTAACTTCAATAACGTTGTCAATTAAATCTAACCCTCACCATAAGTAAGTGGTATTAGGTATAAAAGATTTGTTGTTAAAAAATATAAAAATAATTAAAAGGAAAAATAAATTTCTTCGCTTTTCTTTCCATTCTTCTCGCCTCTTTTCTAATTTCCATTGTTTTGTTCTCTCCTCTTCAGTTTTCTGATAATGAAAGTATATGTTAAATAAACAATGTTATTACTAAAATAACCTTAAACTCTCGGTGAAGATATTAAATTGAATTTCATGATCCAAAACGCTAGTAGATACTTGCCACCACAAGCTAGCACTAAGAGTAGTCAACTATGTAATATACTTTAGACTAGTGGGAGTGGGGGCGGGAGAGGGGCGGGAAGGGGGGGAACACCGCCGCCATAGGGGCGGGAGAAGTGGCGTGGGGCTGGGGGCGGGGAGGGGTTCACCGGCGTGGGGGGGAGTAGGGGGACACGTGGCACACTACAACAAAAAGGGCTTTTAAGGACCTTTTGTGTGGGACGCTTGTAAAATGGGGTCCTAAAAAACTATTTAATAGGACGAATGAACTTTTGGGGTCCTTTTATAATATACGCTACTAAACCAGTGTCCTAAAAAGTTATTTAATAGGATGGATGATTATTTGGGGTCCTATTATCATATAACTTAATAAGACCCTTAAAATGTAGATCCTAATAAAGTAATTTATAAGACATTTAGTTGTGGGTGTCCTATTATGTGGTAATGTAATAGGACACTTGATCACTGGGGGTCCTATTATAACATAACTTAATACGACACTTTGTAGTTAAGTCATAAATGTTTGATGTTATAGGACCGTTTCTAGTAGAAGTCATATAAGAACATAACTTAATAGGACATTTGACACATGGGTCTTATAACTTTAACCTTTATAGGACGCTTAATTTATTCGTTTCGCTTTCTTTATATCAAATCGATAATAGTAATATTGTTTTTCTATGGTTATTAATAAACTTTATCCATTTATCAATCTATATTCTATAAAAAAAATAATAAAAAACATTATTGATTTAATCCTAATATTGCGTCTCTCATTGATTTAAAACCTAATATAATAAAAAACATGTAAAAATAGTATCCAGATTAGATTTTTTTTTAATCATCCCATTGTTATTTTTTTTTTACATCATGTTCTCACAGTTTGAGTTAGGCACGTTGAGTTGTAAACGAGCTAAGTTGAGTTGAGACAGGGTGCACTACAAAAAAAGTGACCATTAGAGACTAAACTAGTGGGGACTGATATATCAGTCTTGAATAGATAATATCTAGGACTGATTTGTCAGTTGCTAATAACATTAAGGACTGATTTTATGTGACTCATGTTAGTGACTAATAATCAGTCGCTAAAAATTTTGGCACAATATTTGAGACTAAATTTTAGTTCCAAATAATTTGTCACAATACAAGGATTTGGAGATAAATTTATCGAGACTAAATTTCAGTCCCAAATAACCTGACACACTTGTGCAATTTTTCATTACATTTTCTGGATTGAAATTCAGTCTCGATTAATTTATCTCCAAATCCTTGTATTGTGACAACTTATTTGTGACTGAAATTTAGTCTCAAATTTTTCGTTATATATTCAGGATTGAAATTCAGTCTCGATAAATTTTTAGAATTTTAGATGTTTTTTTTAGAATCACTAGTTCTAAAGTTTAAATAAATATTGGTTAATTACACAAATCCATCCAAATTGGTGGAGTGGTGGAATGACTTTTGTTTCACCTATGTGATCAAAGGTTCGATCCTCACTTCCATCATTTATGGTTTGGTATCCGGGTGAAGATCGAATACGGGTGGCGCCGGTTCGAATCTGACGGGCAGCGAGGTTTTACCGAGTTCTATAACACTGTCGTGCCTTCGGGCGGGTGGGGCTCGGGTTTCCGCGCATCGGGAGAAGGCGACGGCTGCTAGAGGTCGAGTAGTCGATTTTTGGGCACGACGCCCCGCAAGGGTGGTTGCCACACAGTTGTTCGCTGATAAAAAAATTAAACAAATCAAATAAATGAATGATAAGAATTTCAAAAATTTTAATACTTCGAGAATATCAAAAGTCCTTCCCATTCTTTTGATCATTTGATTTGTATAAAAAATTCTAAAGTCTTCTTAATTTAGTTCCCGCTTCCTCTAATATCTTGATTGCCCAAACCCAAATTAACTTCCCTTCCTTAACCCTAATATGCTCACTTCTCCCAACCCAATTGGTCACCAGAGTTTGTTCTCTATGTTGATCACCGCTAAATGAATCTATCAATTAGCAGATCTGGTGGAAGTCATCCTCGTTCTTTAATCATTTTTGTAAATACAGGTCCATTCAATCAGTATACCTGATTTCTTTTCTATTTATTTCCAGTTTGGTTCGAGAAGTTTCTACTGTAAGTTTTTAATTTTGTGTGATTTTCTTTATATTTGCATTTTTCAATGGTGTTTGTCTTATTTGTTGGGCTGTCATGATCCTGAATTGTTATAGCTAAGCGAAGTTTCGTCTTTTGTACTAAATAAAATCCCTTCTTGAAACAACTCCACTGGTAAGTAATATTATTCTATTTATATTTTCAAGAAACGTATTTATCCTAATAAGCTATCTTAATACACATATATATTACTAAAGCATTCACTTTATATTAATCCTTTTGAATTTGTAGGTTTTTGCTTATCTTTTTTATAGGAGTGTTTTTATGTTTATTAGTACTATGGTGCTTGATTGAAGGTTAAGATTTGATGGGATTTCTATAATGCACTTAAGTGGGAAGGAGTGTTTTTATGTTTTCTTTCTTTATTTATTTTTTATCTTTTTTGATAGGCATATCTCGCTTATTTAATTGGTTTAGGTCAAAGTGTGTGTTGCTACGTTCTGATTGTTTACTTGCTATTTTATAGTCATCTTTATCCAAAAGGTCTTGATAACTTGATCTGATAAGAATTTTTCTTTGTTGTGTACACTACTAATGGAAGATAAAAGCATGCAAGGCCAAAGCCCTATGAATGCTTATGAAAAGAGTAGAAGGTTGAATATTCTAGAGAACGAAAAACAATTACAAGCCCTGGGATTGAAAAATGCTTCTAAGTCTTTAAAAGAAGTTGCTACAAATAAAAAGGTACTAATAACAAATTTGGATAATATAATGTCTTTATGTTTGTTTTCTAACTGTTTGACTTACAGAAACATCCAAGATACATTGCTCCGCAGTCCATGAAAAGATATGCTTATTCAACACAGAAACGAGTTACTGCTCCTAATGTCTCTCATGTGCTAGCATCTGCAAAATCTCATATGCGAAAGGTACAAGTGATTGACACAACGAGGCCAATAAATAGTGGTGTACCAGAGTCTGATGAAGGCCACATGAGAGCGCGATCAGTTGTAGCTAAAAGAAAGTTATTTGCAGTCGACAACAATGATGACCACGGGAGCGTGACATGATATTTCATGGTAACTATATTTTCTCTTTCTAAAATATTTTATTATGATATTCAATTAGTATTAAGTTTGATTCAATTAACTGTTTTCGATGCTTACTGTTTTTGTAACTATATCCGTTGTTACTACTTATTTTCTTTTTATTCAAACAGGCATCTGTGGGACAAGACCCAAGTCGATTGGAAATGTTTCGTGCATGTTTCTCCAAACATGGAACTACAAAAAATGTGGAAGCTGCAAATGCAATTGTAAGTAATTTCTTATATATTCATATACATATCTTTTCTTTATGTTCTTGATGTTGTTAAAAATACATATCTTATTTTTGTTACTATATCTAATACAGGCACAGATGCAACAACTTAGTTCTAATCTTCCTGATGGTTCGATCGATAAGCCTGGACCAGATGATGTTTTTTCTAAAGTAATGGGGAAAGATCGAAATGGTGATGCAGTCATGTATGGTCTGGGTGTTCGTGCTTCTGATGTTTGGGGTGTAACATCAAGTCGTTCAACATGTCGTAAAGAAAACATCCAATTGAAGTCTAAATGTGAAAAACTTACTAGTACTGTGGCTCGGTTACAAGCCCAAGTATCGGAGATTAAAGGGAGTACGGATGGTCCTAGTGTTCCACCTCTTACATTACCACATTTTCCCATTGCAACCAATGGACCTCCACGTTTACGGGTATTTTTCTATATAAATCTTTATTTTTTTTTTGTGAAACGTTACTTGTACTATTGTGACTAGAGTTTGATATGTTTGTTGAAAACTAAAATCTAGGTCGGAGATGAAGTTGTCCTCAAAAGCATTCTAAACTCTGCCGAGATTGTAGCAAGAGGATGGGTGAAGAGCTTGGACCCAAATGAGCTAGTTGGTGGTACAGAGATTGGACAAGAATGGTGTGAGGTAAACGTTCAAGTAGCAATAAAAATAGATGAAAAGTTGGTGAGACCATATGGGTTATTTTCCACAATTCAAGATTGTATTGGTGCCTCCATTGCATGGCCTTGTCCTTTCATCTCGGTATGTAATTATTAATTTTGTGATACGAATAATTTTAATAATCTGGAACTTAATGCTTATACACGGATGGTTTATTTGTAGGTAGTCCGTGAGGATTGAGGACACATGATGACTCAGGATTCTATGCTGCTTATCTCTTTCATTGCTTTTAGTTTCTTTGTTAAATGTTACAAAACTTTATGTTGGATGATGCTATAACTTATTCATGTTTAGTGTTTTTGTTATGAATATGTTTATTTGAAATATAATAAAGTTTTATTTCTTTCGTTAGTTGATGTTATATACAGTATATCATAAAATTGTGTGTGTATATGTTTAAAAAACCGTTGTATCATGACTTGTTAGGACTTTCAAATTTGGTCCTATTAAAGTGTACGAATATGCTTTTCTTAGGACGCTATATTGTTTGTTCATTGACATCTTATGCGACCATAAAACTGGTTTCATAATCTTATTTGAGATATTAGGACCCTTTTTTTGGTACTAATGCTTCTATAATGTTACATCATAAGGGTCCTATAACTTAATTTTTTAGGACTCTTGTATGTGTATTAAAAGATTAAAACTAGGTAAGCACATGTTAAAACCTTGTAAAAGTGTCCTAATATGTTTTATTAGGAGTTTTTTTTGGGACATATTATGCGACCATAAAATTGGTTTCATAATCTCATTTGAGATATTAGGACGCTTTTTAAGTTTCCTGACTTATTACGACCCCCTTACATGAAACGCTTTTACCGTTGGTCCTATTAAATAAAAGGTCCTATAAAATAACATTTTAGGACACTTTTGTGCGTACTAAAAACCCATTTTTGTTGTAGTGGCAGTTGATGGTTGGATGACCATTATTACTTTAATATTAATTATGAAGACATTTAATTAAAAAAAAAACAACAATCTGTTATTTAAAAAAAAAAAGAAATTAAATAAAAAAAAAAATAACAATAACATAATTAAATAACTTAATAACCATTACATAAATAACCATTACATAATCCTAATAATTCCTAAATTACTTATTTAAACATTAATAAATCCTAGATTACTTATTTAATCCTAAATCTCTCCGCTATGGAGAGTAGTTGTCCCATTCCCAGGGGAGGGTGACGTACTCGGGTGAGAGGGAACGTGAGCTATCCCGTCCATCGGATCTCGCATCTGACGGGAAGTAGTAGCACTCACTAGGAGGGCTAGGTCGGCTCCAGTAGAGTTCCTCCTCCTCAATCTCCCGGAGGGCTTCCAAATCCCCCTCAGTTGGGGAAGTCTCGTGGTGGGAGGTGGGGATGGGGGTAGTCTGGTGTTGGGGGATGGGGATGGGGGTAGTCTGGTGTTGGGGGATGGGGATGGGGGTAGTCTGGTGTTGGGGGATGGGGGTGGAGGTAGCCTGAACTGAAGCAGCCCAGGTGGTAGGGGGAGACAACCTTAGTCGCTCCATACCTGTCTGGGCCATTACATACTCCATGGCCCAGACTAATTCCTCATCCGTCCAGTCATCATCGGCTGGAGGAGGAGGAGATGTTGGTTGTGCAGCAGCAGCAGGAGGAGGAGGCCCATATAACCAATGTTGAGGAGGAGGAGGAGGAGGACAAAGTGGAGGTTGTGCAGCAGCAGCAGGAGGAGCGGGAAATAACCAATGTTATGGAGGAGGAGGAAGAGGAGAAAGTGGAGGTTGTGCAGCAGTAGGAATAGGAGAGGAGGTGAATGGTAGTCTCTGAGGGCGGCCCCGTCCCCGTCTCCGGCGAGAGTACTGCAGGAGAGGAGGTTGAAAACCGTCACCCATGTTATTCATTGCTTTAGGGAAGAGGAATAGGTGTGAATGAGAATTTGGTTAGGGGTTGTATTTATAGGGTTAGAAGTATGAAGCAGTGGGGGGGAAACTTTGAAATTCAAAGTTTCAATTTTAAAATTTCAAATTCAAACGTATGATGGGAAAATTAATGTTTGTACTGTGTGGAGCAGTGGGGGAAAATTTGAAATTCAATATTAATTATTTTTTTATTAATTTAATATTAATTATTTATTATTAAATTAATTTAATATATTTTTCGGTTTATTTTATTTTTATTATTATTATTATTATTATTATAAAAAAAAGAAAAAAAAAAGAAAAACAAAATGCCACATGGCACTTCCCCCCACCTCTTCCCCCCTTCCACTCCCCACAATTATTTTCCCCCCCAAAAGGGCCCCACAAGTGCCACATGGCGCTTCCCCCCACCTCTTCCCCCCACCACTCCTTATAGTCTTAATATATAACCTAGCTTTCACAAGTACTATTAGTTATCGAATAAGTTATTCAGTTTGCAAATTATACACATTTGTCTTGTGTACATTGTCGATACATAACCCTAGCTCCATTTCTAATGTCAAACCATGATTAATTTAACAAGTCATTTAATTATGAACAAACGAATCACACATACAAAGATTAGTTATAGCATGCAGAATTTATTAGAATCGATGATCACAATAAGCATACACATCGATCACTGATTAAACTAACATATGAAGACCCTCTTTTCCTCCCATGGCGATTCTCGCATCTTCATCAACGTCACAATCTTTCTAGATTCCTTATAGTTTACGTTTTTTTTTAATCATGTACTATGAAGTGTGGCGATGATGTTTGGGGCAATAGGGTAGATGGGTAGGGAGTTGATTGGCCGATGGAGCAGGGGCGGACCTAGCATAGAGCTAGGTGCCGCGTCCGTTGCTGCTAAACTTCGCGCGCGTAGTGAAAAATTAGTGGAAAATTTGGTTTTTTTTTACGAAATTTGGAATATGTTGCTACTAAAATGAAAAAATGAAAAACGTTACTACTGAAATTCATTTCTACATCCGCCACTGCGATGGAGATGAACATAACTCCATGTCTTATGGTGAGGGTGCGGGCATGTAGGAGGGTGTTGTGACGTAAATAATATTATGGGTTTTTCTTATTAGTTTTTTCATTTTAAATATAGGGGCATATAGAGTTGATTGGCCGATGAAAATGAACATAACTCCAAGTCTTATGGTGAGGGTGTGGGCATGTAGGAGGGTGTTGTGAGTTGTGAGGTAAGTATTATGGTTTTTTCTTATTAGTTTTTTTCATTTTAAATACAGGGGCATATAAAGTTGATTGACCGATGGAGATGAACACAACTCCAAGTCTTATGGTGAGGGTGTGGGCAGGGGCGAAGGATGTTGATGGCTAGGGGTGGCCCTGCCCCCCCCCCCCCCCTCCTGTTTTTGACGCAGTGGTATAAATTTGCGATTTTCGTAGGTAAATTGAGTCCGGGTTAGGTCTGGCCCCTACCAATTAGCCACTACCGATCAAAAAAATTGGGTCCGGCCCCTCCCGATTCGAGAACCAAGCTTCGCCCCTAGGTGCGGGCATGTAGGAGGGTGCTGTGAGTTGTGACGTAAGTATTATGGTTTTTTCTTATTAGTTTTTTTCGTTTTAAATATAGGGGCATATAGAGTTGATTGGCCGATGGAGATGAACACAACTCCAAGTCTTATGGTGAGGGGCGGGCATGTAGGAGAGTGTTGTGACGTAAATATTATGGGTTTGTTTTATTAGTTTTTTTTTCTTGTTTTAAATATAGGGGCTTATAGAGTTGATTGGCTGATGGAGATGAACATAACTCCAAGTCTTATGGCTTTTGGTGAGGGTGCGGGAATGTAGGAGGGTGTTGTGATGTAAATATTATGTGTTTTTCTTATCAGTTTTTTTCATTTTAAATATAGGCCATAAAACAAATTACAACTTATAACACTAAAAATTAACATATATCCACTTTGAGGACCATATATGTTACTCACAAGCACAGAGTGAAGACCAATGTGTAATAATGTATAAACTTTGGGATTGAAATTGTAATGTAATCATATAACAACTACTATCCATGTAACTGGTTCTAATATATGGATCACAAGAGACTATCGCGCTTTTTAATATATTTGTGAGATAAAAAGATATTATTCTATGATGCCTTGAGGGGTTTTTTTTTTTTTTTTTTTTTTTTAAAGTTAACTTCATTAAACACAAGCGAAGATAGGTATCTCCAAGCTAGAGATACCCACTCACACAAAATTGCATCACATCAATACAAAACGAGTTCCAACCTTTCCAATCTACCTTACCCCCCTTTGAATCGACTATCATATACCATAAATAACCCAAAGCTTTGATATCGGACACTATCTTCGATACATTAACTTCCTTATTATTGAATTTTTTCTCGTTCCTAGCTTTCCGTGTGCACCAACATGTCAGCACGAGCACCCCATAAACGACTTCTTTCTTGATCTTTGACCCGTCAACCGGGTCGGCCATCTCCAAAACATCTCGAAAGGAAAATAAAAACCCATTTGAAAGTTTACACCAAGACGAAATACACCCCCCCACACACACACACCATTGGCGATAAAACACGCCGTGAAAATCTTATATGTATTCTCATCCGACTCTCCACACATCGTGCATAAACCATCTCCAAAAACAATATTCCTCCTCGCAAGAGTGGCCATGGTCGGTATTCTATCCAAGTTCGCCCTCCACATAACTAAATTACACTTGTTTGGGAGCCACTTGCACCACTTATAGACATTAGAACTCTCTCTCGGAACATCCCCTAAGAGCCATTTCCTCGTCTCCTTCACCGAATACTCCATATGGTCCTCTTTGTTCCAAACTCACTCATCTCGTTTGTTTGATACTCGAACTGCCACAAGAAGACGATGACACTCCACCAACTCCTGAACTTCAATATCCGAAGAAGGATACCTGCTCCAATTCCGTATTATCGACCAAACCTCTGAATCTACTCCTAGCCGATCGGATACTGTACACCACTTATCACCATCTAGCCGAAAGATATTAGGAAACAAAATTCTCAATGGTTCGTTTTTCACCCAAGGATCAATCCAGAATTTTATTTTTGTGCCCCTACCAACATTGCCCCGAATCATACTAACAAACTGAGTACCTTGAACTTTCAACCAATACCCGAGTTTAACCACTTTCAACCAAGTACCACGAATGTTATTATTTGAAGGATAAGCATCCCATCTTCTTCCAGAAATATGTACCGCATCAATCACTTTTCGCCAAAGAGCATTACGCTCCACTTTGTATCTCCATAACCATTTTAAAATCAATGCATTATTAACCATATCAAGTTTGTTTAAACCCAAACCTCCATCAACTCTCGGTTTCGTCACTTTATCCCACGCCACCCAATGAGTCTTACTAACTTCATCATTCCCACCCCATAAGAATCTCTTCATAATCCCTTCAATCTTATTAACCACCGCAATAGGCGCCTTTTACAGCGAAAAATAGTAAGAAGGGAGACTATCTAACACTGATTTTATCAAAACAACTCTTCCCCCCCCCCATCGAAAGAACATTAGCCTTCCACTTGGATAATCGATTCCTAAACACCTTGATAACCGGCTCCCAATTGTTAATGTGACCCATATTGACTCCCACTAGAATACCCAAATACTTAAACGGGGTAATACCTGGTTTACACCCCAACGCTTCGGCTTCAACCTGAACTTGATCGGCACTCCTTCCCACCCCGAAAAGAGTTGATTTGTTTATATTGATACGAAGACCCGAGCATAAGTGAAAAATACGTAACGTCCTCCTTAGAGCATTAATATTAAAATGTGACCATTCGCCCATAACCATGGCGTCATCCGCATAGAGCAAATGCGAAATATTAGGACCCCCATCCAATAACTTCACACCATTAAACACTCCAATATCACAAGCTTTTCGAAGAATACTCGAAAAGGCCTCCATAACAATAATAAATAAAAACAGGGAAATAGGATCACCTTGACGTAAACCTTTACCACAACCAAATTCGAAAGTCGGCGAGCCATTCACAAGAACCGAAGACCGAGCCGAAGATAACATACCATAAATCCACCTACACCAAGTATTCGGAAATCGCATTTGTCTCATAACCGATAACAAGAATTTTCAATTAACGTTATCATATGCTTTCTCAAAATCAATTTTAAACATAAATAACTTTTTCCCCTTCCAATTTTCCCACGATAAATTTCACTAATCATGAGTGGCCCATCCAAAATGTATCTCCCCGTCAAGAAAGCCGATTACGTTTCATGAGTAATAACTCCCATAATCGTCCTAAGCCTATTCGCTAACACCTTAGAAATAACCTTACACACCACCTCAATAAGATTAATAGGCATGTACTCGCCGAGAGCAACCGGATCAGTTACTTTCGGTATCAATGTAATAAACGAAGAACCCACTCCTCTACTAATAGTAGCCGAGTCCGAAAACTTGTAAAAATCCACAAAATCATCAGACAATAAGCTCCAATATTTTTTAACAAACCGAAAATTGAAACCATCGGACCACGGAGCTTTGTCACTACCACAGTCAAACATCGCTTCTTTAATCTCACTTTCCACAAACGGTCTCGTTAAATTTTCCGCCATCTCATCAGTAATCATGCGCAAACCATAGCACTCTAAAGAAGGCCGATCCTGGATCTCTTCCACAAACTTCCTTTTGAAAAAACCGAGCACTTCTTTTTTTGACAAGTGTTGGTTTAGTCACCCAAACCCCATTAATAAGAAACCCAGGAATAGAATTGGACACTCTTCATTTATTAATAACCCCATGAAAGAATCGAGTATTTTCATCCCCTTCCTTCGCCCACCCTTGACTTTTGTCTAAGATCTTTAGCTTTGATCCTAGCTTTAGCTTCCTCGTATACCCACTGTTCTGCCTCCGTGAAATCCCGTTCTTCAATAGTCATATCCAAATCTCGGGCCTCTTAAACCAAGCTCTCCTCCTCTTCACCCTCGGCCTTGGTCACAGAAGTTTTCCAACATAAGATAGCTTGTCGTAAAACTTTAAGCCTGTTCATAAATATGACATCAGGTCCCCATTTCCATTAAAAGCCGCAAGTGCCTTTGAGACAACCTCATCGAAATCTTTTCTTTGTAACCAAGAATTGAAAAATTTGAACGATTTAGGACCAAAATTTCAATCCTCCACCTTCAAAATTAACAGGCTGTGATCCGAATTTTCTCTAGCTAACGCACGATATTCAGCATTCGGCCAATTGGACATAACATTCCAAGACACAAAATACAATCTATTCGGCTACACTTATTCCCAACCACATAAGTAAATTTATAGCCCCTTAAAACATACTCGTGAAGCCCGACCTCTTCTAAAAAATCATTGAAATCATTTGTAGTACCAAATTAAACTTGGAGTTTCTATGTGCATCTTTGTCCCGGACACAATTAAAATCACCTCCAACTATCGCCAACCCTGAATAATTACCAAAAAGACGCACTAATTCTTCCCACAACGCCTTCTTATCCGCCGCCTTCAGAGGAGCATAAATATTGGTAATAACTAAGTCTTTGCCACTATCCTTCAAAATCCCACGAATAGAAAGAAAATACCGATGCTTGACAACCGAAACCATATCAAACCTTTTAGTATCCCAAATAGACACCAAACCGCCCGATCTTCCTGTCGCATCTACCCATTCCAAACCAAAATTACCATTACCCCAATATCTACCCAAGTCGACACCCTCCAAAGCGTAAAATTGCGTGTATTGCAACATAACAAAAGCAATATCATTTTGAATGCGAAGTTTACGAATCCAATCCCCCTTTTCTTCATTACCCAGTCCTCGAATATTCACCGACAACACATTCATTGATCGACCAATTGAAACCCTTCTTCATTAATCTCTTTAGCAATAGAATCTTCGAACTTATCCATGTTATTGGCCCCCAATACTTTAGCCAATCCAATCGTCTCCTGCACTTCATTACAATGAGCCGCCTCTAAACCTATAATAGGAGCACCATTAACACTTCCAACAACATCGGACCCCCCAAGACTGTACCCATACTCATTCGATTCTAACCCTCTATTAAAATCCGGAGTTAAAAAAATCCCTAGAATTTTCTACAGATTCATTTTCCTTTGAAGATGTTTGGAACTCCGGAAATATGAATCTATCAATTTCATAAGGGTTGTCCCCATCCCGTTGACGCTTCTTAGGCCTTTCATGATCTGAGTGGGACGGAGATTTTCCTGGTGTCGACTTCTTTCTAGAACACTTCTCGCTCCTTTGATTTGATATAGCTGATCGGCTACCTTGATCAATATATATACACACAAGGAAGATGAGTTGAATAGTGTAGGAATCGTTCGCACATAAAATTAAATAAACAATTTTTATTAATTTAAAATACAAGAAGCAAAGGAATTTTTCAAATACTAGTACTGTTACAACTTAAAAAAGAAAGATTGAAAAAAAAGAGATGAAGAAAAGAAATTGTGTGGCTGAAGATCGTGTTAGACACGGGGCCCTTAAAACAAATTCCGAGCCTACCGAAGACTCGTTTTGTTTCGCAGGGTACAGCAGCCGAAGCAGCGTGTAATGCCAGAGTGAGCACTAAACCCGAAGTGTTCCTGATTACAAGAAGAACAGAGCACCAAATGCAAAGAAAATTTTAGAGGAGGGGTGTAGAGATGAAACTCTTGGTATGATCTGCAATAGCCATATCCTTGGCTTTTTTAGGAGCCAAGGGTTGTTACAAGTCAAAGGAATTAAAACAAAATATTAAATGTTATTAAACGTCTTCAATGGCATTTAATTGCTGCTTTAATTCTCATTCAAAATTGTTGAATCATCAGTTACACTGCAGCTCTGATTCAGCTAACCTGCTAGGATTTCGCACGCGCGTCAGATACACACTGGTGTCTGACCTACCATGCAAGAGCAGGCTACGCGCGCCATGCAGGACAAGGCGCCACTTGTCTCTGCCTTCCAACGCCATGCGTTAGTGGAAGTCACAACGTCTCGTATGCGGAGCAGTCCGTTCTCCGTATTTACGTCAACCGTCCGCCAACTTATTGAACTACCTATGCACCTATGTAAAGTGCGTCATCAAAGTGCCACATTGCGCCTCATCACCCACGCCACGCGCGGCTTCCATAGTGTGTGATTCCATGGAACACTTAGGATGGGGAGTTACTCCTTATAAACAAGTTCAAGATTCATCTCCCTTCCAATGTGGGACAAGTTCTCCATGCCACTTTCCATTTCACATTCCCAACTTAATTGTTTCACTCCTCTACTTTTGAGCATCGATATCTCATTCATCTTAGCTCCGTTTGGACGCGGTTTGGTTCTTGCGGAGCTCTCACAACATAGAACATAAACCCACAAAGAAATATATAAACAAACCACAGTTTCAAATATATATTTTTGTCCAAAACTTAAGAAAAATCATTTTCCTAAAATTATGAAAATACCATTTTCCCTCATTTTTCTAACAAATAGTTGACGACATTGTTTTAACTAATTTTTTAATAACAAGGACCACCTTAATCAATATATATATTATATAGGATTCGGATATTTTGAGAACTCATATGAGTTGTGAGAACCATAGGAACTCACTTTATAACCACATATTTTTTTAATAAAAAATGAATATGTGGTCCATAATTAATCAACAATAAAATAATGAATAAAATATTATATACTTATACCTGGATAAAAATCTCTTACACCGGTGTAATTTGGCGTAAATTAGTGTATTTTTTTAATTTTTTTTTACAGCGGGGTTACGTGTTTTTACACGAATGTGCAAAAAAAAAATTCGCATTTTACGTCGAGTTCTCACGAGTTCTCACAACTCATCGAGTTCTCAAAGTATCCTAACCCTATATATATATATATATATATATATATATATATATATATATATATATATATATATATATATATAGGGAAAGGATAATGTGGAAACCCTTGTTATATGGTAAACTCTGGAAACTCTGACTTCCTATTTTTTTTTATTTTTGAAAAAAATAGGGCATGTAATATACATGATTTTAAGCATTTTGAGCCAAAAAAATCAAAAAAGAGCTGAGTAGTTTTTTTCTTAAAAAAAATAAAGTTTTGACTAACACATGTTAAGCGAAAATAACACTTGTTAACCATTTGTTACCCGAAGTAGGTTTTTTATTTTTTTAAAAAAATGGCTTGGTGCTTTTTCCCTTTTTTTGGCCCAAAATGCTTAAAATCACGTATATTACATACCCTAAAATTTTCATATAAAAAAGGTCGGGAAGTTAGAGTTTTCAGAGTTTACCATATAACAAGGGTTTTCAATATAACCTTATACTATATATATATATATATATATATATATACACACATATACATATATTTCTACAGCCGCTATTTTAGGCTTGTTAGCATTTATATAGGAGATAAACATCACCAAGGAACCTTTTTATGTGTATCACAAGTTCTATGATTTTTTTGTATTTAACTTATAGAGAAAGTATACGGTACAAAGTATCTTAAAATGCAAAGTGTAAGAAGTAACCACAGTACGCCACGTGTAGTTGACGGTTACAAACCAAAAATCTCGTTAGTAAACATCCAAGGGTATTATAGGCATTTACATCTCCTTCAATCACGTTATAATTTTTCACAGATATGTAAATCCCTGTTTTTCGTAAATCAAATTTCAAAATATTCGTAACTGATTACAATTTTTTTCTCCACGATTATATTGATACAATCGTTGTGCGATCCTTTTTATTGAAAATTTAAAATTCCATTGAAGAGTTAATCGATATGATTTGCAACTTACTCTGTTTTTTTCTTTTCACCAATTTTTCTAACTGAATTCCGTTTATTGTAATCATTATATGTTTTTATTAACGCAGGCTTAAACATATAGCCAGATATTTCAATTGATCTTGATCCAGTTGCACAGGATGATAATAGTGTAGTTCAAGATATTGATAACTTTAATGCTCTGTTTTTTAACAATTAAAATAAACGTGCATTTAGTTTATATATGAATACGTTTATGTATTTTTAATGCATGCGTTTTATGTTTTAATGCATGCGTTTTATGTTTTAATGCACTGGTGATCATTTTCAATAACATGCTTTTTATGTATTTTAATGCATGCGTTTTATGTTTAATGAATGCGTTTTATGTTTTTAATGCATGCATTTATGTATCAAGGTAAAACGTTTTTTTCTCTGTTAACACCTGATTCACTAGTGATTATTTTCAATAATATGCGTTTATGTATTTCAATGCATGCGTTTTATGTTTTAATGCATGCGTTTTATGTTTTTAAAGCATGTGTTTATGTTTTTACAATGGCAGTTGAATACTATCAATTTTATAACATGCGTTTTAGTGTATTATAAGTGCGTTTTATCAACATTGCATTTGATTATAATACTCACAGATATAAAGGTGCGTTTTGGTATATTATACATGCGTTTAACAACATCACAATCTGAAATCATTACAATCAAAGACATACACACTTCTTCTTTCATAAACACGCATCTAAATTTTGTTTTTATCACATTCATAACTGTATTCTGTATAATCGAAGACTTGTCATTATTCTTTTTACTTCTTCGTTCTTTTGAATAGATGCTCTGTTTTTTTTTTTACAGAGTATCTTCTTTATGGAGAAGAGGTTTATGATTTTCCACGATTATAGCAAATCATAAAAACAATCAATTAATGACATAATTTGGGCGGTTTAATTATAAAAAAATCAAATTCGTTTATGTGTAATTTGTCATAATTGCCCTTAATCGTTAACCGCCTTCTTAAAACATGTTGGATAATTACGATCGTGCCATCTTGTTTCTAAACTTAATCAATGGTTGTAATTGCTTCTTACACTTTGTATTTTAAGAACGCTTTGTACGTTAGCTTCTCTCTTAACTTATAAGTTAGAGATTGTAATATAAGTATAGGGTTACATACAAAATAAAATAAAATAAAAATAAAAATGACGCTCAGGGGCAGATATAGTGTGTCGGCAGGGTGACACCCGCTACCCCTCAACTTTTCAGGTGTAGTGCATTTTAGTTTTGGTTTTTTAAGTTTCTTTTGGATTACGTTACTCATGAAATTTATATAATGTTACCCCTCAATTTTTTAAAGTGAGAGAGAATCGAGAAATTGTGAAGATTAGTGAATATCTGGTTTTTTCGGCCAGTAACTCGCTAAAAGAAAGAAGATATATGAGAAGATACATGAAGAAGATAATTGAATGAAATATTTTAATAACCAACTTTTGTCACTTATATATATATATATATATATATATATATATATATATATATATATATATATACTAGTGGGAACGCCCGCGCGTTGCGGCGGGTATTTATGTTTTTTTTCCGCACGTTGCACGACGGATTTCACGTTTTGCAGCACTTTGTTTGTTTTTCAACGTTTCGTTTTATGTTTGGTTATGTGCCTTGTGTGGAATACCTACGTAATGAATTCCCGTGAGTAAGGAATGAAAAGAAGTAACGTTTGGTAAAGGAATAGTTCTTATGCAAATCGTAACTGTAGGAAATAATGGGCATGATTTTGTCCATTTCAGGTGGGGCCATGTCTTCTTAAAGTTCCAAGGGAAGGGTGATTGTCGATGTACTACCATTGAGTGGTATCACTCAAATTTTGGCTGGTGCTTAGCAGCTTTGGTTGAAGCATAGTATCACTTGTTACATTTATTTCTTAGTGTAAGTGAGGCAGTTGGATTGGGTCGGCCTCTTTTTTACCCATAAGACATTCTGGGTAGATGGTTACGTTGTAACACGGAGAAAATATGTCATACCTAATCAATGTGTGTTACATTCTGGGTATAGTGTAAATATATCGTTTTAAACACTTGATACAAGTGCATTGTTAATCAATACAAATTAACAAGTATAAACTTCAATCCATTACAACGGGTGTTGCATAACATTACACATAAAGTCAAAATTTGAAGAAGATGAACATTTAAGGATTTCTCCTTTAGTCCACTACAACGGGTGTTGCAGCTTGTGGATGTTGTCCATAGGACACAAGGAGATTTGATTTATAAATATTAAAAAATTTGATTTATATTCTCAATCAAGCAACTTCTTACCTACCAAAACTTTCAATGAATAGGATCACATATATTGCCATGTCGTATAGACATGTTCTAATTTTTCATCTTTATTTTTAAAAAAGAAATGCATACAAACATATTTTTTACTATATAGGAGTTTTAAAAAAAATGGCAAAGCCGGTTCCCAAGCTGAGCAAGCATGGTCTTGGGTTGTCGTTTCAATATAGGCATGATATGTGTATATTAAAATTTTAGATTAACTTCCAACAACTAAACCATTGGTTTTTGTTTCTCAATGCTATCAGCGGTTGGTGATAATACAACACAATATCAAGGTACACACTATTTCCCATTTACTATACTTATGCACCCAATCCATTTGTTGGCTATATGTTTCTTACTAATATTATTAACAAGAACTAATTTGAATTTTAATTTTTAATTAGGAAAAAAAAGACTAACAAAGAGAGGAAGACAACCTTATTGATGATCAAGGAACCATTTAACTAATATATTTTAATTGTGAATTTAGCTTTTAAAATACCCGTTTTGACATTACTCAGTTCTTTCTAACGTGGTCTATTTAGGCACCCACTGACAAAAAAAACTTCTAAATCTATCATGGACATTGCTCCAAGGTTCGCCCGAATATTAACTGAGTTTGTTCGTAAGAAATAAACATCACTAATATCTCATTATTGCAAGAGTAATAGCAGATTAGCAGCACAACATATGGAGTCGAATGATTCAAATGAAAAGAATCTTGTACAGAGTAATAGTAACACATCTTAATAACTTGCCTAACATTATTTTAAAAATTCTTTTTCACAAAGAGGCATGTTGACTGTTGGTGTCTTGATCTTTTTCCTATATGTAGTCAATAAATTTGGTAAGTTTAGTGTATCAACATCCACCTTTTGTCACACATCCATTCATTTTAATAATCAAACTATAATGATTCATAAATATAATAGAGAAAGAATAAAGAGAAACATAAATAAAAAAAAAAAAATTAACCCAAACTTACCTCTCTCCATATTTTTCCTCAAAAAGAAGTCGCCCGACTTGTATCTTGTAGTTGGAAGTGAATTAATAAGATCTTCAGAAAGACCCTGACTCTCAGTCCCAATAGCCTCGCCTAAATCAAGTAATTCCTACACGAATTAAACAAGGGTATTTTAAATCCGTTTTTGTTGTAATTTATTAAGAATACCTTAACATTAGCATTAACCAATGAACACTAAATAGCAAACCAAGTATGTCATATTGTCTGGATTGATATCATCCTGCCAAACAACCTGCAAAGCACACAAATTAACTTTTTGTTGCAATGAGTGTATCACAAACAAAATACGGTCAAACTGTCAACTAATAAAGCTAATTCTCAGATTGGATAATAAGCCTGATTATGGAATCAAGGCATTCATAAAGGCCCATGAAAAAAAATCAAACTAAAAAAGCATACCTGAGAACTTGAAGCACTGTTTGGACTATATTACCTGCGACATTAAAAAAATGGCATAAGTAAATCTGATCATCAACTAAAGTTGATATGAAGAATCAAATTAGCTACATAAGATATGAGTAAAGATTAAATTAACCACTACATGCAAATTCTAGCTTAACTTCCTAAAGGGCAGCTACTTTTGGTTTATATGTATAAACATACACACACACACACATAAATATAGAGGTTTGTTGAAACATAACCAACATTAAGTAGAGAAACTACGAGAAGCAGATAAATGCTTTTTAATCGTGGTGTTAAAACTTGTGAAACAAATAATAATGGAAATGTGGTTGAATTAAGTATAGAAAAACTTATCTCTATAAGTTCTCAACATATGGGTCAAGTTTTTCTTCTTCTTCTTCAAGAATTCTTTTATGAATCCTCTACTTTATTTTTCTTGTATTTTTTTTAGTCTTTCAAATGAGGCACAAAGTCTTCTATGTATACAAGACCTAAGGATGAGTGAAGAGACTAACTTAATTAGAGCCATAAGCTCTAATAAAGTGAAATAAAGAACTCTATTCAAGAGTCTCCTTAATAATTTCATAAAAATCAATTAAATTCCATTCATCATATTATTAAATTTTTGTAATTTCCAACATCTTCTTCAATGAAACATTCATTGGTAACATTGATGATGAAGAAGGAAAACCATAAGGCAAATGATGTTTGTGAGGGTAGGGATGGAAGAAGGAGGGTAGTATTGTAAAAGTGTTTTGATATTATAAAGCATGAGATGGGTAAAATATCTACATTGCCCCTTTAAGTGTCTTAATTGTCACAACAATTCCCATAATACCCTTGAATTTCATGCTTTAATATGTTGTGCAAGTTGCATCTTAAGTTGTACGGAAATGCAAATTACTAAATGGTATATCACTCCTCCTTTATAAAGTAGTATAGATATAGAGATCAATCAATAACACATGTTTATGCCAGTGGGTTTTTGTTTTCTTCATGATAACCACCGATGTTTTTGTTTTCCTTCCTTTACCAATGTTTCTTTCTATAATATTCCCCACAATTTAAAAAGGCCTGGAAATACATAGAAGACTAAATAGTTAAGTATTAGTGATGTCATGGATATCCATAGGAATTGAACAATGGTCGTTATAATTGTAGTAATCAAAAGTTCTTTTTTATGGTTAGTTATGTACTAAGCATTTATTTAGCTTATGCTAATATCGAAAATGATATTTGTAAAGAAGGGACCTTCAAAAAGACGACAACCCAACATGCTGAAAATTAAGACTTACGTTTTTACCAGATAGGCTCCTGTTAAAGCTGAAGAGTGTGGTGTTGGAAATTAGTGGAAGAAAAACAAAGGCTACACAAAGGATTAAGAAAATAGAGGACATCAAAGAGTAATCAAAGGGTGATTTCTAAGATTCTTTGAGATGTTACAACTATATCTGGCGGACCTACTTCTTCTTGAGTAAACTCATCATGTCCTCCAAACAAGCCGCCAAAGTATTATCGCTGCAGGTTTGCATCAAAATTCTTCGTACTTTGTGTGTAGTTAACTGTACTAAGTTAAATCAAATATGTTAACTCAGGTGGTTTAGTTGGTTTAGTAAATCATCACGCCACGAAGCGTGGGGTTTTTTACTTGTTGGAATAAACCTACAACCCACCCTCTGTCAAAACCTATATTTATTTATAACTATTTATCGGTTTCTTTCCTTTTATCAATTGAAATAAAAAAATATAGTACACAAATATCAACTGTGTATAGTCCATAGTTCCTAATTTCTTTTCTATTTATTTACAATATTTCATTTTTTTAACAACGATTTCTTGATTTATTTGTCATATATTTTATTTTGTAGTTATTAACTTAGCAATAAAACAAGCAAATCAAAAGGTTTTCTTGTTTAGCCATTTAACTTAGATCTTTTTAGATTATTTTTTGTAAGGTTGTTAGGAGTGAACACTAGAAGAGAAAGTAAAGAGAAAAGCTAAGACCATTCACAGTTGGTTGTTCGTGTATTTGTGAGTGAAATTTTCATATTTTAATGTAGAACTTTTATCTATAAAAACATCTCTCTCATTTCTGTCAACTACTTAACCTTTATCAAATTTGTTAAATACTATTGGAAATAATAAAAGTGTGAAAGAAAACCTTGGTGACCGATCATGAGTAGAATACTGAGTGACTAAAAAACGTAGTTGGTGTGTAATAACAAATGTAAACCTTTTTCATTCTGACCCTCCAAAGAAAATTTTCTGGTTCCGTCACTGCAAACCGATAAAGTTTCTAAAATAAAGCTTATCAAGACAAATTTATACAAACAAATCGGTGAGAAATATTTGAATAATGCTCTAATTTGTGCGGTCGAAAAGAAACTTTTGATAAAGTAAAATAAGAGGATGTAATGGCTCGTTTTCAAGGTTTCAAAACCGAAAAGGATAAATCTATTAGGTATGTGTTTAACTTTATTTGTTATCGTATTTTTGTTTTTGTTTTGTTTACATTGTATGAAAGTACGATTAAAAAAATTTGAGCGCTACCCCTGAAACTTTGATTTAAATCCGCTCGTGATGATGGTGTATATTTACCAATAATTATCTGATTATTTTCTAGAAGGAAGATTGGGAATACTTAGGGCTGCAAACGAATTGAACTTTCAGTGAACAGTTCATGAACCATTCGGCGGGAAGTTCGTTTGTGTTCGTTCATTTAATAAATGAACGAACACGAACAAACAATTTTGTTCGTTTAGTTAAACGAACAAACATGAACAGAGGCCGCGTTCATTCGTTTATGTTCGTGAACGTTCGGTAACGTGTTTGTTTATGTTCGATAGTTTAATAGGATTTATAATTTTTATTTTCTTTTATTTACCCAAATAAATAATATATGTGAGGTAAATATGTTTGGATAATTTAGTTATATTTTGGGTAGATCTAGCTGATGTCTTAATAATTATATGTTATTCCAAAGTTAATATATGTTCGTTTGTGTTTGTTTCTGTTCATGAACATTTCTTTGTATCCGTATGTGTTCATTAATGTTCGTTTGTGTTCGTGTGCGTTCATGAACAAAAGTAACAAACGAACACGAACACAAGTGCTTTCTTAACGAACAAACACGAACAAAAAATCTTGTTCGGCAAGTGTTCATGAACTGTTCGTGAACACATGATTTCCTTAACAAACGAACACGAACAAGGCCTGGTTCGTGTTCGTTCGGTTCGTTTGCAGCCCTATGAATACTTGCTTTTTATATAAAAGAAAATTTTTAAATAAACAATTATATTGCGTGATTAATGTACGTCTTGGTTCAAATTAAAACTACCAAATATAGATACTAAAATAATAATGTAATTTTTTTTCTTTAGCCGAATAGAGTTTGCAATTCAAAAGATAGTATCGGTACAACTTGTTACTGGTTTACCTGTCATCCTTATTATGTAGTGTGTTTGTGGACTGAAATATACTTATGAAAACAATTTATGTCAAAACAAAATAACAAATTGAGTATTTGATCATAGAAAAGACAAAAGGAATTACGGTCACCATTCATGAAGTAGAGCAGAGATCTAAGAACCATGATCCGATACCTAAAAGTGAACCCATAATCCCTTTAGTTCCCAATTATTCATTCTCACGAACCCTATGAATATGTTACAAACCATCAGAGCCGGTCCAACATTTTTAGAGGTCCTAAGCGAACTAAAAAGTCGGGAGCCTTTTATATTATTTTTTTATATGCTCACCTTATTTACCCGGGCTTCAAACCGGCAACAATAAACTAAAAAATTTTTGGTTGGTAAGAGCAATGCCTCCTTTTTATTATTTTTCCTTAATTGGTGCAACAAAGCATGAAGTTAAATTTGATGGCATCTAATTTGACTTTTAAGTTCCTTACGATTTACTAGTTAAAACCACTATAATGAACTCGAAAGTCAAAACTAGTTTAGATATATAGTTATATATGTAACCATATATGTATACAATGAAATCTATTCGATTTGATTTGAGACTTATTTTCTTTGGTCTTTCATCTTTGGAGTTGTCTCACGATCTGTAGAACTTGTTTTGAAACATCGTCATTGTCCAACTATGAATTTAATATCAAAGGTTAGCAAAATTAGGGGCCCTGGAACTTTGGAGACCCTAGGCGCTTGCCTAGTTTTACAAAACATTAGGACCGGCGCTGCAAACCATATAATAACAATATAATTCTTCATATTATCATATAGGATCTTGAAGCCGGACTTTGATAATGACTGACCACATTGACGACATGCTTCTTAAAATAATATTATGCAGGCAATTGCGGCAATATAAAAGTGTTGAGATGCAACATGATTATAGTATCCATATGTTACATATGACAACCAAATAAATTAAAGAATGCAAGACGTGAGAGACAATAGAAGAAGCCACGTCTCAGTGAGTTCATAATTTCTCCACCAAATCAATATGCATATGCAATCTTCTGATCCCACATGCATCATTGGCCCCACACCATACAAATCAGTAACATGATTGTGTCAACACGAAACATTTTCATCTATTAGCACGGTGCTAATTCAATTTTCGCACCCTCTACATCATTACGTAGGGACGCTAATGTTTAAAAAAAAAGGCTTGGACGTTTTATTTTTAGTGCTACCAACCAATCTTGCTTCGTTACTTCTACGTTCAAATATTTGGAACGGACAAATAATTTATTTTTTCAATTAACAAGTTATATTATATATACAAATCATATAGTACAACACCACAACACAAATCATTCAACCATCAAACAAGAACACCACAAAATTTAAAAAAAATGGGTTCCCCCGCATCATCATCCGTTACCAAGCAATATTACAAACACTTTCTAGGTGATTGAGAGTGAATTGACAGACGAAGAGTTTGAGTAAGATGCGGTTACGTGTGCGTGTATGCTTGCGGCGAGATATATGGAACAAACTAGTGCACCTACACGTCCAAAAGTGTCTAGACAATATTACGAACGAGATCGTGAATCGGCAAATGCTCGTTTAATGAAGGATTACTTTGATGAAAACCCGACTTACCCCGACCAAAAGATTTTTATGCGGCGTTTCCGGATGAGTAAACGTTTATATCTAAGTGTGACATCCGTCCCTTTTCGTATTTATTTTAACATTTTGTATTGTTCTATGTACGTTTGAGACTTTGATTAATAAAAACGTCGCATGTTATCATTACCGTACCTTCTAAAAAAAATTATTTTGTGACACTTTTGGACTCCTAGAACTATACAATAATCATATATTAACATTAAACATTTGAAATTATTGCCAAAAAAATAAATGTTTGGGCTGGGGTTTGAACCCACGCCCAAACCGGTTCAATGCTTTACATCACACAACACAACCAGCTGAGCTACATGTTATATTTGTTTCATATCCTACGCGAGTTATATATAAAGGTTGCTGAAAATGTGCAGTTGACTTTTGGAAAGTCAAACTGCGAGCAATCCTTTCCAATTCAAGCATTCAATCAGTGTTTTAATTGCAATTCGTTTATGGTAATGATCCCACCGACACCCTAGAGTATTCCCCACGCCAAATCACAGTTAAAACATACCAATTTTATACCAATTACGCGTATTATAATCAATGTGGGTCAAAACTTCTAAATTTACGAAATCGTGGAATTAGTATAAATTGATACCTCCCATTCAAGCTCAATGCACCGAAAAACAAACCCTCATACTCAATTCATCCTAAAACACCTCCTAAATCTGCAAATTTTGAGTCTTTTTGTCGTGTTCGTTGACCCGCTCGTTCACACCTTTAATCGCATTGTAAGTCCATTTTTTTGTGGGTTATGTTAATCGGCACATTACAAGTAATAGCCCCAAAGATTCAGGGGCTATTGATCGCTAATTGTAGTGTTTAGAAATCTAGGGTTTATAAGTAATGATTTGGGGATAATCCTATCTGCAAACAAGTTATCAAATATAAAAAGGAATGAATCTTATCACCAACTGATCAGTAGATCAGCTGGTGTTTCCCTCTGTTGCATAAAACATGAACCGCCCAGAGACTCGGGTTCGAGTCTGGGCACATGCAACCTTTTTTTTCTTATTTTTTTTAAACTCTTATATACTTATATATTCAATGTTATCTTTAAAAATAGATTTTAAATACTAATCATGGCTTAAAAATTCTATAAAAATTATTTTGAGTTATTCTTATGATAAAGTTTAATATCCAACTTTTAGTTTTTCAAAAATTAGTTATTTATTATATATAATAAATATTACAAGTTTATTCAATTATAATTATAAAATTCTATAAAAATATCAAAACGACTTTATAAAATTCCACAAAAATTATTCTAAGCTTATAAACCAATAAACATTTCTGAAATAATTTTTATTTCAGAATAATCATTTATTCAATATTTTTAATCGATTTTTGTTGTTTTAAAGTATAAATAAATCATAATAAATTCATTTTTCAATATTTTTATACCAAAATTTTACATAAATTATTTCTATTCATTTAGAACAGAGATTTTAATTTAATTTGAAATTTCTTTAATGTTAATATTTTTAGATATTAAAATCATATCTTTGACAAATAAGAATAAATATATTAAATATTTAATTCTTGAGGAAATAATTTTATAAAAATTATTTTTATACTTAAAACCCTATAATATGATCATCCTAAATCAAAAACCTACAATAATCTTTTATTTAAATTATTTACCGAATTTCTCCCATTTATTAACTATTTACTTAATTAATAATTAAACAATTACTTATCCCCAAATTAGGAACCCTAGAATTACTTGCATCCTAGAATTATTTCCCTTACACATTATCAAATTCTTTAGGTTAATCCTTTGGGATAATTTCAATTCAAATCACGTTGTTCGGTAGAATTTCAAGTTATTACCCGAACTGTGAGTATTTCCTATCACCTTTTTGCTTTTATTCATTTTTGGGGTGCTACATGTACACTTATACACATTACAAATACAGGTTCACATTTTTACAATACAATTCTAGTACTATGTGCATTTGCTTACAAACGTGCTTTATGCTTAGACATTTCATGTAGAATACATTTGTACTTAGTGAAATCATTAACATTGTACAAGCCGACCTTAACATTGGATAGCGCTATTGGATTGACAACCCGCCTAGGTTGATTCTCCCCCTTTTTCATCGGAGAATCCATGGTCATTGTTAAGTTATTATCCAATTATTTGGATAAGTACACCGACGTTCATTTAGTACATTATACAGTCACAGGATTGATTTCGCTAATTTGTATGATACATAGTTTACATAATTGCACTGTAGCTTTGCACTTGAATTGTATACCTTTTCAACTTACTATATGTATTAAAACTAGGAATGCTCACCAACATTTTTATGTTGACCAAACCTATTTTGTACATGTTTCAGGTGCAGTTTGATCTAGTACTATAGCATAGGACTTTTAGTGCTTGATTTTAATAAGTTATTTCAATATCATTTAGACTTTGTATTTTTCGTTTCCATGTAAGACAATTTGGATTATTCAATAATATATTTACATTTTAGTACCATGTGCTTTTGAACAATCGTCACTACGTGACACCTCGATGATTCCGCCATCGGTTGGGGTGTTACAAATTGGTATCAGAGCCATGGTTATAGGGAATTAGGTTATTAGATGAAATGGCCTAGACTATAACCGAACTTCAACTTTCATGCATAATATTTCCTAATTTACCATTCCCCTCATTTCCCTCTACTTTCCTCCCTCTATCTTCCCCTTCTTCTCCATTTCTCCTCATCTTTCATCATGATGTATAGAGATGGTGTCCTACAAGGAGTGGAAAGACTACATCATCATGGAGCGGGAGCAGTACCTTTCACGAAGACACTCTTAGGCATAATGCCTACTCTTATTTTGATCCTTCAAAGTTGTTGAGCTTAATGAGTGTGATAGGAACACGTGCAATCTGGAAGGGTGGATGCCTGTACACTGGGTTTTCTGGCATTGGCAAGCATAGCGCATAAATCCAATGACGGACCTGTTATGCTTACCTGGGGATTCCTGGAGTGAGTGTCCACTTATAGGCTAAAGCATGTCTTCTTTGATCACCATTGGGTTCAATTCCTTTGAAAAGTCAACGTTCTTGTTGGGCTTTACAGCTAGACAAGGGCAATCCAAGCATTTTATGCAAGATTTCAAAAAAAAAAAAATACACTCTTGTTTCATATACAATATCTCATGATTTTCATATATTGCTTACAAGTTCATACTTTCATAATCATTTGTACAATTATACACTTACATTTTATAATCTCATGACTATTCAATTGCTGCTTTGTAGATGTCTGCTCGCCGCATGCTCCGTGATGCTAGCCAACGCACTGTTCGTGCTTCTGGACAACGTTCTGAACGTCGCCTCGCATCTCTAGTCGCTCAGGAAATTGCTGCAGTGATCCCAAATCTTGTCAGTGAGTTAACCCAGAATAGTAACAGTACCAACACAGAGGGTGCAACTCAGTTTCGGTGCACTTTCAAACACTTTAACTCCTGCAATCCCACAAAATTCACTGGTGAGGAGGGTGCTACTGGCCTCCTCCAATGGTTTGAAAGTATGGAGAGCACCTTTGTGAACAGCGAGTGTCCTGATGAACTCCGCGTTCGCTATGCTACCAGTGTCCTTCAAAAGGGGGCGCTAACTTGGTGGAATGGTGAAAAGCGCAATCGGGGCGCTGATGTTGCTTTATCTTTGTCTTGGGCTGAGGTTAAGGAACTCATGATCACCAAATTCTGCCCTAGGAACGAAATCAGGAAACTAGAGGAAGAGTTCCATGGGTTGAAACAAGACAGTGGTGAAAATCTTGCATACAACACTCGATATCACGAACTCAGCATATTGGTTCCACACAGGGTTACCCCAGTCTCTCGAGCAATCGAAAAATATATCGAGGGATTACCTGACCTGATTCAAGATGTAGTCACTGGAAGCAAACCCACTACGGTGGAAGAAGGCATCCAGCTTGCAGCCTCCTTGACTGACAAGCACGTGAAAAAGGGAAATCTGGTTAGGAAAGGAACTAAGAAACCAGCTGAGAAGACCCCCACCCCTACTACTGAATCATCAAGAGTCGCTGTAGACAATACCGGTTCCAACTCTAGGAAGCGGAAGTTCAGAAGTAAAAACTATGCCGTTGTAGCCCTAGTAACCCAGGCTCCAATGGTCCTGGCTCCTCCTGTCAAGAAAGTTTATGGGGGAAACTTACCCAAATGTGCTACCTATCAGTACCATCACCCCTCAAATTTTCCTTGTCGTCACTGTACCACCTGTGGTAGGTATGGTCATGTAGCTACCACATGTCGTTCATTGTTTAGACCTCAACCAATCAACTCTCAACCAGTTAACCCTCAGCCAGCCAACCCTCAACCAGCTCGCCAAAACCCACAACCCATAACATATGGTCGAGCCTGTTTCAATTGTGGTGATCCAAACCACCTCAGAAATCAGTGTCCAGCTCTTGTCCCAGCAAACCGTACAACAAACCCAGTGGCTCGTGGTAGGGCTTTCAACATCAATGCAACAGAAGCCCAGGAAACAAATGATGTGGTGAATGGTACGTTTTTACTTGATGGTCATTATGCTTCGATTTTATTTGATACTGGTGCGGATAAAAGTTTTGTGTTATTAGCATTCGAACCTTTACTATCTCACACTCGCTCTAGACTAGGAGCGCCTTTCACTGTCGAGGTCGCAGATGGAAACCCCATCTCAATCGATTCCATAATTCAGGGTTGTACTCTTAGTCTTAACGAGCATGATTTCTCCATTGATCTCATACCCATGAAATTGGGTAGTTTTGATGTCATCGTGAGTATGGATTGGCTTTCTAAACACCATGCTGAAGTTGTCTGCTTTGAAAAATTTATTCGGTTTCCTCTCACATCGGGTGACTTTTTACGGGTTTATGGTGAAAAACCGTCCAGTGGTCTTAAACTCATGTCCTGCACTCAAGCACAAAAATATCTACGTAAGAAATACGTGGCTTTCTTGGCCCATGTCGTGGAAAAGAAAGATAAAGACAAGAGTATCCAAGATGTTCCTGTTGTTCGTGAATTTCCAGAAGTCTTTCCTAATGACTTACCTGGACTTCCACCGGTGTGTCCTGTTGAATTTCGAATTGACCTTGTACCTGGTGCCACACCCGTTGCAAAATCTCCATATCGCCTTGCACCTTCTGAGATGCAAGAACTTGCGAGTCAACTACAAGAGTTGGCAGACAAGGGCTTCATTCGTCCCAGTTCATCACCTTGGGGAGCTCCAGTCTTATTTGTAAAGAAGAAGGATGGATCTTTCCGAATGTGTATTGATTATCGGGAGCTTAACAAACTCACCATTAAAAACCGTTATCCGTTACCCCGCATTGATGATCTCTTTGACCAACTTCAAGGTTCGACTTGCTTCTCAAAGATCGATCTTCGTTCTGGATATCATCAACTTCGAGTTCATGAAGACGATATTCCAAAGACAGCTTTTCGTACACGTTATGGTCATTACGAGTTCATGGTTATGCCTTTTGGACTAACCAATGCACCCGCTGTCTTCATGGATCTCATGAATCGCGTGTGCAAACCCTTCTTGGATAAATTTGTAATCGTTTTCATTGATGATACACTCATTTACTCCAAAACCAAATCAGCTCACGAACAACACCTTAGACAAATTTTGAGTCTTTTGAAGAATGAACAACTGTATGCCAAATTTTCCAAGTGTGAATTTTGGCTTAAGGAAGTTCAATTTTTGGGACACATTATCAGTGATAAGGGAATACACGTGGATCCAGCTAAGATTGAGACCGTTAAAAATTGGATTACACCCAAGTCTCCCACGGAAGTTTGTTCTTTCCTTGGATTAGCGGGTTATTATCGTCGTTTTATTCTCAACTTCTCCAAGATTGCCTTACCTCTCACTTCTTTAACCCATAAAGATAAACCATATGTATGGGGACCTAGTCAAGAAGAAGCATTCCAAACATTGAAGCAGAAACTGTGTGATGCTCCAATCCTCACTTTACCTGACGGCAATGAGGATATCGTGGTTTATTGTGATGCCTCTAACCAAGGTCTTGGTTGTGTTCTCATGCAACGAGGCAAGGTTATAGCATATGCATCGCGACAACTGAAAACCCAAGAGAAAAATTATACTACCCATGACCTTGAACTCGGAGCGGTCGTTTTCGCACTTAAGATTTGGAGGCACTATTTATATGGTACAAAATGTGTGATTTTCACCGACCACAAGAGTCTTCAACGCATTTTCAATCAGAAAGATCCGAATATACGTCAACGACGATGGGTCGAGTTGTTAAACGACTACGACTGCGAGATTCGCTACCATCCTGGCAAGTCGAACGTTGTAGCCGATGCCCTCAGTCGTAAAGATCATGCCCAGCTTTATTGTGCTCAGGTCCAGTCTGATATCAAAGTCCGCATCATTGAAGCCCAACATGTCTCTGTTACTGAAGGCAACATGTACGATGAAATGTCGTGTGGAGCCGAAAATCAGTTGGAAACCAAACATGGTTTACTTTACTTCATGAACCGTTTTTGGATCCCTGATCGTGACAACCTGCGTACCTTCCTCATGGACGAGTCTCACAAGTCTCGTTACTCCATCCACCCTGGTGCAGATAAGATGTATCAGGATCTGCGTACCTTGTATTGGTGGCCCGGTATGAAAAAGGACATAGCTCTATATGTGGCTAAATGCCTTACTTGCTCCAAAGTCAAAGCTGAGCACCAACGTCCATCTGGTTTACTTGTGCAACCAGAAATTCCAGTGTGGAAGTGGGAAAACATTTCTATGGACTTCATTACGAAACTTCCACGCACCACTCGTGGGCATGGCAGTATCTGGGTCATCGTCGATCGATTGACCAAATCTGCTCACTTTCTACCCATTCGTGAGACCTACACAGCTGAGAAACTGGCTAAAATCTATATCAATGAGATTGTCAGTCGTCATGGTATTCCTCTGGACATTATTTCCGATCATGATAGTTGGTTTACTTCTCGCTTTTGGCAAACATTTCAGTCCGCACTTGGTACTCAACTGAAACTTAGCACGGCCTATCACCCACAGACGGATGGTCAGACTGAACGAACCATCCAAACATTGGAGGATATGCTTAGAGAGTGCACCATCGACTTTAGTGGCAATTGGGACACACACTTACCTTTGGTTGAGTTCTCGTATAATAACAGCTACCATTCCAGTATTAACATGGCACCATTTGAGGCACTTTATGGTCGCAAATGTCGTTCCCCTGTTTGTTGGAGCGAGGTTGGCGAAACACAAATCACCGGCCCCGAGCTAATACAGGAAACAACAGACAAAATTCTTCGCATTCGTGAGAATTTGCAAGTTGCTCGAAGTAGACAGAAAAGTTATGCCGATCAAAGACGCAAGCCTCTAGAATTTCAAGTCGGAGACATGGTACTTCTCAAGGTTTCACCTTGGAAGGGTATATTTCGATTTGGAAAGAAAGGGAAACTTGCACCTCGGTTTGTAGGCCCTTTTAAGATCCTTGAGCGAATTGGAAAGGTAGCTTACAAGCTCGATTTACCACCAGAGCTCAGCAATGTCCATCCAATGTTTCACGTTTCTAATCTTAAGAAGTGTTTGGCTGAAGATAACCTCCATGTTCCTTTAGAGGATATCCAAATTGACGAGTCAATGCGCTTCATAGAAAAACCTGTGGAGATTATGGATCGAGACGTCAAGACACTTAAACAAAGCCGAATTCCAATTGTCAAAGTTCGTTGGGAGTCCAAACGAGGCCCAGAGTTTACTTGGGAGCGTGAGGACCAAATGATGTCTAAGTATCCTCATCTTTTTCCAGAGACTACTACTTGAAGGAATTTCGGGACGAAATTTCTAAAAGTAGGGGATGCTGTGAAATCCGTCACTTTTCGTATTTATTTTAACATTTTGTATTGTTCTATGTACGTTTGAGACTTTGATTAATAAAAACGTCGCATGTTATCATTACCGTACCTTCTAAAATATATATATATATATATATATATATATATATATATATATTGTGACACTTTTGGACTCCTAGAACCATACTATAATCATATATCTATACTATATTATAAAGCATGTATGAGGGATACCTGCCAAATTTAAGTAAGTACAATGTTTTATGCCTTTGTTACAATCCTTAAATAAGTTCATTAGTGGGTAAATTTGTCTTTTTACACCATGTTAGGATGTGACTTTTGATTATTTTTAGGGTAATTTGAAAGGGCAAATGCACCCCCAATTAATCATTATTGGTTGTTGAAAGATCAATCGACTGACATTAATTGATACTCATTTATGCAGGCTTATAAATGATAATAAATGATATCTTTACAGGTTAAACTATTATTAATCGTTGTTTGGTTTTTTCATATCATTTAAATGTTTTTTTTTTCTCTCTTTGTGACAATTCTGCGTTACTGTTTCTTCCAGCTGGGCAGCGGTTATCTGTTTGGATTGGCTACGGGTTTTCTTGTTGACTCTACCGTTGCTACCATTGGTGTTACTGCAGCATTCCTTCTTGGCAGAACAGTAAGTTTTATATTCTCCTGATTCTTGTTCTTTGGTGATCTTACGTTAAATGTTATTAATAATCATGTTTCTCCTTAAGCTGTTTTGCAGATTAGGAGACCATATGTCATTTCTAAGTTTAGTGATTATCCACAGTTTCGAGCAGTTGCAATTGCTATGGAGAAATCCGGATTTAAGGTTTCCTTAAATAGCCATTTTGATCTGTTTTATGATATTTTCGAACTCCGTTTTGATATGGTAGTTTGATATCACATGATTTTCTTATTTTGGCAGACCGTGCGGTTGTTTCGGCTTGTTTTCCATTTAACATGATGAATTACCTTTTGTCCGTAACTCCAATTTCTGTATGCGAGTATGTGATGGCTTCATGGTTGGGAATGATGGTATTAATACTTCACTAATTTTTTTTTTAAAAAAAGTCATTAATTTATTTTGTGTTAATGCTATAGTTAGGTATAACATATTTTGTCGACATTGTTTTAGTTGTGAAAGGAATGTGTTTATTACTGAAGTTATGATACTATATATGGCTTGATGAAACTTGTTATCTGTTGGTACAGCCAATTACCTTTTCAATTGTATATGTTGAAACAACTTTGAAGAACCTAGCTGATGTTACTCATGGCTGGTGTCTGTTCTCAAAAACTCGTTGGGTGAGAGTTGCCGTCATACTCTTATATATTTATTTATCTTTTTTTTAACGGGAAATCTTATACCGCCTTATTTTCAGCTAACCTTGCATTTGCAAGGATTTGAACCCACAACCGCACATTTATAAGGGGGGACACCATACCACTAAACCAAGAGGTCATGGGTATATATTTATTTATCTATCTATGCGTGTGTATGTAGATAGAGAGAGGTGTGTATTGAGAGACAGTCTATTTTTTTTTTCTTTTGAATTCCGGTCCTTTGTATGCACATAAAAATTGTGTATTACTCTCTTATGATGTTTAATATTGTTTAATTAAGAACCTAATTGTGTATTGTCTATGTTTAATAGTCAGTAACAAACTAAATGTGTTTAATTAAGAACCTAATTGTGATTGTTTAATGTCGAACTAATCAAATTGCCACTAGAACTTAACATTCTATCATTTAACTCTCTCATGTAGCGGTTAAACTTACCCTGCCGCGAAGTGAGTCTGCCTTTATATACATAAATACAACTCATATATGATTTTATTTAGCATTCTAAGGGTTTAAATCATGTTCACGCCTCGTATTGTTAAATGCGTCGCAACGCGCTCCCGCTGCATCGTGCGGGCATCCCACTAGTTAATATTAAACATTTGAAATTATTGCCAAAAAAATAAATGTTTGGGCCGGGGTTTGAACCCGCGCCCAAACCGGTTCAATGCTTTACACCACACAACACAACCAGCTGAGCTACATGTTATATTTGTTCCATATCCTACGCGAGTTATATATATAAAGGTTGCTGAAAACGTGCAGTTGACTTTTGGAAAGTCAAACTGCGAGCAATCCTTTCCAATTCAAGCATTCAATCAGTGTTTTAATTGCAATTCGTTTATGGTAATGATCCCACCGACACCCTAGAGTATTCCCCACGCCAAATCACAGTTAAAACATACCAATTTTATACCAATTACGCGTATTATAATCAATGTGGGTCAAAACTTCTAAATTTACGAAATCGTGGAATTAGTATAAATTGATACCTCCCATTCAAGCTCAATGCACCGAAAAACAAACCCCCATACTCAATTCATCCTAAAACACCTCCAAAATCTGCAAATTTTGAGTCTTTTTGTCGTGTTCGTTGACCCGCTCGTTCACACCTTTAATCGCATTGTTAGTCCATTTTTTTGTGGGTTATGTTAATCGGCACATTACAAGTAATAGCCCCAAAGATTCAGGGGCTATTGATCGCTAATTGTAGTGTTTAGAAATCTAGGGTTTATAAGTAATGATTTGGGGATAATCCTATCTGCAGACAAGTTACAAAATATAAAAAGGAATGAATCTTATCACCAACTGATCAGTAGATCAGCTGGTGTTTCCCTCTGTTGCATAAAACATGAACCGCCCAGAGACTCGGGTTCGAGTCTGGGCACATGCAACCTTTTTTTTCTTATTTTTTTAAACTCTTTTATACTTATATATTCAATGTTATCTTTAAAAATAGATTTTAAATACTAATCATGGCTTAAAAATTCTATAAAAATTATTTTAAGTTATTCTTATGATAAAGTTTAATATCCAACTTTTAGTTTTTCAAAAATTAGTTATTTATTAAATATAATAAATATTACAATTTTATTCAATTATAATTATAAAATTCTATAAAAATATCAAAACGACTTTATAAAATTCCACAAAAATTATTCTAAGCTCATAAACCAATAAACATTTCTGAAATAATTTTTATTTCAGAAAAATCATTTATTTAATATTTTTAATCGATTTTTGTTGTTTTAAAGTATAAATAAATCATAATAAATTCATTTTTCAATATTTTTATCCCAAAATTTTACATAAATTATTTCTATTCATTTAGAATAGAGATATAAATTTAATTTTAAATTTCTTTAATGTTAATATTTTTAGATACTAAAATCATATCTTTGACAAATAAGAATAAATATATTAAATAATTAATTCTTGAGGAAATAATTTTATAAAAATTATTTCTATACTTAAAACCCTATAATATGATCATCCTAAATCAAAAACCTACAATAATCTTTTATTTAAATTATTTACCGAATTTCTCCCATTTATTAACTATTTACTTAATTAATAATTAAACAATTACTTATCCCCAAATTAGGAACCCTAGAATTACTTGCATCCTAGAATTATTTCCCTTACACATTATCAAATTCTTTAGGTTAACCTTTGGGATAATTTCAATTCAAATCACGTTGTTCGGTAGAATTTCAAGTTATTACGTGAACTGTGAGTATTTCCTATCCCCTTTTTGCTTTTATTTATTTTTGGGGTGTTACATGTACACTTATACAAATTACAAATAAAGGTTCACATTTTTACAATACAATTCTAGTACTATGTGCATTTGCTTACAAACGTGCTTTATGCTTAGACATTTCATGTAGAATACATTTGTACTTAGTGAAATCATTAACATTGTACAAGCCGACCTTAACATTGGATAGCGCTATTGGATTGACAACCCGCCTAGGTTGATTCTCCCCCTTTTTCATCGGAGAATCCATGGTCATTGTTAACTTATTATCCAATTATTTGGATAAGTACACCGCCATTCATTTAGTACATTATACAGTCACAGGATTGATTTCGCTCATTTGTATGATACATAGTTTACATAATTGCACTGTAGCTTTGCACTTGAATTGTATACCTTTTCAACTTACTATATGTATTAAAACTAGGAATGCTCACCAACATTTTTATGTTGACCAAACCTATTTTGTACATGTTTCAGGTGCAGTTTGATCTAGTACTATAGCATGGGACTTTTAGTGCTTGATTTTAATAAGTTATTTCCATATTTATGTTTCATTCAGACTTTGTATTTTTCCTTTCCATGTAAGACAATTTGGATTATTCAATAATATATTTACATTTTAGTACCATGTGCTTTTGAACAATCGTCACTACGTGACACCTCGATGATTCCGCCATCGGTTGGGGTGTTACACTAAGTATTAACAGAGACATGGAAAACACGTTTCTTTACTTTCAGCAAAAAGCGGATGCGAGGGGGATGATGGGATTTACCGCTATTGAAAAGTGTATCTCGGCACTGCGTATACTCGCATACGGTAACACGACCGATATAAACGACGAGTATTTAAAAATGGCCGAGAAAGCAACACGCGATTCTTTGGAGTATTTTTGTCAAGTTACATCACTTTTTTTTAAAGTAAATTCATGTACATATTATATATTTAATCTAATAACATATATATATATATATGTTCGTTTTTTAGGAATAGTACAGTTGTACAGAGCCCGTTATCTTAGAAGGCCCACTTGGTACGATTTACAAAAATTTTACGAGATGCATACGAATGAACATGGTTTACCAGGAATGCTTGGTAACATAGACTGTCGTCATTGGAGGTGGTATAATTGCCTAACCGCTTGGTGAGGTCAACACACACGTGGTGACCAAAAAGGACCATCGGTTATTCTTCACGCGGTGGCTTCAGTCAACCTTTGGGTTTGGTCGGCCTATTATGGTGTTTCGGGTTCATGCAACGATTTAAACGTTTTTGAGCAGTCGCCTATAATTGAGGATTTCATTTCCGGAAGAGTAGCAAATGCATCGTTTTATTATCGTTAAGAGGTTTAGTAACCCGTACAATGAAAAAAGGGCACACTTTAAGAAAGTTCAAGAGGCCACGCGAAAGGACATAGAGAGATGCTTTGGGGTTCTTCAACAGCATTGGCATTACTAAGAAATCCTTGTCGTGCCTGGACCAAAGATAAAATGAGAGATTCTATGTACGCATGTATAATCATGCATAATATGATATTAGAAGACGAAGGTAAAGCGATATGTCAAAATTATGTACCGGAAGCCGTTCAGGATCTACCGCAAAGCGACAATGGCTGAAAGAATACTCAACGCACATGAACTACGTGACCATCAAATACATGACGCGTTAGCGGCGGATATGGTCCAACATGCTTGGTCGGTTCGGTATTATTCCAAACGAAGGCGAAAGCGAAGACGAAGACGGAGATGAAGAAGAAGACGAAGATGAAGACAAAGACAAAGATGAAGCTGAGACGAAAGCGAAGATGAAAATTAACATTATTTTTGTTTTTTTATATATTATTTGTGTGTTTTTAATATTACTAGCAGGATCCCGCGCGTTACGGCAGTGCTGTAGAATGTTTGGATGTTGGGTTTGGTCAAATTTATGATTTTCGACCCGATTCGACCTGAAAATCAAATTGAATTATATATAACTTGAATTTCTTTTATAAAAAGTACACATATATAATTTTGTTTATTTAGCTCGATTCGAATTCAACATAAATCAAATCTATCCTTTATAGATTAAAAAAGAACATTACGCTGTTACCCAAAAGCATGATGGGTAAAGTGCATTCTTGCTACTTGTTTGTTAATCTCCACAGGCTAATTCTAAAAATTATATAACGAACATGTGAGTTTGTTTGCGGTTAATTTATTGTAGATAAGACATACAAAATATAGGGGGTTAAATTTGTGAATAGTGTAATATTATACAAACTATTTTTTTTGTTTCTTGTTTTTGCCTTTTTTTTAACCTTCAACTGTTAATCATTAATCATTAATTTTTTGTTTTTTTGTCATTAGTTAATAGAAATTAATAGTTGCATTAAATTTGTCTTGTCATTATAATGAAATTACAATTCTACCCTTATGCATAAACGTGAAATGACAACTTTGCCCGTCTAGCACCCACTATATAGTAAAATAATAAAATAAAAAATAGATTTGAAACATTTTTTAATATTATTTGTGTTTTTTTTACTTATACTTGATTAATTTTAAAAAATAATAATAATTACCCAATCATTGGATGGGATCTTAAATTTAACCCCCCCCCCCCCACTACACATTTTAAATTAAAGTCTCATGCTGGGCGATCTGGAAGTCACGAAACGATCTTATCTTCAATGGGAAAAGAGTACAAGTGGGTGGCGTCTTTGGCGAAGCACAAGCTTCGGCTTTCTCGTGGGTGAGACACAAGTTGAAACGTTCGTCATGGATTGAAGACGAGTGAGAAAGAAAGTATTGATGAATATGCAGCAAAGTTGGGTGGAGTACAATCGAAGTATAAGAGCTTGGGAGCAACACTCGAAGAAGATGTTGTGGTGAGAAAATTCTTGAACTCTATGCCTGGTAAATACTTACCTAATGTTTCTTCGATAGAGCAATTCGTAGAAATCAAAACAATGACGTTTGAAGATGTGGTCGGACATTTGAAGGCATATGAAGAAAGAAATAAGTTCAAGAATGTAAGTGAAAGTACATCCTAGAGTCAGCTTGTATTCAACCAGACCGAAAAGAAAGTTGAAAACTACCAAGGACGTGGTAGAGGACGTGGAAGATACAACAGACGTGGGAGATGGAATCAAAGATGGAGTAATGAACGTGAGAATGATGAACGGGTTGAAGAGACAAAAAAGAACCCCGAAGAATGGCATGACAGAAGGAAGTATGTGAGGTGATACAACTGTGATAAGATTAGGCACTATTCGTATGTATGTAAAGCTCCTAGTAAAGAGAAAGAAGAAGTCAATTTGATAAAGAAAGAAGATGTAGGTGATATTGGTCCATCTTTGTTTATGGAAGTTTGTTTAACAAAGAAAGTAAGTTTGAGTGAAGAAAGGGTTATCCCTAATGTGTTTGAAAAGGATGAAAAGAATAAAGGAACGTGGTCCTTAGATAATGGTGCAAGTCATCATATGTAGGGAAAGAAAGAGTATTTCACAACCTTGGATGAACGAGTTTCAGGTAAAGTAAAGTTTAGTGATGGGTCTAAGATCGAAATCAAAGGTCAAGGTAATGTGATTGTGTTAGGTAAGAATAGAGAAAAGAAAACGTTTTTTTAATGTTTTATATATGCCTAAGTTGAAGACAAATCTTCTTAGCTTGGGTCAGTCGGATGAAGAAGGATGTAAGATTGAAATAGCCAATGGGACATTGAGGCTACATGATCAGAAAGGAAGATTGTTGATGAGGTTAAGAGAAACCAGAATAGAATGTACAACATCAAGCTCCAGGTATGCTGTAATCCTAACAATCTTAAAGATGAAAAGAAAGAAAGCCATGATGTGAAACCGATTATGAAAGTGAGTGAAATTCGATTTGGAACGATCACAAAGGATGTGTTAAAAGTTCGTGAAAGTATTGGTCAAGAACGAGTTGATGAGAAGAAGCTAATCAAGAATGAAAGTGGCAATGCAACTTCAAAGTTAAGTACGGAAGAATCCAATGCTAAGTTTGAAGAATCAGTGAAGCAAGTATGTTATAGACAGTTGAATAGGAGGAACAAAGGCAAGAAGAAATACAATTCAAGATTAAGGGGTGAATTAAGATTAATCTTGAATAAGTAGTAAAGTTGAAGGGGCTAAAGTGGAAAGTTTAATTAGTTAATATTTAATTAATTATTTGAATGTTTAGAGTTATCTAGTTGGTTTAATTGGTAGAGATAACAATGTGGGGTTAGTATTAGAATAGAACTGGTTGAAGTATTTGAGTATGATTAGTATGCTAATATTAGTATAAATAGGGGTCTAGGTTAAGGTTTTATTTTTCGCTTGTTTGTAATTCCCTTTAGTTGAATAGAAAGAGTCGCGGGTTCATCTCCCCAAGTATCTTATGTTTGTGTTTGTGTTTGTGTTTGTGTTTGATCTGATTGTCTGGGCCAACAAGATCTTATAGTGGTGTACTCTACAACTAAAAGAATAAGAGTTCAAATCATGCAAGGTAAATATTGACGTAGTTATCATTGAAAATACATGAGTTACTATTGAAAAAACAAACAATAAACAAAGTAATCTTTAAATTCGAAAATAGAGATTTGAAAAATGGAAACTATTTGGCTTTGTTTTAATTATATTTGTAAGCTATCAAATATAATTTAGTTTGATTAACTTATAATTGTATATAACACACTATGTAGGACCCACCCACCTTATTCAACCTCCCCTCTTCACCCGTCACACCATCACCACCTTTATCTTCAACCTTCTCCCTCTCTTCTCCTAATCAAAACCCACGATGCCACGAAAACCACTAGAAAGCTTTAAATTGATTAACCAAAGCTTTAAATCACATGTAAAGCTTCAATTAGGGAGTACCAGAGCTCCACCGACTCACCATCGTACCACCAACCCTTATCAGCTGTTCTTTTTTGGACATTAGACTCCGACACAATACACTGCTGCTGCAAAATCACTCGTTTGATGCCCGTCTGTAAATTGCAATCGCAACCACGACCCTAGTAGCCATCTGTTCGGCTGTTCTTCGGTAGACCTCAGCTTCCGTCATTTATTCGTCTTTAATCATGCATCGTCGCCGTCTTCGTCTTTAACCTTTGAATTTTCCAAATTCGAGCGATGTGGGAACCTTCAAGGATTTAACCTTCGGTTTCAGTTATCGGCTTTAACCTTCAAGCTCAACCAGCACCGTTTAACAATTATGGTGGATTCAGACCGGTCCCTTCACTATCATCAATGGATTTCCACAAAGCAACAATGGTATTTCTCAGCGATTTATTCCAAGGTTTGGGGTGCTTAATTTTTTGGAGGAGTTCCTTTTAATGTTACAGGTCCTCCCAGAAAAAGATGGTGCGGTGATAAGCAAGTGGCGTGGTGGTGAGCAAGAGTTGGCTATTGGTGGTGGTGATACTAGTAGTGATTGTGGTGGAGCCGTGGATGTGGTGGTGTTACAAAGTAGGAGAAGAAATTTAGGTTTGGTGGGGGAGGGGGGGTTTCAAGGACCATCCATATAATGAAGTCTTATAAGGGCAATAAAGACATTTAGACCACTTAACGGAGAAATTAAACGTTAGTTAAAGGTAAGGACCATCTGAGTGCAAAGTTGTATACCTCTAGGACCATCCGTGTTAATTGGGGGCATTTATGCGATCTATGTAAAGCACGAGGAACATCCGTGTAATTAACTCTAATAATTAAGAGAGAATTAAACAGATTGTCCTTTAGTTATTAGCGAAATTACACTCTCTGCCCTTTATGTTAATTTTTCACACATTCTATCCTTTATTTTCTAAATTTACTACACCCTCTGTTCTTTAGCCAGACTCCAATAAAAAACTTGGTTAACTTTGAAACTAAATTTACATTTTTGGCCCTTATAGTTTCTGGTTCCTAATTCAAGCCTTATAGAACCCTAACCATTGAACCCATCGATTGACCTCAAATTCGACCACGGCAATTAACCAAATCATAGGGCTATTATAGAACATCAAATTCCGATCTAAACCATATATACATGATACTAAACTATTTGAAATCGAGATGTAATCGGCCGATAAGGTGTCGCGATTTGAAATGACAAATCTCCGGATTGGGATCGTTTTAGTAGATGTTTTTGGTATATTTTTTATACAGAAGTGATCGAATTTGATGTATGAAGCTAATACAGATCTCAATTTATCATATAATGGTCTGGATAACAAGTGGGTTCATTAAAGGTATAATAATTCGATGGTGGCTTAATAATTGGGACTTTAAACATGTGATAAAGCAGATACGAGTGCGATTTTGAGCTGGGACCATGAAGTAGAAACCAGATCCAAGTTTGGCAGTGATTTGGAGGTGTAAGATCTGTTTTTGTTAATGCGGGTTGAGTTCGGTTTGGGTTTTTGACCCGTTTTGCGATCCGGTTTGAACCCGTTTGATTCGATATAAGTTTTAGCAAGTTTCGGTCAGGTTTCATGTTTGCCGGGTTATGTTTGACGTGACTTCCCTTAACTTCGATTTCATATATGTGTATGTTTATATATAAAATGAGTTTTTATAAAAACAAAATACGTTTTGCATCGATCGTTTTACTTCAAAATCATGGTTTATGGTACTTAACACGGAAACTAAAAATATTCCCAATGGTACTTAACACGAAACTAGAATTGACAATTCCGTTAATAATTAATTTAGAATCTAGAATGACCGTAAAGTAAAGTACAAAGTGAAAAGGAAAAAAAAAGTTGATATTTGAGATGGAATCAAAGCCCTATCTATTGGTACCCCCCACTTGTCTATTTAAACCCCCAGCCGCCTTTAAAGCGCTGAGCTTTGGGCAAAGCTCAGTGCTTTGAACCCAAAAGCTGACAGCATCAGGTGGATCAGGTGGGGGGCCTTGGGATTGGTGTTAAGCGCTGAGCTTTGGCCAAAGCTCAGTGCTTTGAAGTACAAAAGCTGATGAGGTCTTGGGATTGGTGTGATAGGTAGGGCTGTAAACGAACCAAACGAACACGAACAAGGCTTTGTTCGTGTTTGGTTGTTAAGGTTTCTTGGACAAACGAACCGTTCACGAACACACTAACAAACATAATTCTATGTTTGTGTTTGTTTGTTAAGAAATTCAGTTGTTTGCGAACTGTTTGTGAACATGAGTCTTGAACACAAACAAATAAAAACAAACATTTAATATGCAGCTAACTAAAAAAAAACATTGTTAATATTAACCGTTAGACAAAGTATATCTACTAAACAATGTCGATAAGTCAAATTGTACTAACTTAGACATAATTATCTAAAATTACTTAGGCATAGGCATGAATACATGATATTCCTAATTCAAAAGTTCATAATTATCCTAAGTTTTAACTAGTGATCAAACATAAACAAATATACACGGACGGATATAAATAAACGAACGTAAACAAACACATTGCCGAACGTTCACGAACGCAATCAAACGAACGAGACATTTGTTCGTGTTTGTTTGTTTGTTTAGTTAATCAAACGGAATTTTTTGTTCGTGTTCGTTCATTTATTAAACAAACGGACACAAACGAATTTCCCGCCAAACGGTTTACGAACTGTTCCCCGAACGTTTGGTTTGTTTACAGCCCTAGTGATAGGGTGTTGGGTTGGGTTTTTTGGGTGTTTTGGGTGGGGTTTTGGTTGTTTTTTGTATGATTTTTTTTATGGGGTTTTTTTTTGTGTTTGTTTTTTTGATTGTATAGTTCATGTATCACGTACACTAATTTATGAAAGTTGTTTATACTCGGATGTTTGTACTCAAAACGACAAACGAGCAATAAACGAACCGAAACACATCAAACAATTTTTTTTTTTGATTGGAAATAAGTTAAAATACTTAAAAAAGAATTAAAACTAATTAAAATAATTAAGAAAAACATTAAAACAAATTTTTTTTTTTTTAAAAAAAAAAGTCCTAAGCTCTGAGCTTAGGGCAAAATGCAGTGGCCTGTGAGCTTAAACGTGGCAGCAAAGCACTGAGCTTAGGGCTTCAAAGCACTGAGCTTTGCTCAAAGCTCAGCGCTTAGGAGGCAATCCTAAGGCCCCATGTGCTGCTGTCAGCTTTTGGGCTTCAAAGCACTGAGCTTTGGCCAAAGCTCAGCGCTTTGAAGTACTATGTTTCAGTGATGTGACTTAAAGTCTGATAAAGCAGTGATTGGTGTGACAATCACGTCACCGGTGGACCCAATACGCCGAGCTTTGGCTAAAACTCAGTGCTTTGAAGGGGTACAAATAATTTTTTTGAGGGGTTTGAATAGCAAGACCCAGAACCAAATGAGTAACCAAATGCAACATCTCAAACTGAACCAGATGTACTAGATTACTGTTCAACTAAGAGTGTACAATTAAATTATTACAGGTACACCACAGTACCTGTGATCGTGTGAATCAACACAGGTGTTTGTTGGATTCCATTTTTTTACCTTTTAGTTGAAAGTGATTGATTTTGTTTACCTAAAATATCTTATAAATGTTGTTCATATGATTATTTTTAGGGCGACATATAGTGTCAAACACGATCTTAGACATGAACACGAAACAGGTAAATACGAACACGACACAATAACTTATCGTGTTATTTTTTCAAACACGAACATGAAATTGTTTATAACATGTTAACACGATAAGATAAGAACTTGTTTTTAAACATTAACTCTAAAAACGTATCCACAAACCAATGAATGAAAGACTGAGTGGCGCCGGGATTGAGAAGGAGGACGGGTGACAGTGGACGGGGACGGTGGATGGGTAACGAGCACGGTGGAGTTGAGAAGGAAGAGAGAGAATAACTGAATGGTGCATATGTCCGTACTCTGTGATTTGAAAATTGAAAACTATGGCTCCTTGATCTTTGATATGCATATGTATAAAGTATACCCACACCCCTTATATAACTTTTCTAAATAAAATTATTAACATGTCTTAACGGGTGCTTAACATGTTAACAAGTCTTTAACCTGTTTAGACACGAAACCTGTTAAGGTCTTATTGTGTCGACCTATTTAAGACACAAAACCTGTTAAGGTCAAACACGAAACCTGCTAAGGTTAAACACGAAACATGTTAAAGTCGTGTATGTTCGTGTCGTGTTATCGTGTTCGTGTCTTAATTGTCAGCCCTAATTATTTTTTAATATACGTTTGTATAAAAATATATTCAAATTCAATGGGGATGCAACTTCTGAGCGTAGACAGCAAACATCTGTTTTGAGTCGATATATTGTGAGAATTTCATGGTACCATGACTTGTACATAAGATGTGACAAATCTCGATGGGAGTTGACAAGCCAACCACTTAACAAAAAAGAGATGGATGCACTTTGATCACACAGCCCAGCCCAGTCAATCATACAACAGTACGTGTCTAATTTGTGGGTATTTTCTTTCTTTCAATTGGAATTCACACAACTATGTTTACTTAAATCATCTAGGTAAACTGAAAATATAGTCACATGTTTCCCGTATACATTAAAAACATGTTTTATTGTTAATCTTCAAATGTGTGTGGTGTATACTTATAAGTAAAATTGAATCTATCACTCACAAACTTCCTACACAAGAATACAAAAAAACGAGAACAAGAAAGACTGTAGACACAAAGTCTTTTCTTATTAATCAAAACCACAAATGATAAAATGATCCATCACCTATGTTTATACTAAACATAACTTGCAGACTAGTCTATTTCCAGTGGCGTATTCAGGACGGATTTTCAGGGGGTTCCTTTCGTAGATTTTAACTGATTTTCACTAATTTTTTAAATTTTTCCACTAAATTTTTCAACTTTTTCCAAACCGAGGGGGTTCATGGGAACCCCAAAAAACCCCTATATCCCTATATCCGCCCATGTCTACTTCTAACTCCTAATAATACTCAACATATTACTATACAATTATCTCTAATTCACTAAGAATTAACTTTATCTTTAACGTTTATTTTCCTAACTTTCACATATGAACTGATTAACCCTATTGCAGTCAATATTATCATCATCATCATCATCATCATCATCATCATCATACTCATTTAATCCCACCAATAGCAAAAGCTAAGGTAGAGTCTGAGGAGGGTAAGATGTAAACAGCCTTACCTCTACCCCATGGGAATAGAGAAGCTGTTTCCAATGAGACCCCGGGCTCGATAGTGGTTTTTTATCAAGCCTTGGACATGAGGCACATAACACTTAGCAACCGGGACAAACCCGATTGGTGCATGTACCCCCTTGTCTTTTGGCTACCAACGTCACCACCTGATGCATGATTAACCGTCCGTCATTTTTAACGTTATTTTCACGAAATTAGTAAAATAACGTTAAAAATTAGTGCAACTTTACTTTTGCCCCTGCGGGCCACATATATATACATTATATGTGCACAGCCGTAAGCGGGACTAAATATTCACCAGAAAGGAAAGAATATAAGAACTTCTGGGACAAGTCGAAATATTTAGCATAGGCTCACTATTATATCAATAACTATCATGCCCAGTAAAATCATACCTCTATCTTAGATGACATACATGTTGCTTACAAAGAGAACCTGTAACACTCCAACCGATGGCGGAATCATCGAGGTGTCACGTCACGTAGTGACGATTGTTCAAAAGCACATGGTATTAAAATGTAAATATATTATTGAATAATTTAAATTGTCTTACATGGATGAAATGGGAAAAATACAAAAGTCTGAACAAAACATGAAATTTGAAATAAATTATAAAAGGCAAGCACTAAAATCCAATTCTATGGAACTAAGATCATGCTGCACTTGAAACATGTACAAAATTAGTTTTGTCAACATATGAAATGTTGGTGAGCATTCCTAGTTTTAATACATATAGTAAGTTGGAAAATGTTATACAATTCAAGTGCAAAGCTATAGTGCACTTATGTAAACTATGTATCATACAAATGAACGAAATCAATCCTGTGACTGTATAAATGTACTAAAATGAACGGCGGTGTACTTATCCAACAAATGGATAATAACTTAACAATGACCATGGATTCTCCGATGAAAAAGGGGGAGAATCTCCTAGGTGGGTTGTCAATCCAATAGCGCTATCCAATGTTAAGGTCGGCTTGTACATGGTTAATGATTTCACTAAGTACAAATGTATTTTACATGTAATGTCTAAGCATAAAGCACGTATGTAAGCAAATGCACAATGTACTAGAATTGTATTGTAAAAATGTGAACTCGTATGTGTATTTTGTATAAGTGTACATGTAACACCCCAAAAGTGAAGAAAGACAAAAGGGAGATAGGAAATACTCACCTTAGTGCTAGAATTGAGTTCCTTGATATAGTATATTTGTGTCTCTTGTGTCCAACTATCACCCTGTTTATAAGGCAATAATTGAGTAAAAGGGAAAACTTAAAAGTCTAAGTTTTCTAGTCTACAAGTAGTTCTAGGGTTCCTAATTTGGGGATAAGTAATTGTTTAATTATTAATTAGGTAAATTGTGAATAAATAAAAGAAATTCGGTAAATAATTAAATAAAAGACTATTGTAGGTTTTTGATTAAGGATGGTAATGTTATAAGGTTTTAAGTATGAAAATAATTTTTATAAAATTATTTTCTCCAAAAATTAGATATTTAGTTTATTTATTTCTATTTGTCAAAACAAAATTTTAATATCTAAAAAAATTAAAATTAAAGAATTTTCAAATTAAAATTTGAATTTCTGTTCAAAATGGATAGAAATAATTTATGTAAAATTTTGGTATAAAAATATTGAAAAATGAATTTGTTATGATTTATTTATGATTAAAACTAACAAAAATTAATTAAAAATATTAAATAAACGGTTTTTCTAGAATAAATTTTATTTTTGAAATGACTATTGATCTACAAGTTTAAAATAATTTTCGTGGATATTTATAAGAACGTTTAGATATTTTTATAAAATTTTAAAATTATAAATGAATAAACTTGAAATATTTATAATATATATTAAATAAATTATTTTTGAAAAACTAAAAATTGTATAATAAACTTCATCATTAGATTAACCTAAAATAATTTTTATAGAATTTTTAAACCACTTTTAGTATTTAAAATCTATTTTAAAAGATTAATTGGTTAAAGATATAAATAAAAGGTTTTTGTAAAAAAAAAAAAAAAAAGTTTGTTGTTGGCAAGAATCGAACCCGAGCCTCTGGCCGGTTCGCATGTTTATAACCACAAGTCCGACCAACTGGTCTAGACCCTGAGAACGTTAATATTTGATTTCAGAATCTTATAAGGTGTATTAGATGTTTATTTATATAATTCAAAATAATAAAAATGTTGTGCTAGGTATCGAACCCGGACCAGTAGCCGGCCCGAACAAAATCCAACACGTGAAAACCACCAGACCACGCGTCTGGTTTGTTTTTTTATTTTAGATTGAAAATTCTTTATAACATAACTCATTCGAACCATCTTCCCCAAATTTAAAAACTAAGAACCCTAGATTCCTAATCAATTGTAATACGCGATTAAACCCCAATTAATGATGGGGTTAATGATCGACCAAGAACGAATATTATACAGCAATAAACAATTAGAAGCATACCTATCCCAAACACTCTTAAACGCGAGTCAACGAAACGGTCAACCAAGATAAAAACTCCTTGATTTACAACGAACTGTGATAGAAAAGAATTTTTGAGGGTAGGGGTTTGTTTTTCGGTGTGTTTAGGATAAAAAGGAGGGTTCAATTTATACTAACAACGTCTAATCGTATATTTGGATGTTTGACCCGTATTGAATAATTATACGTGTATAATACATGTAATTGGAAGGTTTTAATGGTTAATTGGCGTGGGGATTAAGCAGATAAGGTCGGCCAAAGTCATTCTATGTATAAACACGATCAAATACGCGGATTGAAGTTGTTTTAGGAAAGGTTTGATTGCAGTTGACTTTTGATAGTCAACTGTATGTTTATGGAAGATGTTAAGTGTATTCTGGTTGGATAATAATCACAAAAACACTATAGCTCAGTTGGTTGTTGGACAGTTATGCTTGGCTGTGGACGCGGGTTCGAGTCCCGATCCACGCAATTCATTTTTTTGCAATTATATCCCTAATATTTTATTTTTATAACTTCATATTATCATTACATAAGTCCGAAAATAGTACGAAATATTTTTAGAACGTACTAGAAAGATAAAATGCGACGTACAAGATAGGAGATACGAAATGTTACAGTAAAAAAAATAAAAACGAAAGGTGACGGATGTCACAGAACCCCGACTAGCTCTAGAGCCTTATCTAAACTCCTTACAATTACAACATTGTATGGTTTAACTCCCATCCCATACTTTTGTATTGTAAATTATGTTACACAAATCATCAGGACACTGATTTTTTTTTAACATCCAACCGAAGCTTTATTTCATACCGACAAGATACAATATACATAAAACAATCTATCCACATAGCCAGTGATTAGTTGGACAGAATCCCATAAACACCAACAAAGGCAAGCCAATCACTTCCCGACCCATAATACCCTACTACGTATAGTTTTCGTATCTAACCAAGATCGATACCCGAGAACTCGTACCGTCTTTGCTAAATCGACACCTATAATCTTTGATTTTTTTTGTGAACCACCAATAAGTCTCTTCTTTAATGTCTTCGACCACCTTAGTGGTACTTGTGTTTCTACTACCATTGAATATCTTGTCGTTTCTTCTAGTCCATAGTCTCCGAATCGTCATTAGGAAGATCGCGTACATAACTTCTTTCTGTTTCGCCCCCCGGTCAGTCGACAGACACTAAGAAAACAGCTGGGAAATAGAGTCATACGACTGTGGGTGCGTGATCTTCAACCAAGAGTAGATGTTCCACCATAACGATCTCGACCAAACACAACCTGCAAATAAGTGATCATTTGTTTCTAGCTCCGAACCGCAAAGAAAAGTAATTGATTACTTATTGATATATATATATATATATATATATATATATATATATATAGGGGGTGGATATTTTGAAAACCCACTCGAGTTAAGAAAACTCTGAAAACCGGTCAAAAAACTATCTAAAAAAGTTTTTTTTTTTTTTTTTTGAAAAAAATACACAAGGTAACATACATGTTTTTAAGTGTTTTGGGCCAAAAAAATAAAACAAGCGCCGAACGAATATTTTTAAAAAAAATAAACAACGCAAACTTTGTAACAGCGCTGTTAACATATGTTACAGCGCTGTTAACATATGTTTCTGCTTTTTAACATATGTTAACATCGTTGTTACAAAGTTTGCGTTGTTTATTTTTTTTTAAAATATTCGTTTGGCGCTTTTTTTATTTTTTGGCCCAAAACGCTTAAAAACATGTATGTTACCTTGTGTATTTTTTTCAAAAAAAAAAAAAAAAAAACTTTTTTAGATGGTTTTTTGACGGGTTTTCAGAGTTTTCTTAACTCGAGTGGGTTTTCAATTTATACTTTCCCTATATATATATATATATATATATATATATAGGGAAAAGATCATTTAGGAACCAAGGTACTAGTTAGGAACTTAGGAACCAATCTAAGCCATACATCTTTTAATTTTTATGTAAGGGTAGGATTGTAATTGAACAATTATGATTTATATTTTAATTAAAAAAAAAAAGTTTTGAAAATGGAAACAACATCACGTACGTTTAAAAATCCCTAATATCACTCAATTGCATTCATAATTTCCTAAGATAATTTCCTACATCAATCGATTAACATAAACCACATCACATACGCTTCATCACGTACGATTCATTCAAGCAGGCATCAATCGATGGATAATAATCACATACATGAAAACATTCAATCAGTTTCTCACGATATTGAGGATCATGAGACACAAGCACAACCTTTTTTGCAAAATAGGGTTGATAATCAAGGTATTTGTGTAATGTTTTTTTAGTTTTTTAGTTTCTTTTTGTTCGCAATTAGGGTTTCAGTTTTTGCGAAACAGGAGGTTTGTATTAGACAGAGCGGTTTTTTTTTACGTACCAAAAATTCTTCACGTACAAAGTTTTGGAATTATACACCGATGTATAATTCAGATAATGTTGCGTTATAGCTGGTCACGTACGTACATATAGTTATAAAATTATTCACCCACGTATATTAGTTTAGTTTTCTGAATTATACACCGATGTATAATTCAGATCATTTTGCGATATAGCAGTTTTCAGATCATGTTACATTCATCTATACACTGATGTATATTAGTTTAATGTTACATTCATCTATACACTGATGTATATTAGTTTAATGTTTATTAATCTATACACTGATGTATATTAGTTTAATGTTTATTCATCTATACACTGATGTATATTAGTTTAATGTTTATTCATCTATACAACAGTGTATATATGCTTAAGCGCAATGATATACTAAGATTTTTTTGAGCGTACATAAACAAATAACACTAACATACACAAGTGTATATTAAATATTTAAAACGTAATGTCTGACGTAGGTTCTAATGTGCGTTTGTTTATTGTAGGTTCCTCGTCCAGCAAAGTATACGAGTCTCCTGGTGGGACGAGATATTGGACTCCTGTTGTACCAGACAATGTTAAACCATTTGTAGGTGCCAAGTTTAGAACGTTGGACGAAGCTATCATAATGTACGAAAACTATGGAGAGGCAGCCGGTTTTGGAACTCGTTTGTCTACACAAAAACAAGTAGATGGTGTGACTATAAATAGGTACATTTTGTGTTCAAATGCAAAAACAACATCGCTTGAAGGTCCCGAAAACGTTGAGGAAAAGGCTGAAAGATCTCGTTGCTCTAATATTAAATCAACTGGATGCAATGCGTGTGTAAGAATTAGGCGTGTAAAGAATTCTACAGATTATGAGATTTATAAATTCATAGAGGTTCACAACCATGTGTGACAACCGGCAAATTTCGTACAACGATGTTGTTTTATTATACATCAGTGTGACATCATAAAATTCAACCAAACTTTTACAATTATACATCAGCGATGAAAACATACGGCTTAGGTTTCTTTCCTGGTTGTGCGTCTTTTTTTACTCTTTCAACCCATTCTTTAGCTCCTGCGAATTCCTGAGTAAGCCCAAGACCATAATATTCAACAAATATACATCAGTGTATATTCATACTTTTACAATTATACATCAGCGTATAGTCTAACTAATACTATAAAAACAGTGTACTATACCATAATATTCAACAAATATACATCAGTGTACATTCATACTTTTACAATTATACATCAGCGTATAGTCTAACTAGTACTATAAAAACAGTGTAATATACCATAAGATTCAACAAATATACGTCAGTGTATATTTATATTTTCACAATTATACATAAGTGTATATGCATACTAGTTATACACAGTCATTCTATAGAACCATCAAATTCAACAGTATACATCAGTGTACATTATAGATTTAATTATATTAACAGTGTATACAATATATGAAATTCAACATATATACATCAAAGTATATTACGTATCCTCATTCTTAAAATCGTGTGACATCATAAAATTCAACCAAACTTTACACCAGTGTATCATGTGTATAACATTATATTATACTTTTTTTACTCTTTCAACCCATTCTTTAGCTCCTGCGAATTCCTGAGTAAGCCCAAGACTAAAAGATGGAGTCTCGTCGATTCTTTTTGGGGCTACTTGACTGTCGACGAAATCAATTTCTCCACCACCAATAACATAGTCAACAAAGATCGGCTTGCTCAAAACACAATTGGGTGGTCCTCACCTCAATGCTTGGTTTACCTGAACACACGCAACATAAAGCGAAAACAGAAGTTTTTACATCATTGTACAAAAAAACATATAATTAAATACATACGAATATACATCAGTGTATAATACAATTAGCATTACCAAAAAACATTGTAATGTACCATAATATTCAACAAATATACATCAGTGTATATTCATACTTTTACAATTATACATCAGCGTATAGTCTAACTAATACTATAAAAACAGTGTACTATACCATAATATTCAACAAATATACATCAGTGTACATTCATACTTTTACAATTATACATCAGCGTATAGTCTAACTAGTACTATAAAAACAGTGTAATATACCATAAGATTCAACAAATATACGTCAGTGTATATTTATATTTTCACAATTATACATAAGTGTATATGCATACTAGTTATACACAGTCATTCTATAGAACCATCAAATTCAACAGTATACATCAGTGTACATTATAGATTTAATTATATTAACAGTGTATACAATATATGAAATTCAACATATATACATCAAAGTATATTACGTATCCTCATTCTTAAAATCGTGTGACATCATAAAATTCAACCAAACTTTACACCAGTGTATCATGTGTATAACATTATATTATACATCAGTGTATAATGTGTAAAACAACCTCAACTTTATACAATTGTGTACAGCTAAAACTCATATGCCTTAAGTTGCCATCTTGAAACCCCCCAAAACAATTATACAATGGTGTACAATCAAAATCGCACATTATGTATAGGCATACAATGGTGTACAATCAGAATCACAATTAAACTAATATACATCAGTGTATAGATGAATAAACTTTAAACTAATATACATCAGTGTATAATCGAATAAACATTTAAACTAATATACATCAGTGTATAGATGAATAAACATTAAACTAATATACATAAGTGTTCATGACAAAACATTAAACTAGTATACATCATTGTATAGATGAATGTTAGTGTATAGATGAATGTTGCGATCTATATTCAACCAACAACGGCTAAAATCGCACAAACCATAACAACACATTGCATGTACAATCACATTATTATAAAAGCCCTAATACATACCTACAATAACATTATTATTAAAGCCCTAATATAAAGCCCTAATTTAATACCTTAGATTGGGAAGAATGAGGATTCTTGCGAAGGATTGCAGAGCGGATTCTTGCGACGTGTTGTTGCTGGACGTCGACGGCTTCTTTGCGAAGGATTCTTGCTGGACGGCGACGGATTCTTGCGAAGGATTGCAGACTGGCGTTGATGTGTATATAGCGGGTTAGAAGGTTTAAATATTGTTGATGTATAATACTTGCTGGATCGTATATAATGTTGATAGATGACAGCGTTTTTATAAAGAGTAGGAATATGGATGGATGCTGGATCGTATTTAATGCTTTAATTATATAATAATTAACCTATTAAAACTCAAATACAAAAAGACAACATTACCCCTTGCTTTAATTAAAAAGTTAATTAATGTTTATCATATTTACCATCATGCCATTGAATATGGATGGATGAGATTTGTTCCTAAAGTTCCTAACTAAGGGTTGGTTCTCAATTGAACCCTACCCTATATATATATATATATATATATATATATATGAAAAAAATTAAGTTCATTACAAACTGTATCTTTTTGAAAATTTGAAATCTTCCACCACTTCAAAGCATATTATGTTGTATCATGAAATAAGTAAAGGTTGAAAAGCTTGGTTTTTTGTTATATTTTTTGTTTTATTAGTGACTTCAATAATATATAGATTTATTTCAGATGAAAAAGTAGTTGTTCAAATGAAAGGAAAACAAAATGAAAATGGTAATTTTAGTAAAGTAGAACAAATATAAACAAAGTTTAAAAATTAATAATTATGAAATGAAGGTCACTACTAGCAATAAAATATCAAAATTTTAAAAATAAATTTACTTTTATATCAAGAAGTTATAGATTTATACTCTTCAAATGTGTTTTGTAAAACTATCATTGTCAAGATATTTCATGACGATCTTGTTCACTAAAGATGCTTTTTTTTTTTTTTTTTTTTTATTAACGTTCGTATTTTTATTCATTGTGTTAGAGGGTTGTCTATGGTATAAAACTACAAATATAGTTTATAAAAGTATATAACATAATTGTGATCCTTATTAAAGATCTTGATGTACATAGTACAAAAAGAAAATCATGGAAGATTTTGTTCATGGAATTGGGGTTGGTCACAAGTGTCAACTTGGTGACTTTTGTTATGGCTAGCTATTAAGGGTGAGGCTTAACTAGGGAGTCCCATCATGGACCATGTTTTTGGGCCACATCCTAATCACTAGTGGATGATAAATTGGGGTCACGGCCTCATGGGTGGGAATATTATTTGACCACAATAACGTGTATTTAATTATTTATTTATTCAGAAATGATGTATGATAAATATACTAGTGGGAAACCCGTGCGTTGTTATGGGACAGACGGACAGTTAAAATAAATATACTTTTTTGAACAATACACAAACATAGCCGTGTTAACTCATCAAGTTGTAGGAAAAATGTAAAAACCTACTATCTTCTTTACATTGTCTTTAATGCAAAACGATGTATATGAAATTAATCTATTTCTCTTCATTGTTTAAACTTTAAAAAGAAACTATATTTTTTTTAGATCCAACATATAAGTTCTTATAACTTTTCATGTTACACTATCTAAATTGTCTAACCATATGTCCTTAACTTACAACATCTAAGGGATGATGTGTACATAGGACACCCAAGTATAAAAAAAAAAGATTTCACTATATATGAAAATGAACTTCTTTGACCATCAAAATTCAGTCATCAGCATTGTTTTCAAAACCAAATATGAGCATAGATAATGTTTATTCCCAAACCTTTCTATATAATTTTCTACAAATTTAGACCAAACCACCATATGGATATGTATTGTCAAGCATAAACTCAAAACCAAATATGAGCATAGAAACTAAAACAGAGCAGATAAACCAAAACACAACCATTCGATATCAGTACAAACAAGTAAACAGAGAAGTAAAAAAGTATCAACAAGACATTTATTTTAATATACAAATCAAGTTTAACCTGGAAGATGAACTTGCAGATACAGTCCACTTTTGGATTGTGTCGACATTTTGCCAGATTCGTTACAACATGATTACTCTTTTCAGCTTCATCGGTCGCACCTTGTCGTTATTATTAAATAATTAAAATAAAAAAACCTTATCAAAAGAAAATCAAAACGTATCATACTACTTGGCGTTGTGTGTGCGTCACTTCGTACCACCATTAACACTCTGCAAAGTTGCTTCGTTTATCTTTCTGCGTGTTCTTCTGACCATTACAAGAAAAAAAAAAAGTAGTCATACATGTCAATGGTTGGAACAAAAACCTTATAAAGATAAGGAGTTAATTGTTAATATAATTGATTATCTTCTAGGGGCATTTAGAGAAAAAACTGGTCAAATTTAGAAAATTATAAATAAACCTTTGGTATACCTTCTTAATTTTGAACAATTTGGACATATTTGCCCATGCCTCCCCCTTTATAATGTAGTATAGATACGTTATATTCCTGGGTTATCCGGTTTTTAAAGTGGTGTAAATTTTGAAATTTATTTTTGGTAGAATTTAGCATTAGTGTTTAAATAACATATACATACGGTAAGAAGGTGTGTTTTTGGTTGGATTGGTGGTACGGCGAAGGGTGTTTGAAAGATAAGTGTCCTCATCTATTCATGCTTGATGTGAATAAAAGATGCTTTATCATTAATCATATTACTCAAGCTTGTTTCGTGGGTTAGTGGGTCGAGAGCCGAATGGAGAAGAGAAAGTTTGAGGGTCTGTTTGGTATGAGGTAATGGAATGGATGAGGTAATGGAATGGAAAGGGAATGAAATGGATGATTACCATTCCATGGTCTTGTTTGGTTACACGTAAGAATGGAATGAATCATTACTTTGTATTGTTAGGTATGAAGGAAAAGACAAAGGAATAAAATCAGCGGTGGTGAGTGGTGGTGATGGCTGTTGGCAGCGGGTGCTAGAGACGGTGGTAGTTGGTGGTCGGTGGTGGCGGTAGCGACGACGACGGTGGTGGTAGTGGTTGTCTGTGGCGGTGACAACTATGGGTGGTGGTGGTGGTCGGTGGTGGTGGGTGGCGACGTCTGGTGGTGATAGTAGCGGTGACGGTGGTGGTGGTCGGTGGTGGCGTCTGGTGGTGATAGTAACGGTAACGATGGTGGTGGTTGGTGGCAGCGTCTGGTGGTGATAGTAGCGATGACGGTGGTGGTGGTCGGTGGCGGCGGATCGCGACAAGGAGTGACGACAACAGTGAGTGGTGGCAGCGACGGTTGGCGGTGGTGGTGGTGGTGATCGGTGGGTGGCGATGGTCGGTGACGGAGAGTGCAGGTGGTGGCGGTCGGTGCTTGGTGGTAGGTGGTGGAGGTGGCGGGTGGTGGTGGTCGAAGATGGAGAGTGGCGGCGGTGGTTGGTAACGGAGAGTGGCGAGAGTGGTTGGTGGGTGGCGACGGTCGGTGGCGGGTGGCGATGGCGGTGGTCGTTGGTGGTGGTGGTGGTGATCAGTGCCTTAGTGGTGTTGAAGGGTGACAGAGGGAATTGAATGAAAAAAAAAACAGGGGTGTTGGATGGAATGAATATGGGGGTTTTTTAGAAGGAATGGAATGGAGGAGGTAAAGGATGATTCCATTACCTTGACCAACCAAACACCTTTTTTTCATTCCATCGTAATGCTCCATTCCATTCCGCCTCTCATTCATGCGTACCAAACGCTACCTCACAGCTCCATGAATGCTTGGCTGTTATGGATTCAGTTGGTTTGGCACAGATTCGGATAGATGGCTTTTGGCCAGCGACGATTCAGAGCCTTTCTCAATAAGTGCGGTTAAGAAAATGGAAAGTATCCCAACCCGGGTTGCTTTGGCAAAAAGAAACGTGGGCATTCCGAATTCGTTGTGTGCCTTGTGTGATTATGACAACGAGACTAGTGAGCACCTTTTCACTTCTTGTGGTTTCACGTTTTGGGTTTGGACCAAAGTTGGGGGTTGGTGTAAGATTCAAAACGTCTTTACCTTTGAAGTTCGTGATTTGTTGCAAGTTTTTAAGCAAGCGGTCAAAGGAAAACAAGGAGGTAAAATTATTCATGGTATTTTTATGGTGACTTGCTGGGTTATTTGAAAGATGAGGAATGAGAAGCGCTTCAATGGTATTGAGGCTAAAGTTCAAAATTTTGTAGCAAATGTGAAATCACTATCTTTTTTGTGGTTAAAAATCCAGGCTAGGTTTAAGGATATGATTTGAAAGAATTTGAATATGTAGCCGTTGTATATGTTGTAAGTTTGGTCTTGCGTTTTTCCTCGCCTTGAGGAGTGCGTTGATTGCTTAAATGAAAGTTAACGTTAAAAAAATATGTTTAGATGTTGCATTTAAAAAAAAATATGCCAACTAAGAATGACTCTTTTGTTAAAAGCTGTTGCAATATAATATATTTTCCAAAATTATGTTTGGGTGAAAGAAATATCTTATAATATCTATACTATTATATAACGGGTTTTGGATGGGTAAAAATGTCATATCATATTCACCTATAAAGGCAAAGATTGTAATTTCATTAAATTTTTAAAACAAATTTAATAGAACAATTAAATAATTTATTAACTTATGTTTTTGAAGTCAAACAAATTATGATAAATAACTTAATATAATTTCATTAAATATGCAAGGAAAATTTAATACAACAATTAAATAACTTATTAAGTTATACTAAAATTAATACATAAAAATTTGATTATATAAGAGGTTCTAAAGAGGGAGAGATGGACCATCGCCGGAAGACTCCTATACCGGAAAATATCCAGCGTCGTATCACAAAGATTTTTGTCACTAATCTGCCAGAGGGTTGTAGCGGGACTGATTTAGCGACACAAGTTAGATCTTATGGGCAGATTTATGATTTGTATATCGCACGAAAAAGAGATAGATGTTAAAGACAAGGAAGAATTATTGAAGAATCTTCGGGGTATTCGTATGGGAGATAGCAAACTCTGGTTCAATATCGCTCGTTTTGTGCTAGAAGACGACGAAATCAATACCGCCGGAGACAGGTATGTTCCAATAAAGTCGTCTGATTCGAAACCTAAAGATGGGGAATGTTGTTCGAGGATAAAATCAAGGCCGGCTATTTCAGGAGAATTGTCTTTTAGAGATATGTTCCTGGGGAAATCTTTTAATATAGACAGCGATGTCAATGCGTTTTCTACGTTGCATGGGAGAGCCTTAGTCACGAGAATGGTTAATGTTGAAGTTTTGAAGAACATCTATGTTATTTTGAATGATATTTTTCCAGGCTTAGGCAAGGTGCAGTACCTAGGTAGTTTGGATTTTTTGTTAATTTTTGAAGACGCTGAAATGGCTTTGGCGGTTCATGATGTTGCTGTGACTATGAAGGAAAGATTTTCAGTTGTTAGTCTTTGGGAAGGTCAATCGTTGGGCTTCGAAAGATTGGCATGGTTGAGGATTCAAGGTATCCCTTTGCATTTGCTTTCTAATGAAGTTATTGATGTTGTTGGTGGTATGATTGGCGGGGTAGTTCATAAAGCTAAGAGATCTGAAAGAGACCATGATTTATCTTTCGAATACTTGGGTGTATTAGTCGGAGATGGGAAGAGACTTTCTAAGGAGATTACGTTGATCTGGAGAAATCGGAAGTTTCGAGTTTGGGTATCGGAGGAAATAGGTGATTGGGTGCCGGATTTTGACGAAGTTATTGGTGTTCAGAAAGACGAGACCATGGACAGTAAGAATTTGGAGGAATCTGATGCGACGAAAGATCAATCGGAATACTCACCGGAAGATTCGGTTATCGGAGATGTTCTGCCTGACGGTGAACCAACTTTGAATGCTGACGTTGACCCAGCTTTGAATGCTGACGTTGACCAGGCTTTGAATGCTGATGTTGACCCGCCTTTGAATGCTGATGTTGACCCGTGATAACTCAAAGAGTTATCACATAAAACGAACATAAACAGTCTCATAATAGGGTACAATTAAGGTAATATTGTAAGATTTGATACTTAATTTGTTCCTATTTGTATTTTTACAGGAAAATGGAGCTCCAAAACGGAAATGAAGGATTTCGGGCAAAAACAGGAGATTTTTTGAAGATACGAGACTATGAGCCGGTTCATTGTATGTTTTGGAGACAATCCCGGGACTTAAACAATGCTAAAATCAGTCCTGGAGTGACCAAGCACGCCCACGCACACTTGCACGAAGGTTCTACATGCGAGAGAACAACGCAGCAAACTTGGAGAGCAAGAAATCAAGACCAACAGACAGTGCACGCCCGTGCCACATACTATTGCACGCCCGTGCTCAGACAAGAAGGACAGACAATATCTGCCATGCAGCAACAGAATGTACGTGAGACAACGAGCACGCCCTTGACACATTTGGGTACACCCGTGCTTCCCCTGGAGGTCTATAAATAGCGAGCTAACCCCCACCATTTGTTCATCCCTTTTTGTGCTCTCTTAGGTCGACTACCAAGCTTCGTCCAGAGATCTTGGGGTCCATTGGGAGGCCTTCTGGTCCTCCTAACATCCCTCAGTGGTTAGGCTTCGACCTACCTTGGTTAGCTTGGCCAAGAAGAGGATCGTAGAGTAGTATGCAATAAACATCGAGGGTCGTGAGGATCATGAGAGGATACATATCACTTGGAAGATGGAGAGCTTGTCTATGAGCAACCATGATCCTTGTGTTGATCAATCTTATGGTTGAATCTTTCTATTATATGCGAACCCGCTTCGATTTGTAGACTTTTATTATTATTAGTAGTAGTTTATTTTTAGTTATTTGTTGTGCTATCTTCTTCTAATATTTATTTGTTTATCTTGGTGACAGGTTTGAATGATGAATAACTTAATAACAACCTTAACTTAATTAATCAATGGTATAATCAGCTTCTGGTAGTCCCGACCTAGATCCAAAGCGAGGAAACCGGTAGTGAGACAGATCCTTCGGGCTTCTGATATCTAAACCGGATTCTAAGAAATGGCTTCTGAAGTGGACTAGATCTGAGTGATACATTTCTGGTTCATACCAGATGGTTGAGTGATCTTCTTGGCAAAGGATGGTTCACCTACGGGCGCACTAGTGATCTTTTGTATCATACGCCTGTAGGGTTAGGTGTCGCTTTTGTTAAAGATTTCATTCAGCTCGGGAGGTTATGGTTGGGTAATTAAGTCATCATTTATTTAAAAACCAACTTTATATTTAACAGGCCTGTAAAGTGTCACTAAGATAAATAAAATAAAGGTTCTTTATCTAGTTCTCCTTAGTACAATGCCGTTAACCAATGCAGGGACCACCTTCCTGTGATTATTGTAAGAGAGATCTTTCGGCCTTGATCGTTAATGATATACGTTAAAATGTACATATATAAATCCCCGATTAAACTCCCAAAATACGCGTTTTCGACCCTAATTGCACGAATTTGGTACTTAACCGTTTCATATGTTTATTTCAGGTCTTAAACGGCACCCCGAAGACAAAGTCGAAGAAACCAGGCGAAATACGGACAAGACGGAAAGTTTCTGCAAAATCAGCCAAGTCTGGAAGGTGTGCACGTGCGTGCAAGATTTGTGCACGCCCGTGCGGGTCTACGTTGCTCGGACACAAGCCTGCACGGTCAGGTGCACCAGCCAGTGCACTTGAGTTACTCGGACACCAGCAGACCCGCACGACCGTTCACCCGAAGCGCACGACCGTGCTGGTATCAAAGATATTTCCAGGAATATGCCAATCCACTTGCCCACTTGCACGTCACCTCGTAAAGTTAAAGTGCCCGGCCGTGCACTTTATGTGCACGACCGTGCGCATCTTCGAAACTTGTATAAAAACATAGCAAAACTCACTAATCAAATATTGGGTTTTCTCTGGACGATTTGGGCGATTTCTGGACCAACAAAGCTATTTGAAGGCCGTCTAACAAACTTGGGATTCAATCCGGATCATCTAGCATCATCCAATCCTTCACATTCAAGATTTATTGTTTGATCTATAAAACTTTAAGTTGATTCAAATCTGAATATTTTAGCTTGTATGTGTTGTTTATGTTTTACATTATAGTCTACGGATAATATTTAGTAATCGTTAGTAGTAAAAACAATCGTTTAGATGTAATCATGTTTTGTATGAATTTGGCGTTTTTCATGTTTGGATCTTGATGATCATAGTGCAACCTTGATTCATTGTTGTTGGATTTGTAGTTGTGTTTAAATGACTTTGATGATTGTCAAATGTTTTAGGCGGATACATGTTGAAAAACCGTCCGTTTAATCGTCCGGTAGTAGACTAGTTAACTTGTTAATAAGTTTACACCATGAAACTGTAACCGGGTAATGGTTTAGTTAAAGTAACTCGGATCATGATTATAAATGTTTACCGGCACGTAAAAAGGTTTAAAAAGCTTAATGGTGTTGTTACTGATCTTTGACACGGTTAATGATCTTTGCTAGTTATTTTGGTTAAAATGGCGATCTTAGTAGATTTGTGTTCAAAGTTGGTAAAATGGAATAGGTTGTGAAATGCTCTACTTTATGCTAGTCTCGGTGGTTGTATTGTGTATTCGATATTGCTTTCCTTGATTAGTGAGGTTAGAAAACTCTTAACAGATGACTAACTTACCCTTAGAAGATTCTCATGAGATCATATCAGCTGCTCGCTAATAAACAACTTGAAGTGGTTAACGTGTGTATTCGTGTTAGCTTTCTGTATAGTTGTCATGTTAGGATTCCCGAAAGGGACACTAACTGTCGGAAAATGGGAATGTTGATCACACGCCTGTATTTCTTATTATATGTAGATGACCTGCTAGGATTGGTATATTATAGTTTATATAGTTATATTTTCTATTTGGAGTCTTACTTGTGTTATTTATATGTTTTAGAATTAATCTAGTTATAAACAAACTTCAAACTATCTTTTCCTACTGGTAAATCGGGGATAGAGTTTTAGTACCATTGCTCCGCGCGCGTCCATGGATCGATATCTGGTTCTTATCTGTACATTACTACATATATGACAGGGTACACTTGCCCTATTGTGTGTGTTTTAATATTAAGGTCTAAACCATTTTTATAAATATTAAAGCAAAACGTGTGTTTATTCATTGTAAAATTATGTGTATATCCGCACACGTCAATTAACCAATGGGGATACGTGGTTGCCAGGATAAAGAGACCCTTCGGTATGGAACACGAGAACTAAGGTGAGGTGTACGGTGTCCCTGGTTGGGAGTGAAGCCTCCAATTTAAGAAGATTATAAGTTAGAAGACCAGAAGACTTGACCGCATTTTGAAGAGCCCGCTATACGCGAGGCCCTGGCGAAGTACCCAGGTGGACGCACGCTGGAGAGGTTCTGCATTCTACCCAGTAGTCACCTTAGCTTCTCTATCAAGGAGTCAAAACTTCAAGATCACTCTCGTCTTCCACACAGTTAACTACTTTAAATTATTAATTTTAATATTAAACTTAACTACTTCGGCGGAGGGTCCCGAGATATGCATATCTATCTACTATTTTATCCCACCTTATCTATTATAAAAACCAAACCTTTTTCAAAAACTCTTTTTAAAGAACCCCTCCGTTTATTTTTCTTTTTAAAACCCGATCGGTCAATTGATGAATGGTTGAGTATGAGAAAGTGTGAACCTTGAAATACGATACTCAATGCTTACCACTGAGACTATACTATGCACGTCAGGTTCTCTGCCTATGTGTTGGTTTTAGTTTCGATAGTAAATATTGTTTACTTTATAAATTTAAAACTTTGTTAATTGAGGTTTAGTAAAATTAGTCGTTTTCCCCAAACCACTGTTTTGGGATTGTTAAATCAAAGTCTTTGGCACCGGGGAAATTGACATTGTTTTAATACTAAAACCAAACGCATCAACCCGGCTTTGAACGTTAACGTTGACCTGCCTTTGAATGCTGACTCGATTTTGACAAATGGCAATCATGGTCCAATTAATATCATTGATGAGGACCAATCATTGCTTTTTAAGGAAGAGAATTCGAATGTGGTAAATGTGAATGAGGATTTCACTCCTGCAGTCAAGTTCAACTTTGACCAGTCAGTTGAAGAAAATCAAAACCGTCCTCTTTTGTCAAAAGTTGTTATAAGAAAGAAAGGTAAAAAAGCTGAGGTAGGCCGGTCCAGTATTTTTTATACTAGTAGTAATGAAAGTCTCAAAGTGGGTAAAAAGCCCAAGAGTGATTTTATGGATTTGGTGGAAGATGACATGTTTGGACTTCATTCTTTATTGGGCCTGAACTCAAATAATCAAGTATCGGATGTTGGATTTTTCCAGTAATGATCAGAATCTGCCAATTGACCTTAGCACTCAACCATCCCCTCGCCATACGGATTTTGTTGAAGATGAACCAACTCATATAGAAGACAATGTCCAACAAAGTGGTTCCAGAGAAGATCAAGTTATTGTTAACGAGGTCGAAGCTACAAAGGCACTGGGTGAGAAGTTAGGAGTTAATTTGAGTAAGCATGATAATTTGATTCAGGAGTCATTATTTCAAGAAGGGTTACAATTAGGTAAGCAATGAATTGTTTGTCGATTAATATTCGTGATATTGGTTCTCGGGGTAAAGCGGGATGGATAAATCGGTTGAAGAATGAATTTGGTGTGTATTTTATTGGGATACAAGTGACTATGTCTAGTAATATCTCGCAAGGGTTGGTAGCGAGTTACTGGGGTGGTCTAGGCTACAATTTTGAGAGTGTTGACGCTGAAGGTAATTCGGGTGGGATCCAAAGTTCTTTTTGAAAGATAGGGCTATAAAAGATAAGAATTTCTTATTTGTTTCCGGGTTGTGATCTGATGGGAAGACGCGTGTGAATTTTATAAATGTGTACGCTCCCCAGAACAATGTTGATAAAAGAAATGCGTGGGATAAAATTCTTCGTGTCATTCAAGAGGGTCAAGGATGATGGATCGTTTTTGGAGATTTTAATGCTGTTAGAGTGCAAGAGGAGAGAAAAAATTATGTTTTCGTTCCGGTTTGTGCTAAAGAGTTCAATGATTTTGTGGATGAAGCGGGCCTCCGTGAATATGATTTGAAAGGCGTGAAGTTTACGTGCTTGGTCAATCGGCATGGTGAATGTAAATTGAGTAGAATTGATAGAATGTTTGTTTATGAAAACGTTTTTGACAACTGGTCGAATGCGTTTGTTAGAGCTCTTAAAAGAGAAATTCCGGATCATGCACTGTTACTCTTATCGTTAATTGATACAAATTTGGCCCGAAGCCATTTAGATGGTTTGATTCTTGGATAGACAAACCGGGTTGTATGGAGTTAGTTAATTCGGTTTTGGGTGATTGGAGTAATATAGGTCTGGCTGATGTGAACTTGACAAACAAACTCAAAGCTTTACGGGATAAACTCAAAATATGGATTAAAGATAGCAGAAATAAAGATAGAGAAGATGAAAATAAACTAAGACAAGAGAAGGAGGATTTAGAAGTTTTAATGGAACATCAAGATTTAGAAGAATCGGAAGTTTGGGTTTGGTCGGAGTGCGTGAAGTGTCTTCAAGAGATTGAGCTCATTAGATCCCGTGACATCAGACAAAAATCGCGGGTTAAATGAGCTTTGCTTGGATATGAGAATTCGAGTTTTTTTCATAGTGTTGTTAAAGGTAGACAAGCGAGAAATGCGATCCCGGGTCTTGAAATTAGAGGTGAATGGATTTCTAAACCAGCACTCGTCAAGCGTGAAGTTCTGAGTTTTTATAGAGATCATTTCAAGGAAAGAGTTACTTTTCGGCCGAGTATTCTTTGCTCGGGTTTGAAACGCATTAATGAGCAAGACGGGTTGTTTATGATTGGATCATTTTCCAAACTAGAAATTAAAGATGCTGTTTTTTATTGTGGTTTTAACAAGGCGCTGGGTCCAGATAGTTTTAACTTCCGCTTCGTAAAGCGGTTTTGGAGTTCTTTTGAGGAGGATTTCTGTAATATTTTGGAGGAATTTCATAACACAGGTATCATCAATCCAGGTTGCGGTTCGGCTTTTATTACTTTGATCCCTAAGGTTAAATCACCCGTGGGACTCAAAGATTATAGACCCATTACCCTCATTGGGATGATTAGCAAGGTTATTTCCAAAATCCTCGCTAATCTTCTTAAGAAGGTATTGGGAAAGGTGATTTCGGATTCTCAATCGGCGTTCTTGTCCGATCGTTTTATTCTTGATGGTCCGCTTGTGGTTAATGAAATTATGGAATGGTTGAAAAAAAGGAAGAAAAAGGCTTTCCTCTTGAAGATAGATTTCGAAAAATCCTATGAAAATGTCAATTGGTATTCTTTGTTATCTTTGATGGACCAAATGGGATTTCCGGACAGATAGTGTACTTGGACTAAAAGGTATTCTCGTTTCTAGTCGTGCTTCTATTCTTGTTAATGGGTCGCCTACTTTTCAATTTAATAGTGAAAAGAGCCTTCATCAAGGTGGCCCATTGTCTCTTTATAAAACTCCTATGACGGTTATAGAGAATATTGAGGCAATCATGAGGCGTTTCCTTTGGGCCGGTTCCAGTGATGATAAAAAAATAAATTGGGTTGCTTGGGATATTGTTTCTTCTCTAAAGAAGGCGTGTGGCTTGGGAATTACTAAGTTGCAATATGTTAATGATGAGCTTCTCCTTAAATGGACATGGCGTTTCAAGAAAGAAGGAAGTAGCTTATGGAAGAAAGTGATTTTGGGTTGTCATGGGTTGAGTAGAACATGGACTTTGTTGCCATGTTCTCCTTCAGGGAGTGGTGTTTGGAAACGGATTGTTAAGATAGGAGAACAGAAAATATGGAATGGCTCTACGCTTAACAGTTTTTTTGTTGGTGTTGTGGGCGATGGGGCGACGATTAATTTCTGGGTAGACACTTGGCTTCTTAACGAAACGCTCCGAAACTGTTATCCTCACCTTTTCAGAATCGAAAAAAACCAATGGGCAACAGTTGCGGACAGATTGCAAGTTATTAATGGAGTCAAAACGTTGTTTTGGGACTTGAGTGCAGCTCCCTCCACACCAGATCAGATTGCCGAGCTATTTAGCTGGAAGTGGACTGCTGATAATACAGGTTCCTTTTCGGTGAACAAAGCTAAAAGGTTGATGAACGACTCTCAGAAACTAACAATTGGAACATGAGTTGGAAAGGGTGGGTGCCTTTGAAGTGCAAAATAATGGCTTGGAGAGCTACAATTAATCGCCTACCAACGAAGACGGGGCTACTCAAGCGAGGGGTAACTATGCCGAACGCTATGTGTGATCTGTGTAATTCCGACGAAGAAATGACGCTTCATTTATTTACGGGTTGTTTTTTACGGCTGAAATATGGTCTATAATTCAAGATTGGTGTCGGTTGCCTCCTATTTTCGCTTTTGAAGTTTCGGATCTAATAAAGATGGTGGATTTACAGCTTACTACGAAGCAAGGTAGATACATCTTGAGGGGGATTATTATTACCACCATGTGGGCGCTATGGAATGAAAGAAATAATAGAATTTTCAAAGCTAAAAGACGGAGAGCGATTGAAGTCACGGAGAACATAAAGACAACTTCGTTTTTTTATTCGAAATAGATCTAGATTTAAACACATCGATTGGAATGTTTGGTGTAATTTTCCTTTGTTCGTGATGTAATGTCGTTTTTGTGCCCTTGGGTCCTTTCTTTGAGGACTCCTTGTGGTGTTTTTTGTATGAAATTTACCTTTCAAAAAAAAATATAAGAGGTTCTAGATGAGTAAAAATGTTATTTCATATTCACCTATACGGGCAAAATTGTTATTTCATTACATTTTTAAGAGAAATTTAATAGAACAATTAAATAACTTATACACTTATGCTTTTGAAGTGAAACAAATTATGATAAATAACTTAATTTAAATTCATTAAATTTGCAAGGAAAATTTAATACAACAATTAAATAAGTTATACTAAAAATAAGAGTTTTATCCCAAACTAGTGTAGTTAGAAAACTTATTTACACCATGTAGAGGATCGGATTGTAAGCAATCAACTACGTAATCATATAAATGAAGTAATTCGGGTGCGGAATCCCTGGATCACATGCAAAATGATAGAAAACGAATCACGACACGATAATATCCTTTTCGATAAACATTTTCATTCATAAACAATGGATTACAACTTGTTTAGATTAGGTTTACAATGAAAAAGACTTAATCAGAACTTCGTAGAATCTAGAGAGAACACACACGAAAAGCCTAGACAAAATGACCAAAAGTTAACATTCAAATGAAATCAAAACTATATATAGACAAATCCATTCGACCCCACGTACAGGTCGAATGAACCATTCGACCTGATCACTAGCTCGAATCAACAACTAAACATCATCCTTCTTCATTCGACCTTCAGATAATGTCCATTCGTAATGGTCGAATGGGGCTTCTTATCAACATCCTTTTATACAAAAACGCCGTCATTGTAAATCCAAAGCAATAGTCACAACTGTGCCAAACTCCCCCTTGACTATTGCTTGGATTGTTCACGTTCATGATCAAGCGCTTTGTTCATCAACTTAGTCCTCAAGTTCTTCTTCTGCTTCGCACTCATTTCAGGTTCTAACTGTCGTTTGTGCGACTTCTTCTTAACCTCTTGAACTTTTATATACTTTCCCAGCTTCTCATTGTACTTACATCCCACATTCACATCGTACACAAAGCAAAAACATACAAAACGATAGTATTTCATCGCCTGCTCCACATCTTGTACTTCAAAGTGTATAGGATTGAAATAAAACATATTGATGTCTTCTTTAGAACAGTTTATGATCCATATCAGATCAAATATGCGTAATTTCTTGAAATCAGTCTTATCCTTCAAAACAATCACTGCTTCAGCTGTTTTCCAGTTATAATACCAAAACACAAAATCCTTACTGAAATGTTGTTGAATAGGCATCAAAGAAATCCTTTTCATAACAATAGGAGCCTTATACTTCAAACTAACTCTCTTCATGCCAGTAATGGGATCGATATCTCTATGAACAATACGTTTAGGATACTGAGGCCTAAACACATCCCATTTGGTTCTGCTTTCTCTAGACATCTTCTCAGCAAACCATCCCACTGCATCATTATTTACAGAACCACCTGTCATAGTATGTCTACAAACATCACGAACAACCCAGTACGGTAAGGTTTTAATATCATGGAATCTATAAAAATACAAGATCCCTTTCTCCCACTTCACGCCTATACCCCGTAGCTGTCTCAAATACTTCCAACCCAATGCATTTCCTTTGAAAATCTCATTGTGGTATTTGTAGAAACCACCTTGAACTTCTTCAACAGGTTGGTTAGCTTCTTTCTCTTTCAACTTTCTCAACAACTCTTTCAATTCATCAGATTGTTGATAGGTTGGTTTCTGATTAGCCTCACTTCCAAACACTTCATCAATGATTTTCTTTCCTTTCTTCTTAGCAATCATTTCTGCTTCATCAAGTGTTTTCTCATTAATCTCTGGTATCACATCATTCTCTCTTTGTCTGAAATACTCCGGATATTCTTCACTAGTAATATCTTCAATCTCAACATCTTCAAAGACTGGAGTATCTTGATCATCAGAATGATTACTAGCTTCTTTGACTGGAATGTTAGGAATATCTTTCTCATTCATAATTTCTTCTTGAGATTTCCCAACCTGCTTTGCTATTCCATCGAGAAGCAGAGACTTCCCCATCTTCTAGATCTAGATCATTGTACTCAATCTCAAACCTCATATCATCATTCTCAAATATCTTGGGGAATCTTCCAGTAAGCTCTATCGTCCACACATTCTTCTTAAACATTTGACGATATAAACTTTTATCTTCTTCAGATAAGGCTCTCATCTTCTCATTCCAGAAAATATCATCATCAACGTTCTCTCTAGGTGTCTTCTTCGAACTAGACTCACCTGTTTTGCCTTGATCTGTATGTCTCTTCTCAAATGAATACTGTTCAGCATTCTGATTATCATCATCATATTCATCGAAACTTTCATCCTTATCTTTCATTCCATTCTTTCCTCTTGCATCATCATCATCATCATCATCATCTAATGTATCGCCAAACTCATCATCATCATCTTCCTCATCAGAAGGCTCATAATCCACCTTCTCTTCTTCTTGATCCTCCTCTTCCTCCTCAGTACCTTTTTACTGTGGGGCTTTCGAGTAAAGATCATCAATCATCTTTCTTAGACCTTTGTTGTCAGACTTGATCTTCTTGTTTTCAATCTGAAGCAGCCTTATCTTCTTTGTGTTTCTTTTACCATGAGTAATCAACATCTGGTTCTGTGATTCAAGTTGTTTGACTTTAGCTTCAACCTCTTCTTGGTTAGCTTTTTGAAGATAGCACAATCTGAAGCATTGTCTTCTCATCTTCCTTCATCTGTCTGATCTCAGCTTGTTTGTTGATTAAACGCCTTCATCACATTCTCAATCTGGCTATTAACAACTTCCATTACTTCACTTGAAACTGTAACATGTGGTGTAGATGATTCGGCAATTGGTGTAGCAGCGGGTTTTATCTTCTTTTGGACTTGTTCCAAAACGTCTTTCAACAACAACGAAAAGTTTTCAGGATCAACGTGTGGTGATGGAACAGTTTTGGTGACATCCTGAACAACTTTCTTCTTCATTGTAGCTAGGGATGTGATCGGCGTAGTAGCTTTGGAGCTTCCGATAGCTGGTACCTTCTTTCTAACAAACAACAAATCAATCTGCCTATCTCTTTTCTTCTTAGGATTATCTTTCTTGGCCATTGTCTTTCCACGACCTTTCTTAGACTTAACTCCAACAACTGGTGAACCTTCAAAGTCAAGTTTATCACATGTCAAGTCATAATCTTCATCATCCAACACTCTGGATCTATTTTCCTCAACATCCTTCTCTAAACCTTCAATTTCACCAACCAAAGTGAACTTTGGTTTGGTTAATTTTGTCGTTTCAGCTTTTGAATCCCATTCAGCATCAACTTGAGTCTCTTCGGAATCTACAGACTCTTCATCAACAAGCAAAGTTGTTGTTTTACCTTTTCCCTTCCCAGTTTTCTTCTTCTCTACTTCATCCACCTTTTGCTTTCCTTTCCCAGACTTAGCACCTTTATTTATCACTTGTCGCTTCCGTCTGGCAGTCTTGTCAACGGAAATAAAGGGCTGTCAGAATCTGATTCACTATTCGCATTCCTTGCTTTGTCTTTCCCTGGATCTTTGTAATCAACTAATCTCAGATGACCAAATAGATTCTTATGTGGAGGTTGTTGATCAGCAGGAACACCTTTGTATATCTTCATTCTTCCAAAAGTAGTTTGATTCATGTGAACTTGGTTAATTACCTGAATCGGATCCCTCACCAAGTTTGGATACTTGTTGTCAAACACCATCTAAAGAAATCTTGGATACATCAAGAACTTATCCTTCTTCAATCCTTGCAACACCTCCATCATGTGCTTGAATATCATTCTAGAAACATTGAATGGTTTATTCAATATCAAAGCAACCACCAACGAACACAAACTTTTCCTCAACACGTCATAGCCACCACTAACTAGTCCAAATACATGTAGAACTACATGTAGAAGATACTTGTACTGAGGACACAGTTTTGCTTTATGTAATAAGCAATCAGTGATTTGAGCGTTGTACTTCATTCTCAGAAAACATTTTCTCTAATCCATCCATGATAATTCAGTCAGATCAGTAGGAGAATCTTTCAGCTGTAGAGCTTCCCTAATATCCTGTTCGCTCACAAGAACTCTTTGTCCTTGAATCTTTCTCTCTATCATAGACTTGTTCTCCAGAATGTCATCACAGCTTGCTCCCAAAAGTTGACCTGATGATCTCTATAGATGGGTACAAAAGTAGCAATTGCATATATTACTCAGCATCTTCTCAGGAAATCAATGATCCCAAAAAATTCTTCATATTTGCTAACTTTGCCAATATAAGCACAACAGTTATGTACTTGTTCAAAATTGAGCTGTTTTGGTGGTTTAGATTGCTCAACTACTGGTGCTGCCTGTTTTGGAATCTCTGGATTAGATTGTTCAGACATGATATCCTACAAAAACAAGCAAATAAACACAAAAATTAATTAGTTCGGATAATTTTGAAATTTTGATCAAAAACATATTTTCATTCGACCCTGACGGGGGTTCGAACTAGAAAACATATTGGTTCGAATGAAAGAAAATTTTCCATTTGACCCTCAGTTTGTTCATTTGACCTTTCGATTTGGTCGAACCAAACTGTTTCATTTTTTAAATTACAAAATCATCAATTTATCATGTTTAACATCACATTTGGCTTGTAACAGATCCTAACAAGGTCGACTAAGCTAATATGATGATCAATTTTGTCAATTAAACAGTTATTGATGGTTTTCAATCAAAATCTAGGGTTTAAGAATCGATTATGTTCAATAACAAGTTTAAACATCTGATTTTTGGTTATCCTCCCCCTAAAACCATCGATAAATGTTTTCCAATCATCATTTTTTGGTTTCAAACAGTTAATCATCACGAATTAAGAGTCTAGGGTTCATAGACTTCAATCAATGATTCTGATCTGTTTATTGGATCATTACCTGTGATTTTTGTATAGAAATGATCACAAAGACACAAGGAATCAGATTCTAAGATGAAAAACAAATGAACAACAAGGTCTTGTTAAAATAGGATTTTGAAAAATTTCGGAATGAGGTTCGAATGAACTGATATGGTATATATAGATTCTTTCATTCGACCCCTTCATGGGTTCGAATGGAAAATTTTCAAGTTCATTCGACCTAGCAAAAGGTTTGAATGAAAAAGAAAAGGTTCGAATGAAAAATTAACAATCAAACACTTCCATTCGACCTCATTATAAGGTTCGAATCAAAAGCTCAAAACCCCATTCGACCTAGCGAAAGGTCGAATCAAAGTTTTGGAAAACTGAAATTTTTTACCAATTATCAAATTCGAATCCCGCGTTGTCATTTTGAACCCTTTAAACTTTCAACCATTCATCATTTTACATGTGAATGATACAAAACTCAATTTGGTCTATCAAACTTCCGAAAATGCTTATCAATCACCATTAGTTATTGAAAATAAAGCAGAAATGTAAAATCTTTTGAATTTTCTGAAATTTATATCAAAACACACCAAAAATCTTTTTGAGTTTTTATATATTTGAACTAAATCAACAGAAAGCAATAAACTTTTTGTGATTTTCTGGTAAGAGGATCATATCAGTTTATGAGAGATCACATCACACCGTTGTTCTATTACTTTTAAACTGTACTGACAATGTAATTTTGGCAACTGCTGATATTGTTATCCACATAAACTCACATGCAGACTGTTATGCAATTCTTTAGACTGATACTGCTATTTATAGTATAAACTAATTCACTTGTGGTTCCCACACACACATGACATACTCCCGTATCAAGGAATTTTGCACAAATATCCATTGTAACGCGTGATTATGCTATTGTTATCCGTATTTACAAGGTATAAGGCACAGAGTTGTACAGGTCAGCAACTCAATGCTACAAAGTAACATGTGTACTCTACCAGGTTGAGGTCTTATATCAATCATGATTTGCATCAATGATTAGATACGACGCATTATATAATCTTTGATTATCATCACACATTTAAAGTTGCTCAATTCGGTAACTTTAGGTTTTGGCGATAAAGCTCTTTTATTAAGATACCCTACCTGATCTTGGTCCGTAAGCATTACGACAAAAGATCAGATAGGCTATCCCCAGATAACATATAACATAACGACCCGAAACCTTCGAATTTTGTACAAACCCTATCAAACGAAATTACGATACCAAGACCATATGCCCATGAGGTGTTCATCCACACAGTTAAACATTTTGATATGTATATATCAGGCACACAGTAATAAGTCTACGAAGCCTATCAGCAAATCACACAAAATTAACATTTATCAAGCATTTTAACTTTTTCAATTCTTTAGCATGCGATAAATCCTCACTGATGTACTATCATCTCCTTTTTTTCTCCAGGAAAATCATTTTTGATTTTCTGATTTTTATGGATTTTGAAAATTTTCAATTGTTTTTGGTTTTTCTAAAAATGCTCCCCCTGAAATTGAAAACATATTTTTGGGTTTTTAAATTTTCTGAAAGCATGAAAACAAAATAAATTGATAAACCGAAATGATGATTAGTCTTGTTTTTCTTTAATACCATTAGCTCTTAATAAAAATTCAAATCTTGATTTGTCAAAAGCTTTGGTAAAAAGATCTGCTCTCTGATAGTCAGTGTGGAATTTGACCATATCAATCAAACCTTTAGCATAGCAATCACGAATAAAGTGATACTTAATTCGGATGTGCTTAGCTTTAAAGTGATTAACAGTGTCTTTCGTGAGTGCAATGGCGGCCTCATTATCGCAATGAATGGGGGTTTTAAGAAATTGCAAACCGTAGTCGCGCATCTGCTGTTGTATTAACAAAACCTGTGAGCAGCAACTCGAGGCTGCCACATATTCGGCTTCACATGTAGATAATGCAACTGCTGTCTGTTTTTTGCACTGCCAGGTCACGAGCCTGCTCCCCAGAAATTGACATCCAGCCATTGTGGATTTTGCGGCAATATCGCATCCGCCAAAATCTGCATCACTAAAAGCAATAAAGTCAAAATTATCATCATTAGGGTACCACAGTCCACGTGAGGGACAACCGTTCAAATATCGTAGGATTCGTTTGACAGCTGCAAGATGTAGGGATGAGCTTTTTTACCGGAATACCGCTACCGTACCGGTACCACGCCGGTACCGACCGAACATAAACGGTACCGGTATCGGTATTCACTTTTCCTTAATTTCGGTATCGGTATTTCCGGTATCGGTACCGGTACCGTACCGGTATTGATACCGAATTGTTATTATAGAATTTGATAGGTATAGTTTAGAGGTTTAAAGTATTAGCATTAGGTAATTCACCTCCAAATGAGATGGAGACATGACACTTTCTAATTTTTTGAGATCACGAGAATGCATCATCTCATGATCTTCACGAAAGCTACTGAAAAATGCTTGGGCTGAAAATCAAAGCACCAATTTTCAAAAAACAAAATTTAGAATCCCAACTAAAATGATGACTGCTTAAATGTTGTACATTTAAGATATCGTATATGGCTGAGATCCATGAAACAATGGATAAATACTGGATATAGAACACATGTAGCAATTCATGTTGTATATGTAAAAACGTAAATATAGTTAGTATATAAACACTAATACTACATTGAGAACATCAAGCAATTCAGTATATGAGCACCTTGTACAGATCTAATGAGCTACAACTAAGGCCTTAACTTGCTGTATCCATATAGTGAGTTATGCCCATATAAAAATATGAAAAACATCAAAGCGGTATCAAGCGGTAAATTACTGAAAAAACCGGTACCGATACCGGTACCGAACCAGTACAACTGGTACGGTATCCGGTATTCACTTTTCCTTAATTTCGGTACCGGTATTTCCGGTATCGGTACCGTTATCATCCCTAGCAAGATGACTTTGTTTTGGCTTCGACTGAAATCTAGCACAGAGACACGTTGCAAACATTATATCCGGCCGAGATGCAGTCAAGTACATCAAAGATCCGACGATGGCTCTATATGTAAAGGGATCAATAAGCTCTCCCTTAGCATCAACCCCAATCCCATGATTGGATGGAATGGGAGTATCCATAGGCTTTGAATCATCCATCTGGAATCGACTCAAGACTTCAGAAACATATTTCGTCTGGTGAATAAAAATGCCCGTTGGCAATTGATCCACCTGCAAGCCCAAAAAGAATTGCATTTCTCCCATAGCGCTCATCTCGAACTTTTCCTGCATGACTCGTTCAAATTCTCTGCATAAAAGTTCATTAGTAGATCCAAATATAACGTCATCAACATAAATCTGAACAAGAAGCAAGTCACCCTCTATTCGTTTTGTGAACAGGGTACAGTCTACCAAACCTCGTTTGAATCCTTTAGAAAGAAGATATGTGCTAAGCTCCTCATACCATTGTCTTGGAGCTTGGTGCAAACCATACAAAGCTTTATTAAGTTTGTAGACCTTATCCCGGTGGATAGGATCCTCAAAACCTGGTGGTTGCCCAACATATACTTCTTCCTTGACCACACCATACAGAATAGCACTCTTTACATCCATCTGATACACCTTGAATTTCTTGTAAAATGTATACGCAAGAAACATTCGGATTGCTTCAATGCGCGCAACAGGTGCATAGACTTCACTGTAATCAATCCCTTCTGTTTGACGGAAACCTTGTACGACCAATCGAGCTTTGTTCCTAACAATAACGCCCCGATCATCCTTTTTGCACTTGAATACCCACTTAGTACCAATTTTCTTCCGGTCTGGTGGTAAATCTGTCAGCGTCCAGACTCTGAGTTTCTGAAACTGAAGTAGTTCTTGCTGCATTTGTTCAACCCATGAATCATCTTGTAAAGCATCCTTGTACATCCGTGGCTCAACCTGCGAAACATAACAAGCAAAAGACCAATCATTTTGACAACCAGAATTCTGTATTTTTGCATATAGGGCAAGGGCTCCAATGTTGTCATGTGAAGTTGTTCGTCTCAATTGACCTCTTGTCATCACACTACTACTTGGATCACCTATAACCTGTTCGAGCGGATGAATATGATGAATCCGAGATTTCGGATGATCAGGAATAGGAATAACCGCTTGAACATTGAGATTCTCTGCAGTCTCCAGATCATTACCTGTATTTGATGAAGATGCAACATCTGGATTTGGGTTCACTGGTGGTGTTACCGTAGCATAATCTAAAATAGCTTCACTGAAATCATCATCATTGTCTTCAAACTCAAATGAATCAAGAGTTGTAGAAGCTTCTTGGAAAACCTCTTCTTCATTAACAGGAGCATTGGTATCATCAGAAGCCGTTGCTGGAGGAGTTACGGTGATCGGACGCACTAATGGTGAAGTTACTGCATTCTCACACTCATAATATAATCGTAAAACAGCTTCTTCAACCATACTTTCTAGATTGAATGATTCGAATAATTCCTTGTAATCAAACATCCAATCAGGCCCACTTCCTTGATTATTCTGAGTGTAACGCTGAACTTCAACATTCGCCCACTCTTCAACCTGTTTGGTTCTTTTTTTAAATACGTGTTTTAGTGGTGTCGCGTATCCAACAAAGTAACCTTCTTCAGCTTTAGGTCCAAATTTCTCATTAGGATTCAACATAGTGCATGCCACCCCGAAAGGTTCTAGAAACTCCAAGTTCGGCTTTCGTTTGTTAAGCAATTCATAATAGGGATGAGCATATGGTCCCGAATACCGCTCCCGAACCGAAAAAATGCCAATCTCGTACCGTACCGATACCGAACCGAGGGTGTTCGAGATCGGTATCGGTACCCATAATTTTAGTTTTTTGGTTTCGGTATTACGCGATATCGGGACGGGATTTTAACGGTAATACCGAAAAACTACCGAAACCGAAAATACCGAAAAAATACCGATCAAATACCGATGATGGATACCGTCTAACTACCGAAATACCGAGATAAGCCTTATAATACCGAAACTTTGATGGTTTTAAAATTAAAAAAAAATACAAAACTCACTTTTACAAACCTTTTAGGTACATCTCCTGCATCCCATACCCTCCTTCACCAAACCTTGACCTTTCCTCTGCCAAACCCACCATTTAATCACCAAGCTTACTCCTAAACCCTTCCTCTCCTGGCGTCCACCCAAACCCACCATATCTATTTTTTTCAACGATCCAAACCCCCGTACATTCCTAATGAGATGTAGAGATATTTCATCTGGTTCCTTCAGTTCTTCTCAATAACCTTCCTTCCTCTCCTGACGTATGCCACCCAAACCCACCATCTTGATACTTCCCTCCATGGTTAAGAGTTGAAAGTAATATGAATTATTACAAGCATGTTGTGTACTTGTGTTATATATAAACACTTGATGCTACACAACAGGTCCAGCAGGTTCCTTTTTTTTTCTTTCGGTCTTAAGTCGGTATTATACCGAAATACCCACTCCAGAACCGGTACCGGTACCGATACCGAACCGGTACAATCGGTATCAGTTTCGGTATTAGTTTTTTTATGGTTTTCGGTATCGGTATTTATCGGGATCGGTATCGGTCGGTACCGATACCATCCCGAGCTCATCCCTAGTTCATAAGAAGTTTTGCAAAACTTCTTCACCGTTAACACACGATTCAATGTGTAACATGCTGCGCGAATGGCTTCATTCCAAAACATGACTGGAAGATTAGAATATGCAAGAATGGTCCGTGCCGCTTCTATTAGAGTCATGTTCTTTCTCTCTACAACGTTGTTCTGTTGTGGAGTATATGATGCACTGTACTCATGATGAATACCCTTAGATTTGCACAATGCATCCATTTGGGAATTCTTAAACCCCGCCCCGTTGTCACTTCTAATTCTTTTGATCTTCAAACCATGTATATTCTCCAACCGGGTAAACAGAACGTTCAAATTATTAAACGCTTCACTCTTGTGTTGCATGCACATTACCCACGAAAATCTTGAAAAGTCATCGGTAACCACAAGACAATAAAGTTATCCGTTGATACTCTTACGCTTAACAGGTCCGAAAAGATCCATGTGTAAACGTTCAAGTGGAAGTTCAACTGAATTTACTTTCTTGGGTTTGTAGGACTGTTTGTGATGTGTCCCCTTTTTGCAACTCACACATTTGTCATTAAGATGAAAATGCTTCACATTTACGCCCTCTACAAGTCCATTCTTCACCAAATGATTCATCTTTCTTAGGTGAATATGCCCCATCCTCCTGTGCCACATGATAGATTCTTTTTCAGTAGCCTTGGATAGAAAGCACGTGACTTGTCCCTGTGTCGTGGTTGCCTTGCTCATGTCAAGAATGTATAGATTATTCACTCTTGGAGCTTTCAACATGATCCATTCTTTTGGAATAACGAAACCGGGTTTCCATATGTAGCAAGATTTGTCATCAAAGTGAACTGAAAACTTCTTATAACATATCTGACTCACACACAACAAATTATAATCAATTTGTTTCACATATGCTATCCGTTCGAAACTCACAATCCCATTACTAACACTCCTTTCCATTTTTATACAAAAACACCGTTATTGTAAATCCAAAGCGATAGTCACAACTGTGCATCTACACACCAAAATGGGTAGTTTCAAAAATATTTACCAAAATGGGTAGTTTGGTTATTAAATTCAAGGAAAGCCTAACTTTATGCATTTTCACTCCTAATCTCATTGGTTAATTTCTATTCATCAACTAATTATTCATTTAATTATTTTTAGCAACTTGTCAAACCTCAATGTTTTTTACAAGGATTTACACCACTTTAAATATACAAGAGAAGGGAGGTAATTACTCTAAAGTTACAAGAATATAATATTACAAATAAATGAAATAATAAAGATGATTGTTGACTGGAGGATATGGAGGCATGAATCTTACTCTTGTCTAATACCCCAAGTTAATGCGAGCGGGAGGAGGTTCGACCCGAAGCATTGTACGAAATTTTTCAAAGAGTGTCTTTGGAAGACTTTTTGTTAAGATACCGGCAACTTGACGATCCGTGGAGATGAATTTAGTGTGAAGACGGCCTGTAGTGACTAGTTCTCGGATGAAATGGTAGTCAAGATCAATGTGTTTAGCTCGTTTATGAGCAATTAGATTTTGACTTAAAATATAGCACTTTTGTTGTCACAAAACAAGGTATGAGGTCCTGGTGGTAAGGCATGAAGTTCTCGCAGAAGATGAGTGACCCAAATAATTTCCAAAGTAGTATTCGCCAATGCCCTGTATTCCGATTCACAACTTGATCTTGAGACTGTTGGTTGTTTCTTTGCACTCCAAGATACTAAATTACCTCCCAAATAAATGCAATAGGCATATGTAGAGTGCCTTGTGTCAATAAATCGAGCCCAATCTGCATTAAAAAACCTAATAAAACAGTGTTAGGAGGTCTATCAAATGTTAAGCCATGGGAGATGGTACCCTTGACATAACGTAATATGCGTTTGACAAGCTGAAAATGGATGGTGGTGGGATGTTGAAGGAATTGGCTTGCTTGATTAACGATAAATGATAGATCGGCGCGAGTAATGGTGAGATATTGGAGGGAACCAACAAGGGAACGGTAAAGAGTGGGGTCATGAAAGGGCATACCGGTAGAATTGAAGATGTCTTTGGGTGTGAGAGGGGTGGCAACAGGTTTTGACTCGAGTAAACCGGCTTTGGAGAGAATGTTATAAGCATATTTAGATTAGTTTAAGAAAAGGCCGGTTTTTGTGTGAGTTACTTCTAAGCCAAGAAAATAGCTTAAAGAACCAAGATCTTTAATTTTCAACTCCTTGTTGAGACGAGTGGTGAATGTGTTAATGAAGCGTTCATTGTTCCCCGTGACAATGATGTCATCTACATAGACAAGAAAATATATAAGAGTTGTATCATGGTGGTAAACAAATAGCGTTGGATCGGCTCGACTACAAGTGAAGCCAAGTGTGAGAAGAAAAGAGCTTAATCTTTGAAACCAAGCTCGTGGTGCTTGTTTTAGTCCATAAATAACACGATTTAGTTTGCACACATGAGTTGGGTGTTTTGGATTTTCAAATCCCGGTGGTTGTTCCATGTACACGGTATCGTTAAGGTTACCATTGAGAAAGGCATTGTTTACATCAAGTTGTCGTAAGTTCCATCGTTGAATAGTTGCAAGACTAAGGACAACTCGGATGGTTGAGGATTTGACAACGGGACTTAAGGTGTGTGAGAAGTCTAGACCCGGTACTTAATTGAAGCCTTGTGCTACAAGCCTAGCCTTGTAGCGGTCAATGGAGCTATCAGATTTGTACTTGATACGATAAATCCATTTTAAGCCAATGACTTTTGTGGATGGTGGCGAGGCACAAGGTGCCAAGTGTGATTGCCATAAAAGGCTTTTAGTTCATCATTCATGGCATTTACCCATTTAGGAACTTTAAGAGCCGTTTTGATTCCTTTGGATGTATGAGAAGAAAGAAATGAGTGATGGAGAGTATGGTTAGAGAATTGGGCTAGGTTGGCTTGGTGTTTGGGTTTGAAGATACCGACGTTTGCTCGGGTGGTCATAGGATGGTTGTTAGAGGTTTGAGTAGGTTGAGAAAAAGTGGGTGGTTGTGTGGGGTTGTGTTCGGATATAGTAGGTGGGCCGGAGGGATTGGATGGGCCGGATGAAGTAGATGGTCTAGGTGAAATGGTTTGGTTGGTGTCGGATGGGGTAGGTGGGCCGTTAGGTGAAGGTAATGGGCTTAGAGGAGAGGATTGGTGGTTTTCAGAGATGGGCTCATGGGAACAGCGAGTGCACGAGTTTTGGTAAGGTTGAGGTGGTGAGATGGGTGGTGAGTTTGTTTGAGGAGGTTGAGTGGGTGAAGGAAGCGAGTCCTCAAAGTTGGTAAACGGAAGGTGAGAGTTATCGGATGGTGGGGTGTTTGTTTTGAATGGTAGGATATCTTCATCGAATTTGGCATGTCTAGTTGTATAGATTCGGTCGGTTGAAGGTTCAAGACAATGATAACCTTTGTAACGTGGACTATGACCAATGAAGATGCAAGGAGTACTACGCGGTAGTAGTTTGTGTTTGGTATAGTCACGAAGATATGGATAGACTAGACAACCAAAAACTCGTAAGTTGGAGTAATTTAGTGGTTGATGAAAAAGAACTTCAAAAGGTGATTGATTATCAAGTGTTTTTTTTTTTGGTAATCGATTGATGATATAGGTGGCGGAAATGAAAGCATCAAACCAAAATTTAGGTGGTGCATTTGCATTGAACAACATTGCTAGCCCGGTTTTGGTTATGTGGCGATGTTTCCTTTCTACGTGCCCATTTTGTTCGGGCGTGTAGGGACATGATAATCAGTGTTGAATACCAAGCTCTTGAAAATAAGTTTGGACCCGGTTGTTTGTAAATTCGGTGCCACCATCACTTTGGAAAACCTTGATATTTGTAGAAATTTGATTTTTTTTTACAAGGTTTATAAAAGTTGTTAGAATGGTATAAAAAATCGGATTTTGCCTTAAGTGGATAAAACCACGTGAATCGCGAGTAGTCATCTATAAAAATAACATAATATATATAACCATGGGTAAAGGCAATAGGCGCGGGTCCCCAAAGATCACAATGAACTAGATCTAAAAACTGTTGAGCACGTTTGTTGTTTTCAACAAAAGGAAGATGTTTCGCTTTTGACATTTCACAAGTATTATATAAACCCAGTTTGGGTAATAAAGATGTGACAAAGACATGACCAAGTTTATTTAAAGCTGTGATAGTATCAAATGTGACATTTCCTAGATGGCTATGCCATTTATTGTAGGATGCACGAAGATGAGATGCGAAAAGTGCGGCAATGAGTGATTTGTGACTTTAGGTGAGAATGTAGAAACCATTTTCACAAATGCCTCTAGCTAGAACTTCTTTCGTTTTTCTGTCCTGAATCTGAAAGAAGTTGTTAGAAAATAAGACATCAACGGGTGAGTCATTTGTGAGTCTACTAATGGATAGTAGATTTTTTGTAAGATTAGGAACCGCAAGTACGTTTTGTAAAAAATAGATTTAGAGATACTTGTGCTTCCCGTGTGTGTAACAGGTAATGATTCACCATTACCAAATGTGACACGTGTGTTACCGATTTCAATTTTTGGATTTTTTTAACCCGTTAATATTATTTAGCATGTGTGTGGTTACACCTGAATCGGCGGTCCAATTGGAGACATCCGAGTTTATGTCACATTGGGCATGAAAAGCATGGGCAAGGTTAGCATCTAGAGAAGACGCCCTTTTTTTTGCAAAGGAGGCAAGGTTCGGACATGTAGAAGCATAATGTCCATCCTTGCGACACAGTTGACAATGAGGGATCCTTTTGGAATAAGTTCCTCCACGACCTCGTGAGGAGTTAGAGCGACCACAACCACGAGAAGAGGAAGACCTTTGTGTTTTAGATTGATGGACATAAAATGCAGCTTCCGGTGGTTGAGTTCCGTGAAGTTTTTGAACAAAAATTTCTTGGTTTTCGGCATTCGTGAGATCACGAAAAGGTGGAGCGAGGCAAAAGGTGTGTTGAGAAGTAGGGAAGTTTTCAAAGGAGGCTCCAAGGCCACAAAGAAACTAATAACGCTTGTCCTCGTCGCTTACCGAGTGGCCGATACCGGCGAGTTGATCGGCAATGGATTTGAATTTGTGGCCAAACTCGGTTACAGACGAGTTTCCTTTTTGGAGGGTTCGAAGAGTGTCATTGAGGATATGAATTTTCTGGATTGAACAGTGGCTATAAGCATTTGCTAATGTTTTCCAAACGGTTCGAGCAGTGGTGTAGCCAATGGTTTCGGCCATGGCTTCTTCCGAGAGTGTGGAACTGATGAGAAGGATAACTTTTTGGTCAGCCATTTTCCATTTTTGTGTAATCGGGGTTGAAGGAAGAGGCATCATTGAGGGTAATGGTTTCGGGTGGTGGAGAAATGGTGCCATCGACGTGATGAATGAGGTTGAGGTAAGTTAGGACATGTGACATTTGCTTCTCCCATGTGAGATAGTTGGTGGAATTAAGTTTGATAGTGATGAGATGGCTGAGAGAATGAATGGGAAGGGAAGCAAGATCGGTTGTCATGATGAAGAAAAAGATAGAATTGGACAAAAAGATTTCGAACAAAAAAAAATATTATGTGACTGCTGGAAAGAAGAATATTATGTGGTTTAGGATAGAAAAAATATATTAAGTGGTTGAACAGAAGGAGTTTAGAACATAGGATAATTATTTGGCAAGCTCTAAATATACTAGTGATTTAGATGGAAGTGTCAATGATGTTGTAGCCTAGTGGTTGCAATGGAGGTGGGAAGGTTTACCCACTTTGTGGGGTTTCTGTCCTGGGAGGTCACAGGTTCGAATCCCACTCATAGTAGGGTTATTCTGAAATGAGGGGCTGGACCTTAGGGGGGCCCGGGGACCGGACCTGAAGGGTGCGGGGCTTCGTTATGGGTGGTACCGTTGGCCGTTCAAAAAAAAATTAGATGGAAGTGCAAGGAGCGGACAAAAAAGAAAGAAAAGGGAAATTATGTGGTTGGGACTTTGGGAGATGGGCAATCGGACTCAAAGGTGGAAGGGGGAAAAGTAGCAGATTGGCCAATGTTTATTTGGGTGGAAGAAAGTGTTAGGGTGATACCATTGGAACTTGTCAAACCATAACGCTTTTCAACAATAGAAAGGTGAGAACTTTAAATATATAAGAGAAGGGAGGTAATTACTTTAAAGTTACAAGAAAAGAATATTACAAATAAATAAAATAATAAGGATGATTGTTGATTAAAGGATATGCAGGCATGAATCATGCTCTTGTTTGTTGACTAAGAGGATATAGAGGTATGAATCTTGCTGTTGTCTAATAATTTTTAGCATAAATATTATAAGTTTTTTATTCTTACTTTTAGTTTGGAAAAATAAATTATAATGCATAAATAAATTTTTATTTTTACTCGCGGTTTTTTACAAAAAAAAAAAAACAAAAAAACAATTATATATCTACGTCTTGCTTTTTTTTTTCATTTTATTTTAGTATTCTTAATTTTTTGGGTTAGATTTTGTATTTTTGTTTACGTTTTATAAAAAAAAAAACCTTGTATAGGAAAGTAGTTATTTTTTCATAGATTTCTAATTTAATGCCAAAAATAAAAAAAATAAAAAATAGAATAAAATAGCTTAAAAGTAGGGGTACAAAAAAGCCAAGCTACTTGCGATCTACTCAAGCTACGCTTGATATAACCCGTGCTTTAACTAACTTGAGCATGCGCTTTAACAAACTCAAGCCTGAGTCCAAGCCTAAAAACAAGCTCGTTTAGTAAATGAACCCGAGCTTCGCTTATCAAGCTCGAGATGGCCCGCGAGCCTAAACGAGCCCACTATTTATATAATTTTTAATTAATATATTAAATATTTATTTGAATACTAATAAATATTATTTATAAAATAAACGAGCTCGAGCTTTTTAAAATAAACTAACTCAAAGCTCGGGTTTATTTCGGATCGTTTGCACCCCTACTTAAAAGTAAAAAAAAACATAAAACGTGTCTTGTTTTAACATTTCTCAAATAAGAATTTTTCTAAGAATTGACGTATACGTTTTATATTTTTTAGTTTTAAGCTTTTTTATTCTATTTATCATTTTGTATTTTTAGTATCAAGCAACTAGCTCTTTATCAGAAGTTTTCTTGAAAACAATTTATTCAAAAATAAAACCTAGAATGTGATGCAAAATTTTAAGTATACTAGAAAAGATTATTGAAAAAAAATAACAGATAGAAGATGATTGTTTAGTAAAAAAAGCAAAAAAAAATGAAAGAAAAAAAAATACGTGACTAACTGGAAATAGAAAAAAAATATAAAAGATTATTTATGCATCATAATTTATTTTTCTAAATTAAAAGTAAGAATAAAAAAATTATAATATTCATGCTAAAATTGATTAAATGAATAATTAGTTCATGAATAGAAATTAACCAATGAGATTAGGAGTGAAAATGTATAAAGTTAGACTTTCCTTGAATTTAATAACCAAACTACCCATTTTAATAAATATTTTTGAAACTACCTATTTTGGTAAATAAGTTTTTTAACTACACTAGTTTGGGAAAAAAAAACTCCTAAAAATAATACATAAAAATCTGCCTAACATATTCAAACTCAAATAAAAGGAATAGGCATCGTCCCATTTGTGACTGACTCGGTCATTAACAAAACCAAAATAAATGTAAAACAAGAATAAATGATGATTTTTAGTTTATAAGTCATTGTATATGTAATAAAAGTTTACGGTTAAAAATTACAATCAAACAAAGGTTGTGTTAATAAAAAGAAACGTCATGGTTATTTTGTTAATCACAAGCAATGTCATGGTTTCTTTGATTAAATGTCATGGTTTCTTTGATCCGCGCATACAACACAAACTTCTCCTTCATATCTATGGGTGTCTCATTAGACGAAACAATCGTCAAGATGAGAAAAGACGAATACACGTTCGGAGCGTATTAGGGAATATACCACAAAATCAACCAATTAGTAACATGAGATGGCTAACCCATCCCACATGTCATTCTTTTTTTTTTTATGGCTTCATTTAGAATATTAGCTACTTTTTTTTAACCAGATACTGAAATTTTGTCTTCTGCTTCAAGTTTTTAGTATTCTCCTGCATCACTTTACACTACAAGAAAAGTGACCATTTGAGACTAAATTATTATGGACTGATGTATCAGTCTCGAATATGTAATATCTAGGACGGATTTATCAGTGACTAATAATATTAGGGACTGATTTCTAGGTGACATATTTCAAAGACTGATAGTTAGTCGCTAATATCTAAAAACCTTATTTGAGACTAAATTTCAGTCACAAAGATGTATGGGTTATATTTGATTTTGAGGGGAAGCCTTTTCATGACTGAATTTCAATCTCAAATATGTTCCCTCATTTATTGAAAATAGTGTAAATGTATTATGAACTGATATCCAGCCTCTAATGGGCGGCGCGGGGTATTAGACACTGAAAATTTCTTGATACTCCAATAACCAAATCGAATTATGGAATGATATTCAGTCTTTAATACACTAGTGATTGATTTCAATATCTAGTAAAGAAAGAACATATTGGATATTGAAAAGCAATTCTTAATAGTCTCAAATTGATCGAATTAGGGATCAATACCCACTCTCGGTGTGTTTAAAAATGAATTCAAGACTGATATTCAATCTCATTAGTGTTTTATACATGGAAGAGTTAGATACTAATATTCAGTTCCAACAATCAACACGTATTCTACCATTTTGAGAAAAAAATGTAATAAAGCCTTATTGTTAATTAATATTAAAGATGGTCACCTAGAGTCAATAATGGTCAACTGGGCTCATGGATGGTTAATTAAGATCATTCTTGGTCGATTATGGTCAATTGGAGTTACTAATAACTGATTAGGGTTGTTCACGGTCAATCAAGGACATTGATAATCAGTTTGGGCATTATTGGTAAATTAGATTCATTGGTAGTTCCATTTATGAAAGGATATTAAAAAGCCTAAGAGGGACGGGGCATTACCAGAAAAGGTCACGGATACCCACTACCAACACGGTAACATCGCTGCCACCAGTGCTGGTAGGGGTTTCGTGAACCAAATACGAGTTATTTTTACCGTGTTGGTTCTAGAGGAGAGAGAGAATGAGAAAGGTATTATTAAAATATGAGTGGTGTAGGTGAGATATAGAGGAGAGAGAGAGAAAGTGCGAAAGGTATTATTAAAAAAAATGAGTGGTGTACGTGAGTTTTAAAGGAGAGAAAGTGATAAAGGTATTATTAATATTATTATTATTATATGTGTGAAAATAATTAATTATTGGGTAAAGAACCAGGGGAGTGTTGTCTCTACAAAACTGTTTTAGTAAAGTAAATCATTGAAGTGATGTGACAGTGCAAGATTGGTGTGAATAATAAATTTAGAAGCACCCCCCCCCCCCCTAATATTAATCTTCAAAAAATTTGATAAAGTAATGAAATACAACTTCCCACCTAAATCTCCCGCCCTTCTTCCTCGAAAAATCAAATCACCCAAGAACTTTACAAATTCGGTTTCATCCTCTTTTTCCGCCCAAATTATATTTTTTCTCCTAGCTACCTTCACTCAAAGTCTCAAATCGATTACTGATAAGTCTCTGGTTCCATTAGACTTTACAAAATCGAGGACCACCAAGGGCCACTATTGTACGACGAATTACCTTCAGGTAGCAACTTCTACTCTCTTTTAATCGTTATTTATTCTCTCAGCTACTAAATGTCATGAATATATGTTAAATTTTCTATTGTGAATTCTCTTTTGGGGATTTGGGTATGTGAAAAGTAGGATTCATGATAATGCATAAATTATTAAAAAAAAACATGATCGAAAGATGTATAACCACTTGAAATTTAATGGTTTGAGCCTATGCAGAAAATGTCTTTTTAATCAAGCTATTGACTATTCCTTGATTTGCTAATAAAATGGCGTCAATTCAGATGGTGGTGAATGCCATGAGTATGTAGTGAAACCACACCTATAGTTTGCAATTGGTATGCTTCTTATTCGTGTTTTTTTTTTTCTTAAGTCACATACGAAGTTGTTGCTAATTGTTTTATTTTCTTTACTTTACATGTCTTTGTGCATTTTAGATTTATAGAATTGTAAGTCAAATGTGTATTCGCCATATTATTGTGTATATTTTTTTGATGTGGTCATGTACACATTACGGACTTTTATTTCATATTTGCATCCAATAATCTTTAGATTACATATATACACTACGGAGGCACGCATGGACAAATACATCCTTATATAACTTGTCCTGTGTTTGTGTTCTTCCAGGTTACAAGAATACCAAACTTATCTTCCAAATACCGGGACCAGGAACTCCACCCCCACGCCCCAAGTTCGTCAAGATCATGGAGATATCCACGACCACCACACAGATCTCCTTCTCTTCATTAATTGTAGTGTGGTGATAGGGGTGATGTGGAGAATCATCATCACATCTCATAGGGTTGTGATGGAGGGAGGGGTTGGTGATGTGGAGGATGATTACCAAACACTGGCCTAAGTATATGCTAAATGGCCACTTGTTTTGTATTTTGTTTGAAATTATAAGTTGTTAGGTAGGATGGGAGAGGCTTGCTAAGAAGAATTTTGAAGTTTGAGAGATTGGTCGTGGTCATTGTTCTATGCCCCTCAGGTTAACATCTAATCTCATTTTAAATCATTTGCTTGGAATAATTTTTATTATCAACGTAGATTAAATTTAATTAATCATTAACTTTGTGCTTGTAAATTGTGACAGGCAACCTTAACCCACTACAATTTAGTATCATACGATCAAGTATCTTGGAGCTCTAAGAGACCTTAACGAGCCTAACAGAATTGCTAGTGTCTTCCTTTAATTCATATAAGTAATGCTTGTTGTTTTTGTTGTTTGAACCTACAAGTTCTACATCTTTATATTTATTGTATTTGTTTATATGTATTATTCTATCTACAGAACATTTTATGTAGATTTTTGTGTATTCATAGAATTTTGTTGACACATTTGGTAGGATTTACTAACATTTTGTTTGTTAAAAAAAGATTGATTTTAGTCTCTAAACAAATACCATGACAAAAATGATATGGTATTTATTTATTTTAATTCCTTAAAAGACATATTAAAGACTTACATGACGTGCTATCAAAGATTGATTCTCAGTCTTGAAAACATCTTATTTGGGACTAAATTGACATGGAATTGTGAATGTAATGAAACATATTAGAGACTATATACATGATTTGAAGAACTGAATTTCAGTTTCTAAAGAAGGGTGTTGGGGACTAAAATATTGTAGCATGCGAGACTGATTTGTAGTTACTAAAGAAAGGTACTTGCGACTGAAATGATGTAGTATCGGGAAACAAATTTAGGACTGAATTTATATGCATCCGGGACTAAACATTAGTCGTTGTAGGTTCCATGCAATGAGGACTGATTTTTAGTTACTAAAACCACTATTTAGGACTAGGTATCTGCCACTGGCTGGGGACTGGTAAAATCAGTCCCCAATAACCATTAAGGACTAATTTGGGTGTATCATAGACTGATTTTTCAGTCCCCGATACTCATTTTTTTTGTAGTGTTATATTTTCATACGTGTTTTCAATATCAAAGAACTTCCCTTATATATATATATATATATATATATATATATATATATATATATATATATATTGTATTCAGGAGTATTTCTTTTAATCATTAATTTTCACTTATTATTTTTTTTTTTTTTTTTGTATTTAGAAAACTCCATGGTGTCATCTACTTTTTCACACTCTGAGTTACTTTTACACCGCATGATATTTATTACAAACTTAACGTGTTATTCTACTACAATATCTACACTTGCTTTTTACTAAAATTGTATATTCTCCGATCATATATTACACATTATCAGTATGTTTGTATAATGTACAACACCAACAACGTGATTGACCAAGCGCAACAGTCGAATACAGTGCAGCTCCGTCGCAACGCTCGGATTCTGCTTACAACCGTATTCGGGAATCGATGGTAAGTATTGGATCTTGATAATGTCAAGATTATGGTTACTTTGACAAAAAAAAAAAAAAAAAAAAGTTATTTTTGTTTTCTATATTTTGCTAATCAAAATTTGGAATTGCTATATTTTGCCCCACTTCTTGTGATGTGGTGGTAAATGTGTTGCACTGTTGGGGTTTTAAATGAGAGGTTGAGTTCAAGTCTCATAAGAGGTAAAAAAAAAAAAGGTTTGTTTAAAAGAGGATGAAAAAAAAAAAGAGGTGTAGTAAAATGAGGGAGGAAAATATATGTGACTCAATTTTAAAATATATGTGTGTTTATCGTAGCCAATGGGAGATCATACATTCTGTGTTGATGTTAGTGTTCTATATGTTTAAAATGAGTAGGAGTGATGAAGTAGTCCAAGATGGTGCAAAATGGACTTCTCTAGTTCTCTAATGTTCATCAAACTTTTTCTGATTTCTGAATTTTGTTTAAATTTGTTGTTCCTTCCCAAAATACATAGATTCCTTTGAAACAACTTTAAATTATGTGGCAAAGATCAAGGGATTAAGAAATCGAAATAAACGAATATACATAGTGGGTTTTAGAAACCGCCCTTAGAATCAACACACAATGTCGACACGAACAAGGTCTCGTAACCAGTTTGATACATGAAACCATTTCTGTAAACTTATCAGCTCCTAATCATTGTTGTTTGTTTATAACTTTAGACTGGTGTCTCCCTTGTGAGGAAGTAAACAACATTATAAACTTCATATATATTTCTAGTTAGACACAAGCAATATGATCAATTTATGAAAATTCCACATATTGGTTCAAAATTCACTTAAAATATGTATAACTTAAAATATATAATAGTGTGGAATTTTCATATTGGTTATACACAAACAATATGATCAACACTTCGGTATTTACATTATGTAATAGTGTAAAATACCGAAGTGTTGCGTCATTTCATTTAGGTTTATGATGGTTAAAGAAACGTCCCTAAGTATGTATAAATAGGATCATCATGTATCAATCAAGAGCTGTAAATCAGAATTCAAGTTAATCAATTCCATTTTTGTTCATATCAATCCACGCAAATTATCCTCCTAGCTAGCTCTTAATTAGTTTTAGCCGTTGAAACTATGATAGCTTTAAATCTTCAATGCTTTTGAGTTGCAACACAAGGATAAACATTTGGATCGTTTCATATATAATTATTTTTCCTATATGGCCAAGTCAGCCCGTTAAGTAAATAAAATTGGGCCAAAGGCATTATAGCCCAGCAACGGCATTTTGGTGGTGAGATAAGACTAAGACCATAAGGTCCTGGGTTTGAATCTCACAAAGGGGGTTTTCTCATAATTATTATGAGTTTCCTCCTGAATTGGTCACTTGGTGGTGGAATATGATCGCGTGGCAACATTGGTGGCACGATGATACTCCAGTGTTCCGTGAGTGATTCCAATTTGTTGGTCGTTCAAAAAAAGAGTAAATAAAATTGGTAATCCTATTATAACATTTCGTTGAAATCAGGTTAACAGTATATGCTGTATAACACCTACAAGACTAAGGTCATGTATCCACGTGGACCGTTACTTCTTCTTTTTAACGAGCAACACAAAATCTTAGACTTGTATTAATGGGACACCCTGAACTAATATTTGGACAAACCCCATCCCACTCTCTTTATATATATATATATACTAGGTTATCTTCCCGTGTGATACACGGGATAAACAATTTAAGTTGTATCAAGACATACAATAATAATAATAATAAAGAACAACTACATTGTAAGTAATGTATCCAACTTTAAAGAAATAAAAATCCTAATCAAATTAATCAAAAGCATCATATGTTAGTCTCTAGAATTAATAAAATATTAGTCATGAGAGAAGGTATTGAACAAAAGACAACATACTAAATATTAAAATCCACCAATGAATCTTAGCAATCCGACATAATTGAAGCGCGATAATCTAGCTGAAGAAATATATTCATACCTTTGAGTTTGAATGGCCTAATAAACAAATAATCACTATTTGCCATATAGGATCGGTCATTTTTCACTATAAATATTAGATAACAAAAACATAGAAAAAGTTATGTTGATCCAAATGTCTCTCTTTCTCTATCTCTTTGTCTCTCTATATTTGTTTTGAGATCATGTTATGGAAGAAGTGAAAATTAGGGTTTACAAATAAGTTTGTTTCTGAAAATGGGGATAGACCACAATTATAGTCATAAAAGATCCACTTTTTTTTCTCAAAGCTGGTAATTGGGAATGAGCGGGAAAAAAACTTAGAAGCCCCCATAAGGTGCCATGTGTCCCAAAATTGCTTTCATTTATATATTATAGAAGAAAATATATATAAAAAGAGAGATAGAGAGGAGAGGGTGTATCAATATTAACACCCAAATTTTATTTGGAAACACTAGGAGCTAATAGGGAGTTAGACATCCTATCCAGGTCACAGAAAACTCCTTGGGGCGGTTACTACTTTCGAAAGTTACCTAGATTATTAACTTACTTTCAATGAAGTTGATTGATTTTGACTAGATTAATATAATAATTTGCAAATAGAAAGTAAAATGTTATCATGTAATGTAACATCATGAAAGATTAGTGTTTTCTTTGGAACAGAATGAAAGATTAGTTGAAGCTGTAAGTAATGAGACACAAAAGTGCCAAACTGTAATTGGACCCTTTAGTTATTGATTGAACATAACTGACACCACTACTTTTTCCTTCTTTTTTTTATTAGAGGGGACGGGACGTCACCTGTGGTGTCCACGGGTACCCCAGTACCCACATGGTAATACGGCCACCGTTGATACTTGTAGGAGTCCCGAAAACCGTTTCCTTGGTACTATGCCATTTTGATCGATGTCGTTTGGCCAATAAAAAATATAAGAAATTAGTAGTATATGGAAGTTGAGTTGTCCCCACGTGGAATTGGTGGAAATAATAGTTTTGTAATTTAACTATTAAACTAAAACCTAATTACTTTGAAATTCAGAATACAGATTTGAAAAGTTGTGAACAATAATAATAAAAAAGTAACCCCCTCCAAGTTTCTGGTTCAATGATTCACCAAAACCTGGTTAAATGATAAGATACCACATAGACATGGCTTTGTTGAACGATTTTAAATCAAGTGATAATCAAACACAAGTTTTTAATAATAACATGTACAATTCAATTACCGACACACATGTCACACCCCGACCAGGAGGGGGCTGGACGAAATAACATATTGATGTCAAACTTGCACAACGGAAGCAACGAAGACTATTATGTATTATTTATACAACAATTTGGTTTCAAAATAATATAAATACAAATAAAATAACTAAAGTCTAATGCAGGGACGAATCGCGACGGTCATCGAAGCAGTTGAGGAAGTGTAATCCACTAGTCGATCCAATCTCTATCTGGTTTCTCTAATCCGCATCTAACTATCATATACCTCGTGTTGCCATCCATCCATTTGCAGTACCTGAACACATGCTTAAAAGAGTTTGGTAAGCAAAATATGATGGTGAGTCCGTATAAGTAGTTAAGTGGATCCAAAAAAAGTTTAACAATTCAAAAACAAGTTTAGAGTCTTCACAACTCAACACATGGTTATGGTTATGGTATTATTGTTATACATGCTGACCACTCAACCCTTAGCACCTAGCGTCATGCCTAACCATGCCTAGATGTAACAACAAACTCTATGCCCGTTATTGTCATAGTTTCCCAACCTATGTCCTGCCACATAGGTTCCCAAGGCAAAATATATGCCGCAATGACCCGTCGGTCTCAGTGGGGGTTTCCGGGTCAGGCCAGACTACTGTGCGTGGGGGATTCCCGAAGTAGTACCCATATATTAAGTCGGCTCACCTAGACTTAATGAGTGCTTGGTTCAGTATGCATCACAAGCAAGCAGGTAATAACACTCTGTATAACTAACACCCATAATAAACAAAACAACTGGAAGCATGTATTCACCCCAAAACAGTAAAATAGAAAAATGGGAATGGTACACGGAACTCACCTGAAAACCAATGCACAAGTATAAATATGATAACGCAGAATGTCTGGTATCGTGTATGGGCTTTCTCCTCAATCGGACCCTATTGCAACAATATTGTTAGTGTTGATGGTGTTTATAGTTGTTATATAAGTGGGGAAGATCTTGACTATATGGTGTCTATATTGTATTACTATACATTCCTGTATTCGTAGCCATACAAACCGAGTCCAACTCCTAAGTCGTGAGTCCATGGTTTTTGTAACACCCCAACCGATGGCGGAAACATCGAGGTGCCACGTAGTGACGATTGTATAACAGCACATGGTACAAAAGATTCCACAAATTTTATTTATTTCAAAGTTTGGTACATACAATTACAAATTTGGTAAGATATAACAATCTCTAATTATTTTCTAAGAGCATTCACGGTAGCTTTCCCATCCCTCATTTACTCACAACCAATCACAACCACATATTACATTAAAAATCATTACAGTTTCTCTCTCCTCCACTCACAACCACTTTCAACAAGTATTAAAAAATAAATACAGTTTCCAGTTTTCCCAAATAACCCTAAATATACCGATCAACAGTAGATTCCCCATTTTTCTTCACTCACAAACCCTCAAAACCACCCTATATAATTTGGGGGCTATTCTCACATAAAAATGGGGGAGCTATTGTGAATGCTCTAAGGATTCATACACCCTACGTAATCCAAAAGCTTGTAAATCCTCCATGTGATAATAAACCCGGAAACATGTTGATTTGGAAAGATGGGGGAGTTAACTATAGTTGGTGAGAATACATAGGTTTTGTCATGGTATAAAAACATAGTTTGTATAACAATTAACAAGTTAGTGATGTATCTAAGACATCTTGTGAGAACAAAACCTACTGGAAATTAAGTATGGATACCAGCCATGTGACTAAAATGAATCAATGAATCTTTGTATCAATGAATCTCAAATAGCATGTTCAACATAGTTAAGTTCAAGATAAGTGTACAAAGATAACACACAAAGACTTCATGTAATTGCTTATTGAATCAAGAAAAGAGTTTGAACATGTTTCACCCCAAAATTGTAATACAGTAAAAGGGGCTATGTAGACTCACCTTGAATACTAGTTGATTTGTTGTTTTAAAGCTTGTCAATGATGGCAATGAATCTCGAGATGTTTAGCCTAATTTAAATAAAAGGACTATTAGGCTAGGGATTATTGTTGTTGTTGATGTTGTTGTTGTTGTTGTTGTTGCTGTTGCTGATGCTGTTGCTTTTGCGGTTGCTGCTGCTGTTGTAGTAGTATATTATTATAAATATTAATTCCATGCTTGCTTTCAAGTGTACACGACTTGATCATTTTCCTTTGGCTAACACGCGTTACGCAATTCCATCTTAAGTCTATCCACTTTAGCCGCTTAACCTACGATTACACAATATCGTGTAGTTATCTTATTCATAATAATATACTCATCCAATTCACATTAAAACAACACCATTACGCACATTAAGGTTCATGTTTAACCCCGTTCATCACACCACTGTCCACCGCCTCTGGACGACGACACGAGGGAGAAACTCTCTCCCTCTCTAACCTCGCCTCTCTCTCTCTCATCTCTCAATAATGGCCCCTTTTAAGAGTTGGATAACATCAAAATAAGCCATGAAAGTCGACATATTTACATAAATACCACTAAGAGCGATATATTGGAGACATTAAAACACTATTCAATTTTCAGAATTATACATATATATTTAAATTGAATTGAATTCTCTTTATTCAATAACACCACGCTTTAAATTTTAAATTCAAATGCAACTTTCAATTTCAATTAAAGTTAGAGAAATATAATCCATGTTATTTTTATTCTAAAGCAAAACATTTATCTTTTGAATATAAATTTCATTTTCAACAAATTATGTGAATGAAAAAGATAACTTGAATTCAGAGTTTAGTCACTTTATTCTTTATAATTATTTAAACCATAAAATTTAATAAAACTATCTAAATACACAACTCTATCTTATTTTTTATCGGGATACCTTATCCATATATTTTAAAAAAAACTAAATTAAGTTCTTAAAGCATTCACATCTCATTCTTTATCTTTATTCATATAATTTAACTAAAAATTATTATTCTATAAAAACTTAAACCTACATATCGTAACCATATATTCCAATATAGATGGAGTCAACCTCAAAATAGTAAGAAACCAATTGTTGATAGAGACCTCATGATCTTGAATTAATATCTAATAATTGGGATTTAAAGCAACAAATATGTCAAGAATAGCATATAGAAAGGACTATTCTTGTTAAATCTTCCAACTCATAATTGACAATCAAATAATACAAACCATGCCACCCATCAAAGATGATTGTTTCGTCACAAAGAAGGTGACACCATGTGCCTAAATTATTAAGACTAACAATAATTTATAATTATAGTAATTAGTAAGTAATACAACTCTGAGCCCACCATTATCAAGAATTCGAATTATCTTTGACTTCAAAGCTCAAATCTTGAAAGGCGAGTCTTTTGACCCACCCAACATTCCTTATTCCTTATGTCCTTAACATATTTAGAATTTTTCCTATAAGAATAAACAAAAGAAATTACCTTGGTTTCCATTAAATGTAAATATAACATTAGAGATTATGTATAAAATAAGAAATATCCAACATAGTTATCAAAACTGTATAAGCATGTATAAAAAAAATAAATCTATGTTATATGACATACTAGTTTATACCTCGGGAGCGTCCCGGGTTGAAAAATCTAAGTAAAGTGAACAAAATTAGAAGTATCTAAACTATAAAAATGGCATCTGCCAATATATTATTATTATTATTATTATTATTATTATTATTATTATTATTATTATTATTATTATTTTAAACAAATCCCTGCTATAAGTTATCATATTCTAATATAAAAAAAGGGTAATTGGGTCGGGTATCACCTAATCCCAGCCCGACCTAAACCCACAATTTTTTTAAACTAATTCCAAACCTAACACAATACTTGTTGGGTTACAAAAAATAGTCGTTTTTTTCTCCGTTTTTTATATAGCACTATGGTACTCGTTGGAAAGATAATAAAACGTTCGTTAATTTGGTGTAATTTTTTTCTTTAAAAAATCTCGTATATAAAAGATATTAACATTTAAAAGTTATGAGAGGAAACATGAGAGAGAAAATAATAAATTTTAATATTTACATTTAGTAGATTAGGTATTTATTAGATTATGTTAAATCATATTTAAACCATATTTTTTTTTTAATTGGTCTAGAGTTACCGCATCACATCTTATGTGGCATCTCTTAAAAAAGAGATTGCATAATATTATGACATGTCATTAAAAATGCTTTGGTTTATTATATATAATAATAATAATAATAATAATAATAATAATAATAATAATAATCTATACATATAATAAACCAAAGCCATTTTAATGACATGACACTCAAAGAGGCATTCTATTCCTTGAGTGTGCCATGTGTCATCCCATGTGGCATTGAGATATTTTAGAAAAAAATAATTTAAAAACAAAATTAGATTTTTCACCCTTATGTTTCCTCCTATAATTTTTTAAACGTTAATATCTTTAATATACGAGACTAGTTTTTATCCCGGGAGCGTCCCGGGTTGGAATATCTAATATGATATAATAAAATATATAATATGACAACATAATTAATGACTTGCCAATATATGATTAATGATTATTATTATTATTATTATAATTTATTTTAAACAAATCTCTGTCATAAGTTATCATATTGTTATTTTAAAAAATTCATGGGTATCACCTAATCCCAGGCCCGACCCAAACCCACAATTTATTTTTAAACTAATCCCAAACCTGACACAATACTTGTCGGGTTACAAAAAATAGTCGTTTTTTTCTTCGTTTTTTATATAGCACTATGGTACTCGTTGGAAAGATTATAAAACGCTCGTTAATTTGGTGTAATTTTTTTCTTTAAAAAATCTCGTATATAAAAGATATTAACGTTTAAAAGTTATGGGAGAAAACATGAGAGAAAAAATAATAAATGTTTAATATTTACATTTAGTAGATTAGGTATTTAATAGATTAGGTTAAACCATATTTAAACCATATTTATTCCTTTTTTTAATTGGTCTAGAGTTGTCACATCACATCCTATGTGTCATCTCTCAAAAAAGAGATTGCATAATATTACGACATGTATGATTATTAGCTTTGCAATATATATATATATATATATATATATATAGATTTTTTAAAGAAAAATATTACACCAAATTAACGAGTGTTTTATTATCTTTCAAACGAGTACCATAGTGTTATATAAAAAACGAAAAAAAAAATTGTGGGGTTTTGTTCATACAGGAAAAAAAACACAAAGTGTTCAGGTAAATCATTAATCATGTATGGACAAGTCACTAATTATGTTTAAATCAGTAAATATGAATTTTTTTTTTCAACCAGAGCCGAATAGGTTAATAGAGTTATACGTTGTTTTAAGTTAGGTATCAATATTAGTATGTTAGAGTTGTACATTTGTTTAGTCTTTAGGATAAGTGTTAATATTAGAGTTACATTAAAGTTCTACATTCTTTTAGGTTAGGTGTTAGCATTGGAGTTGTACATTGTTAATTTGTTTTAGGTTAGATATTAATATTAGAGTTATACATCAGCCTATTTCATATGTAAAATTGATGTAGCATATTAAATTTATCAACCCGGGACGCTCCCGGGGTATAATCTAGTATATAGATATAGATATAGATTTTTCTCCCCTTTACAACATTTTATCTGCATAACATACACTGATACAAGTGATTATTACGTTTTTTACTGTTCACTATTTGAAGTAATATATTGAACACGTTCATATGATAATACATATCATGGCCTTCTTGCTTCAATAACTGCCACCACCACACATCACTATCTCTCAAAGTGCTAACCCAACAATTCGGATTGCAGGCTGCAACTTGCCTACATGAAGCAGAAATCGCTAGTAATCGCCGGTCACCCATATGACGGTGAATACGTTTGTCTCCCTTTAAAACCTACCTAGCAAGGTCGTCAACATGTATAGTTTTTTTACTTGAAATTTTGATAAAAAAAAAATAGTAATATTTTTTTAAGACAAATTCATTGATAAGTTACCGTGATGGACTTAGGGGTGTTTGTTAGCCTCTTAATAAACCTCTTAATCATTTAACATTAAGATGTTTGTTTCAACTAAAAAAATTCATCTGAATGGTTCCATTAAACTCTTAACCATTCAACCACTAAGGGATGCTGAATTATTCAGGCCATCTTAATGATTCAGCACGTAATCAGACATATCCTATCAAACAACCCCTTACTTTTACATTTACCTTTACCAACTATTGTGTAGCACTTAGGCTATGGGGTGTGTGGGAGACCTCCCCCCACCCCCCCCCCCCCCTTCTTCCTTCGAGTTCACCTCATCGCGACGTTTCCCAGACCAAGTAAATCCCCCCCCCCCAAAAAAAAAAAAAAAAAAAAAAAAAACGCAGGGGGGGGGGGGGGGTTCCTTCAGGAGGTCATTGCCACCTCATCTCACCGATGAAGTCATCGAGACCACACCCCATGGTCTTAGTTTCGTACTACTTGTATCATGTACCTGACAGTCACCGATTCATATGACTTTGTGACGGAAAGCAAGATAATGCAGGCGAAGAACCATTTGTATAGCTATGAGAACTTTGCTAGAGGTTCAACATACAATTCCCTAACAATGTGACAGAGATGTTCATGCTCCAAAACAAGGACATACAGAATCAAAATTTTCTACATAATATTTAAGAACAATATATAATATAAGTTGAACATAAGTTTTTGTACAGGGAAGATCACTTGATTGACACAAGTCTACAAAAATTCGACACTTGTATACTACAAATTCATAAAATGCAAAAAAAAAAAAAAAAAAAAAAAAAAAAAAAAGTTAACTTCTTACCATCTTGATCATCTTGAATTCTGCAATAACGATCGTTATCATGGTCAATATCATAAGCGGCTGACCTACCGAACAGGGTTGAACTTGAAGACGCAAAACTCATTTTTTGGACCGTCTACCACTGATGGTTTCACCTCTTGACTTTGACCCGCTTCCATGACCCGATTCGTCAAAATCCCTTGACTTCAAACCAGTCAAAATCCGGTCCCTAAGACCTTTGACCGACTTATATCTCAGCAAATCATCACAATGGCTTCTTCTTGGTGTTTGCTTTTCAAGATCAGCAAAAGTGTCTTGAATCCCCCATTCATTTCCATCTGAAACCTTTCTTTGAAGTGAAGAAACACTTCTCCTTGAGGTTTTCGCGTTGACCGAATCGTTATGGAAGCTTTGACCATGAGCCCATTTGAAACTCTTGTTGTTATTATCCATGTTAAGTTCTATAGAATGAAGATCACTCTCTCCTGATCCTTCATCTTCTTCAACTTCACCATTGTCGCGTTCTTCGTTCAATCGGGTCCCACCCAAATTGCTTTTGTTCAAATACATCATTAAGTCTTCGTCTCTTCGCCCTTTTTTCTTCTTGGTTCCGAGAAACGATTCGAGTTGACTTCTTAACTTGTCAACGAGCGCGTTTTTCTCTTCGAACTGATGCTTAGCTTCCGCTAGTTTCATCTGAACTCTTTCCTCTCTTAACTTATCGGCAAGATGAAGCATTTCTCTTTCCTTTTCAACTTCTTCATGAACTTTAACCGATTCTCGTTTCAGTTCTGCTTCGGCGTGATCTTCACCGAAATCAACAGCGAGTTCATCACAAACTTGTTCCATTATCTCACGGGCCCGTTTCTCACTCTCGAGTTCCTTCAACACCTTAGCGAAAGAAGAATTTGTTTCTGCTAATTCTTGCCCGAGCTTCTTATTTAAACTTTCCGCTCTTCGTCTTATCTTTTTCTCGACCTCCAGTTCACTAGCAATCGACTCGATGGCGGTTTCAATTGCCTGTCTTTCTTTACTTTTCCATAAGGCTTTCTCTTCAGCAAAGCATTTCAATAGGTAGTTGACTTCTGAATGGTCAACACTTTGGTCTTTGATGATGTGGTTGACCTGAAGGCGGGCCCGTTCCAGCTCCGTATGCAGGGCGGATATAAGTGACATGCTAGACGACGGAAGATTATCGTGTGCCCACATTCGGTGGATAATTTTCAGCAGCTCTTTGGAAGTTGTTAAGGCATTACTAACTTCTTTCAAACGCGGTTTCACGCCATTTCCAGAACCACTAGGAGTTTGAGCACGAGACCGCGTTTCAATCTGCAGTTTCAAGATACAAAACCAGTTTACAGAACCCGGAACGTGATTCGTGTATTGATTAACAAATAATATTCAAAAAATATATTCATGTTTACCTCCATTAAACTGGTATTGCTAAGAGAATCAAAGACTTCACCATTGTGGTCTTCCAGTCTTGGCTTATGGCCGGATGAAATCCGACGGTGAGACCCTGTTCCGGATCGATCCATCCTCTGCAAAAACAAATGAATATGAACAATCAATGAATTAACTTCATTTAAAATGCAAACTGCTCAATGTTCACATGATAATTAATCATAATTTTTTTTTTGTGGTTGAACTTACAGTCAATTTATATCCATAAATAGGGCTGAAAATGACCCATGAGTCCATAACTATCAATTTCAATGACATTTTCTAACAATATAGTTAATGTATCATAGTAGTTGGCTTATTAGATTGAAAATGACAACAATATGTATATAATAATTGCAACACCTCAAACCAAAATGGGCTTACTAGGAACAAGATTAAAAAGAATAATAATAATAATAATAATAATAATAATAATAATAATAATAATAATAATAATAATAATAAAACATATTCCATGTAAACATTTCAAGGTTTAAGCATAATTTTATTACAAACTGGATTTTAATAATCAAAACTATGAACCTATCGGCCGATAATAATTCATACTAGCAATTTGATTAACAACACTTCTGACTTTCATCTCTGTTACTAAGAGCAACAACACTAACAATAACAATAACAAATAAATAACTCTATATTACCCCAAACTTTCATCTATGTCGTTTCAAAACAATTTCTAACACTATGAATATGATAAGAAAAAAAATTCCAAGAAATATGACACATTACCCCATTTCGGGTAAGGGTGTTGGGGCGTAGGGGGGCACCGGTCACCCCATCACACTATCATTAAAATTAAACCAATCATTTGTCACCTCATTCCGTCACATTCTATCACACTATCACTAAATCAGTTACACCGCCCATCACCGGTAGCGCGCCCCCACCACCCTTAACAAATAAAGATTGTTTATAGACAGTTAGACATCTACAGTCACTATCCTATTCTAAAAATAATAATATCACAAAATCTTCAACCACCAAAAGATCAAATAAAACAATTACATAAAGCCATAAAATTTATAGCTTTATTTCAAACAAAACATCAAACCCACCTCAGAAACAGGACTATGAGACGGATCAGACAAATGAACCGGAAGCAACCCATGGGTCTGACTCCGACCCACCCGGTTCACCTTCTCCTTCTTCTTCCTCGTACTCTCCGAATTCTTCGGCGAGGGCATCTCGTTCATCTCCCACAGTGTCGCCGCCAGCTTCCTCGCCGACACCGGCCGTCCGCCGCCGTCAAATTCCGGCGACCCACCACCACCGCCACCACCAACCTTCAATCTCGACGACGGTGTCATCCTCCATGACGGCGCCGGAGTACTAGATCTGGACCCACCTCCGACCCGGGTCTTACCCACCATAATCGCGCGTTTAAACCGGTAATTATGCACCTTTGATGATGAAGATGGTGATGATGAACACCCTCGTTTCCGGATCTTGTCTTGACCCGGGATTAACCCGTCCATGACCCGGTTGTTACTCTGTCTAGACATTTGTTCAAGAATAATATTGGATGAGTTTGCTTTGATGGGAATTTTTTTCTACATGGGAAGGTGTGATAAGGTTTCTTGATTAAGAAAAAAAGAGTACAAATGTTTGTAATGAGAGTTATGAGGTGTAAAGGGAGAGTGCATGTGATATAATGAGGATTAAAGATTAAAGATGGGCTGACATGTAACTTAAGACTTTTCAAAGGTTGGTTACTTGAGATTAAATTATGGAGGACAATAATAAATACTAGGTGTATTGAGTAATTGACCAAACCAACCAAGTGATGTCTTATCATTTAGGTTTTTAATGGTTGAAAGATTTTGTGTTGTTTTGTTATCTTTAAGACCGGGTGTAGTGGGCAAAATATTGGGCGCTATACACAAAAATGGAGCCCCCAACACCGCTATAGGGGGGGGGGCTCTATTTTTCAAAAAATGGTTTTGACGTTATTAATATGGCGCCGGTGCAATATTCCCCCACCCAATCACATCATGCCACATCATACACTCTCTCTCTTATTATTTTTTTAATTTAAAAAATATAATAAAATATTAATAGGGGCTTTATTTATAAAGCCCCTACCACTACACCCCTTTTTCAGTTTCTCTCTCCATGCTGACTCAGCTGCCACGTGGACCAATCAGAAAGGGGGGCTTTATATATAAAGCCCCCCACTACGCATGGTCTAAGTTGCTTTAGGTTGTGTTTATGTGTACATCAATCACTTTTTTTTTTTTGGGTATATCAACTTGTTTTAAGCCACCCATTTTCGTATCATAATTTAACAACGAAATCTCACATGTCCTAAGACCTCTCCAACACAAAGACAAATCGTAACATGTCTTGAACCTGAGACCTCAAACAATATAAATTCACCACAAATCACTCCACCACTAAGGCATCTTGTGATTTATTATGAAATCATTTGTATTTATTACTTAATAACATGTTGTAAATAAAAAAAAATGGAGTCACACCTTGTCTTCCCCATGTCTCAAACCTGAGACTTCAAACAATATAAATGCATCACAAACCACTCCACCACTAAGCCATATTATGATTTATTATGAATCATATATATTTATTATTAAATAAGTGTTTGAACCTTGAAAAAAATCACATTCCCCATGTCTCGAACCTGAGACCTCAAACAACATAAATGCACCATAAACCAATCCAACACTAAGCCATCTTGTGATTTATTATGAAATCATATATTTATTAATAAATAAGTGTTTGAACAAAAAAAAAAAAAAAGAAAGAAAGAAACCACTTTCCCCATGTCTTGAACCTGAGATCTCAAACAACATAAATGGACAACAAACCACTCCACCAATAAGCCATCTTGTAATTTATTATGAAATCATATATATTTATTATAATAAATAAGTGTTTGAACTAAAAAAAAAAAAAGTGTTTGATTCAAAAACAAATATAGTTACTTTTCATTTACACATGAATAAATATAAGCATAATTTGATATTGTCGTCAACGACTACAAACAATGAAAAATCTTATAAAACAATAGAGATAAAAAACAGAATGAAGTGCAAATGTAATAACGTTGAAACATGTACGCTCGTTGTGACGTGTTAATGCGCAAGAACTAGATTGAAACTAAAACCACAACGTGGGGGTTAGACGGGAAAAAATAGAGGTGAAAACCTTGAAACACATACGCACGTTATAGCGTGTTAACGCGAAAAATTAAGATCAGAACGTAAAACTAAAAATGTGTTAAAGATAAAAAAGATTCAACACCATGAAGCACAAATAACAGTGTCTACATACTTAATATTGCACTGCATGCAACAATTGTAAATTTCTAACAACCTCACAACGTTAAGGAGTGATGATTCAATTGGAAGTCCCACTCTTGTCTCCTACTTTGAAACCCTAGATACAAATTCAACTTGATAAGGGTAAGCAACGATACACAAGCAGTTGAAAAACAACAAGAATAGTCAAGGACTTGTGTTCCTAAATTGCTCAGCTTACTGAAGTCACCCCTCATGCACCATGGTAGATAGATTATGAAAAAGAAGTTGCTGGTGCTAGGGGAGGACAACATAAACGCAAGAATATAATGGTTTTAGAGCATTCACAGTAGAACCCCAAAAAAATTGGGTGACAAAACCCTATAATTTTTTTGGGGGTTGGAAGTGATTGTGAGTGAAGAAAATAGGGAATCTACAGTGTGTCGGTAAATATTGGGTTATTTGGGAATCTTTTTGGGAAAACTGGAAAACTGTATTTATTTTTTAATATTTGTTGAAAGTTGTTGTGAGTGGAGGAGAGAGAAAATTTAATGGGTTTTAGTGTAATATGTGGTTGTGATTGATTGTGAGTGGATGGGGGATGAGGATTCTATTGTGAATGCTCTTAGCAGCTGAAAAAGCTAAAAGATAGCTCAGAAAGTAAAGTAGGATGCAATGACAAAAACATAAGGGTCTATGAATTGAAAATCCACAACTTAAATCAAAAGTGCTAGCAACAAAGAAAAATGCACAAGTTCAAAGTGTTTACTCTTGTCAAACAAGATAGAAGAACACATGGCTGTAGAAAAAACACAAAAGACAAATGCAAAGATAAATGAAAATGTAAGAATGGACCAAAGACGACTAAAAATTCTTAAAAAGGTTGCTTAACAAGAAAAACAAACTGTTTAATCTACTCAAAAGCCATTTGTTACTATGAATGTTGCTCATCAAACAAAACCAACACATACTTCAATAACCGAACCCAAACATGCAACAACAACAGACCCTGCACCAACACAACCTTCCGGAGTCAAAAGACATGTTCCTAAAACTGCTGAAGCCTTTAACAAATTTGTACCAACATGTTGAGAAGCAAAGTAGAATAGGGTTAAAATCATAGCTCACAAGTAAATTCCAACCAAGCCACAAACAACTGGTCAAACAAGAACTGGTGACACAACTAGTATAAAATCAGCAAGTTCATCATCATTTTTATACGTTATTTTTTTTCAAAAAATAATATTAGATTGCAAAATCGAGTGTTTTATATCTTTAACATGAGAATGTTATTGGCCTGTTGTTATACTTTTAAAAAATTATTTGAAAACCCAAGTACGTAAAACACAATGGACAGTTAATGAAACACCATGTATTAAACTTTGTATTCTAACCCAAAATTATACATGGGGAGCCACAAAAAGTGAGGCATTAGGGAGCCATGTGTAAAACATGTAAAAGACTCATAAAAAAGTTCATTTTTACATGTAAAAGACTCATAAAAAAAGTTCATTTTTACAGGGATCGGTTTTATCTACTTGTACACATGAATCACCATGCCTCTTCTGATATTCATCCATCACCTAATCAACATGTACATAACAAATTCATTGTATGACGAATTAAAGTGCGTATAAAACCATTTAACTGGTTAACACTTAAAATACAATCTATTTTATACATGACATGACTGTGAAACAAAGCTCAAGTTTCGTCAAGGCGTTGCTAACCAGCAAAGACAACATCGCATATGAGGTGCAAACAACAACAGCAACTAAATCGAAAGAACAAAGAAGACCATATCGTTACCTTAAGCGAAATCTGTGTTCAAAACATGGATACCGGCGTATGAGAGAAATTCTGGTTCCGTCAGCTTCCGTTAATCACAACATCAACACACCCAAGTTAACAAAAAATAAATAAAATCAAATTAAAGTTTATTAATTCAAATAAAAGTCAACATGGAACAACATACCTAGCAACTTGATTAAAGATCCACAAGAAACAACACGATTGTCAATTAATGATTACCAAACCAAACCCTCTCTAATAGATCCCAATTTTAGAAATCTCAGAAATTGAAAGATAAAGAACAAATTTGCAAATAACATTCAACCGTTTACAATCAATCTATAAAACAAATAGCAAAAAAAACATCAAATGCTTAGATTGCTAGATCCGAACAAATAATAAACCTACGTTAAATAATTCTACTTAAAAGAACCATCCACCCAGAGAAAATCACAAGAATGTTAGCCAATCATAACAATAACAAAGAAACCGAATACTTAAAATATAAAAGAATAATTAAACTTTCCTTTGTTCTCGCCTCGTTCAAGGTCGTCAACTCCATAATCCTTTGTATTTATGTTGACTTTCGTGCAGTGCATTATTAACTTGTCTTTTTTCAAAGGGTGTAACAAATTATCAAAGACATAAGGCCAAAAGTAAGCCCACACATCAACCCAGCAAACAAAACCAAAAACTGTCTCTCCCCATCTATACTCCACTGCCATAATCAACAAAACTAAATCCACCCTGTTGCTTACAGCAGCTAAGAGCATTCTCAATTGGGGAACTAAATGTATGTGAGAGTGTCCATCAAATTATATGGGGTGGGTGTAAGTGGTTGTGAGTGGAGGTGAGAGAAAATATTTTGTGGAAGCACTGTTCACCCCTATATTTGAAAAGCTATTGTTCACTCCTAAAAATATTTTAATATTTTTGGAAGTCGTTGTGAGTGAGAAAAAGAGAAAATATAATGATAAAAGTATGAAAAAGTATTATTATTTTAAAAAATGAGAGAGAAATTTTAGGGTGGAATAGTGTTTTTTAGTGTAATTTGATGGAGGAGATTTGGTGGAAGAGATGGGAATGCTCTAATATCTCATCATCATAATATTCTTTTTAAATATCCGAATTTCTGCAATTTAATGTTCCAAATCATTCTTTATTATTCAAACTCTTACCTTGTGGTTTCGTAGACCGAAACACATCCGTGATATTCATATTCCTCTTTTATTCAGCCATCTCACAATCTGCACAAAACAAATCCCATAAAAAAGTACTCTCAATCGAAAATAATATGTATATATATATATATACACACACATAAAGAACACATCCATCATAATAAAAGTGAATAAAATCAAAAACCCATTTAATATTCATACAAGACACACAATATCAAACTATTTTAGGGTTTATAATCTTTTTTCTTCAGTCAAGCATTTAATCAAACAGTTAGTCTGCATTCTTAACCCTTTATTAAAAACCATACAAACTCATTCGTATCACGATAAAGACACCTAAATCCTTCAAGATGGACAGCAGAGAGAGATGATGAGCGAGAGAATCACAAAATAGAGATCAGAAAGAGGTGACGACGGCTAGGGTTCCGATTAGGGGTTTCCGACCACCATGTGCGGTGGAGACTCACATATTCTGATAAATCATCAGGAGATTGGTTTGAAAGAGATAACAATTTACATGGGATTAGAGATGCGATCGTATGAACTCGGTTGTGTTAGAAGGGGGTGAGAGAGATTGAGGGGGAGAGGTGAAGAAGAGAGAATTATGGAAGAGATAAAGAATGGAGAGAAGAGAAGATTAGGGTTTAAGAAAAAGATTTTAATATAATAAAAACGGAAAATTTAAAAAAAACAAATTCTTGCACCGCATTATGCCACGTGACACATTCAAGGGAATGTTAAGGGCACCATGAATGCCACATCATCAAACTTCATTTCTTTTATATATATTTATAGATTATAGATTATAATAAACGAGTTGCGCTTGCACGCGCGTTGCGGCGGGATCTTGATTATGAATGTTTTAGTATCACCATATGAGATGCGAAAATTCTTAAACTTTATTAAAACCATCTTTCCTTTTTTATTTTTATCTTTTTTTGCATTATCCCTAACCTACAACAACACACCTAAATCATTTTACTTAAAAAGACAAAGTGTTTTAGGCAATGACCCGAATTTTGGGGTCCTAACTTTGTATGTTAAATATATTTTTAAGTTTGAAATTACCTTGGTCACAGCATACAAATTACATCTTTTGCATATTTTAAAATATAAATAAAGTTTTGCATTTATAGACATGATAACAAAATAAATTTTCTAAGTAAAACCTAATTCAACAACAAGAATCTTCAATTTCAGCGTCTTAGATAGTTTAAGAAATACTAGTGGGTTAGCCCGCGCGATGCGGCGGGTGTCGCATAGTCTCTTTTAGAAAGTGTTTTCTAACTTAATATGTCTTAAACACTGATTATATTTGGGTAACACCACTATCACCACTACTATATCTAAATAAGATGATACTAAATTTAAATAATAATTGCTTATAAAAATATTAATATTATCATGGACAACCATTTAATATTACTAATTGATTAATTATATAATACTAATGTAAAGTTTTTGATATTACTATGGTTCATTAACTATAATGTGATGTAATTAAAGACAAGTTTAAAGGCAAATTTGCCCTTAAAAAGTAGTTAAGATATGCATTATGTGTTGTATGATAAGCAAATATACTTGTACTTCTTATTTTTTAAAAAGTCCTTAGGAAATGCTTTATAATATACTAGTGGGTTGGCCCGCGCGATGCAGCGGGTGTAACTGAAACTCTTTTGTAGAGCACATACTAACCTAACATACATACTATAAACCTAACCACTATTACATGAATATTTCTGAATACCTTTGTTTGAAATTCATTATAAACGGAAGCTTTCTTCTTCGGTTATTGAATCCGATGATCATATAGTTTAGATCAAATTAGGCATGTTTGTGTGTATGAATATAACGTAATAATTTCAGAATTCGAATCGTTACCTCTTGATTAAAAACACAACTTTCACTATTGATTTCTCGATTTCTATATAGTATGAACAAGTTTATAAAACTCTAAGTTTTTTAAAGTACCCAACTCTATATAAAATGTTATAACAAAACATATAACATCATGAATTGTTTTTTATATGTATTCTATTTAATATGTTTAAACTAATTATAAAATTGAATGTCATGTGGTTTCATAAACATCTCATGACTCTTGACTTTCTTTTAATTAAATTTGGTGCTTAAAAGACATATTTACTCTTAAAAAGTAGTTATTTTATACATTATGTGTTGTATCATAGGCATTTAGACTTATACCTCTTAAAATTTAAGAAGTCCTTGTCAAATGCTTTATAATATAGTATAGATATAGATATAGATATAGTTTATAAATAATATAATTATAATTATAATTTTAATTATAAATAAATTATAATATAATTATAATTATTATAATATAGTATAGATGATTAAATAAACTATTTTTTTAAGTAAACTATTTCTTTTCTTTTTGTGGCTTATTTGTTCAGTTGTTTCTTTTGAAATTAGATGTATTAAAATTTCTATTTTAATAAAAAAAATTAAGCACTCATAACACCATGTTTCTTCCTTCGATATTTGACTATTCTTTTGACTTGCGATAAATTAAAAACACCGCTCAAACTCTTTTTCTGCAAGGCTATTTGTGGTTTTCATTCCGACAAAATATTGATATTTTATGATCGGTTCGAAAGTTTTTCTTTTAATGTTTTATGATTAAACGAAATATGATTTTTTTTATTTCCACAAAACACCGATTTGGTTTTAAACAATATTATCGAATCAATGAATTCCGATGATAAGAACAATGCGATTTCCAATTCAAACGAACCAATCTTCATATTAATCTTCAAAATCAGACCAAGATCAAAGAGGAATCTGCACCCTCAATTCTTATGTACTTATAATAATTGCAGACCAAAAAAGAATTGAATGAGCGATCTTCTTCGATCAGTAATTGTAATAGAGTATACATAATATGGTATAGATGTTTTTATTTGGGATTGCCGGCCAATTCTACCAAATTAAAGTCGCGGTATCGTGGTGGAAAATTCGACTTTTTTTTATTCCAATTGTGTAATTATCCTATTATTTATGAGTTTAGCAGTTATGTGGTAATTTGTGACACCCCAGGAAATCCCACATCGGCCGTGGCCAGGAGAGATCCTTGGTTCATAAGTAATGTCTTGCCTCTTAAATCACCAACGCGTTTTGGGGCTTAATGTTAGTGGATGAGAGGAGAACTCCACAGTTAAGCGTGCTCAGGTGGGAGAAATTTCAGGATGGGTGACCTCCTGGGAAGTCTCCACTTGGGCAACCAAAAACAAATCCGTGAGCTCTGGATGGGCAAAGCGGACAATATTGGTGATGAGAGGGGCGGAGTGTTACAGATGGTATCAGAGCCACTCCTGTGCCGTTCGGGATGGTGGGTGCACACCTCATCAGGGACGATGAGACACTAACAGGGGGTGAATGTGACACCCCAGGAACACACCTCATCAGGGACGATGAGACTCTAACAGGGGGTGAACGTGACACCCCAGGAAATCCCCCATCGGCCGTGGCCAGGAGAGATCCTTGGTTCATAAGTAATGTCTTGCCTCTTAAATCACCAACGCGTTTTGGGGCTTAATGTTAGTGGATGAGAGGAGAACTCCACAGTTAAGCGTGCTCAGGTGGGAGAAATTTCAGGATGGGTGACCTCCTGGGAAGTCTCCACTTGGGCAACCAAAAACAAATCCGTGAGCTCTGGATGGGCAAAGCGGACAATATTGGTGATGAGAGGGGCGGAGTGTTACAGATGGTATCAGAGCCACTCCTGTGCCGTTCGGGATGGTGGGTGCACACCTCATCAGGGACGATGAGACACTAACAGGGGGTGAATGTGACACCCCAGGAACACACCTCATCAGGGACGATGAGACTCTAACAGGGGGTGAATGTGACACCCCAGGAAATCCCCCATCGGCCGTGGCCAGGAGAGATCCTTGGTTCATAAGTAATGTCTTGCCTCTTAAATCACCAACGCGTTTTGGGGCTTAATGTTAGTGGATGAGAGGAGAACTCCACAGTTAAGCGTGCTCAGGTGGGAGAAATTTCAGGATGGGTGACCTCCTGGGAAGTCTCCACTTGGGCAACCAAAAACAAATCCGTGAGCTCTGGATGGGCAAAACGGACAATATTGGTGATGAGAGGGGCGGAGTGTTACAGATGGTATCAGAGCCACTCCTGTGCCGTTCGTGATGGTGGGTGCACACCTCATCAGGGACGATGAGACTCTAACAGGGGGTGAATGTGACACCCCAGGAACACACCTCATCAGGGACGATGAGACACTAATAGGGGGTGAATGTGACACCCCAGGAAAATCCCACATCGGCCGTGGCCAGGAGAGAGATCCTTAGTTCATAAGTAATGTCTTGCCTCTTAAATCACCAACGCGTTTTGGGGCTTAATGTTAGTGGATGAGAGGAGAACTCCACAGTTAAGCGTGCTCAGGTGGGAGAAATTTCAGGATGGGTGATCTCCTGGGAAGTCTCCACTTAGGCAACCAAAAACAAATCCGTGAGCTCTGGATGGGCAAAGCGGACAATATTGGTGATAAGAGGGGCGGGGTGTTACAGATGGTATCAGAGCCACTCCTATGCCGTTCGGGATGGTGGGTGCACACCTCATCAGGGACGATGAGACACTAACAGGGGGTGAATGTGACACCCCAGGAACACACCTCATCAGGGACGATGAGACTCTAACAGGGGGTGAATGTGACACCCCAGGAAATCCCACATCGGCCGTGGCCAGGAGAGATCCTTGGTTCATAAGTAATGTCTTGCCTCTTAAATCACCAACGCGTTTTGGGGCTTAATGTTAGTGGATGAGAGGAGAACTCCACAGTTAAGCGTGCTCAGGTGGGAGAAATTTCAGGATGGGTGACCTCCTGGGAAGTCTCCACTTGGGCAACCAAAAACAAATCCGTGAGCTCTGGATGGGCAAAGCGGACAATATTGGTGATGAGAGGGGCGGAGTGTTACATAATTGATGTCCCTTTCTAGAGGATGCTACCGGAACAGACGGCAGTTCCATGAAAGATGCAACACATAGGTTAGGATTTTACAATAATACGCGCCTCTTCGTTGGTTTTTTGAACTTGTTTGTTATTCAAAGGAACAATAAATTAGAATCCTTACATGAAAGATGAATATGGAAAATAGTTTCAAACAATCATAAATTGTGTTGGTGAAAATGAGATGTGGAAAGAACACATGTTGGAGCGGGTTATTAAAATCAAATGGATTTGGAAATAAGAAAAAAAACCTTGCAAGTTGGAATCAGTGCTTTGTGATATGTATTGTTTTTTATATGTATTGTTTCCAATTTAAATATATATACATACACGATAGTAAAGCACGAGTCGTATAATGTTGCAAATTGTATGTGTAATAATTTGTGAAATGGTGGGGAGTGATGTGGAAGGGTGGTGACTCTTAGAAGTTGCCCAAATTGCTAATTATAGGAAAAGTGATGACTCTTAGAGGAGATTAATGTTGATAATTAATTTGTAAAAAGGTGCCAAGTGATGGAGAAGGGTGGTGACTCTTAGAAGTGACCCAACTAACTAATTTGTGAAACGGTGCCAAGTGATTGAGAAGGGTAGTGACTCTTAAAGGTGATCCAACTATAACTAATTTGTGAAACGGTTCCAAGTGATGAGGAAGGGTGGTGACTCTTAGAGGTGACCCAAGTTGCTAATTGTATATCTATATCTATACTACTATATAATCTATATCTATACTACATTATAAAGGGGGAGCCATGGCAAAAATGTCCAAAATGTCAAAGTTAAGATGGCATACCAAAAGCCTCAAGTGTAATCTCCAAATTTTTACCCTCTTTGTTCCATTTATACCCTTATGTACCACTTTTAATAGCAATTGTACAAAATAATAATGCAACTCATAAACTCTATCATTAACCATCGATACATCTATCACGAATCGATCATGGACAATGCAAAATAATAATGCAACTCATAAACTCTATCATTAATCATCAATACATCGTGTTTAGTCAATTTCATGCAATCACTAAAGCATAGATGAATAAAGTGATTAATTTTTTTTTATTTTCTTTTTTACATGCCATTCTGGCTATCGTAAGTGCGCCTATTCGCCTTGACGACATAGTTTACAACATAAATATTTCTCATTCATAACTATCATATCACTAAGTCGGGATTTGGTCCCCTATTCTTATTAAATAAAAATATTTAGAGAACATTAACGACTTATTAAATGCTTTAGAGTGCGACTAGCATCTTATACCATTTCTTTTAGATTGCGTATAGTAGCGTTATATTAGAGGTTGTGTACCCGCCGCATCGCGCGGGCCAACCCACTAGTACTGTATAATACATTTTAGATGTCCTTAAAAGTAATTTCACATCAATTTTAAGATGGCATATGAAAAACCTCTTTACAAACCTTTATATTTTTGTCATTTCCTTCCCTTTTTGCCCCTTGTGTATAACATATTATGCACATTGTATATGTGTGTAATACATACCAAAGATCTTTTCCACCATGTAACTTATATTATTAATACCCACCTATTAAAACCCCCATTAAAGCCCACATCAATTTTAGTGATTAATAAACCAAATTAAGTAGATTTTTAAGACCATGCGTAGTGGTTCAAGCCTCTTAGGGCGTTTTCTACCATGTGGATGCCATGTCAGCAAGGAAGTTTTTAGCAAAAAAAATGGTGTAGTGGTTCAAGCCCTTCTTACATCTTAATCATTACCAATTATAATTATAACTATAATAATAAGCCTTCCTATTTGAACAGTGATTTTTGATATAAGGCATTTTATGGTGTTGTTAAGAATATTGTTTGTTGGATAAATTGCAGTTGGTTGTGAGTGGCCTGGTGGTTTAGCTGGTGTGTTGCTTCCCTGTTTACTCACTCAGGGTCGAATCTTCTGGGCAGTTTGATCCAAACCATTTTTTTTTTGTTTTTTTGTTCGCGTTGTAGTCTGATTGGACCGAATTTTTTAGAGATCTTCTTTCTTCCTTTTTACCTACCTTTTCCCCTTCTTATCAGTCAAACCCTAAAATCCTCCTTCACCACCACGTTTTTCATTTTTTCTATACACCTTTTCCTCTCTCTCTTTCTCTCTGCCGGTTCTTGCAACCACCGCTAACTCCACCGATCCCCTTTTCTCTCTCTTTCTCCGTTGGTTTATTCTGCAACACCACCCTAGAAAATGAACCTGAAACCCTAGAAAATCCACAAACCTGAAATTCCATCTTCGATGTAAGCGATGCGGAGAAAGAAGGCGGTGAAGAAGCCACCGCACATCTCTAAGACCCAGAGTCCCTATCGCAGTATTTGAGGCTCCGTATATTTTTATACTACATTATTTTTGTTAATTGATTATGTTATCTTTTGATTCAACTTTTTTTTCGTTACAACTAAGGGAGATTTCAGCGGTTTATCATCATCATCATACGACGTCAGTTTATGAGCAGAGCAAAGGTAAACTGCAGTTACTTTTTTGATACAAAACAGTTAGTTTAAATACATGTATCAATTGTCTGTGATTGTCTTGAATAGGTTGTATTTCAGGTATTTTGGGGTTTCGTCACTGCTCCTTTGACCTTTCATTGCTGGTAACTTTCCCTTCTCCTTATGTAGGAATTTCATTAGGCTTTTGTTAACAGTTTAGTGAGGATAGTGCTACACATATTTTTTCCCCGTTATATGGGTATGGTTATTTGGGATTGTAACCATGTGTACCAAACTAAATAACTAATCCACATATTGAACTTTATTACCACTTGTCATTTTCAACCCCTTTGGTTTCAGGTTCATTTTCTATGGCTGCTTAAAAAGTGCTTGCCAAGGTTGATAAAACATTGTATTTTTTAGTATAAAACGTAGAAACCAAAGGTGAGATTATTGCTTAATTACAATATTACATCATAATGTGAACATGCTGGGAGTAGGGGGCATGCTAAAAGGTTACAATTTGTTAATTCATGTCACTTCTAGAAATGCTCTTTGTACATATTTACACAGGGACTAATGTGATACTGCATCTTTTCCTCACAGCTTAATTCATGCAGAACATAGGTTCTGGTTCAGAGCTATTTTTATTTGTATGCAAGAGTTGTTGGTGTTTTTCATAACCTGAATCTTAATTTTGGACGTTGGTTTAGGCGGATTTACTACAACCAAGTCTTCAAGTGTTCAACTTTATTGGAACCCTTTGAGAAGGTATCCTGTATCTTTTATATTTCTGCCTGACCACTAAAATGTTACCTTTTACTGTTTTTGCAGCTTACGCCAAACAACTCTTGCTCGAGGAACTAAAACCATATCATACTGAAGGATAAAGTACGCTACTAGGGGTAAGACATGTTTTTTGAACTGTATTATAGGTAAACTATTTTATGTGGTGTGTGTTGTATGTGGTATTTGTGAGTTTAGTTTTGATATATGCGACTGTTACTGCCTGTGATGTCGAACTCTGAGCCGCTTTATGCCTTTGAAGTTTTTTAGGCTATGGTAATGGAAAGCAATTTCATAGAACAAATGTGGAGATCAAAGATAAAGATGTATTGAAGATTGTTCCCAATTAGGCATTTAAAATAAATCTACCATACTACATCCAGCTACATCAGGTGTTGAGGAAGTAGCGCCAAAAAATTGCAAGACGAGGATAATCCAAAAAAAAATAAGTGGCTATATGCAAGAAAGCATTTCCGCAAAGTGCGTTTGTTTGTGGTGAGTTTGTTTCTTTATCTGTATTATACATGTTTCATGGTTTTAGTGCACAATATACACTGGTTCTTTATCACACCCTCGACACATAAGTTACATTAGGTTTACTAAGATTAAATGTCATCATTTTTGGAATTGTGGGATTAGCTGAAAGGAGGTGCTCATATATAACATAATCCGATTGAATAAAAAAAAAGCGTAGGCTCTTTAGTAATAGCTTTATTAAATAACGTTCTACCTCACTTCAAGGCGAGGGTGGAAACGCATGCGTTACCGGTAGCCATTCCGGCTGCTTTGGTGGTGTCTCTTTTGTCTTCTTTTTTGCATGTGTGTCTGTCTCCGACTTTCAGATCTGGTTCGTTTATGTGGTGGTGTTTTCTTGCCGCTAAGAAAGCCGAGCACCAACACAGGTTGGAAACTTGAAATTTTTTTGTGGTCTTTTTTTTGGGGTCTTTTGTGTTTTACAACTGCCGGTTCTTTAGTTAGGAGGTCTGATGATGAACTTCAAATTATATTTGAGTTGATTTTTTGTGTGGATGGTAACAACATGTTATTATATGAACCTTTTAAATGTTATGATGGTTTAATTTTGTTTTAATGATTTAGTAGTTATGGGTCTAAGTTCATGTGTAGTGGGCTTCATGCCTGGCGTTATCGAGCGTTTTGGCCTCCCATAGCGCCGGGAACATCGCCCCCGCCAGCGCTATGGAGGCATTTTGGGGTGACACTTTATAAGCATAACGGGCGTTTTCGTGTGTTGGAGTTTGAAATGTTCCGTTGTTTTGGCCGTTGTTGCTTAATGAATCATAGTTAAGAAGTTTGCTTTAGGGTGCGCGTTTGTGTAATATATTTAATAAATATGCAGGGTAGGTTTAGGTGATACAAGCTGGCAGCAGTGGATGTTGAGAATCCGGCTCTTGGAGAAGTATCTTGTGGGACGTTGTTGCATAAGTTGCAAGTGATATTCGCTTTCTAACACTGTTTATTATGGTTTTTTATTCTTTAATTTTGTTATGGTCGGCCGCCGAGGTTATAGGCTGATTGAACTTATGTGTAATTTTGCTGAAAATTTGGGATGAGGTTGGTTAAAGTGACGAGTAAAGAGATAAGATGCTTCTTCAGATCGAGCAAACATGTTTAGACATGTACCAGAGGAAAGTTGACCACGCCACAAAGTCAAATGCGTACCTTCTTCAGGCACTAGCGGACGTAAACTTTAACGCACCACTTTGCTTACCTCGCTTGGAGAAAAAAGTCTATTGGGATTGTAAGTAATGTGCCACTTTCGCTTTGTTGCTTTTTTTTTTATGAATTTTGGATTGTTATTTGTTTCGTACGCAGCCAGGGAATTAGAGTTCCAAAACAAGCATAGAACATTTGGCTGCTATTGCACCGGTTTTAAAACAATTGTGGAAGCAGAAAGATGAACAGATAAAGGAGCTATACAGAGAGCAATGTGGGAAATCAAGCTATCATGTTTTTTTTATATATATTTCAGTAAGATCTAAATCTGCAATTTCGTTTGTGCCCAGTGAAATATTGATGATTTGATCTATGGTGGATTGGTGGCAGAGTTGTTTTCTATTGATTGTATCAACCGGTTCGTTTGTGTCGAACTTTTGGCCTTTGGTCGTGTTAAGACTGATTATGCTAAAAATGGGATTGAAGCCTTTTAAATTGTTGATTAAGACGTTAATATACTGCTTGCATAAACTTTTCATGTATTGGAGTATTTAGTTTATGTATGGCTGTGTTATGCTGTGTTTAAGCTAATGTTCTATACATTCAGTTAACGAAGCACCTGAATGTAAAAACTTGCTATATGCCAGCTAAGAGCAATGTCTTTTGGCTTTTTCAGCCTCATTTTAACCTTTATCTAATTTAATATTTCTCATTCTTTTGTATTTGCAGAGAACTTTTGAGCTTCCTTTACAGGTAACTAATGCTCCTAAAATCAGTGGATTTATAAAATGTGAGATACACATTCTGGAATTATTTAACTAAAGAATATATTCAACTTTCTTTTTGGGATTTTAGGGGAATTTAGCAACGGAGCCAGCACCCCTACAGTATAAGGGAACACCATTAATCTTGAGACGCTTTCGGCACTTACATTTTAGTCGTCGTTGTCCTCACATTCTTTGCCTATAATGACTATTGGCTAACGCATTGCTCCCCCGCAACGCGGGGGTTGAATAACACTAGTTTCTTAAGTTTTTTTACAAAAATAACTAAAAAAACGTATGGATATGTATGGGATATCTTTAATTAATTAAATTAATAAACAATCTTCATTAATGCTAATGGTCATATACAATGACTGTTTTGTATTTTTTTTAGAAATGCATTTATTATAGGAATTTTTTTTTTTTTTTTTGAACGGCATCTCGCTCAGGGCTATACATGAGCATAGTCCGGCCGACGTGGCCTCTCCATAATTTACCACATTTAACGCCAATATGTAATGGATTAATAGCGTGATGAAACGTGAATAGGGACAATTAACGTCCCATTACTGTTGGTCTAAGTGAATTGAAGATGGATCACGAAAATTCCTAACACATGAAACCATTTTAGTTATTATAGAAACTTTAATGCAATTTACTCATCTCACTCTTAACCTTCCAGACTCCATTATTTTCTTATACTAATACATCGTAGTCTCCTACACTTCACCTATGATCTTCCTTGGAAGAGCCGATTCCTCTTCATACTCGAAATATCACTATTTGGAATGATTATGAGGAAACCCGTCTCGCTGATATGAGAGTTGGTACATCAAATGTTCAGTATTAATTAAGCAATGAATCTAATATTTTTTTTCTTTTGTTGTGTGTGTTTTTGTTTCTACACGAACATTTCTCACTCATCTATAACAGGATTTATTGCTCGTGAACTATTCCAGATTGCTTCCTTACAAGAATTGTATGTTTCCTTTGAGCATCTCATCTCACCTTAAAAAACCTAATGAAAATTGAATATTGAATTACAAATGGATTTGCTTGTAGGATTTTACATGGCAAAAAAAAAAAGGGAAAAAGGCCAAAATAGCCCGTTGACCGTGTGTTTTGCAAGAATCACTACTACAATAAACGTCATTAAAAACGGTCAAATATAGTTATTTAAGACGGTCTAAAAAAACCCGTTTTAAAAGACCGATATCTCTCTTAAAATGTACACCTTTTAAAACGGTTTAGGTAAACCCGTTTTATTTGACGTATACTAAAGGTTAAAATATTTATTTATAATAGTTTTTAAAACGGTTAAAGTGAAAAGTTATAGCCGTCTTTTTTGTATACCTAAATAAAACGATTTTTGATACTCAAATAAAACGGTTTGATAAATTAGAAGATATTTGCTTTTTTTTTATCTTCTTAAATAAAACGGTTGAAGTTTTTACCGTTTTATTTGGTGCTATTTTTATATTTTGAATTTATTTTAACTTGAAATTCGGAACATAATAATTTTCAACCTTATTTTTCTTGGTTAGGGTAGCCGTCATAACCCAATTTTTCACGTGATACCAAAGAAAAATTAATGATAGTTCGAATTATTTTACTAATCGTATAGAAAAGAAGATTCAGGTAACCTTATTCATTATTTTGATAATTCATTATTAAGCAACGGCTAAAAGCTTAAACTTATTATTTTTTTGAACGGCGCTTAAACTTATTATTATGTTTGTTATGTGATTAGAGCATCAAAGTTACGGTGGGGAATATCAATCATCAAGTGATCACATCACTAATAATTGAGAATCAAGTTTGGCAATCATCATCGAGTTTCATACACCAAACTCATATTCTTCATTATATAATTGTTCAGGTAATTAACAACTTCAGCTTTGCTTAGATTATTTATAGTTTGGTACATCATTATTTTATATAATTTTGTGTGTGTATGTATATTTATATAATCATCTATTTTTAAAACCATATGGATTATACCTAGGGATACCTTGAATTAATTTAGGTTTAGTCAATCACATCAATTATGCACATTTACATTTTTTTGTTTATTTGGAAATTTTAGATGGATCGAAGTAATTGGATGTATAAAATTGGACATTTTCACGCAACATATTTGAGCGGTGTGACAAGTTTTCTTAAGATTGCGGAAGACGATCGTGTGAAAAAAGGAAATGAATCAATTCTGTGTCCTTGTATGGAATGCAAAAATTTTATCGAATTCAAGGATATAAAAGATATCCGACATCATTTGATTAAAAATGGTTTTATGTATAATTATACTTGTTGGTCAAAACATGGGGAATCACTTGCTGATCATAGCACAACATCTACTAGTTTTCTGAGTAATAATGAAGAGAACAGCGATCCATACGTTGGTGATGATAATGAAAATGTAAATGATGAGAACGACAACTTAAACGATAACGATGATACTCTACCTGACATGTTTGATGACTTGGAAACTAATATTGGTGACATTGATCAAGAAAAACTACAACAAATGTTTGTCGATTCGATCAAACCATTATATGTTGGTTGTGAGAAATTTTCTAAACTTGATGCTGTGTTGAAACTACTAAACTTAAAGGCGAACTACGGATGGAGCGATAAGAGTTTTACAGGTCTTTTGGTGCTCTTGCATGAGATGCTTCCCAAAGACAATGAGTTACCAATATCCTTATATCAGGCTAAAAAAATGACATGTCCCATGGGATTGGAGGTTAAAAGAATACATGCATGTCCGAATGACTGTATGTTGTATATAAATGAGTTTGAAAAAAGTCATACGTGTGTTAGATGTAAGGCATCGAGGTACAAGCGGACAAAAGATAGTGATGATCAATATGATGATGACGTAACAAAAAATGGACCACCGGCTAAATTATTATGGTATTTTCCTATCATACCGAGACTGAAGCGTTTATTTTCTAATGCTAAAGAATCAAAATTATTGCGTTGGCATTATGATGAGCGTAAAAAGGATGGGAAGTTAAGACATGTGGCAGATTCACCGCAGTGGAGAAACATTGATTATAAATTTCAGGATTTTGGTGAAGAGATTAGAAATATACGATTTGGTCTTAGTTCAGATGGTTTCAATCCTTTCAGAAACATGAGTAGCAGTCACAGTACTTGGCCGGTTCTTCTATGCATCTACAACCTCCCGCCATGGTTATGCATGAAACGAAAATACATAATGCTGTCATTGTTAATTCAGGGTCCAAAACAACCTGGTAATGATATTGATGTCTATTTATCTCCTTTGATCGATGACATGAAAACACTATGGAGTAAAGGTGTAAACGTTTATGATGCTTATAAAAAGGAGAACTTTACGTTGAGAGCCATGATTTTTTGCACCATAAGTGATTTTCCAGCATACGGCAATTTGTCAGGGTATACTACGAAAGGTAAACGAGCTTGTCCTGTATGCGAAGACGAAACAAGTTCAATATGGTTAAACAATTGCAAAAAAACTGTGTATATGGGACATCGACGATTTCTTCCGAATAATCACCGTTATCGAAGACTAACGGAAGAATTTGATGGAACGATAGAGCTTGGAACAGTTAGGAGAGATTTTGATGCATATTCACGTGTTAAAAATATAAATACCGTGTTGGGAAAAAGAAATCGTTCTCAGAAAGGAGTTGTTTGGAAAAAGAGGTCAATTTTTTGGGACTTACCTTACTGGAGATATTTGGAAGTTCGACACTGCCTAGATGTTATGCATATTGAAAAAAATGTATGTGATAGTTTGTTAGGCTTATTGTTAAACATTCCTGGAAAAACTAAAGATGGGATTAAAGTTCGTAAGGACATGGAAGAAATGGGGATACGTAAAGAACTTGCCCCTATTGAGAGAGGCAATCAAATCTATCTACGACCTGCATGTTATACTATGTCAAATGTAGAAAAAACAAAATTTTGTGAATGTTTGCACAATATTAAGGTTCCATCTAGCTATTCTGCAAACATTAAAAGTTTGGTGTCGGTGAAAGAGTGTAAATTACATGGAATGAAGTCACATGATTGTCATGTTTTAATGACACATATGATTCCTATCGCAATTCGTGGATTGCTACCTGAGAACATCCGACATACGATTACAAAGCTTTGTTTGTTTTTTAACAATATTCATTCAAAGGTTATTGATGCTGAAGTCTTAGATGAATGGCAAAAGGACATTATCATTACCCTTTGTGAACTAGAGATGTACTTTCCACCGTCTTTTTTTGATATAATGGTTCACCTAGTATCTCATATCGTACAAGAGATTAATGCTTGTGGTCCTGTATTCCTACGATACATGTACCCTTTTGAAAGATATATGGGTTTCTTAAAAGGTTATGTGAGAAACCATTATCGACCTGAGGGCAGTATTGTTGAAGGATATATCTCCGAAGAGGCGGCTGAGTTCTGTACAGGTAATTATATTATAACATTTATAACATATTTTAATAATCTACATTAGGTCTCTTTAATACAACTTACAATGTAATATTTTTTTTATTTACAGGCTATTTAGAAGGTGTCAAAAGTATTGGTGTTCCTAAAAAGCGTCATTCAGGTCGACTTGAAGGTTTGGGAGTAGTCGGATTGAAACTAATAACTCCAGAGTCAGAGAATCTAGATCTTGCACATTTTGTTGTTCTACAACATATGGAATGTTTTGCTCCATATATTGAAGAACACATGGATGTATTACGATCGACACATGTGCAAAAGACAGAAAGATGGTATAAAACAAAACATAATGAGCAATTTTCTGACTGGATGAAGAATAAGGTGGCGGAAGCTTACAGTCAACCAAATGTTGATGAAATAGTGGAAAAGCTGGGGAAAGGGCCTGATTTTAGAGTAAAATCCTAACAAGTGTATGATATTAACGGTTATACATTTCACACTAAAAAGCAGGATGACAAAAGTGCTACGCAAAATAGTGGAGTTACATTAATAGCATCAACTACGGAATTCGACAGCTTGAATCATGACAGAACAATTGCCACAAACTCATATTATGGTGTCATAGAAGAAATTTGGGAGCTTATATATGATGATATCAATATACCATTGTTCAAATGCAAGTGGGTCAAAAATAGTACAGGTGTTAAAGTTGACGAATATGGTTTTACTCTTGTCGACCTAACAACAGATGCATATAAATCAGAACCATTCATTCTCGCAAGTCAAGCCACACAAGTGTTTTTTGTCAAAGACCCGAGCAAACCACGATACCACATAGTATTGCAAGGTAAACGACGTATTCTTGGGGTTGATCATGTTGTTGACGAGGAAGAATACAACCAGTTTGATGAGTTACCACCATTTTCAGTCGGTATTCAACCAGTAAACGACTCTTCAACCAGTGGTATCAAATACTTACGATCCGACCATGACGAAGGAATTTATGTTGAACCAAGGTTGATATATCTATGTTTTTATTTGTTATTAAAATTTTAATGCTAATTTACTAATAGCCAATTATATAATTTTTGCAGGAATCGTAAATCAAGAAAAAAAAGATAAAGATTGAAGAACAGGTGCTTATAATAATTTATCGGTTTGAAAATATTTATTTCAATTTAGTGGATGTTATATATTTAATAATTTTTATGTATCAATTTGTAACATCCGCAAATTATTAGACATTCTCATAAGCATCCCCAACACGTTTCCCACATGCTCAGCAAATAAAGTTTGATGGTTTCTAGGGGTGCAAAGAAGCCCGAACTACTCAAGCTCGGATCGAAAAAAAATCTTGAAACGAGTCGAGCTGAAATGAGCTCGAGCCTAAAAACAAGTTGGTGTAGGAAATGAACTCGAGCCATAGTTTTGCTTATCGAGCTTGAGCTGGCTCGCGAGCCTAAACAAGCTCAATTTTATATAATATTTATAAAATTATGAAAAGTAACAGATTTATATAGAAAATAATGATTATAATTAATATAGACTAATCGAGCTCGAGCCTGGTTGAGCTGAGCCGAGCTTTTGACTTATCGAGCTATCGAGCCTAAACGAGCCTTTTATTTATTTTCGTTTTATTTAATATATTACCTAATAAACACTAAACGAGTCGAGCCCGACCTTGAGAAACTACAAACACTTTTTTGGAGGGTAAAACCTAAAAACCTCTTCACCCTCTTTTAACTTCCCTCTCAAAACTTCTTCCCCCATTACACCTTTTGACCTAGAAACCGTTCAACCTTGCTGAGTCTTTTTCCCTCTTCACCTTCCAACTCCTACTGGTGTTCAATCGAGGTAATTGTTGTTTAATTCTACTTTGATATTCGAATATTGTATAATGGTAATAACCAATAAAGTAACCCCTTTCAATTTGGTGCTCTTGATTTTGTATATACACAATTTCATTGATTTTATGGTTGCGTGAGTTATAAAAAGTGATTGGATGACCAAACAAGACCATTATTTAGTTTTCTTTATACAAAATATAATTTTAATATGTATAACTATTTGGTCGGCCAATTGCCATGTATATGACAGTGAAGGGTATTTTCGTTTATGGTTACATGGTCTGTGTATTAATGTTTTCCTTTGTTTGGGTTAAAAGTATTACTATTAAAATATCTAACATTTGATTATAAAATGCATAATGTTAGCATATTAATTTATTGTGTTTTTTTAGCATTCCATTGCAAAAATGTCTGAAAGGAAAAAAGGGGAACCGCCAAATGTAAGCAGAGGTTTAAGGATCCAAATAAACAAACAGTTGATTTTGATGAGAAAGGTTTGGCAATTGGAGATAATGCAGGGAGGTTTAACTCATTCGTTGGTCATGAGTTTAGGACAAGAATTCCTTATTATAAACTAGTTAAAGACATAGACGACAAGAAGTATGTTGAAGTATGGGAGTACATTAAGGTATTGCATTTTTTTTTAAAGATTTTAAATTTTACATTTATTACATTCTATGATTAACTTTTTTAAAATACATGCAGGACACATGGAAGATACCTGACAATAAACCAAAAGATATAATTATTGATAAAGGAAAGACTGCAATGAGAAACTTCCGATTTAAACTTGTAAATGAGTATGCGCGAAAAGACATATCTCCTTTTGAAGATTTTAAATTTATGAACCGAAGTCATTGGAATTCTTTTGTTTTAAAGGCGAAATCCGAAGCTTTTGAGGTATTATTTAATTGTTTATTATTATTTTTTTTATTATTATACGTAATAACATTTTTTTAAATATAAGGAAACAAGTAAAAAAGCAAAGATGAGTGTTGCAAAGAACATTGAGCGTCCTCGTGTAGGTCGAATGGGATTTGTTGGTTTAAAGAAGGTTGAGGAAAAAAGATGGAAACAACTTTTAAAAAGCTACCCACACCTAGATAACTTGGAAGGCGAAGATGTAGTACGATATATTGTTAGCAGAGCATACTACAATGCTGCCACCAAGTTATATGAACTTCCAAAACACCTTTTATCAGATGGCGAATTGGCAGGAACACTTGACGACTTGGTAAATATGTAAATCTATTTTATAATATAATTATTTATAATTATAATAATCAGTTATTCTTTTTACCTTAATGTGTTATTCTAATAGCATTGTAAAGAGAAAAAGAAGAAGAAAGAGGGTACATATGATGAACTTGGAGCAACAATTACCTTGCGTTCAAAAAAGAAAAAAAGGAAGTCTATGGAGGCACATATGGTAAGAGAAGAGATTGACACCACACAAAGAGAGCAGTGTTGTGTTGATGCAGCAACTCCGGCGAGCTCGAATGATCGACTGCCAGAAATCAAGGTATCATATTTTAAAGTCTAATTGCTAATAAAATTATGTTTACTGAAATGTTTATGTGTTTGCAGTCAATAAGTACTTGTGATCTGTTATGGCCATTCGACGAGTCCTTCCCCAACATGGTATTAGGACATGGGCAAGCATATCCTACTAATGTTAGGATTTTAGGTAAGAGGCCAATACAAGACGATTACGTGAAAGTCTATGTGGATTATGTAAAACCGGACTGTAAAGACGTCTATCCTCTTCCCGTACACACAATGATTGAGGATGAAGTAACTACTATGGGAAGTACACATAGAAAATTTATTCAGTGGCCTAGAAAGGCTATAAAGGTATATTTTATATAAACAATAACCATATATTACTATATATGTATAAATTATATGTTTTTTGTACAGCTTGTAAATACTGATTCTCAGCAACCGTCAATTTCCCAACATCAACAGCCATTCCAACAATCTGAGGATTATACGCCAGCACTAGTACTTGTGTTATTTAGTTTATAATCAGTTTAAATGAATATGTATGTATAAATATATGTATATATGTATTGTTGTCAATGTAGTATGACGAAGGACCCCTTGCATTTCAAGAACTGAACTCTGGCAGAGAATTTATGGATATGGTAATCACCTTATTCTATAATATGTATATATATTGACTTACAATAAATTGGTATTTCAAATAGCTTGATATGTCATTTGTTATTGTAGTTGACTAGCTCGTTTCAGATACAACCGACTCATACTGAGCATGTTCCGGTTCCTATAGTTTATGATGTTGTATCCGATCCAAAGGCTTCCGAGACTGAGACTTTGCCCGGTCCTAAAGCTACTAATCATGTTTCTGATCCTAGATCCTCTAAGGCTATTTTTGATCTGAAAGCTTCTAAGCCTAACCTTAAAGCTTCTAAGGACGTGCCTAAGTCTAAAGTTGCTGATAAGGTTATTTTTGATCTGAAAGCTTCTGCGCCTAACCTTAAAGCTTCTAAGGACGTGCCTAATTCTAAAGCTACTGATGATGTTCCTGATCCTAAGGTTGTTAGAATAGCTGCAATTTTGAAAAAAGCAAAGTCAAGGCCTAAAAAAATACACAGTTTTGCGGAACAGTTGGCGGCCATGTCTACACGTACCATCTCAATAAAATTCACCTCTCCTAGTGGGATGTATAAGGAAACTTTTACCGAGGATGTTGAAGTAGAGGAGATGATGACATTATGTGTCAACGGATTATTGGAACTCAGTGTTTTGCATTGGTATACCATGTAAGTTTGTATATTTTTGTTCGTTATGTTACATTGTTTTAATTGATTAAGTCTTATTAACCTTAACTTATTTCTTTTTTTTTTAATTTTAGGTATTTATATTCAGATGGTGGATTTAAAGGTTTCAATAAAACGGCATATTTTAATCCCCGAATGATTGAATTTGATGTATGTGATAAAATTGTAAGTGTATTTTATATCTCTTATATTTTATATCTTTTTTATACTTGTGTGTGTGTATATATAGTCAACAGTAATCTTAATTTTATCTACTTATCTATTGTAGATTTTCCATTGTGAAGTGCCCCTTGCTAAACATCAAATTGACCAATTTGTTGAAGATACATTAGAGAACTTTATGATAGTTTGTAAAGTGGAGTGATGCTTGGAAACGTTGTTGTAGTAGGGATTATGTCTTCATTCTTACAGGTAGCTTCACTCGTGTTTCTTTCAAAGTCTTCATATTTAAACCCTTACGGTAGACACTTTATCTCATTCTTAGTTACTAGAAATCTTGCGTATAGAAGTCAAGATCCTTGTAGTCATAATATTAAGGTTTAGGTATTCTAAGCAAAGAAAGTGAAATAATTTATTCTATCTGTGTATCAATTTGATATGTTATGTAAGCTGCATTAATTAGTTGTTGTATATTCCTTTGTTGATTTTGATTGCTTAGCTTTTATGATTAGATTCACTCGATCTTTCCTTATTACACCTTTATGTTTTTGATCTTGCTAATGTCTTTTAGAACGACCCGTCTTAACTTGTTACTCCACATGATCTCAGTATATATTCATGTTGTATGTTTTAACTAATTCTAAATAAATTTCATTATGTAATGATGGTACCATAGTAATGATGAAACCCTTTTGCATACTATTTCTTGACAAATATTTTACAATTTGTGATAATGAAATTCATGTACCACTGCAAAAGGTTATCTTTGAAAACCATGTATTTAGAGTTGATTTTGTTATGCTAACTATTTTTTATGTTATCACTTTCAGGTAGGTTGCTGGTTTTGTAGTTGGGGATGTTCTTGGACCAAGTAATATTGTCTACTAGTACAGAGTCTTAACTCTTAGTCAACTAAAGTTTGCTGTTGCAGTATTGGGTACAAAATAGGAGTTTAGTTGGTCAAATTTAAGTGAACTAGGACTTATGACTTTATGTTTTATCGAAACTCAAAGGTTTGGCATATTTATATTTGTATGTTGAAGGTTTCTAATCAAATAGAATTTACAGTTGCTAGTTGTTGTATATTATATGCTTGTTATAGCTTTTTAGTATTCATTTATTGAATTGAATATCATTTTTAGCAATAATAATATAATTTACTATTTGGAACCGTTTTAATTGAACCTAATAATTAAACGTTTTATTTGATCGAGAACCGTTTTAATTGAACCTAATAATTAGACCGTTTTATTTGATTGAGAACGTTTGAAGCTACCAAATTATTAATATTTAATTGTAAATAATATTTAATTGTAAATAATGTAAATCATTTTTCAAACTCTTTTAAAACGGTGTTGATCCGTTTTAAATAGATTTTCTACTATAATGTCCTTCACTCTTTTAAAACGCCTATTAAACTCTTTTACAACGATGGATACTTTTTAAAACGAAGTATTTAAAACGCTTGTATAACGTTTTAATAGAACCATAACAGCGTTTTAAAAGCTCTCTTTTTTTGTACTAGTGAATAACCCTCTCCCCCCTCTTTGGAGAGACGGAACACGGCTCCCAACGAGCCTGAACCGTCTCCGAGAGCCTTTGGTTTTAGATCCAATGGCCAACCAACACGTGGCGTCTCTCATCCCGAGGCTGTACCGTCTCTCTCCAGACGGGTCAGAATTCAACCGTCTCTCTCCCAGACGAGTCAGAACCCCCAAGTCGTCTCAAGCCGTTTTGGGCTACCGTCTGAACCGTCTCACGAGTGTATATAAATACCCCAATTCACTTAACAAAATTTGCACCCACTGCCCTCCCCAAACCTTTCATCTTCCAAACCAATGACGTTTTTTGCTTTCCCAACCGAAGCCTACCAACTTACGAAAATATTGGCCGATTACTTGGATTGTTGTTTCATCTGCGTACGCCTACTTGGATTGTTGTTGCATCTGCGCGTGGGTTAACCCGTGTAATTTGCATCTACAATGTGGTAGTCTATTTTATTTGCAAGAAGAGTTCTTTGTCTATGTAACGCACATACTCCATTCAAACAAAGTTCTTAGCAAGTAAATTTAGGAAGTTTGTTGTAATAGTATAGTTTGTTTATTGTTGTTGTAATAGTATAGTTTGTATAATGAAATATTTACTTTTATATATAAAAAAAACATAAATAAACATTCATTGCATTAATAAAATTACTTCGATTACAAAGGTTTTATAAACTACAAGTTAAGACGATCCCTCATCATTTGCCAGGCAGACACATGTTTAAATTCTTTGCGCTCCCTGGTTTGATACTGTCTTTTTGTGTATCTAATTGCCGCGTCTTCGGGCATGTCAGAGGGTACCACCTGAAGTGTCCGGTTGTGGTACCCGTTGAAGATTTGACACTTCGTGGTCAAATCGGTCAACTTCCGGCTAAGAGACTCGGTTGTTCGGTCTGACCCTCCAACCAGCCGATTGTACTCGTGCAATATACGGAACCATTTGTTGGTTTGGTGGGTGCTTTCTTCGACATGGCACCATGCTGCAATCAGTGCAATTTCCTGTTCTTCGGTCCATCGTTGCGGTGCCATTTGGATGAATTAGACTGTGGTGGTGGACGGTGGTGGTGGTGATAGTGTTAGACGGTGGTGGGGTGATAGTCTGACGGGAATGGGACGGAGTTTGTGACTGAGAACGGTATTTATAGGGTTGAGCTGGACAACCGAAGCGTCGGACTAATCATCGGGACTCACCGGAGACGACGATACCCGAGACGTCTCGGGAGACGACGAGTCCTCATGGGAAATGTGACCCGTCTTGAGAGACGGTTGAACCGAAGGCCAGCCGGCATGGGGAAATGTGCCCCGTCTGGGAGAGAGACGGTTGAATTCTGACCCGTTTGGATAGAGACGGTACAGCCTCGGGATGAGAGACGCCACGTGTTGGTTGGCCATTGGATCTAAAACCAAAGGCTCTCGGAGACGGTTCAGGCTCGTTGGGAGCGTGTGTCCCGTCTCTCCAAAGAGGGGGGAGAGGGTTATTCTTGCAAAACATATGGTCAACGGGCTATTTTGGCCATTTTCCCAAAAAAAAAAAACTCATTGGTTCAATACCAAAAGAACTTGGAACACTAAAGAACGTGAAAATTTTAGATTTGGGGACAAACCAGATATCTGGACCTATTCCTCATGAAATCGAGAATTTGGTTAACATTGTTATATTGTAAGTTTTCTTCATTATTTTGAACAAAAATATGTTCCTTTCCCATTTTATGATAATTTCTCTTATGTGTGAAGCTTGTTTGTATATGTTCAGAAACCTGCAGTCGAATGGGTTAACCGGTCAACTGCCTTTAGAGCTTGGCAATCTTAAATACCTTCAAGAACTCCGGTCGGATAGAAATAAGTTGCGTGGCAATGTTCCTGGTGGCAATGTCTGCCATATAAATATATCAGCAACACATGTCTGAATAATGTGGTAAGTTTTTATGTGGTTAATTGAATCATTTCTTGTATATTTAGAGCATTAACAATACTAAAACCATCAATTTCACATATAGTCTTAGGTTTATAAGTAAATTTATTTTCTTGCTTAAAGTATGATCTACCTTATCTTGATCCTCCCAAGCGTAATTTATGGTAGTAATTTATTGTATATTATTACTTTACTAAGAGCCAAAGACGGCTAAAATTGTAAAATCACATAATTTTAAAGATGGGTGTGAAGCGTTTCTTGCTTCACACCCAAATTTCATATAAAACTTTTTTAATAGTACCCCTCACAACCCACTTGTACATCCAGTGATATTAAATTTATTTATTGAAATGGAGGCAAAAAATAACTTTGTTTTTCTAAACATTTTGCACGTATTAATTAAAAAATGAGATGCATATAAGATATATAGCCGTCTTTTGCTATAAACTCATAATATATTATTGATTAAGTACATGTAAATAAAAAACACACATCTCAAAAGTGTTGAGTATATTGTATATGGAAAAATAGGATTCATTAAACACTATGGTTGTAATATTGTATAGACAAATCACATTCACTAGGCACTTCAATGCTTTTAGGGCATTTGGTGATGAAAGCTTAAGTACATGTAAATAAAAAACACACATCTCAAAAGTGTTGAGTATATTTTATATGGAAAAATAGGATTCACTAAACACTATGGTTGTAATATTGTATATACAAATCACATTCACTAGGCACTTCAATGCTTTTAGGGCTTTTGGTGATGAAAGCGACTAATTTTAACCCTGAAAAGTGTAGCAATTTTTTTCTAAAAGAAAATGCCAAGATAAGCATTTTGGGCCCACTTTAATCAGGGGCACAATTTTGTTGTTGTTATTGTAAACTTCCTATATTGTTTGTGTGTTTCTTTTTTAAATAGAAAACCCATTTAATACTTAAAAGTTGAGAGCTCAATAATAATCCATTTAAAACTTAAAAATTGTTAACCCATAGGGCTCGGATGAGGTACGTAAATCCGCAATGACACCACTGCAAGAGAGGATCGATAAACTAAATATAAATTATTAACCATATATCATCGTTTACGCAGCAACGCGCGAGTTTTCTACTAGTATATATATAATGGGCATGTTGATGTTTTACAAAGTATTCAAATTGTGGTTCATCACTTCATCGTCTTATTATCATACAAAATCAAATTTAGTCCTTTTTATAATAACCCTAACCTTATTATAAAATGTATGTGAAAACTTATGATTTACGGTGTTTATTATTTTTAGCTTTTAAACAAATTGTCCCTTCTTTTTAAAGAGCATACAACCCTCAACTTTTGAAAATTGCAATCTTAACCCTACACTATTAATTCATTTTTTTTTTTGCTTATTATATTTACGTTTCCAGTTTGTCTATGTTTCCTCGTAAAATTAGTTCTGGATCGAATTCTGTCAAATATAATACGTTCTCATTTTGCGGTATAAGTTTTAAGTTAATCTACGTTCGACTCTGCCGCAACGCGCTAAGGGTCAAATTTCAACCATTGATTATGATTTTTTTTACGTTTCCTATGTATGAACCAGGTCACATATAAATATGTTATGACTGTACAATATAAATTCGATTGCTTTACATTTGATCTAGCCCCAATGCTATTGAGATAAATTGAATACGTCAAAAGAACGCTTCCATGTTGTTAACATATCACATAACCTTTGGACTAATACGTTTGATGTTTTCTATGTACCCGCGCAAACGTAGACGAAATGCGTTTTCATATGATATGTGCATGGCAGAATGCTTGGACTAACCCATACGTGGGTCACATAACATTTCGATTAATCCGTTCATGTTTGCGATGTACTCGCGCCGCAACGCATGCGGGTCTTAAGACTATTTTTTTCATTGTCTTTTACGCATTGTGTAGTGCACTGTATTTTACACTTTGTATATTGTAGTATGCTTTACACTTTTTTTATAATTATCTTTTACGCATGTGTTTTACGAATTGTGTGTAGCGCATTGTGTCTTACGCATTGTGTTTTACACTTCATGTATTATTTCACGGTTCAACCCGATGCGCGTCGCCGCAACGCGCGGCAGGCAAATTGCTAGTATACATGCAAATTACAAATATATTTTTAATTTTATACATGCTACTCTATTTGGTTTGATCCTATATATGCGAAAATAGAGTATATTTTTATACTTACTAACTCAATCAACCGAATAAACATTTAACATATTTAATAGTAAAACCTTAAGTCGTGAAATAACAATTTTGACTTCTTTATGTCATTAATCGTTTTTAGTCAATCGTCTCCCACTACCACCCTATGCCACAATGCGACTAATGCTCTCTCGAGTATGCTCAAGGCCTCATTGGCTTCAACTGAGTTGGACTTGGGGCTTAGTGTCATCGTCAGACAATTGGACCTCACTCGTTATCCAACAACGGAAACAGTGAACGAAACATCCAAAATTTATAGTTATTCAAATAACTCATCGCATGCCCCAAGATATGGGCACTAGATAAAGGCTCACTCGAATTGGTTTATATCTGAGCTAAGCACGAGCAAAGGTCTTCTCAATTCAACCCGGCTCGGCTCGTGAACAAATTTGCATGTTACATATAAGACACGTAATTTCCCCCCGATGTGGCTCCCCCAATGTGTATGTGTATGTATTTGTTTTTTTTTTTTTTCTTATTTCTTATTGTCGTACATTCATTATAACAGGTTGTTGAAGTTGGACTTTGGAGTATGTTTCTTGTAGAGTTGGAGAAGCTTTTATGAGCAACTGTCAACTTTTATAAAATGTTACAACAACAAACACACACATTTAACACCCTATAGACCAAAATACAAAAAAAAAAAAACATCAACAATGTATAATTGTATATGTGTTATTAGCTGTTATGTTTTCTTTAACAAGACTGCTTAAATACTTAATATCAAATAAAGATTATCATAAAATATACAACATGAAAAGTGCCGTCTCAAAAGAGCATCTTCCTCAATAACAAAATATGACGAGTTGCTCTTCGTTCCAAGAGTGAACATGGTTGCCGACGTTTTCTGTAAACAACAGATAAAGTAAAGAGTCGTAGACGACACCTTGTTTGTCTACATGTTTGATTCTTAGTTTGGTGTCGTAAAGATATCATCACACAGGTTAGAGGCTTATGCCTCTTAGAGAGGATGTCTTAAGTTTAACTCTAGCCAATTGTGTATTTCATGTAAAATATATAGGGAAGGGTAACATTAGCCTTAAAATATATAATTAACATTACAGGGGTGAAGCTTGGTTCGCCAATCCGGGGGGGGGGGGACTCATTTTTTTTCAGTCGGTAGTGGCAAATCGGCCGGGGCCGGACTCAACCCGAACTAAATTTGCCTATGAAAATCGCAAATTTCCACTACTGCGCTAAAAAACAGGGGGGCCAGGGCCACCCCTGGCCCTAAGAAAGCTTCGTCCTTGATTAACAACCATAATAATTAATAATAAAATTAAAAAAAAAACGTAGAAAATAAAAAAAACATAAAAAATACACCTAAAAAAAACTACATGTTATATTTTGCCATGATCTCGCGCTTCATGGCTAACATCATCTCTAACTCTTGACAGCTTAGGTGATCGACGGACATGGTGAGAAATTTCTTATCTTCGCGCTTTTCGCGCTGTTATTTCATACTCAATTTTTTTTCCAAAGGCTTCGCGAATGGTTCTTTTCTCCTCGAGCCTTTGTTGTTGAATCATGTTGAATTGGACGATGTTGGCATTTAAATCGGCCAAGTCGCGCTATAAGCACCTTTACCCGATCCAGAACCCGAACCCGAAGCAGAGGATTTTTGCGCGCTCTTTTTGGACTTATCTCGACCGGGTGGGCGACTCAATTCCTCGTCAAACTCGTCATCATCCAAGTTAATTTCCTCCAAGTTTTCACGTGTACCCGAACGGTTATAAGATGAATTTGTTTTCGTCCTTCTTGACGATTCGGTTGCAGTGGGAACCCTCACCCATTTTGAATGGTTTTTGGCGACTTCCCAAAAATGCAAAAACTTGAATTCTAAAACCTTTTTCTTCACGATAAGCTTTTAGGGCGTTGGCGAGGTAGTCGCCGTCTGTTTCACCGCTTCTTGGATTATTTCTTACGTAATAATAATGCGGGTGAAACACATTCATTGCCCTGCTTATCTCGGTCCACTTGGATGAGAGACTATCATTTGCTCGATAGAAGTCTCATTCCATCAACTTATGGAACGAATTGTTTATCTCGATCCAAAAGTCGTTTTTGTGGCGACTATTTCCTATAAAAAAATTTAAAAAGTAGTCATTACTCACACGTAAAAAAATATATTTTAACAACATTTTTTTATGTTTAGAAAAGTATTACAAATACCTTGCTCTTTTTCGGACTCGCTTATCCAAGCTTTCGTTAACGCAACCTCTTCGGCGGTTGTCCACTTAATCGGTTGGCGGCGGCTAACGCTTTCTCCTCCGCCGTCTTCTTCTTATGAGTTCTTCTTGTAGTAGGTTTTTTACCCGACGATGATCCCACAATATTTTCTTGTTGTGTTTCGGGTACGCTTTCGGGTTGCGTTAAAGGAGTTGCCGGTTGAAGGAATGAGGAATCGTTAAATGGAAAATTTGGATAAATTTGCCCACTAATGTAACTCGCGAAAACCGCGTATTCGGGACAAGGTGATTGAATGGGTACACGGTTTGGTATGGGACGAACCAGGTTCAGTGGTGTATTCGGGTTCGGGATGAAGTTGTATGGGTGGTTCGGGTCAAAGCCTCGGTTGAATGCATTCATTTAAAAAAAAAAAAAAAAAAAAAAAAAAAAAAAAAAAAAAACTATGTTGAGAAGTATAAAAATATATGAAGAGGTGTATAAAATAGGTGAAGAAATGTATGTGAAGTGGGTGTTGTGTGAAATAATGGGGTTATATATATAAAAAATTTTATTACCGTTAAAACCAACGGTTATTTTTCAATTTTTTAAAAATCGAACGGTCAAAAGGAATGGCCCAATCAGCGCCTGCCATGTGTCCCCCCTTGCCCCCACGCCGGTGAAATCCTCCCCCCCCCCCTCCACGCCCTTATGGGGCGATGTTCATGGCGTGAAGGGGGTTTTTCCCCTCTTCCCCCCGCTCCGGACCGTCTAGCAAGCAAAAATCATTTGAAAGAATCAAATTAAATGCTAGATGAAATATTATAATAAAAAATATATCTATCTATACATATAATAAACCAAAGACATTTTAATGACATGGCACTTAAAAAGGGTATTCTCTTCATTGAGTGTGCCGTGTGTCATCCCATGTGGCAAGGACTTTATTTTAGGAAAATAATAATTTAAAATTTAAAAACAAAATTCGATTTTTATCTCTAATGTTTTCTCCCATAACTTTTAAACGTTAATATCTTTTATATACGAGATTTTTTAAAGAAAAAAATTACACCAAATTAACGAGCGTTTTATTATCTTTCCAACGAGTACCATAGTGTTATATAAAAAACGGAGAAAAAAAACGACTATTTTTTTGTGTGGTTTTGTTCATACAGGAAAAAAAACACAAATTGTTCAGGTTATTCATTAATCATGTATAGGCAAGTCATTAGTTATGTTCAAACAGTAAATATGATTTTATTTACAACATGTGTTAGCATTGGTGTTGTACATTGTTTCAGGTTAAGTTTTAATATTAGAGTTATATAGTGTTTAAGGTTATGCACTAACATTGAAGATACATTGTTAATTGTTTTAGGTTAAGTGCTACCAGAAGCTTTCTTGCATTTAACTGTAAAACGAATCAGTTTATTTCAGGTGTAAAATTGATATTTCAAATTAGATTTCTCCACCCGGGACGCTCCCGGGATATATTAGTTTAAAAAAAATTTGTGGGTTTGGGTCAGGCCTAGGATTAGGTGATACCCGACCCAATTACCTTTTTTTTTATATTAGAATATGATAACTTATGGCAGAGATTTGTTTAAAATAATAATAATAATAATAATAATAAAAATAATAACAATAATATATTGGCAAGTCATTAATTATGTTGTCATACTAGATATTTTATTATGTCATATTATATATTTCAATCCGGGACGCTCTCTAACAGGTAATTGCTATGTTTTCTTTTTCTACCATATTCTGAAATAGCTCAAATCTTATTGTATGCAGTTAAAGACCTTTGACTGAATGTATTGGTGCTAAACAATCTTTGTCCCCTTGAAGTGCTTGGGATCTTAATATTCTGTTTTAGGTGTTGATGTTGTAAGGTGAAATGGATCTTTTGGTATATTTTTTTTAAAAGTATCTAATGTAAGTTGATACATAGATGCCATTTATATAGTTTAGATACTTCTAATTTTATTCACTTTACTTAGATTTCTCAACCTGGGATGCTCCCGGGGGTATAAGCTAGTAAATTAATATATGCATCCCACACGCTTGCAAACATCCTCACGTATGAGGGTCGCGACGTTCCGGCATAGCTCACTCGACTCGTCACCTTCACACAGCAGTCTTACGTACCGTAACGCTGGCTGTCTTTTTACCTTCGGCTTGCACTAGTAGTGTTTTAAATTATAAAGAGACCAGCCCAATAGGCGTTAAAACGAGCTAGAAGGTATGTACACAAAATAGCCGGTTATAAACCGAAACTCTAACCGTTTAATAACCAATTGAGATGTAACCGACTAGTGGTTTTTTAACCGTAGATTCGTAACCGTTTAGGGATATTTTAGAAGGAATTGATCTTTTACAGCTTTTAAACAATTTACCGGTTAACTGAAAAAATAAGAAAAAACTGGTTGTTTACGAGCCGGTTAAAGAGAGAAAAAAAAATGAAGAAAAAAAAACGGTTATTTTATAGCGAGAAGTTTTGGCATACAAAACATCGGGCCACCATTGAGCATAGGCCTAAGATTTAGCTCCGGGCTGTAGTTGAAAATGTGAATGAAGTTATCCTCCATACATAAAACTGAAGGAGTACATTGGGTTCTGGTTCCCACCAATATGGGATTCCTATGATTCCCGGTTCTGATTTCTGAGTCTTAGGGGGTGTTTGGGATTGATTATTCAAAACAGATTATGCGTTTTGGAAAAGCATGGGTGAAGCTGCTTATAGATTATTGCGTTTTGGTAGCCTAAAAAACTGATTATCTGCGTTTTCAAAACGCAATCCAAACACTAAAAACTGATTATCTGCGCTTTCAAAACACAATAATCTAAAAATCAGATTCAAAACGCAATCCTAAACACCCTCTTAATCCCGATTCAAATATCAATTTGTCATGTAAAATAATAATGTTAATTAAACTATCGAGTCATATCTAAGGATTGTTTACATCTCACCCTCTATCTCACCTCTAAAGACCTATTTTTAGCTTTGTTATTTGTGGTTTTACCGGTATGGTTGTTCTTTTGTTGTAATCTATCCATAGAGTCATGCCTAGGGCTGCAAACGAACTGAATTTCAGCGAACAGTTCATGAACCGTTTGGCGGGAAGTTTGTTTGTGTTCGTTCGTTTAATAAATGAACGATCACGAACAAAAAATTCTGTTCGTTTAGTTAAACAAACGAACATGAACTGAGGCCTCGTTCGTTCGTTTATGTTCGTGAACGTTCGGTAACGTGTTCGTTTGTGTTCGATAGTTTAATAGAGTTTTTAATTTTTATATTTTTCTATATTCTTTTATTTTTATTTCTTTTACTCAAATAAATACTTTATGTTGTAAATATATGGGTATATATGAGATGAATAAACCTTGCTTTTAGTATAATTATTAAATATATCATTAATGAAGAGTTCAAGTTTAAATAAATAAATAATGAAGACTTCAAGTTAAAGATGCGAGCTTAGTTTATTTGAGACATTACTTTATTATGTTTACCAATATTATGTTAAGTACTAAGTATATTTGTATAATCAGGTTATATTGGGTAGATCTAGTTAACTTGTTAATATATGTGAATTCGATCTTATTCAAAAGTAAATATGTGTCTCTTTGTGTTTGTTTCCGTTCATGAACACTTGTTTGTGTTCATTAATGTCTGTTTGTGTTCGTGTGCGTTCATGAACAAAATTAACAAACGAACACAAACGAACATGAACACTAGTGTTTTCTTAACAAACGAACACGAACAAAAAATCTCGTTCGGTAAGTGTTCATGAACTGTTCGTGAACACATAATTTCCTTAACAAACGAACACGAACAAGGCTTTGTTCGTGTTCGTTCGGTTCATTTGCAGCCCTAGACTCATGCCCATCACCACCTCATCATTTTCCCGCGCCAAACACGAAAACGAGGGGCCAAGGGTATAACGGGATGCCATTTATATAAACTTATATCATGTGAATGTGATGTGGTGTGACTTTACATTCTAGAATTCTCAACATAGAAAGGTTTTACTTTTACTGAGTTCGGAGAAAGAACATGGAATAGTTCAACACCATGCCTATGAGTTAGTGGTGGAGTGGTTAGGGGAAAGACTTGGTGTTTCTTGTGACCCATGTTCAATTCGCACTCTTCCCATTATTTTCTGTGACATCCAGGTAATGAGCGAATACGGGTGGCGCCGGTTCGATTCGGATGAGAGGCGAGATTTTACCGATTATTCCACTGTCATGTCTTCGGGCGGGTGGAGGACGGGTTTCCGCGCATCTAAGAGAGCCAAGAGGCTTGCAGCAGTTGAGTAATTAACCTTGGTCACAACGCTCGATTCCACTGTTGTTAGTACGTCGTTCCTTACAGTTAAAAAAAAAAGTTCAACAACTTCATATATATTAATTAGAGCGCTCCGGTGCTATGAATTTCATCATACCAAAAACGTCTACCTTGTTATGCCATATTCGTTTCAAGCTTCAAAAACTTTCTTTTAACGTCACACAATTAGAAACCTCTACCTCATCATTCATAATAATATGTATAATTCAAAATATGTTATAGATATTTAGAAAGTAATTATGTTGGTCAAACTTACAGCCAATCTCTCCTCAATTGTAGCATCGAGAGTTATGGCCCTTTGTAATCTATAATACATTATAAAGGAGGAGTGATGTACAACATAGTCATTTTCACCTTCGTACAACTTAAAAAGCAACATGTACAACATATTTAAGCAAAAAAAATGAAGGGTATTATTGGCATAGTTGTGACAATTAAGACACTTAGGAGGGTAGATTAGTAAATTTAACATAATCCAATACTCACATCCTAAAATCTTATCCCAATTATGCCCTTATGTCCAACTTTTAAAACACAAAATACAACTTAACTTATGATGCATCTTAAATGTGAGACCTTTCAACCCCCCATCTATATTATTATATATACTTCATTATAATCAATTTCTTGAATGCTAATAGTCTTTTCATACCCCAAACAAATCTTAGAGCTAATTTAATGCTTTGAAACATTGTTTTGTCCAAAAATTTTATGTCTTCATTAGTTGAGAAGAGAAAAAAATCAATGAGAAGTTAAGACGCTTGCAAGATATGGTTCCCGGATGCTACAAGGTATGAAGATATGAGTTAATCTTAATATACATATATACATTTTTTTTTCTACTTGTTCATATTTTCTTTGACAATTACAAAAATTTATCTTCATAATATATCATTTTTTGCTCCATTTAAATTTAGTTATTTGCTATATATAATGGAAATGCCAGTGATGTGGATGTAATAATCAACTATGTTGGATCGTTGCAGAATCAAATTGAGGTAATTTAATTGTGCAGCTAACAATTAAAACAATAAACAAACAATATTCAAAATTATTGATGAGAAAATATTTTTCAAAATTAATTAGTACAGTTTTTCTCTTCTTTGTGCATTTTTAGTTTCTCTTCATGAAGCTTTCAAAAGCCAGGATGTTCTATGACCTATTGACCTCAACTCTACTGAATTGGATGATATGGCCCTATGAAGGTAACAGGTGGCTTTCTTAACTATCCTTGTTAAGAAGTTGTTTATCTTGAATCATATATATTGTTAACTAAATACAACGGACAAAATTATAAATATAACATTCTAGATTTGCTAATACGTTTCTAATATATTATAAATATTACTTCCACTTACTGCATGGGATGAAACCTGATGTTGCAGGGAACAAATGGACATGAAGGACAGATGATGGAGAGGATGGTTGGAGAAGGGTATTGATACATTCCTCAATTTCAATCAACATGGTCTCTTTGAACGCCATGAAATAGTTAACTCTATAAATCTATATATGCATGCTCAAATATAACTTTATACGTAAACTATATTTGTTCTAAAACTTTTAAGGTATTTATTTATCTATTTAATGTTCTTGTTAAACGTTATATGAAGTGTGGTTCACAATATTATTTTGTTTTCGGCAATTGTATATTGTTTAAGTTCTAATTCTATTTAATAAAATAAATTAAACACTAGCATAAAAAGAAAACAAAAACTTAACTATGTGTTAGTTACTTATGTTATTTGTGTTAAGAAATAAGAAATCAAAACGCCATAAATTCACGCTCACGCTAATGAATCAACCCGAATCTTTATCTTCAATACTATCTATATTATCTTATAAGGAGGAGTGATGGCCAACATAGTCAATTTCATTTCCGTACAACTTAAGAAGCAACATGTACAATACATTTAAGCATGAAAATTAAGGTTATTTTGGGTATAATTGTGACAATTAAGACACTTAGAAGGGTACTATAGACGTTTAACCCACCTCATCCTTTGCAATATGAAAATTTTGTTCCCATCTTACCCTCTCCTCCCCTTTCATCTTCTCCTTCCTATAACCGAACTACCAACTGAAGGTGCAATCAAACATCAGCATAATTACGAATTCAATGCAAAATGAATACTCTCATTTATATTTCAGCTTTTTGCCTTTTTATACTGATGGATACGCAGAGAGAAGAAGAGAGAGATGGGGGTGTTCCTGGGGCCTCCTACGAATCGCTTCGGAGCTACGTCTCCGGCGATGATAGTGGTGGTGCTTGCCAACGCAGCCGCATCTCAGTCCTATCAGGTTCTAATTCCTTTCTTCCCCACATTTCTATCTACCTTTGATTCTTATTTTAGTTTAGTTCTCAACTTGTTGGATTTTATTTGCAACGATGATTTGGATTTTATAGAGTGTACTGATTTTGGTTAATCTTTGTTGGTGTTGATTTAGTAGGTTAAAAGCTACTGTAGATACAACTAACTGATTATCTATGCATTTGGTTCAGTGTAGATCTTTATTTGCAACGATGATTTGGGTTCAATTCCTTTGATCTGCTGTAACATTATTGGTTTAGAATATGATTTGGGTATTCAGCTAACATGGTCTATTTTTCATCTATCCACCAAGTGTTCGATCATTTGCCTCAGTGAGCCTATCAGTTCAATAAGGTGTTGGCTTTGTGGGATCTTGACTTTGTACTTGCTAAAACTGGTTCTTTTCTTTTGGATGCGATACACCCTCCGCTGCCGCCACTACTCGCGATAATAATCCAGGTTTGGTTTGTAAAGAAATCCATTGTTTCTTTTAACCGTTTCAGCATATTAACTACACATCATGAATACAAATCATTCCAGGTCTCTCTTTGAACCGATTTTGAAATAGCCGCTACTCAGTTTATTCCAATGGTGATTCTGAAGTTGTCTGATTTCCTACTCAACAACCACAAGTCAGTTTTCTGGCGAAGAGGTAAGATCCAACCATTTCAATTTCGTCTTCATGTCATACCTTCCTTGATTTATCTCTAATTTTGTGATTGTATTCATTTTGTTTGAAATAAGAAACTAATTGATTAGGAATAATAATGTTCTTCATTCTCCTTACAGGTACTTCTATGTGATGTTCAATTGATTAGGTTATTTTGTTGTTTAAAATCCCGTGTTTAAATAGAATTGTTTAGTTTTAAAATGTATAATATAATAATGATGGTGGTATTTTAGACTTCAGTTGGTTTATTTTGTTCTCTATGTTCATTTATGTCGATTTGTTCTCTTATGATCGCACTAATCGTTTGTTTAGAGTAGTAATGAACGACATAAATGAACACGAACATGTTCACTTTCTTAAAGAGTGTTCCATCTGATTAATGATTATGGTTTCTTGAAGTAACTAATTGCTATTTGTATAATTCATTTAGTTTGTTTAATCGCTTCATAGATAAAATAAATTGTTTGTTTTAGTAGTTCATAAATAATTTGATCTTAAAAGCTCTTTCTAGACATAAGCCATTAGATGCTGACGTGGACTTGATCGCCATTGCACGGAACGAGGCTTGTGAAGATTTAAGTGGAGCTGATCTTTCTGCATTGGTTTGTGATCTTTTTTAGTGCTGGCTATCCAATATGGTTCATTTCGTTTGTTTTGACTTTTTGTACATGTATTAGATGAATGAAACTGTCATGGCTGCTGTTGAAGAAAAAAATTTAGTAAAACTGAAGCATCTTCTCATGAAGGGACACTATCAGAAAGCTATATAGGTGGCATGCCTCATACTAATAAAGCTGTTCATTTTGAGCAAGCATTGTGAAAAATCTCGCCTTCCGTCTCTGATAAGGTATAAACTAGCTCTATTTCGTGTCATGTCATCTATCATAAACAGATTATGGGTGTTCATAAACCTTTTAAACTGACCAAACTACCCAACCCAAAACCAATCTATTTCTTCAGCGGTCTAAGATTTATGCAGTTCGGTTTTGGATGTTTGGTAGTGTGCCGCTTTACCAGTCCTACGATGTTTTGGAACTTGGAACACTACTGTTTAGTCCTTTTTTTAAGTCTTATGCATATCAACCATATTTCGTACAAAAGGAAAAACAGTTTTAAATCGCCAAAATTGAACCATCAAAACCGGCCGGTTGGCTTGTTATTTCTGCAGTTGTAATTAGCGGTTTAACCCTCCAAATCTTGTCAAACCGCTAATTACAAAGTCTATTTTTAATGCATACAACCTATTTAGTTGATTTTTATGTCTTGAAGATTTAGATTATTAGTTAATAGCATTGTTTTTTAATCATGGTTAACACATTAGTATTTAGTTTTTGTTTTTTTTATAGTGGATAAGAAGGTGGCGCGAGACAATCCAATTCGCAATAGACAAGCACTATGCAACACTACATGATGAGGTCATAGACCAGCAAACTAGACATCGTAATAGACATCGTAATTGAATTTGATATTTGTCGTATGTGATCACCTTCATAAATGTGATTTTTAAGATTGATGATATTATGCTTAAGTCTCTCTAAATTGTGCCCATATCCATGATGTTGGTGACAGAAATTAGTAGCATTGATGATATTATGATCCCTGGTACTCTGATATTAGACTATTATATTAGTAGTTGATATATTGTAATCATATATAGTGTGTGCATTATTTATGTGTAAAAAACCTTAATATATAGCTGAACAAAAACCAGATGCTTAGGTATGATCTTTTACTTAGGTGTTGATCCGTCAATACTCATTTTGTCGACCATGTATGTAAAGATGTCTCATATTGATCTGTGTGGTTTCCGGATATGTGTTTATGGACTCTGCAGTCCATTCAAGTACCTGAGGAGGGATGTTGCTGACATATTTACATTTTATGTAAATATGGGTATACTATGGATAAAAAAAGGTTTAGATAACTATGGGTATACTATTGGTTTAGTCATTACTAACAAGTCATTAATTATTACCTTCCTCTTTGTTTAAATTTGACCCTGAACTTTTATTAGAGCGATATTCGACCAGTTAGCAGTGCTTATGGTTACACAGAAAGGTAAGCTTCTAGATTGTATATGTATTGTAGGTTGATTTGTTTATTTGTTTTTAGTGTATTGTATTTAATGTTAATGCAGTCATGAAGTGGAAATACATAATAATATGAGGTTAAGAACAAGCAAACTGTGCAGCAAGTAAGAATTTTTTTTTAAGCATATATTTTATTTTAGCCCTGGGAGATCACTTAAATATCGTTTAAAAAGAAAAAATATGTAATGTTTTAAGAGTTACAGAGCTATAACAGTCATGAACTGATCATATTTTTATATTAATTTCATTTTCTTCATGTTTTGAGTTGCAATACGTATTAGTTGTTTTGAATTCGCTATTCTAAACAAATATATTTTCTTATGCTAATTATTTTGTTTTTTCGGTTTAAGATAGCTCTTTAAGAGGTCGGGTTGGATTGCACTCAACTATTTGGTTTATACTCGATTGTTCTTCGTGTATTGATATGTTAGTCGTATTAGCAAATTGTTCTCCGTTCTTGGTATGTTTTTTCCATCCATTTTATGATTTAGCCAATTTTATACTTACTATGGTTGTTATAAGAATAAAATTAAAAAAGTCCCCCGTTTTGTGTTTGCTTTAGCCTCCAAAAAAGCGTGAGCCGACATTGACTATTGGCATGTAGCTTACAGTACATTTTTTTTTACTTATTTGCCTTTATTTATAGCATAATAGGTTACCAATGTAGAGATAAAAAAAACATATTATAATTGATATCGGGGTCTCAAGACCATGTCTTAAACACAAGAGGAAGCGTGTGTTAGAATGTCAACCATCTTTGAGAACTTCAAATTTAGTTATAATCAAAGTTTAAAAGAACGAAATCGAGCCTTGAGGCGTTTTTCCTTTGCCTCACAAGACGTAACCCTCGAGGCGAACCGAGGTGTAAGCTCGAAGCGGAATTAAAAATAAATATAAAAATTATATATCGTATAAAACAAATTAACAAAGAAAGTCTAAAATATCAAAAACATACATAAAAATAAAATAATTGACTTGGAAAGTCTAAAACGTCAAAATCACATATAAAAAACACACATCCCCCTGAGGCGCAAGTTTTCTTAGCGCCTCGGCCATTCGAGGCGCACGTATAAAATAACCTCATGAGGCGCTGCCTTGGAGACGTTTTCTCAGTGCCTCGCCTCAAGGCGCGCCTTGAGGCGCACGCCTCACCCGTTTTTCAATCCATGGTTATAATGACATCCATAGACGGATGTCTGATAATAATCTACAGAATTGTTTTTGGTTGTACTTATGTTGTTCGAAGTTGTAACAATGTTATAATTATGAAATCTATTTAGAATTATAAGTACTTAAGGAATTAGTAATGACTAAAAAGTTCCTACTTGTTTTTCCTTAGAAAGGATGGAGTTTTGAGTCGATTTTGTTGCTAATCAAAAGCGTTAACATGAGCAAACTATATTGCATGTTGTATTATTTTACATTAATTTATTTTCTCATCAATGACAGTAACAGTAGAGAGGGCTGGAATGCTCTTTGAAGTTGAAAACAATTTTGCTTCTTCAAATGGTGGATCACAGAAAATGCAATATTTACGCTCCCACAAATTGAAATTCTTTGAATTATAGGTCGAAGTCAATAGATTATCATGCCAATTTGGATTGGGATGTAAATCAATACTCATCGATGCAATTGAGATAACATAAAACTTCTCACAAATATGAGATTTAAGAACTTAAAAGATTGTATGATTGATTTTCTTTTTAGGTAAGTAGCTAGGCAAACAAAGGATTTTAGGCAGAAGTTTCAACACATGGCTCATGAAATGGTTGGGCAGGGTCGAGGGCAGCGTGGTCAGGTTGGTGTTCATGCTCAAGTTGGAAGTGGGGCCATTTCTAATACAGCAAGCAAAAATATTCTAAAGGTAACGCTTTGGGATAGAAAGTAAACCGCTTCCTTGGTGCTACTTGGGGGGTTGATGTTTGTTGATTAACTTTTATCCGAACATGTAATGCATTCGACGCATCCCCAGTCTGGTTGATCGCAGTCTATAGTTTATCATGCCACATACGGTCCCGATGCACGCGCGACGGGTAAAAAAACTATGATGCATAATGGCTTCTTATTTAAAAGGTTGAAGAAGAAATACCTATTCATTTTTCCGCTAGGCTTCGAGTATCTATTCATAATCAATTAACTAATGGTGCCTGTACTTATTACATTGGAATCGCTACTTATTACATTGGAATCGCATGAGTAGATTTGCTCAGTTGTGGAATGAATAAAGGAGGCACATCATGCCCACTATCATTCTATTTGAGGATTTACAGAGGTAGTATTTTTTGTTATATTATTTAAATGCTTAAATCACATTTCATTACATTGAAATACCTGGCCAATCAGACAATTATAAGACTAGATATTATATGACCCACTAACGAACCCGAAAAACGAATGCCTAGGAAATTAATGCATCTTTGTTCGATGTCATCAAAATTCAATGCGATATCAGTTGGGACACCCGTTGCAACGCGCGGGCATTCCCACTAGTATTTATAGGAATCATTCATGTGAATGCAGACAATCTTTTCAATAATTCTCATATGGTATCACACTGTTCGATCACAAACCTCTGACCACCATTCCGCTGCTGCTACATTTCTGCCGGCTGCATCATTCTTCTTCTCCAATCATTCCTCACAACCCTCCCTTCATGGATTCTAAACCATTACTGTAACACCCCAACCGATGGCGGAAACATCGGGGTGCCACGTATTGATGATTGTTTTCAGTAGCACATGGTATAATATCAATTTTGAATAATTTATTCAACATAATATCCAAAATGTGAAATAATGTCTAAGAATTTAAATACATAACATCCAAATAATAACTTAAAAAAACTTCAAATAAACTTCAAGAAAATCCTCATGCTAACTCAAGCCTCAGCTTCATTGTTACCTGAAACATGTTAATTTTGAAAGTATTTTGGGTCAACATAAGTTGGTGAGAATTACATAGGTTTTTGATGATAAAATGAATAAAATGTTAAGCAATTCATGTGTCATGTTAATCTAGCCCATATGTGAGAAACATATTAGAAATAAATCGAGTGCATAATCAACCCTGTTGACTGTTATAAAATGATACATACCATACACTTATGGTCCCAATAATGTTATGCGATAACAAACACCCACGTAACCTTTGTAGGAGGCACGTATCCGGGTGGGATTGTCAGTCCAATAGATCTATCAATGTATACCGTCGGCTGATCAATGTTAATGATTATGCTAGAATGTGCTTACTCTAATCATGTTCAAGACAATATGCAACATAGAAAACACACAAACACATTGATGATTGAATTGCAATGAAAAGTGTTATAACATGTTTCACCCCAAAAAGTGGTGATAAAAGGGGCTATGTAAACTCACCTTAGCAAATGTTAACTTGTTGAATAAGATATGATAATTGTGTTGCCCAAAGTGATTCCAAATATCACCCTATGATGAGGTAATATATATAATAAGTCTAAGTCTATGTAACTAATATGTGTATCCTAGGGTTTTGATTTGGGGATAATCAATTGTTGAATTTAATTTAAAAATGTTAATTTAAATAAAGAGAATTGGATAATAAATGAAAAATAGTCTTTTTATAAAGTTTGAATTTTGAATGAGTACAATAAAGTGTTTGAAGCAATAAAATAATTTTTATAAAATTATTTCATTTAAAATAGATTTTTAAATCTATTTATTTATAAATAGCCAATTATTAACTTTAATATTCAAAAATACTAAAATTAAAGAAATCTATTTTTAAAAAAATCATAATTCTGTTCTAAATGATTAAAAATAATTTGTATAAAATTTTGGTGCAAAAATGATGAAAATTGGATTTATTATGAATTAAATATGATTAAATCTTACAAAAATTGATTAAAAATAATAAATAAATGATTTTACTGAATTAAAAATTATTTCAGTAAAGTTTAACTTTATAAAGAGTTAGGATAATTTTTGGAGAATTTAAATAAATTGTTTTGATATAATAATGGATTTTTATAATTATAATAGTATAAAAATGATTTAATTATTATAAATATTAAATAAAAGAATTTCTGAAAAATAAAAGTTGTAATTAAATCTTTTATATCAGATTATACAAATATAATTTTTTTAGAATTTATAAAAGAGTTTAGGTATTTAAAAAGAATTTTAAAAGATTTAAAGGATTTAATATATATATAATTAATTATATAGTAAAAAGAAAAGAAAAGAATAGAATGCAAAAAAACTGGTCAGTGCCGGGACTCGAACCCGGGTGACCCGTGTGGAAGCCTAGTGTCTCAACCACCTGGCCTAGGCCGGTGGTTGTGATGACTTCTGTTTTAATATTAATAAATACACGATGAACCAGAAGCTTTATCCCCAAATTATGAACACGATGAACCCTAGCTATGCAATTAGATGATCCAGGCAACAATAGCCCGATTAATGTTAGGGCTATTGTTGCTTGGATGCCGATGTACCAAACCCACCAATAAAATTAAACTCACAGTGTGTAATGAAAGATAATCGTCGGGTCAAAAGGAAAAGTCAACCTCGAGCAATAAACAACGATCAGGGCAGTAATAGAGAGAAATAGAGATTGAGAGAGAGGTATGAGCGAGTTTTCAAGGTCCAGGAGGTCTCAATTTATACTAATAGATTAGGGTTAGGGTTAATTGGATCGTTGACTTTCCTTTTAATATAACGCGGCCAATTAGACGATTAGGGCAACAATTGCCGTGTAATCGTTGTGCAAATTGGTTGTATTGGGCCGGATATAGCACGAGCTTGCCTAAATTATAACAAATACGCGTTAATTCCATGGATTGGGCAACAAGGAATCCCACAGTTGACTTTTATTGTCAACTGTGAGGATTTTAATTCGTGTATAAGTTTAATGTGAGCCCGGGTTTATCACAAACAGAAGGCCAGCCCAGCTGGTTGGGCTCGTGTGTTTGTTTGGACCGGTCCTTGGCGCGGGTTCGAACCCCGGCCAAGGCAAACATTTTTTTTGATTAATTTTAATACCACACACACATATATAATTATATATATAGCATTAGGGTTCCATAAAAGCGACAAAAATAATAAATGCGAGGATAATTAAGAAACTTGACGTTTTATTAAATGTCGGTGCGTAACGTACAAGTATTTATTGCGAAATGTTACAGTCTCCCCTACTTTTTGAAACTTCGTCCCGAAGTTAAAGGAAATACTAGGTTTGCAAATGGTCAACTACTGAAAACCTTGATAAAATTTCACACTACCTTAACGTACCTGTAAATTCATGATTACGTTCCGGACCGTAATTACCAATTTACCTTACGTTAGGGTTTTGCGTCCTTTTATGACTTTACCGATTGTTAAGCAGGTCTGATAGTCTCCGCCAGTCGTTGAGCAGGTGGTAGGGCCTCTCCCGACTGTTGGATAGACATGATGACCTCTTCCAATCGTTAAGTAGATTGTTTAGTAGTCAACCATTTGTTGTGCAAGTAAGCAAGTATTGATAAAGCAATCAATTCACATTAAAACAAACATACACACAGATGTTATGGTAATACTTGAATTTATTATCAGATTCAAAAGTGTCAATACATGAAATTTAGGAGAAAGTAGATATTATTCAAATGGTAGGGTTTGATGTTGAGCAGTCGGAGGTCTCAAGCGGGATTATTTGGAGCATCAAGAGCGTTTGTAGCAGGGATTCGACAAGCTTCCGCAAGATGCCCATACCTCTGACAATTTGTGCACTGTCGACAGGGTACTTGAGTTGGATGGTGATACTGGCAGGTGTCACACTTAGGTAGGTTCCCATTGTATTGTTTCTTGGTGGGTGGAGTGGTAGTGTCTATTGCAAAATTCCTGACCTTGTTCTTCCCGTTGGTTGAGGCCTCGGTTTTGATTTCAACGGCAGGTTGGGGAGTATCCTTTTTCTTTTCCCCTTTACGAGTCAGGGTTCCTGCCTTCACATGGTTATCTGTTAGGGTGGCAGCCAAACGCTTTGCTTCTTCCAATGTAGCAGGGTTCCTTCCCCACACTGTGTCTTGAATCTGCATCGGTAAGCCACCAATGTATTTTTCGATTGCAATGGGCAAAGGAGTGACTTTGTGGGGTAGCAGTAAGCTAAGTTCGTGAAAGCGAGTGTTGTAAGCAAGGTTTTCCCCACTGTCTTGAGCAAGATCATAAAATTCGTCTTCCAGTTTCTTGATTTCATTACGAGGACAGAACTCTGCCTTCATAATGTCTTTAGCTTGATCCCAGGTTAAGGCTAGTGCAGCTTCAGCTCCGCGAGTGCGTTTTTCTTCATTCCACCAAGTGAGTGCTCGTTTGTGAAGAACACTCATGGCATAACGGACTTTGAAGTTGTCGGGGCATTCACTGTTGATGAAGGCATTCTCAATACCCTCAAACCATTGGAGGAGTCCAGTAGCTCCTTCTTCACCACTAAACTTTGGAGGGTTACAAGAGTTGAAATGCTTAAGGGTGCAAGCTTGGGGTCCATTACCATTGCCATTGCCATTGTTGTGACCATTCCCGTTGCCGTTCAATTGGATGACCTGGGCGAGTAAATTGGGAACCAGAGTTGCGATTTGCTGTGCCATTTGTTGAGAAATGATCGCAGCCAGTTGAGCATCGACCCCATTGTTGTTGTGGTTAGGAGCTTGGTCATGGTTGTGGTTATGGTTATCACCACCTTCTTCGTGATTCTCACCATTGTTGTTGCGAGTGCTGCGACGAGGAGGCATGATCTGTAATAGACACAATGAAATGAATGAGAGTTTATATAAGGAATGTAATCATTTATTCATTAATTAAAACGAATAAACGAAAACGTTGACTTATCAAAGATTTTAAATTCTAATAACATATGAAGACATGCTTTAGCCTATAAGTGAACACTCATCCCGAGAATTCCCAGGTAGGCATCCGGGTCCCTCGTCTGATTGGGATATATGCGCAATGCCAGCCTAGACAGAAGACTCAGAATACAGGCGTTCACCCTTCCAGATTGCACGTGTTCGTTATTAAAATCTAGAACTTCGACGAGATCTCAAGGGGGTTCAGGTTAAACCTGAGGGATTTGTCCTATTAGTCTAAGAGTAGATCCACTGATGGAGAGCAACCTTCTTGTAGGGGTGAAAGTAGGGATAAGAAGTAGGAGGGAGATAGAGAGTAGCAAGTAAAGGAAGCAAGTACTGTTTTAGTCCCTAAGGTTATAGTCTAGATTATTTCTAATAACCTAATTCCCTATAACCAAGGCTCTGATACCAATCTGTAACACCCCAACCGATGGCGGAAACATCGGGGTGCCACGTATTGATGATTGTTTTCAGTAGCACATGGTATAATATCAATTTTGAATAATTTATTCAACATAATATCCAAAATGTGAAATAATGTCTAAGAATTTAAATACATAACATCCAAATAATAACTTAAAAAAACTTCAAATAAACTTCAAGAAAATCCTCATGCTAACTCAAGCCTCAGCTTCATTGTTACCTGAAACATGTTAATTTTGAAAGTATTTTGGGTCAACATAAGTTGGTGAGAATTACATAGGTTTTTGATGATAAAATGAATAAAATGTTAAGCAATTCATGTGTCATGTTAATCTAGCCCATATGTGAGAAACATATTAGAAATAAATCGAGTGCATAATCAACCCTGTTGACTGTTATAAAATGATACATACCATACACTTATGGTCCCAATAATGTTATGCGATAACAAACACCCACGTAACCTTTGTAGGAGGCACGTATCGGGTGGGATTGTCAGTCCAATAGATCTATCAATGTATACCGTCGGCTGATCAATGTTAATGATTATGCTAGAATGTGCTTACTCTAATCATGTTCAAGACAATATGCAACATAGAAAACACACAAACACATTGATGATTGAATTGCAATGAAAAGTGTTATAACATGTTTCACCCAAAAAGTGGTGATAAAAGGGGCTATGTAAACTCACCTTAGCAAATGTTAACTTGTTGAATAAGATATGATAATTGTGTTGCCCAAAGTGATTCCAAATATCACCCTATGATGAGGTAATATATATAATAAGTCTAAGTCTATGTAACTAATATGTGTATCCTAGGGTTTTGATTTGGGGATAATCAATTGTTGAATTTAATTTAAAAATGTTAATTTAAATAAAGAGAATTGGATAATAAATGAAAAATAGTCTTTTTATAAAGTTTGAATTTTGAATGAGTACAATAAAGTGTTTGAAGCAATAAAATAATTTTTATAAAATTATTTCATTTAAAATAGATTTTTAAATCTATTTATTTATAAATAGCCAATTATTAACTTTAATATTCAAAAATACTAAAATTAAAGAAATCTATTTTTAAAAAAATCATAATTCTGTTCTAAATGATTAAAAATAATTTGTATAAAATTTTGGTGCAAAAATGATGAAAATTGGATTTATTATGAATTAAATATGATTAAATCTTACAAAAATTGATTAAAAATAATAAATAAATGATTTTACTGAATTAAAAATTATTTCAGTAAAGTTTAACTTTATAAAGAGTTAGGATAATTTTTGGAGAATTTAAATAAATTGTTTTGATATAATAATGGATTTTTATAATTATAATAGTATAAAAATGATTTAATTATTATAAATATTAAATAAAAGAATTTCTGAAAAATAAAAGTTGTAATTAAATCTTTTATATCAGATTATACAAATATAATTTTTTTAGAATTTATAAAAGAGTTTAGGTATTTAAAAAGAATTTTAAAAGATTTAAAGGATTTAATATATATATAATTAATTATATAGTAAAAAGAAAAGAAAAGAATAGAATGCAAAAAAACTGGTCAGTGCCGGGACTCGAACCCGGGTGACCCGTGTGGAAGCCTAGTGTCTCAACCACCTGGCCTAGGCCGGTGGTTGTGATGACTTCTGTTTTAATATTAATAAATACACGATGAACCAGAAGCTTTATCCCCAAATTATGAACACGATGAACCCTAGCTATGCAATTAGATGATCCAGGCAACAATAGCCCGATTAATGTTAGGGCTATTGTTGCTTGGATGCCGATGTACCAAACCCACCAATAAAATTAAACTCACAGTGTGTAATGAAAGATAATCGTCGGGTCAAAAGGAAAAGTCAACCTCGAGCAATAAACAACGATCAGGGCAGTAATAGAGAGAAATAGAGATTGAGAGAGAGGTATGAGCGAGTTTTCAAGGTCCAGGAGGTCTCAATTTATACTAATAGATTAGGGTTAGGGTTAATTGGATCGTTGACTTTCCTTTTAATATAACGCGGCCAATTAGACGATTAGGGCAACAATTGCCGTGTAATCGTTGTGCAAATTGGTTGTATTGGGCCGGATATAGCACGAGCTTGCCTAAATTATAACAAATACGCGTTAATTCCATGGATTGGGCAACAAGGAATCCCACAGTTGACTTTTATTGTCAACTGTGAGGATTTTAATTCGTGTATAAGTTTAATGTGAGCCCGGGTTTATCACAAACAGAAGGCCAGCCCAGCTGGTTGGGCTCGTGTGTTTATTTGGACCGGTCCTTGGCGCGGGTTCGAACCCCGGCCAAGGCAAACATTTTTTTTGATTAATTTTAATACCACACACACATATATAATTATATATATAGCATTAGGGTTCCATAAAAGCGACAAAAATAATAAATGCGAGGATAATTAAGAAACTTGACGTTTTATTAAATGTCGGTGCGTAACGTACAAGTATTTATTGCGTAATGTTACAATTACACCCCGCACTCACCGTCTCTAACATCAAGACTCACATCCCGTTACTCCTCGAGAAAGATTCGCCGCATTATAATACCTGGAAGACACTCTTCCAGGTTCATTGCGAAGCGTACGAAGTCTCCGAACATCTGTTTCCTAAACCTGTAGCCGCATCCTCACCTTCGTCTTCTGATCCCGCCGCTGCTGCCATCGCTCAGGCAGCGGCTGTTGCCGCTGATCAACTCTGGAGCCGCATTGATGCACTTGTGAAACAGTGGATCTACGCCACGATTTCTCAACCTCTTCTTCGCATTATAATCCAACCGGGTCAATCAGCATACGACGCCTGGATGGCTGTCGAAAGCAAATTCAACGACAACCAGAATACGCGGGCTGTTTTTCTGGGTCAGGAATTCGCCAACCTGTGTCTTGAAAATTTCTCTTCCATGGGCGACTACTGCGATCATGCGAAACACCTGGCTGATCAACTGGACAGCGTAGGCGCACCGGTTGATAACCGGATGCTCGTTCTCAAGGTTTTGACGGGCCTCACCGAACAATACGATAGCATCTCCACGGTTTTACAAAACCGTGAACCGCTTCCTATGTTCAGCGAAGTTCGCTCACGACTTAATCTCGAAGAAAGTAAAAAGAAGCGTCACGTTACTCGGTCCTCCCAAGCTGCTGCTACGGCCCTTACTGCCACTACCTCCACTCATCCCAAATCCCCTGCCAACCCTTCGCAAATCTCCCAGCCCACTTCTGGATCCACCAGACCACGTGGAAATCGTGGTAGAGGACGTAACCGGACCACATCCAATCAGTCCAGGCCCAATAACCAACCTGCCCCTAGCCATCCATATATTGTTTTTCCAAGCAATTGGACTGCTTCGCAGTGGGCCTCTGTCCTGAATAACAAACCGGCTGGACCACCATGTCCTTATCCATCACGGCCCAATTCACAAAACTCCCAAGGAATACTGGGCCCCCGACCCGACCAAGCCCATCATACCACTTACTCACCCACAGACATTGAACAGGCTCTTTACTCTTTGGCCCTCAACCCACCGGACCACGGTGTGATGGACACTGGCGCTTCATCTCATTCCGCCAACGAACAAGGTATATATTCCCCGTCTAATTTTAATATTTGCACTAATAAAAATATTGTTGTTGGTAATGGCATGTCTATACCTGTAGTGGCCCAAGGCAACCAAGTCCTACCCCCACCCTACCCCCCTCTAAAACTAAATAATGTCCTCTTTGCCCCTCAAATAATAAAAATCTTATTTCCGTTCGACGCCTTACTACTGACAACTTAGTTTCTGTCGAATTTGACCCTTTTGGTTTTCTTGTGAAGGATCTCAAAACACGGGCTCCTATCCTACGATGCAATAGTACGGGTGATCTTTATCCCCTTACTAAGCCCCTGCCTCTCAAGACCAACCAGTCCTCCTCGTTTGTTGCTGTTTCTCAAGATTGCTGGCATCAACGTTTGGGTCACCCCGGGAATAATTTACTTCAGTCTTTAAAACTGAATTCGTTTGTTGATTATGGAAAACGTAATAAGACACTTTGTCAATCATGTGTTTTTGGCAAAAGTGTTAGGTTGCCATTTTATGATTCGGTCAATTCTACTAGTTTTGCTTTTGACATTGTTCACAGTGATTTATGGACATCCCCCATACTTAGTACGGGTGGCCATAAATATTACATTTTATTTTTGGATGATTTTACGAATTTTTTGTGGACGTTTCCTTTACCTAATAAATCCCATGTCTTCCAAACATTCACCACTTTCCACAACTTAATTAACACACAATTTGGACGTAAAATCAAACAATTTCAATGTGACAATGGCACCGAATATACAAACCAAAATTTTAAAATTTTTTGTAATCATAATGGCATGCAATTTCGTTTCTCATGTCCCTACACCTCCTCCCAAAATGGTAAAGCGGAGCGCAAAATCCGCACCATTAACAACATGATTCGTACCTTACTTGCCCAAGCTTCCCTACCCACCAACATGTGGCACCATGCCCTTGAAACCGCAACCTACCTACTCAACATCCTACCTAGCAAACTCCATAATTTTAAATCCCCAACATCCATCCTTTACAATTGCACCCCAGAATATGATCATCTTCGTGTTTTTGGGTGCCTTTGCTACCCTGTCACCCCATCCACCAAAATACACAAGCTCAATTTTCGATCTCACCCTTGTGTTTTTCTTGGTTACCTAAAAAAGGTATATATCTATTTTATACCTAAAACTAGAACCCGTTCTATACCCAAACCCGGGTATTAAAATACTTGACACTAGATATTAACGGGTTATTATCGTCGGTAGTGTACTTTTTTGAGATCTGCATGTTTCCAACGACTATAGAACTGTTAGAACCTCAATTGTGCCCTTTTGTTTGCTCTTTAATATGTTCTCATTCCTAGACTTGGTATAAACAGTTGGTTGATGTTTGGATTTAGTAACCACACTTGAAAAGAATAAAAAAAACCAAAAATTTCTCTAAAAACACTTGAAAATGTCTGGACCGCTTTTTTCAATACCCGAAAATTAGGTGTTATAATACCTGGTTTTTGAAGAATCAATTCCATATACCCCAAAGTGAATTGGGCATGCACGGTATGGTTTTTTTTCCATCCAAGAATTAATACCGAAACCGTAACTAGTTATTGCAATACTCGATCTTCTCAGTACTTCAATGCCTGACAACAGGTATTAAAACTATCCGATTTGTACACCTTTATAACTAGCCACTTTTTAAAATGGGGAATTGGATTTTAATAACCTGAACTATTTGAAATTGGTCACTGGCACCCCAAACTAAAAAATTGGCCATATATAACTTGAACTATTAACTTGTTGGAATCTAACACCCAACTAACTGACACCGTTAGTGTGTTGGCTGACGTGGCACAATTTGCTGACATGGCAAGCCACGTGTGCATTTCATTAAAAAAAAACAGATCTGATGACTATGCATTTTATTAACCCACATCATCACCATCTTCATAACATCAACATTATCTTCATCTTCACAAACCTTCAACCTCCTTTCTATCTTTAACATCGAACCTGCAACAGCAATAAAAAACCACCATACATTTACAGTTTGCTTGATTCAAAACACATAAAGCTATCATCTTCACGATTGAAAATAATAATAATAATAATAATAATAATAATAATAATAATAATAATAATAATAATAATAATAATAATCAACGATTGCAACACCCCACCACCACCGTAACCACCACCACCACCACTTCTCCTCATACCATCATCCTGACCTAATAAAACTTAAAACAGGTAACCCAACATCCAATCAGATTCTATTCAATAAATCAACCAACACACAGCAGAATAAAAAAAACTTACAACAGGGAAGTCAAGAGGGTTCCTTTGGGTCAACTTCTCTTTGTTCAGAGCCATACAAACAATCGACGACGACGTCGTACGACGAGCAATCCAACATCGGAAAGACATCGAAACCGGTAAAGAAGATATGTTTGATGACGATGAGAGTTTGGATGAAGAAGAAGGCGGTGATAACGAGGTTAAAGGTGTGAATGAACTGCAAATTGCCTCCATGTGTTGGAATATTATTACGTAGATTCGCTGGAAGCCACCGGTCACTGGATTTAGAGTTGAACTTGGGAATTAGGGTTCATATGTGTCTGATATTTAGAGATGATTTGGATTGTGGTGTTGAACATTTTTTAAGTGATTGTTTGTAAACGTGGATTTTTTTTTATTTTGCTTTTTTGTTTCAATAAGTTAATAACACATCAGCAGGTGACTTGGTTTAAATGGAGGACAAATCAGCATGCCACATCAGTAGTCATTGCCACGTCAGCAACCACACTAACGGCGTCAGTTAGTTGGGTGCTAGATTCCAACATGTTAATAGTTCAGGTTATATGTGGCCAACTTTTTAGTTGAGGGTGCTAGTAGCCAATTTCCAATAGTTTGGGTTATTAAAATCTAATTCCCCTTTTAAAATAAACCTAGAATAATCATCTTCTATTAGTACATATGTATTTAAAACATAGATGCCTAAATATTTACTATCATAAAAGACCAAGGGGTGAGGTAGTGGGGATGGGATCATACCTTCACCGTTGGTGACACCACCCCCCTTTGGTTTCGGTGACAATGGGGAAGTTTACCATCTCTCCCCGTCTCTCTTTTCCTTTGACCATTGGGGTGTACCGTTGTACAACGGTTGATTTAAAAAAAAAAATTAACTTTTCTTTAAAAACAACACCAACTCACCATTTTATCTCAACATATTATCAAAAAAACATACATTTCACTTCTAAATTTATAATTTTTCATTCACCCATCATGGATTCTAGGCAACCGTTTTCCCAAACATACCCGCTACTCCCTCGACGCAAGCCCATTCGTGTTTCCCACGACTAGATATAGTTTAACATTATGTCGAAAAGTGTAAAGGTCCTTCTAGAGTGAGACCGTATGGTATTGGAGAGGATGAAAGATAGGATTGCGGCGAAGTGGCTAGGAGGAAATATGACTTAGTTTTTTTAATTAGCTTCGTTTTTTATGTTTTTTTTATTATTTTTTAATTTCTATGTATTTTTTATTTTAATGAAAAAAAAAAGATTATTGGAATATAAAATATATAAATAAATAAAAAAAATGAAAAAAAAAAGGAAGGGGGAACGGGGAATAAGAGAGAACCATTTCCCTCATTTAGGAGAGGGGAAGGGGAAACGACGCGACACTGATGTGGACTAGGGATGAGCATGGTACCGGTCCGGTACCGAAATTCCCAAAAAATGGGTACTGGTACCGAAAGCAACCGGTACGGTACGGTACCAGTATTTGAATGTAAAAATCGGTAAATATCGGTACCGGTACCGAAAAACTAAAAATGTGGGTACCGGTAGTAATACCGAAATTGATTCAGTACCGATACCGTTTAATATCCGATACCATTTGCTCATCCCTAATTTTAAACAAAGGGAAAGAAAGAGAAAAGAGGAACCACACCCTTTTTCTAAAAGCATTCCCAATAACTCGTTTTTTGAGTGATTTTTTTTCACGTTTTTGTCACATCAATCTTTTTTATTAGTGTGCTGGTTGTTTTTAGGGATTGTGTTTGGTGGTTGTTTTTACACAAAAACACCAAAATACAAGTTAGAGGTGCCTCGTGTATTTTTAATATATAGAGAAAGAATAAGTGGTGTATGATGTGGCAATGGTTTTAATCTTTTACGTGTTGTGTTGTTTTTGTTTTTGTTTGTTTGTTTGTTTTGTTTTGTTTTGTTTTTTTTTTTTTTTTTTTTTTTTTTTTTTTTTTTTGAGTGAGTTTTGATGTTAAAAAAAATAAGTAATTTTATGATGCGGCACCTGGGTATAGACTTTTTTTTAGTTGTTTAGTTAATTGTGGAAGGTTTAAGGAATACAAAGTACAAACCCAACAAAACCATTCTCATTAATTTAATTTCTACTTATTATTGGGCTTCGTGGACTACCAAAATTGCGCACCTATATATGGCTATATCTCCAATGCTAAAATATTAGCCCATGTGAACTAATTGGGCCAAAACAGATTGTTGGTATCTTCTCTCCATAATATCTGGACCAAATGCGTTTGTTTTTTATGCATCGTGAAATTGTATATTAAAAAAAAGATGTAAAAATAAAACCCGTATTGATGATGATCAAGCCCATTAAAATATAACAAACTAGCTGATTACCCCGGGAAGGTCCCGGGGTTGAAAAATTTAATATGATTTAATAAAAAATGATAAAAGAAGAAAAATCAAATCATGAAAAGCGTAAATAACTTAAACATAATCAATCTTAGTTAAAAAAACATTTATTTAAAAAGTTAAAAAAATAAAAAGCATAAACCATATTAAACATAATACAGTATTAAAAGGATAACCTTCAACATATAATCATCTTCACGTAATTTAAAATATGTTACAATTTGACTTTGACTTATATAGATGTAGAATTCATGATGGGGGTTGAAAAATATAACAATTCTAATAATATTAATACTAATAGTAATAATTATTACTCTTGTAATTAAATAAATAAAAAAATAACCTTGTTATAAGGTGACACCATGTGTTGCAGTGTTGCGTGATTCGTTCTCCTAACTTCTCTTGATGAAGTATACCTATCCATCTTTAGAAGAGTAAAATTCCAATGATAGCATGACGATTAGGCTGAATTTTAACATCGTAGATAAGAACCTGGTTTAAAAGAAAAAACATGATTAATGAATAACCTGAACACTTTGTGTTTTTTTTTTTGTATGAACATAACCCCACAAAAAATAGTCGTTTTTTTCTCCGTTTTTTATATAGCACTATGGTACTCGTTGGAAAGATAATAAAACGCTCGTTAATTTGGTGTGATTTTTTTATTTAAAAAATCTCGAATATAAAAGATATTAACGTTTATAAATTATGGGAGGAACATAAGAGAGAAAAATTTAAATTTGTTTTTAAATTCTTTTTTCCTAAAATAACTCAATTTAATTTTAGTAATTGAGAATTGAGAGATAGAGAGATAAATTTAGGGTTTTATGTTTATCTTTTTTTTAATTAAAAGGAAATAATTCAAAAAACATTAAAATATTTCAATAATGATGCCACGTGGCAGTTTCATGGAGAGGATGAAGACACCATTACACGCCACGTCAGCAATGTTCAATTCTTTTATATATATACTAGCTTATACCCCGGGAGCGTCCCGGGTTAAAAAATCAAAGTAAAGTGAATAAAATTAGAAGTATCTAAACTATAAAAATGACATTTATGTATCAACTTACATTAGATACTTTAAAAAAAATACCAAAAGATCCATTTCACCTTACAAAATCAACACCTAAAACAGAATATTAAGATCCCAAGCACTTCAAGGGGACATAGATTGTTTAGCACAAATACATTCAGTCAAAGGTCTTTAACTGCATACAATAAGATTTGAGCTATTTCAAAATATGGTAGAAAAAGAAAACATAGCAATTACCTGTTGGAGAGCGTCCCGGGTTGAAGTATCTAATATGACATAATAAAATATCTAATATGACAACATAATTAATGACTTGCCAGTATATGATTAATGAATATTATTATTATTATTATTTTAAACAAATCTCTGCCATAAGTTATCATATTCTAATATAAAACAAGGGTAATTAGGTCGGGTATCACCTAATCCCATGCCTGACCCAAACCCACAATTTTTTTTAAACTAATTCCAAACCTGACACAATACCTGTCGGGTTACAAAAAATAGTCGTTTTTTTTCTCCGTTTTTTATATAGCACTATGGTACTCGTTGGAAAGATAATAAAACGCTCGTTAATTTGGTGTAATTTTTTTCTTTAAAAAATCTCGTGTATAAAAGATATTAACGTTTAAAAGTTATGGAGGAAAAGAGATAAAAATCTAATTTTGTTTTTAAATTTTAAATTATTATTTTCTTAAAATAAAGGCCTTGCCACATAGGATGACACATGGCACACTCAATAAAAAGAATACTCTTTTTGAATGTCATGTCATTAAAATGACTTTGATTTATTATATGTATAGATTAATAGATGAACATCTCTTACATCTCAAATTTGCATTGAAGCTGATAAAAATCCTGGAAAAACGACTGTAAACTAAATAAAAACTTTAAACGGAAAAAGCTTTTTCATAATTACATGCATATTGAACAAGTGTAGAGTTTCTAATATAACATCTACACTTTAGCTCCTTGACACCAGAAGCCATCTGTTTTCGGATCAGAGTCTAACGAGTTATTCATAGCAGTGTCCCTAATAGGGATGCGACACTTTTTCCGTGGTTTTATTTATTTGTTTAGTGTTTTACATGCTTAGAGACTTTAGTATGCAAAAATTACGTCAACTTTTTTTTTCTTTTTTAAATGAGCGTTTTGTTCTCCGGTCATTTAATGAAGCACCTCTAAAAGGATCCGGTGAGACTGAGAGGAATCTCACACAAGAGCTATCAGTGTTGGATATGTGTCCGGCAGTTAATTGAAAGGTCAACGTTAACTAACCCGGTACGATCTGAAGAGTTACACGTTAATACACGAATCATATATGTTCACACAGGGCGGACCTAGCTCATTGCTAGGGACCGCGCTCGCTGCTACTCAACTTTGCGCGCGTAGTGGAAATTTTTCGTTTTTTTTACTATTTTTCAAAAACGTTACTACTAAAATTTAATAAACGTTACTAACTTACTATTAAATGAAATTATACGTTACCACGTTACGTTATTCGGAAAAATATTTATCGAATCCGACTAATAATAACCCAAAAAAAAAAAAACTAATCTAATTATAAGAATAGTCCACCCATTAAACCCAAGTCCACCATTCACCAACAAGCCACCCCACCCCCTTTAATTTAAGTCCAACAACAACAAGCCCACCCCAAGTCCCCAACCCACTTCACCTTCACAAAACCAAAACAAAAAAAACCTTCTATTCTTTATCACGCAGCCAAGGAGCAGAGCAGCAGCCAAACCTTCTGAAATCTGAACCCTTACTCTACGTCCCTACCTTTGCGTCCCCGTCCCTCCTTCGCCCAACACGAGCAGCCAGAGCAGTAGCCAAGGAGGAGCAAAGCGCCGCCCCTGTCCACAGTCGGTTGTGAGTTTTTTTTAAACCTTATGAACCCTTACTCTCTTGTGTTTTATAATTGATTTGTTCTAAGTGTTTTAGGCATGAGTAATTATAAATTGGGTGTTGGATATTATAATTGATTATAGTGTAAATGTTTTTTATTAATTGATTAGGTTTGCTCACGTGTTTTATAATTTGTGTTTTATAACTTGGGTTTTGGATGTTTTACAATTTGCTTTGTTACGTTTTTTTGGGATGGGGTTTATATGTTTATGTTGTTGTCTTTGGTTGGGATCCTATATATTCTATTCCATATTTCATTCGGATAATAAAAGTGGAAATATATTCGATTATTTTGGTTGGTGTTGGAATTATGATTTTGATTTCAAAAGATTCATTTTGTTTCTATGAATATGAATGGTACTCATTTAACTATCATTGTTCTTTAGCGTGTTGCTAGTTTTTAGTTTTCCTGTGTGAATATGAGAGTTTATATTTATGGTGATTTTATATGACCCATGCGCCCCCTTCTTAATCTTACAATCTGCTATGTCTTAATCTTACAATCTGCTCTTATAGTCTTACATTCAAAGTACCTTCTTCAGGCATATATCAACTTCGACTCCAAGGCAGGCCGGTTGAGTCGACTGTTCTGTTCGACTAGACAAAAGGCATTCAAAAGGTTAGTACTGGTTTACTGTTTATCAATTTATCCATTGTTCTGTCAATCCATTCCAGTTCAACATGTTTAGGGATATGTTGTTTGTTAATTGATTTAGGCTTTAGGAATTAGGTAGCAATCTAGTAGTTGATTGATTTAGGGATTTGTTGTTTGTTAATTGATTTGGGCTTTAGGAATTAGGTAGCAATCTAACAGTTGAGTAGGCTTTTTCTGTTAATTGATTTAGGAGTAAACCATAAACATTATAACAATGTCAAGTCGAAACCGAAAGTATAAATCGGGTCACGCAAAATAGTGATAGCAAGCCATTGTATGAAACTATAGCGAAAAAAAAAATTGAACGTTGCTACTAAAATTTTTTCCTAGATCCACCACTGTGTTCACATTAAGGTGGGATATTATTTATGAAATAATTAGTTAGAGACTTTATAATAAATTAGTTTATTATAAAGGAGGTATTAATAAATAATACAAGGGGCATAATGTAAGTTCTAGTTTTATAAAAAGGGGATTAAGGTGCAAACCCTAATCACGCCTTTTAACAAAACAACCTCCCTTCCCTTCCAAGCAACTTTCGGCCGACTCCACTAAGGGCCGCCGCCCTGCTGCTGCTGCTGTTCGGCCACCACTGCTGCCTCTTCCTTGCAAGTTGTTGCTCCCGGTTGGTTCGTGCTCGGTTGTGAACTTCCTACTAGCGATGATTCGTCGTAACCTGCGTGTTACAATTCCGGTGTTGTCGTCAAAGGTTGATTACTAAACCCCCTTATGGTTGTTTATACGCGTATAACCTTGATTCTGATTAGGAATATTTTATTAATCGGATTAATAAAATCAAACATATAGTATATATAAAACAAGGAAATCTATGAGAACACTAAGAACCACTTTCATTCCTTGATCATGATCAATTAAGAGCTAAGATTAATTGGGGATTAAATAAAGATGGAACCATAAAATTAAATGAAAAGGGGCAATATAGTTAAATAACATACCATACAAACAAAACCCCAAAAATTAAACATTCAGAATACGTATCCTCACTCTCCGTCTTTCTCTGCTCTCTCAAAACCCAAACACAACCTAGGGTTTATACAACAAATCTATCCAACAATCAATGATTATGAACATCAGGTACACTATTATCAGCTATTGTGATTCATCTAAACCATTTTCTTTCGTATTTCATCTATTATGCTGCTGTTAATCGATTGTCGAACAAGTACATACTTGTTTTATAATTTTTTTTAAACAATCTTCGTGATTTTGGAGTGGTTAGGGTTTAATCCCTTTTTTTTTCAGCAAACAGGAACAAATACATACTTGTTTTATAAATTTGTGTAGTACATTCTATGTTTCATTTGTTAAATGTATATAAAACATGTTAAATGTTGTGTTGTGATTTGTTTGTCATGTGCTATATATGTTTATGTATTACACATGTGTAATATGTATGTCCTATACCTATTGTATGTGTTAACCATGAACAAACTGTATAGGTAAGGTATTTCAAATATATATTGTTAGTCTAATGTATCGGGCATATGGGATAGGTATTTATGTTTTACACATATGTTGTTTGTGAACGAACCTTGTGTGAAATGTATTATACATATGTAATAGGTGTGTTTATGTATTACACATGTAAAATATTGAATTTATTGAATTTGGATGGTTCTATTCATTACATCAGGTTGTCATCTTGTTGGAATTTGAGAGTTATGTAAGGATGTAAGAGAGATAGTTGGCTTTGAGTAGTTGCACATAAGGTGTTTGATGAAATGTTTAAGTGTGTGTTGGGTTGATTTTGTTGGTTAATGGTTGTTTGGAAAATTTGCATTTATTTACATCGAATAATCACTTGAATAACGAATAGAAAACAAACAATAAATTATGTTGACATTTCATCACAGATTCTGAATTAGCAATGAGCAATATTGAGCGAACATATTGTTAGAAAGTGTCGTTGAAATCGGAAGGAGATTGGATATGACGTATATTTTTTTATAAAAAAAATAAAGATGGTGATAGATGTGGTATTTGGCAACCTTAGTGGTATTTTTCAAATCTGAGTTACAAATAATATGTGTATGTTACTATGTTAGAAGCTTAAGCGTGTGTAGGTAAGTTGTTTACACATGTGTACGTGAGTAGTTTACACATGTGTAAGTTAGCAGATTTATTTGTTTTGAATAGCAATAAAAACAAATGACTTAATGATTTTGTACTTTTGTCACTTTGACCAAAACATTTCAGAAAATTGGTACATTCTACTGTTGGATGGAAATGGACAAGGAGAACTATGAGAGGTCAATGGTGGAGGCTATGAGAGATCAATTGCAGAGGCTCGGAAAATGATGCGAAGATTGTATTTTTAAAGGCGAATATTCATCGAGAAGATGTGATCGTGAAACATTGGAGTTTGAGAGAGAACAAAATGAAATTAAAAGACTAGAAGATATTGTGGATTATGACTTTTTTGTATGTTACCATCCATGGTTAGGATATATCAAGGATTACAACTTTACACATGTGTAAATAATAATAGTTAAAGAATAAGCATAAATATGAAGGTTTACACATGTGTAATACAATTGTAATTGTGTAATACTGAAACAAATAAGTGGCAATGAACAATTTACACATGTGTAAATCAAATGCAAAATGTGTAATACAATAATGAATAAGGGATAATGAACACCTATAGGTGTATAATACAACTTGACATACGTACATTAGAGGCAAATGAGTTTTAGTGAATAATTTACACATGTGTAAATCTGCTATAAAATGTGTGAAACATAAACAACCAAGTGACGGTCAACAGTTTACACATGTGTAATACAACTCACATATGTACAATAGAAACAAATGATGAAAGTGAGCGGTTTACACATGTATAAATTTGGCTTAAATTTATAAATTAGATTAATATGTACCACTGTGTAGTTTACACAAAGACATGTTAAGCAAGAATACATGACATTTACACGTGTGTAAAACAGACACTTACATTTAAATCTAATGACAAATAAGAATAGAAACCATACAGGTAATAATCTTATAACATTGTCATAATACTATATGTAAACTGTAAATCTAGAGTCAGAACAAAAGTATAAATTCAAACTACATGTAAGCGTGATTCAAACTATAATTTGAGCAATACGAAAAAAAAATCTCGTTCGCTGTGACTATCTTCATTAGATTGACTCTCTTCATAAGTCATCTTCATCAATCGATTCTCTTATTGTTCTGGGAATCATGGTATCCATGTTTGTCATAAAACCTACGTTTGTTTTTCTTCTTCTTGCTCTTTACGTTCGCTACAAATAGACAATGGGCAACAATGCAAAACAGTTTATGTTCCGTGGCAACCTTAGATAACCAAAATATAAATCATATCACCCAATTCAGTGAATACCATACCATAAAAGGTTTATGCTATGTGGAAATATTGTGTATCCAGTACATGGACTCATCCGATGAGTCAAACATGTTATTGCAAACCCACTCCTAAAAATCAAGTACTTGTTTATCTACAAAAATAGACAATGAGGATCAATACAAAATGGTTAACATCAATAATAAACTTATATGTGCACAGCAAGAACAAAAAAAATATGAAATATCAAATTGATATATAAAGGGCTTAGCATCATCAAGAATAAAACTAAAACCAAAATCCTTTAAGAAGTTACACATGTGTAAATCAAATTACAAAGTGATGCAAGCAATAACAATTACATGTCAACAACATTAGTATTCAAGAATTATTGAGTGCATCGTATGTAAATATAATGAACCAACATCATTTTTTCAAATGTATGAATGCTAATAACAACTATACCACAAGGATTCCGCCATTAATGCAGGACAAGAAGAATCGACGATCACTACACTACTAATAAACAAAGGAAGGCGAATTATCATAATATCAACATCTACTGATAATCTTCGCTTCTAACTTACTAACTATCATCTAAATCTGCATAACGTTTTCAATATAAAACAGGCTTTACAAGATAAAAATTAATCCTGTGACAACAATCTACACATAGGTAAAACATACAATTGAACAAAACCAGAAGCTTACACATGTGTAAATCAGTAACAAAATCTGTGACACAGAAACCTTTTGAAGCTGATTTACACAGGAACAATGACACTTACAAAATCATTGTGTGTATCTATATCTGGTTAATCTGTATTATCACATGTTTTAGGTTAAAATCATGGAACCACAATCGCATGAAATCAGATTAACAAGTCTAGAAACAATAATAATCACAATAACAAGAAATTTGATTAAAAAAACCCTAGTTTGATCCACCATTATAACAATTTTCTGTTAGATTACTACTTTAAACCATAGATTAACTCTAAGTTAACAATTTTTGTTAGATTACAACTTTAAACCCTATATTTACCCGATCAATTAATCAAAGAGTTAACAACATACATGAAGTTGATCAAATTTAAAACAAAATTGGACAAAAAATCAAAGGATTGATGAACTGATGAAGATACCTGAAACTAGGAGATCATGGAATTGTGAACCAATGAATAGATGGAGAATTGATGATCGATTGAACATGTGATGAGCATATGAACATGTTAGATCATGGAACCCTAGGAAGGCTAAACAGATCGTGACTAATAGATCTGTGTATGTTTGCTCATTAGAAGAGGGGGTGTACAATTACCAATTTACCCTTGTCATTAAAATTTAAGGGAAGATAAATGAGTGGTTGAGATTTGTTCTCATGGTTCTCACAAAAGATGAGTGTTCTCATTTAAACCCTCCCATATATATATATATATTAGATATATAATCGTCTTTTTGTTAAATATATAAACCGCTTCCGCTTCGTATATGATACAATGATTCCTAACATTGGTATTGGTATCAGAGCAGAGCCACGGTTCCGCGCGTATAGATGGTAAAAGTTGAAATGATCTATGATTTATTTGTCAAAAATTATTTATTTTGACAAAAGATCAAAAGCTTTTAGTTGTTTATGGATTGTGATGTGAATCGAGCCCTATGTTGTTTTACACTTGTCATGGTTGTGTTTGTGATGGTTTTTATTTTATTGATTTGTATTTTTTATTACGGATACTGGATCCGGTGTAATAGATAGGATTAGAATAGATTTGTTTTATTTGTATTTCAAATTCATTATTGTAATCCTACAAGTACAACATCAAGAACCCGGGTCAAGTGGGAGTTATCACAATAGGTTTTGAAACCCTTTAGACTAGTTTGTTTCGTTTCTGGCTAAAACAAAATGGGCGACCTATTAGGGGCTCGATTCGTTTATTTTATTATTATATTTTGTGATTGTGTTTTATTTATTGTAAATAATATAGATAACCCAAAATAAATAAAAAAAATTCATAATCATGGAAACGGTTTTATTCAAACAAGTTTTATAAAACTGAAAAACATATTTAATAAAAGAGTTTTATTAAAGTTAAAACAAGTTTATTCGCGATAAAACGACCAACATAGTTTAAATAGGGTATTTAAAACTATATTGTGTTGAGTGCTAAAAGGAGTTTCAATTAACACGAATTATATAAAATTGGATTTTATAACAGTTGTGTAACTCGTATCATGCTACGAGTTATTCAAAATATTTTTGGTAAATATTAAAATAAATCCCAATTTTAAATAGATGTTTAATGCCACCCTTAACGAGTTAACACTTCATTATAAATCGAACCTAAAATGTTAGTGGACATATCTTCCGTTGAGCACATGCCCAACCCCCCTGAGATAATCGGTAAGGAAGCCATTCGCCATTGAAGATCCCCAAAAAACGTCCCCCCCCCCCCCACAAACAACAATATCCTCAACTGCACCTTAGAGACCCTTGTCTAAAATGGATACTGCCTCCCCGAAAAAGGTCGGTTGGCACGTTAGAAGCCCAAACAACAGTTTGGCCATACCCATACATGAACGAAGTAATAAGAGCTCACTTTGGGGGTCCTGTAACTTATGCAAAATGCCCATCAGGCAAAGTGCACGCTGAGCCCTCTTGACTGCCATTGAGCTAATGTGATCCCCATCACAGCTAACAGGCCCCTAGAAGCTTTACCCCTGTCTGTGGTCTTCCGATCTCATCAGGAAAAATGCTAGGCTTCACTTTCATACCATTGCATGTTGGCCAAAAGATCTCCGACTTCATAATATTAAGCATAAGCCCAAACTGGGGACCTTCTGCTCGAATTATGTCTAGGGCCTTAGTTACTTCTTTGGCCTTGCCTATAATCGTGCCATTATCCAAATACCACACATGAAAGGGTAAGGATCAGTGTTCTTCCACCTGTAGCACCAACAGATGTAAGACAAGTGCAAAAAGAAGTGGCCCTAAAGGATCCCCTTGCTGGACCCTGTGTCGCCCCGATACAGGTATCTCCCACGTAGAGCCTGGCAGGCTAGGCGTATAAGAACTGAACCCATTGGTAGATAGATGGGCAGCGAATGGTTACTTCGCGTAGAAGGATTGTGCGATCAACCATGTTGAATGCTTTCAAAAAATCCACAGTGAGGATGGCCAATGATCCATCGTCACGGATTGGATTCAAGAATTTATTCACACTGTGGAGGTTAGCCTCTGCTCCATTGGGGACTCCGACCCTATATTGAAAGTCGCCGAAGTAAGATGAAATCTCCTTCCCGATTTTACACATTGCAACTTTAGAAACCGACCTCCGCCAGATCCCCCCGACTGCAATGTGCCAAATTCCATTATCGGGTTTTAATAAGGAGGTTAGGGGGCAAAGGCAATGAATTCCGGCAGAATTTTCGGGCACAGCCCCCAGCCAATTGTTAACCACCTCAGTGATGGCCACAAGAAGAGCAGATGGCGGAGAGGAGCACAAAACCTTAACCGCGGCCGTGAAGTGACCATCAACAACTTTCCTCAGACATTGTTTGATATTAGCCCCATTCTACTATTCATTTTGGCTGACCAGCCCTCTAGTTGGCATTTCATCCAATTGGGAAAGAAAGGGGAGAACGAGCTCCTCAATACCCGCGCCATCCTTCCAAATGGCTAAGGAGTGCATGATGCTACTGCATTACAAGGACGATTCCTAGAGCTCTGTTCCTGCCTGGAAGTCGGTCGGATAGTGCGTAACATGCAACGAGGCGATAACAACAACTTAATTCCGGCCTCAACCGATCCAGGGGAAGCCACCACCTTGCCCAATGTATTTGACAGAGCCTGCGAAATGCTAATTGTCAAGAAGGGGGATGCTCTTAAACGTAGTTATCGGCATAACAAAGAGTCTCTGTAGAAGACTGATATCTACAACCAACTTCCTACCAATATCAAGCTTGGTAGCGGGCTCGACTATTGGCTAGCAGGGCTTAGGGATCTCTGTAATAAATTCACATTTACCATCACCATTCCGCAAGAATTTGGCGACACCATCTTCATGATGACACCCCCTACTAAGGGCATGCAGGGCCATGCAATGGCCACATAACCACTGATTTATATTCTGCAGGGCCTCCACAACTTACCCAGATCTTTGAAAATGGCATTCCGCAAGGTTTCTTTACCATCATCCCACCCTAAATGGTCCCGTTTAAGATGTATAAGTAGCTGGGAGCTGATTGATATACCAAATTTACAAGAATGAAAAAATTTAAAGGGCGGGCTTGACCTGCATTAGAAATAAAGGGTCCAACAGATGGCAACATAACTACCAAACCCAACTCGAGGTGAGTGGGCATACACTCTCTCCCAAGATCGTTCCGGCGCAACTAAAGTGATAAAATTTGAATTCGTTTGACTTCAACAGATTCTAGTTTCTGTGTGAAGTGGACAATGGGATGTATTCATGGCTGGTGGAAACGACTTTTACCTGTTTAGAACCTATTATGTAGTAGCATAGATATAGATGTATGTACGTCTATTGAAAATTGATTTATCAACAGAAGATAAATTTACATGAACGTACATATGCAAGAATAATGTTGGTAGGATTTTTGCGTAATGATTAAAGACGAAGAGATATTTGAATTAATATAATAAATATATAATTCTCATGTATTGTAAATTAACTAATTGTAGTTAATTATAGACAATACCATTTAAGTCACTCAACCCGTATGTAATATGCTAAAGTAATTGAACTTATCAAAATAGACGCACTTGCAAGGAATTTTAAAACGATGATTTGTAACTACGGGTGTTCAAAACCACGTATCCAAAAATTCAGCTATTCGAATTTTGGATACCTGGTTCTGCTATCCGAATCCGTATTCAAAATTTCAGATATCCGAATGAATAGTGAATCGGATATCTGAGTATCCAAATTATTTTGTGATATTTTTTATTTTATATATTTTATGTATTCGAAATGAGATATCTTAGACACTTTTAGATATTTTTCGGATAATCGGATATCCGAAAAAATAAATATATAAACTTTCGGATATTTTGGATATTCGATATATCCAAAAAAAATTAAAATCACTATCCAAATACGAATTTTTAAAACCACTATCCTAATTTTCTAATAGTTCCGGATTCAGATAGTTTGCATTCGATTTTCTGATATTTTTAACACCCCTAGGTGGATAGCTCTACAACCATGGTGTTCGCACCGGGCTTTGGCATAAATGCTCAACTCAGTCGTGTTTGGTCTAGCATCGCCATGCATTGACCATTTGGTGTGGTGGGTTGGTGATATAAAGCGATTATGGGGTGCTTTAATATTTTTACTGGCAGTGTGCTTGGGTTTGACATTGGTGTTGACGTATGCTGCTAAGTCGCAGCCTGAGTTTACTAGGGCGACACCTAACTCTGATGTCGCCGGAGGGGCGTTGACCATCTTTTTAGTTCTGGGTGCTCCACTAGCCATGGGCTATTTTTTCTCATGCAAAATATAATTAATCACAAAATTCAATAATTATTCAAACATATCTTCTTTGTATATTGAAAATTTTCATTTTGAAATTGTTTATTTATATACATTTTTTATCAGTAAAACTATATTATTTACACTTATAAATTAACTTTCAGTATTTCATGTGACTAGCTTCAATATATTGTAACAACTCTCAAGCTGGACAAGGTAAATTTTAAATTTTATTTTCTAATGAAAAATCCAAATAATATTCATATACTATTATTAATCTTATACCTTATAGGTCTATCACTAGGTGTTTTAGATCTTGTGATCGTCATATCTCATGTAAAAATCGTGTTTCAAAACTTAAAACAACTTAAATACATTTTTATTAATTGATCATGGTTAATGATTTTTTAACAGTATAGTGAGGAAATCATATAATATATAATATGTATTTAAAATTTGAGTCCGTCTAACTTCAACATATTCTAGTTTCTGTGTATTCTTGGGTGGTAGAAACGACTTTACCTGTCTAGAACCCATTATGTAGTAGTATAGATATAGATGTATGCAAGTCTATTGAAAATTGATTTTTCAATAGAACATAAATTTACATGCACGTTCATAGGCAGGAATAATGTTGATAGGATTTTTGCGTAATGACTAAGGAAGAAGAGATATTAGAAATAATATAATAATTGTATAATTCTCATATATGAAAAATTAACCAATTATAGTTAATTATAGAGAAAACCATTTAAGTCACTCAACCCGTATGTAACATGCTAAAGTAAATGAAATTATTATAAATAGACGCACTTGCAAAGAATTCTAAAAAGATGATTTGTAACTAGAGGTGTTCAAAACCAGATATCCAAAAATTAAGGTATTCGAATATTGGGTACCAGGTTTCGCAATCTGAATCTGTTTCGGAAATTTTGGATATCCGATCGAATAGTGATTTGAATATCTGAATATCCAAAGTCTTTTATGATATATTTTATATATTCGAAACCAGATATTTCAGATAGTTTTTTTGGATAATTCGGATATTCGAAATATCCGAAAATTTTTACAATCACTATCCAAATACGATTTTTTAAAATCACTATCCCAATTTTCTAACAATTTCGGATTCGAATAGTTTGTATCCAATTTTCTGATATTTTTTAACACCCCTAGGTGGATAGCTCTCTGACCATGGTGTTCGCACCGAAGCTTTGGGAATAATGCTCAACTCAGTCGTGTTTGGTCTAGCATCACCATGCATTGACCAATTGTCATGGTGCGTTGGTGGTATAAAGCGATTATGGGGTGGTGTAATATTTTTGCTGGCAGTGTGCTTGGGTTTGATATTGGTATTGACGTATGTTGCTAAGTCGCAGCCTGAGTTTACTAAAGCGGCACCTAACTCTGGTGTCGTCGGGGGGCTTTGACCATCCTTGCATTTCTGGGTGCTCCACTAGCCGTGGGCTATTGTTTCTCACGCAAAACATAAATAATCGCACAATTCAATAACTATTCAAACATATCTTCTTTTATATTGAAAATTTTATTTTGAAATCGTTTATTTATAAATATTATTTATCCGTAAAACTATATTATTTAAAGTTAGAAATTAAATTGTAACATAATTTTTTGTTTGAATCATGTAACTTTAGGTGTTTCAAATACCTTAGCTTCAATATATTGTAACAACTCTCACGCCGGACAAGGTAAATTTTAAATTTTATTTTCTAATGAAAAATCCAAAATTTTAATTATTCATATACTATTATTAATCTTATAGCTTATAGGTCTATCACTAGGTGTCTTAGATCTTGTGATCATCATATCTCATGTAAAAATCATGTTTCAAAATTTAAAACAACTTAAATATGTTTTTATTAATAAATGATCATGGTTAATGATTTTTTAATAGTAAAGTGAGGAAATCATATACTATGTATTTAAAATTTGAGTCCGTTTAACTTCAACAAATTCTAGTTTGTGTGTGAAGTGGACAATGGGATTCTTGGGTTGTGGAAACGACTTTTATCTGTCTAGAACCCATTATGTATTAGTATAGATATAAATGTATGTACATATATTGAAAATTGATTTTTGAACTGAACATAAATTTACATGCACGTACATATGCAGGAATAATGTTGATAGGATTTTTGCGTAATGCCTAAGGAAGAAGAGATACTAGAAATAATATAATAAATGTATAATTCTCATGTATTATAAATTAACTAATTGTAGTTAATTACAGAGAAAACCATTTAAGTCACCCAACACGTATGTAATATGCTAAAGTAATTGAAATTATTAAAAATCAAGGCACTTGCAAAGAATTCTAAAAAGATGATTTGTAACTAGGGGTGTTCAAAACAGATATCCGAAAATTCAGCTATTCCAATTTTGGATACCTGGTTTCGCTATTTGAATCTGTTTTTGAAATTTTGGATATCCAATCGAATAGTGAATCGAATATCTGAATATCCAAAGTATTTTATGATATATTTTATTTTATATTTTTTATTTATTTGAAACCAGATATTTCAGATAGTTTTTCCGATATTTTTCTGATAATTCAGATATTCGAAATATCCGAAAATTTTTAAAATCACTATCCAAATATGAATTTTTAAAATAACTATCCTAATTTTCTTATAGTTTCAGATTCAGATAGTTTGCATCCGATTTTCTGATATCGTTTAAATCCCCTAGGTGGATAGCTCTATAACCATGGTGTTCGCACATGAGCTTTTGGATTAATGCTTAACTCAGTTGTGTTTGGTCTAGCATCACCTTGCATTCACAATTTGGCATGGTGGGTTGGCGGTATAAAGCGATTATGGGGTCGTGTAATATTTTTGCTGGCAGTGTGCCTGGGTTTGACATTGCTATTGACGTATGTTGCTAAGTCGCAGCCTTAGTTTACTAAGGCGGCACCTAACTCTGGTGTCGTCGGAGCGGCTTTGACCATCTTTGCAGTTTTGGGTGCTCCACTAGCCGTGGGCTATTTGTTCTCACGCAAACCTTAATTAATCGCAAAATTCAATAACTATTCAAACATATCTTCTTTTAATATTGAAATTCTCATTTTGAAATCGTTTCTTTATATATATTTTTATTCGTTGAACTATATTATTTAAAGTTATAAATTAAATTTTAACATCATTTTTTGTTTGAATCATGTAACTTTCAGTGTTTCATATGCCTTAGCTTCAATATATTGTAACAACTCTAAAGCTGGACAAGATAAAATTTAAATTTTATTTTCTAATGAAAAATCTAAATGTTTTAATTATTCATATACTATTATTTTTCTTATAACTTATAGGACTATCATTAGGGGTTTTAGATCTTGTGATCGTCATATCTCATGTAAAAATCCTGTTTCAAAACTTAAAACAACTTAAATATGTTTTTATTAATAAATGATAATGGTTAATGATTTTTAATAGTAAAGTGAGGAAATCATCTAATATGTATTTAAATTTTGAGTCCGTTTAACTTCAACGGATTCTAGTTTATGTGTGAAGCGGACAATGGGATGTATTCTCGAGTGGTGGAAATGACTTTTATATGTCTAGAACCCATTACGTAGTAGCATAGATATAGATGTATGTACGTCTATTAAAAATTAATTTTTCAACATAACATAAATTTACATGCACGTACATATGCAGGAATAATGTTGATAGGATTTTTGCGTAATAATTAAGGAAGAAGAAATATTAGAAATAATATAATAAATGTATAATTCTCATGTATTATAATATAACTAATTGAAGTTAATTATAGAGAAAACCATTTAAGTAATTGAAATTATTAAAAATAGACGCACTTGCAAAGAATTTTAAAAAGATGATTTGTAACTAGTGATGTTCAAACCAGATATCCGAAAATTCAAGTATTCCAATTTTGGATACATGGTTTCGGTAGTGGAATCTGTTTCAGAAATTTTGGATATCCAATCGAATAATGAATCGAATAGCTGAATATCCAAGTCTTTTATGATATATTTTATTTTATATTCGAAACCAGACATTTCATATAGTTTTTTGGATATTTTTTTTGGATAATGAGGTTTTGGCCGTGGTTCACAAACGGAGACGTGGGTTCCAAGGTCTTGTCGAAGATGAAGAAATGGTGGTTTATGGTGGTAATTGCCGACAACGAATTAAGACCAATAATTAGGATATTCGAAATATCTGAAAATTTTTTAAAATCATTATCCAAATATGAATTTTTAAAATCACTATCCTAATTTTCTGATAGTTTTGGATTCGGATAGTTTACATCCGATTTTCTGATATTTTTTAAAACCCCTAGGTGGATAGCTCTACAACCATGGTGTTCGCACCAAAGCTTTAGGATTAATGCTCAACTCAGTCGTGATTGCTCTAACATCACCATGCATTGACCATTTGGCATGGTGGGTTGGTGGTATAAATCCATTTTAGGGTGGTATAATGTTTTTGCTGGTAGTGTGCTTAGGTTTGATATTGGTATTGACGTATGTTGCTAAGTTGCAGCTTGAGTTTACTAAGGCGGCACCTAACTCTGGTGTCGTTGGAGGGGCTTTGACCATCTTCGCAGTTCTGGGTGCTCCACTAGCCGTGGGATATTTTTTCTCACGCAAAACATAATTAATCACAAAATTCAATAACTATTCAAACATATCTTCTTTATATATTGAAACAATTATTTTGAAATCGCTTATTTACATATATATATTATCTATAAAACTATATTATTTAAAGTCATAAATTAAATCTTAACATCATTTTTTGGTTTGAATCATGTACCTTTTAGTGTTTCATGTGACTTAGTTTCAATATATTGTAACAACTCTCAAGCTGGACAAGGCACATTTTAAATTTTATTCTCTAATGAAAACTCGAAATTTTTTATGTATTCATATATTATTATTAATCTTATAACTTATAGGTCTATCACTACGTGTTTTAGATCTTGTGATCGTCATACCTCATGTAAAAATCCTGTTTCAAAACATAAAACACCTTAAATATGTTTTTATTAATAAATGATCATGGCTAATGATTTTTTAATAGTAAAGTGATAAAATCATATAATATGTATTTAAAATTAGAATTTGTTTAACTTCAACATATTTTAGTTTCTGTGTGAAGTGGACAATGAGATGTATTCTTGGCTGGTGGAACTTTTACATGTCTACAACCCATTATCTATACATATAATAAATCAAAGCCATTTTAATGACATGACACTCAAAGAGGCATTCTCTTACTTGAGTGTGTCATGTGTCATCCCATATGGCATTGAGATATTTTAGGAAAAAAAATAATTTAAAAAACAAAATTGGATTTTTCACCTTCATGTTTCCTCCCATAATTTTTAAACGTTAATATCTTTAATATACGAGATTTTTTAAAGAAAAAAATTACACTGAATTAACGAGCGTTTTATTATCTTTCCAACGAATACTATAGTGCTATATAAAAAACGGAGAAATTTTTTTGTGGGGTTTTGTTCTTCAGGAAAAAAACACAAAGTGTTCAGGTAAATCATTAATCATGTATAGACAAGTCACTAATTATGTTTAAATCAGTAAATATGGATTTTTTTTTCAACCAGAGACGAATAGGTTAATAGAGTTATACCTTGTTTTAAGTTAGGTATCAATATTAATATGTTAAAGTTGTACATTTGTTTAGTCTTTAGGATAAGTGTTAATATTAGAGTTACATTAGAGTTCTACATTCTTTTAGGTTAGGTGTTAGCATTGGAGTTGTACATTGTTAATTTGTTTTAGGTTAGATATTAATATTTGAGTTATACATTAGTCTATTTCATATGTAAAATTAATGTATCATATTAAATTTCTCAACCTGGGACGCTCCCAGGGTATAATCTAGTGTAGTAATATAGATATAGATATATGTACGGCTATTGAAAATTGATTTTTCAACAGAACATAAATTTACATGCATGTACATAAGCGGGTTAATGTTGATAGGACTTTTGCATAATGATTAAGAAAGAAGAGATATTAGAAATAATATAATAAATGTATAAGTATTATTATACCATTGTTTACCACTATAGTAACTATCACTTTTAGGAAAAAAAAAACTGTTTTTGGGTTGATCTTAACCATTCAAATTTGGTGGTTATTTCTCATATTAAATCTCAACCACAATAATTTGGTGGTTACTCTTAAAATTTAGCAGTTTTTATCTTTAGTAGGCAGTTGTATACTTTTAGGATGATTATCCCCACTCTCCCTAAATCTTAGGCTCAATCAGTTTCTACTCCTACACTCACCTATAAAACTCCCCACTTTGTTTAACTCCACATTCATTCCATCTAGTTTTAGTGGTTTCTTCAATACCCATTTTCATATTGAATTTCAACTTCAGTTCATTCCATCTGCTTGCCATTGGTTTCATATTCAATCGATTGTTTTTGGGTTTTGGATTTATCTTTGTTCAGGTCAGTTTACTTCTTTATTTTTGATCAATTTAATAAGGGATCACCTTTCACAATTGATTATATGTTTTCTTCTCCTCTTATACCTAAATTTCCCCCATCTTTGATTCTATCATCTTCGTACGGTACTCTCAAATATAAAATCAAAGTCGTTTCCCTCTCTGATGGCCCCCTTAAATCCCAAACTATGAATCCAAAGAGTATGGCCAACCGTTTTGCCGACAAATAGGATAGTTTAGTTTATTATTTTTCTAATTCTTGTAAGTTAATTTCTTTGTGAAAGTTTAATAACACAAACAAGAGTTTCGTGAGTTGTGGAGTTTGAGTGTTTGAAGCTTTGAAAACCAACAACTTTCAAGTTATTTTTGATAAAGAAAAATAAAAAATAAAAGGGTGATATTGAAGATATTCTAGGATCACACATCAAAATAGCAAAAGCAAAGAAGCTTCCACCAAAACTTCATCTCAGGAGAAGTCTCAAGGTTTCTGAGGTTCAAAAACCGGATAATATTATCTTCTAGTGCGTCCTGGTGAAGCCACTAGCAGCCATATATTAACTAAAAGAGTACGTGACCCGAAGATGTATTTAGTATAACTATTATATTCCTTATTTAATCCTTCTGCAAAAAAAAAAAAAAAAAAGATTGATAATTTAAGATTTTACAACAGGTCTTGAGGGAGAAAATAAGTGAAACAATGAAGTGCCTACGGGATTTGGTACCTGGCCGATAGAATCAAGATCACACAGAAAGTTGGAATGGTTGATGAAATAACCAACTTTATTCAATCCATTTAAAAACAATTTCAGGTAATTAATTTATAATTTTAACCATAAACCAATTTAAACATTCTGACTACATAAATATCTCATTTTGTTATTGCCTGATTTTATAGCTATTTAGAAAACTAATAAGTAAAATACTGTGCATTTGTATAATTTGGATTCCAACAGTCCTTCTACGTGAAGCTTGCTACTATTAATCTAGAGCTACAATTGGTTGTAAAGGTTTAGAGACATTGGTGTAGAATTCTAGGGTTTGTACAAACAACAATATCAGAGAGCCAACATGAACTCAATACCAAGAACAAGAGATGTAGGCGACAAAACACGGTGACAAAATCTTATTTAGCCAACCCAAAAGTACCCAACCAACCCAAGATCTCAGATAAAACACTGAGATCAGAAATCAACCAAGAGCAATACAAAGTCTTGGTCTACAGCTGCTGATTAACACAATCAGCAGATGAAGACGATAGAAATAATACAAAGACTTACAACGATGATACAGAGAAGACAATATGAAACCCTAGAATACTCGTAAACAATAATACAGACTGATGAATGAATGAACCAGAGAGAGAATGCTCTCTTTTATACTCGTCTCGAACATTCCACCAGCTACCAAGATCAACGGTTGTGAGAGATCTGATCAAACGGCCTGAAATACACACGAAACAAATATCTGCCCCACTTGCAACATATGGGCTTTAGACTGGGCCAAAGAAATAAACACAACTAGAAGCCCACAACTTCAATAAAAGCTACAAATACTATGCATTAGCCCATATCATATGACAGCCCAAATACAAGAACAATAGCTTGAACTATAATATTATGACACATTTCAACAATTGGTAGTACATGAATATGTAACTATCAACACTAAATAATATGCAAATATGAATAGATCGGATTTATCTTAGAACCCCATTTGAATTTGAGATTGGCAGTGGTCAAAAGATTAAAGGTAGGAGACTTGCTGACCCCATTGCTTCGCTCTCAGTTAATATGCACTAATTTGTTTGTTTAAAACTGTCAAAATCAAACTAAAAATGACACATTAAGAAGGGCCCAACAAACTAAAATCGATGGGGGCGGGACTCAATATATATAAAATTTTCCGATGAAAACGGAGAAATTTACACTACCGAGCCAAAACTCGGTGGGATCGAGGCACTATCCGGCCCTTCATATGCTTCATCCCTGAGTATGTTGTGATTACCATTATATTGTTTGCACTTATTTGGTTGTGTTGCTAGGGAAATATCATTTGTCATCAGTGGTGGTTCTGCACATCTTTGATTTTATTAAGGTATGTTAATTTTTTATAGTTTAGTACCTTTTTACTTAAAGATTGTTAATTACTACTAATAAGTTAGTAGCTTACTCATGCTTTGTAATTTGATATGGTTTTGTTGGTACTTGGTAGATTGAATCTCTTCAGGTTTGTAATATGATTGATTTATGATAGAAGCTTAGAACACTAGAACTTGGATTTGTCTTCAAGCTTTATGTATGTTTGTTGCCTATTGTTTTCTATTATTGTTATTTGCCTACGGATGGACTGGATGGACAGGGTGGCTAGAACTTGGGCCGGGCGGTATGAGTAAGAAGATATGTGTGGTTTCCTAGCGAGTAACAATGTTTGTGGTTCATATTTAGCTTCAATTTCCACAGTAGCGGCTATTTTTCATATCATACATGTCAAAAAGTTTTTATAAGGTGGGTCACTGAAATGAATTTCACTCCTGTAAAGTCTAACTTTTACTTGCTCATTTGTAGGTTTGAGTATCGGTTGAGGACTTGAGGGTCATCTCGAATCAGAAATGTGCAACAACTTAGGAAAATTTCTATTCCAATCATTTTTATCTGAAAATAATCATTAACATTTCAATAATCTCATTTTAATTCCAAAAATTCCGTGTTAAAGTAATTCGTCTGTGTTACCATGCCAAAATGGTATCGTGGTACAATGATGTGGAAGTAACTTAGACCATGTTAAGACGTTTTTTAGACGAAGACTATATAAAAAAATATTCAGGATAAACTTAGAATGAAATTGTTTCACTTATGTTACAACATTATACTATGCTTGATTGTTTTCAGTTTGAACTATTGGTAAAAAATCAATGCAAAAGTGAATGAGGTCTATTCCAAAATTGACTCGAGATCGCTGATAAAGCTTACTTTAAACATAATGGATCTCAACTTTAACATGAATTTCTTTACCTTTTGCTTCAATTTTCATAGTTATGTATCTTTGTATGATGGGGATGTAGTTGAAATACATTGCATATTTTTATTATAAGTTAAATCTGATATGTGTAATTACTTAATGTCTACAACTTTTTGTTCTAATTTTTTTGTAGTTTACTTTGTCAACCTATTGATCTCTTTGTATGCCATGTTACATAGTTTCAATGTTTGCTTCAGTTTTCATTGATTACATCAACATACAAAGACAACGGATATGTGTACAACTATGAGATCTTAGTGAAATTGTAGAAGTTGGAGATTCATCACCAAAGTAGATCCTTTAACCTATTTTACTATTTGGACTTTGAGAGAATCATAGACAGGTCTTAAAAAAATAAAATGGCGCACACGAGGTTGCTATTAATTTATTACTAACTAGTGGGAATGCCTGCGCGCTGCCGCGGGTACGCATGTTTTATTGCCGCACTATTACATGGATCCAAGTCTAGCTATATTAGAATTTTGGTTTGTTGCGATAACAAAACACGCTATAACAAACGAAAGGCACGTGAAAATGAAAACCAAAAAGATAAACGGCTTGGTTCAGCAAAATTAAAACATTAAAAAAGACACATTTCGTCGTAATTTTCAAAATTACAATATAAAACCCTCTAAGGTTAAACGTGTCTGGCAAAATTATCAACATATAACTATTGAAATTCATCATAATAACCAATGACACTACCAAGTTGGCCCCTACTGGTTACCTTGTGAAACCAAAATTGAAAAAGAGGATGTTATCTCTCCTAAAGTAAAACTAAAATTTAAACGCAAAACTTTATAAATAATCCAAACGACAAATCATTCAAAACTGTAACGTCAATGTTCATTTTGCACGATTGCCCTACATCAAAATCAGCTTATGTCCCCGTGTGTGTGTAAATTCGATATTCCGTTAAAATACAATACCTTTGAGTAGAGGATGCATGAAGATTAAGAGTTAGGAAATCATCCAAAGTACCTAATTGTGATTAAAAATATTGTTTATCCATATAGATTAAACAATTATAATACATTAATATCCATAAAAAATAACTAAAAAATCTAAAATACACATAAAACATCTAAGAGATTCGTGGACTTACTGTCAAGAAGTTGGTCTAAATCGCCTGAATGGTCGATCTGATCCATGATGAACATGCGGCATAGAAAGACACCGCAATTTACATTAATTTCTATGGATTCCTCCTACCACAATTTCTCAATTAGTCTCTACCACGGGCAATGACACATTTTCATCATCGATCATCTCCCATCGGCGATTGAAAAAAAAACTTTTACAATTGATACATCCGGATCCCGTTCTACCAACATTGTGTCCAACTTTGCAGCCATTACTGCCTCACGCTTACCTAAAATAACAGAAACACAAAAAAAAAATTAGATGAAAATGAAAAGGAAGCATGAACAATTAGTTAATTAGTTAAAGTGATTGTGAGTTCTGTTTTGCAATTGGTAATTTAGATGAATTGCAAAGAGGCAAAAACGTTTGAATTTATGAGAGAATTTAATAACTTTAAAAGTTGGCCATATGTATGAATTCAATTGTTCTAAAGGTATCTTAGTCGATAACAATGAATACAACCTGTTCGACTACTCACATTAGTGACATTGATTATTGCCATTGAATGATGCTAAGGGGGTAAAGGATGGGAGGGTAGAAAGGGGATGAACTTTTAGGTTTGAACTAAAGGCTTTAGATAGAATGACAATAATAACCTTCTAAGTGTCTTAATTTGCCATTAAGTGACTAATTTACCCCTATAAAATATGTTTTATTAACTTGTATATGTAGCAATAAAACTTGTACTCATGTCAAAATGACAATCTTGTACATCACTCCTCCTTTATAATGTATACTAGTAGGAATGCCCGCGCGTTGCGGCGAGTGCATCTGTTTTGCCCCTTATGCATTATGTTTGTTGGTTATTCATTATGTTAAAGTAGAAAACAACGATGCATAAAATATATGTTATCAAAAACTGAAACTCATAAGTATATTTTCTGAATATTTTAAATGGGTACATCACAATAGGTCGTACTATTCCTTACAACACCCTTAGATTGGCACACGTCCTTCGGTGGAACCCTTTTATGTATCTCGAAGGCAGATAAGTATGCCATCGTAGAGCGGTACTTAGCGTAGTGAAGTGGCGTTGTATCTCTTAATGACCATAAGATTGTAGTGGAAGTGATGTAATTACTAAAATGCAGTTTGTAGTGTGCAACATATTTCTATTATTTTAGGGCACTTGCGAGATGCAGCGGAGTTAATGATTTACATAGATACTCTCGTTTTATGTTAGTTTGACAAGCGTGGTAACAAATATATTGGACCAAACAAATTAGTAATCAATATAGTTAAAACTACCAAATCGACTAATAAGAACTTGTCTTCTTTTGGATATGAAAACAACTGGTGACTTCGTGAGATCAGAAACTTAAATTCTATTCCTAGAAGCTTATAGTAGCGGAGAAAACAAAAAACCATCGAGGAAGATGATGACGTTGCTCATGAAGTATCTCTACCATATTTGCTTGTATAAAAGTCAAGCCTACATATATCACTCACTTTAATGGGTTGAAACGTGTCATGGGTTGGGTGTGTTGGCAAATTTCAAGCCTACATATTCATTTGTGTGCAGAAGTGTCACATCATACCATCCTACAGCCACATAAATTTAAAAGGAAGATATATAAATACATAATATATGATGTAATTTATTTACTATAAACATTGAAATATATGTAAGTTATGTATGTGAAGAGTCACCACATTATTTATGTACTAAATACATGACAACTATTTATAAGACTTTAACATTGATACAAACATAATAAAGACATGGAGGTTATGAATGTAAAGAGTCACCACATTATTGTTAATTTCCTCATCAATTTTATAATTATGTTTAAATTAATTTCTTCAACAATTTAATATTTAGGTAGAAAGACAATTTTACGCTCTAAATGACTTCAATAAGCATTATACTATAAGCAATAAAGGTTGTATTTACTTAAATTTTGCGGGTATCCTTCACTGATGCTTTATAATATATAGTATAGAAGATAAAGATTCGGGTTGATTCATTAGCGTGAGTGTGAATTTATAGTGTTTTGATTTCTTATTTCTTAACACAAATAACATAAGTAACTAACACATAGTTAAGTTTTTGTTTTCTTTTTATGCTAGTGTTTAATTTATTTTATTAATTAGAATTAGAACTTAAACAATATACAATTGCCGAAAGCAAAATAATATTGTGAACCACACTTCATACAACGTTTAACAAGAACATTAAATAGATAAACAAATACCTTAAAAGTCTTAGAACAAATATAGTTTACATATAAAGTTATATTTGAGCATGCATATATAGATTTATAGAGTTAACTATTTCATGGCGTTCAAGGAGACCATGTTGATTGAAATTGAGGAATGTCTCCATACCCTTCTCCAACCATCCTCTTCATCATCTCTCCTTCATGTCCATTTGTTCCCTGCAACATCAGGTTTCATCCCATGCAGTAAGTGGAAGTTATATTTATAATTTTGTCCCTTGTATTTAGTTAACAATATATATGATACAAGATAAACAACTTCTTAACAAGGATAGTTAAGAAAGCCACCTGTCATCTTCATAGGGGCCATATCATCCAATTCAGTAGAGTTGAGGTCAATAGGTCATCGAACATCCTGACTTCTGAAAGCTTCATGAAGAGAAACTAAAAATGCACAAAGAAGAGAAAAACTGTACTAATTAATTTTGAAAAATATTTTCTCATCAATAATTTTGAATATTTTTTGTTTATTGTTTTAATTGTTAGCTGCACAATTAAATTACCTCAATTTGATTCTGCAACGATCCAACATAGTTGATTATTACATCCAACGTCACTGGCATTCCCATTATATATAGCAAATAACTAAATTTAAATGGAGCAAAAAATGATATATTATGAAGATAAATTTTTGTAATTGTCAAAGAAAATATGAACAAGTATAAAAAAATGTATATATATATATAAAGATTAACTCATATCTTTATACCTTGTAGCATCCAGGAACCATATCTTGCAAGCGTCTTAACTTCTCATTGATTTTTTTTCTCTTCTCGTCTAATGAAGACATAAAATTTTTGGACAAAACAATGTTTCAAAGCATGAAATTAGCTCTAAGATTTTGTTTGGGGTTATGAAAAGACTATTAGCATTCAAGAAATTGATTATAATGAAGTATATATAATAATATAGATGGGGGGTTGAAAGGTCTCACATTTAAGATGCATCATAAGTTAAGTTGTATTTTGTGTTTTAAAAGTTGGACATAAGGGCATAATTGGGATAAGATTTTAGGATGTGAGGTATTGGATTATGTTAAATTTACTAATCTACCCTCCTAAGTGTCTTAATTGTCACAACTATGCTAATAATACCCTTAATTGTTTTGCTTGTTGTAAATGTTGCTTCTTAAGGTGTACGGAGGTGAAAATGACTATGTTGTACATCACTCCTCCTTTATAATGTACTAGTGAAAATACCCGCGCGTTGCCGCGGGAAGTTATGCTTTTTATGCGCACATCGCGTGACGTGTTTACATAATTGATTTATGGCTAAATAAAGGTGAAGAGACAATATGTTATATAGTTTTGTTTTTTTGGCACACGTAGCCGCGTGTACCTTCTCAATTGCAATTGTATATCACATTACGATATTCCAAAAAAACGCCCACGCCCCCTCTAAGCTATTTATCATCTGGTGTAGGAATTAATGGGAAACTTTAATTTAGAGATTGTTTTTGAAAGCTTAGAAGGCTCCATGTATAGGATACAAGATTGTTACTTTTGCATATTAAGAATAATAGACTGAAATAGCATTGCGTAATTATAGTATGATGTAAATCTCATTTATAGTAATTTTTGTATTAATTGTAATTGCAATCTACCTAAAATAGGTGATTGCCTTGTAGCCTTATAAAGGCATGTTCATTTGTTAATAGAAATCATCTTGAACAATATTATCTTACATGGTATCATCCTTGATCCTGTAACCCTAATATCCCTTCTGCCTGTGCTCTGCCGCCGCTGACAGCCTCTGTCTTTTCTTCCTCAGCCGGCTGCAACCATATACCTCCCTCACTTATTCAATGGCCGACACTAAACTTCATCCTGCCGTCACTGTAACCAACATCAAAGCCTTCATACACATCACCCTGGATAACGAAGCGTCAGACTATAACCTGTGGTCTGAACTATTCCGTATCCACTGCACCGCCTTCCTTGTTTCTGACCATCTTGCCCCTCGCCCTCCACCACCCGCTGCCGCCACTAACCCTGACAAACAACCTGCCTCTTCCGCCCCTTCTGATTCCTGGGAAAGATTGGATGCCATCGTTCTTCAATGGATGTATGGTACCATCTCCCCAGGACTCCTTAAAACCGTCATCACTAAACGCACCACTGCCTATGATGCATGGAAGGCCATTGAATCTCAGTTTCAAGACAACAAAGCCACTCGTGCCTTGTACCTGAAACAAAAATTTTCCAACACACGTCTGGAAAACTTCTCCTTTATGACAGCCTACTGTCAAGAGATCAAAGTTTTATCCGATCAACTCGCTGGGGTTGACGCTCCTGTGGATGAACAGGACCTCGTTCTTCAAACCATTGCCGGTTTAACCGAGCAGTATGAAACCATCGGCACCATTCTTCACAACACCAAACCATTACCTTCTTTTTTCGAAGTTCGTTCGCAGCTATGTATGAACGAAACCACGAAAGCCAATCTCGCTAGCCACTCCGCCTCCCATGCTGCCACAGCCTTACTCACCCAGAATCGCACCACTCCTTCCTCTGCTGCCACCAACACACCTACTTCCAACCCTCCCCGTAACCCTAGCCAGGGCCGTCCCAAAGGTCAGGGTCGCCGCCCCCCTGCCTCCTCTCAAAACAGGAACCGCAGTCGCTCTTCTAACTCTTCCCCACAGCCCACTCACCCTTACATTATCTTCCCTCAGGCTTGGGCTCACAACCAGTGGGCTGCTCTGTTCAATCAGGCCCAAACACAAAGCCAAACAGGCCAGCAAACACCACCCTGCCCATACCCTTCTACCCCTCGGCCTGCTTCGGGTCAGGGAATTCTTGGGCCGGCCCCAGCCCAGGCCCATATGGCTACTTATTCTCCCACTCCCACCGATATTGCGCAGGCACTTTATACCCTCTCACTGAACCAGCCAATAGACCCGGTGGGTTACATGGACACAGGTGCATCCGGACACATGGAGCAACCAGGTAATTTCTCCCCGTCTGTTTTTAATTCTAGCACTAATAAACAAATCATCGTTGGAAATGGCACGACCATTCCGGTCATTGGTCAAGGTAACAAAACCTTACCCCCACCCTTTCCACCCTTTAAACTCAACAACGTCCTATATGCCCCTCAAATAATTAAAAACCTTATATCCGTTCGTCGCCTTACAACGGACAATTTATTATCCATAGAATTTGACCCTTTTGGTTTTCTTGTGAAGGATCTCAAGACCAAGGAACCCATCCTACGATGCAATAGCTCGGGAGACCTTTACCCTTTGACGACCAACTTTATCAAGTCACCCAAGTCACCTGTTGCTCTCACTGCTGTTACTCAAGATCGTTGGCACCAACGCCTTGGGCACCCGGGCAACAATTTATTGCATTCGTTAAAATCTTGTTCCTTTATTAAGTTTAATAAACCAACTTCCACGCTTTGTCAGTCATGTGTTTTTGGCAAAAGCGTCAAGTTTCCATTTTCTGATTCTATTAATAAAACTCAATTGCCTTTTGATATTATCCATAGTGACTTGTGGACATCACCTGTACTTAGTACCGGTGGTCATCGTTATTACATTTTGTTTGTTAATGATCACACCGATTTTTTATGGACCTACCCCTTGACAAATAAATCCAATGTCTATTCAACCTTTGTCCAATTTTACAACTTTGTCAACACACAATTTCAAAGAAAAATTAAACAGTTTCAATGCGACAATGGTACCGAATACACCAATAACCAATTTAAACAATTTTGTCATTCGAATGGTATGCATTTTCGTTTTTCTTGCCCTCACACCTCCCCCCAAAATGGGAAAGCCGAGCGAACCATCCGCACCTTAAACAACATGATTCGCACCATTATGGCCCAAGCCTCCCTCCCTCAATCCTATTGGCACCACGCCCTTGAAACCGCCACATATATTCTCAACATCCTACCTAAAAAGAATCACAACTTCATGACTTCCACCACCCTACTATATCATGTCTACCCTACCTATGACCACCTACGGGTTTTTGGATGCCTTTGCTATCCTCTTCTCCCCTCCACTTCCATCAACAAACTTGCATACCGCTCCAAGCCATGTGTTTTCCTCGGCTATCCCGCGAACCATCGTGGATATAAATGTTATGACTTCAATTCTAAACAAACATTTATTTCCCGACATGTTCAGTTCGAGGAATCCATTTTCCCATACTCCATTCAACACCCAACCACCCTCTCTACATATGATTATCTCTTCCACAACATCTCTCCTCTCCTTTGGACCACTGTCCAACCGTCCTCACCACCATCCGCATCTCCGCCACCCAGCCCTATGCCTCACCCAGCCACACCTCAACCGCCCACCAGCCCAACATCACCCGCCTCACAGCCCACCAGCCCCACACTCAACTCACCTGTCCCTTCGGTCCATCCATCGGGCCCATTTCAGCCTTCTTCCTCCACCCCCATAATCCACACCTACTCTAGGCGGCCCAAATCTACACCAACCACAGCCCACCCTCAGCCCAATCCCACAGCTACTCCTGCTGCGACCTCACAAACCACAGCCCACCCTCAGCCCGGCCATTCCGCACCTACTGAACAGCCCGGTCCAACCCAGCCTAACACTCGCACCATGCACACTCGTGCTATGGCTGGCATCACCAAGCCCAAACTTCCATTCAACCTTAACACAACCACCCTTGCACCCATACCAAAATCCCCACAGGTGCCTTGTCCACCCCCGAATGGTCCGCTGCCATGACTAATGAATTTAGTGCTTTAATTAAAAATGAGACCTGGGAGTTAGTACCTCGCTCCCCGGATATGAATATTATTAGATGCATGTGGTTGTTTAAACATAAATTCAGGTCTGATGGCTCGCTTGAAAGATACAAGGCACGGTTGGTTTATGATGGTCGCAGTCAGCAGGTTGGCATTGATTGTGGTGAAACATTCAGTCCGGTGGTTAAACCCACCACTATTCGCACAGTTCTCACTCTGGCCGTTTCTCAGGGCTGGCCCATACACCAGCTGGATGTTACAAATGCATTCCTCCATGGTCATCTCCAGGAGACAGTCTACATGCATCAGCCTATGGGTTTTCGACACCGCGATTTTCCTGATCATGTTTGTTGCCTAAAGAAATCTCTTTATGGCCTCAAACAAGCCCCACGAGCCTGGTATCAACGATTTACTGACTTTGTTTTGTTACAGGGCTTCACTCAGTGCAAATCGGACAACTCCTTGTTCATTTATAATCAGGGTCGCGACACTGCTTACCTTCTTCTTTATGTAGATGATATTATCTTGGCCACTTCTTCTGACTCTCTTCGGCAGACTCTTATGACCACTCTTGCAGGAGAATTTGCTATGAAAGATCTGGGCCCTCTTACATATTTTCTTGGCATCTCCGTTCAACGCAAAGATAATTCTCTATTTCTTTCTCAGCAAGCTTATGCTAAGGACATCATTCATCGAGCAGGTATGGACTCATGTAAACCAGCGGCGACCCCAGTCGACACACAACACAAGCTTGGCAGTCAACCTGACCCTTTATTTGATGACCCGACTACCTTCCGTAGTCTTGCAGGAGCATTGCAATACCTCACCTTCACTCGCCCTGACATCACCTATGCTGTCCAACAAGTTTGTATGCACATGCATGCTCCATGTACATCCCATTGGAATGCGTTAAAACGCATTATCCGGTATCTTCAGGGAACCCTAAGCTTCGGTCTTCACCTTACTGCGGCATCTAGTATCACTCTACGCGCCTACACAGACGCGGACTGGGCTGGCTGTCCAGATACGCGCCGCTCCACATCTGGTTACTGTGTCTATCTAGGTGACAACCTAGTCTCTTGGTCGTCAAAGCGCCAATCTACTATCTCCCGTTCCAGCGCTGAGGCTGAGTACCGCGGGGTCGCCAATGTCGTGGCTGAAATATGTTGGCTTCGAAATTTGCTACTCGAGCTTCACCGCCCACTCTGCAAAGCATCGCTAGTCTACTGCGACAACATCAGTTCTATCTATCTCTCCAACAACCCGGTTCAACATCAACGGACTAAACATATCGAATTAGATATACACTTTGTTCGAGAACATGTTCAGAAAGGTCTTGTTCGGATTCTACATGTCCCATCTCGGTTTCAAGTTGCCGACATATTCACCAAAGGCCTTCCCCGGGTTCTATTTGATGATTTTCGATCCAGTCTTCGCATCCGTCCTCCTCCCGCTCTGACTGCGGGGGAATAATAGACTGAAATAGCATTGCGTAATTATAGTATGATGTAAATCTCATTTATAGTAATTTTTGTATTAATTGTAATTGCAATCTACCTAAAATAGGTGATTGCCTTGTAGCCTTATAAAGGCATGTTCATTTGTTAATAGAAATCATCTTGAACAATATTATCTTACAAAGAAGAAGCAAAATCTACAATATGCGTTTTGAAAGGTAAAGTAATTTCTTGCTTGGTGAACAACTTAAATATTTTTTGAGTGATTTGTTAAGTTTATCTCATTGTGAGTTTTAAAGAAATCAATTAGAAATTAATTAACCATGAAAAGGCATCAATTTTAATATATTATTCAACCCATATCTCTACACAATGATCTTTGATAATCTTTTATGTTAGTTATTCATATAAAAAAGCTAGAGGTGGATGACAATGACAATGGGGTTAAGCTGGGTCACGGCGCAAATGGATTATATTAGTACAGTCGGTCAGTTGGGTCACGGATGAAATTGATGTTAGTATGCATCGAAATTCGCTGAAATTAGGTGAATTGGCAGGAACAATTTTTGTCCGAACTTTAAGCACGGCTCAAAATGCTTTAAATATACAATTATGGGAAACTTTTAACCTATTTACCCATTTTATTATAAGCCAATTTGCAGGTCACATTTTGTTAGTAGCGAGTTAGATTAAAGTTAATGTGTAATATATACATGAAGATCTTCGCTGTGTAGGTGCGGTTACCCAGCCCGCATTTCGTAAAGATGCGCTTGAAAAGGATTGATTGAGAATGACAATAGCTTATCTTAATGTCTACAAGAGGCGTTAGTTTGTCACTATATATTGTTTCAGGAGCTATTCTTGTCAAAAATAATATAACACCTAAACTGGTTGTCTTCATGTACCATCATTACTTTATTAGGGTTTAAAGTTCTAGGTAATTTTGAAAGAAAATTTCTTGTTCTTGTTAGAATCTTAGGACAGCGCCTTTTCACTAATATGTACTAATGCTTGGTTGGTGATATAGAAAATTTGCAATAATTGTTGATTAACACATCAACCAGATCACACTACAACATAATATGGAGGGCGTTGTTTGCTCTACATCTAAATTTGGGCTCGATGGTTGGTGATTCGTATCCATTTATAACAGGTGTGTGTGTATTCATGCTCAAGTTGGCTCGCGAACCTAAACGGGCCTAGTATTTATTATTATCATCATTATCATTTATCATTATTACCAAATGATATATATTATGCTGTTTTTAAGGACCAACGAAAGCTCGGTTACCCGTTAAATCGGGTGTTTATAAATCCTGAAAACCAACTAAACTGTTTAAACCGGAGTAATTCTGCTATGGTTCACTTGTTGTACGGTTGACATTTTAGAGCTTAGAACTGGCTGTTTTATCAGATGTTTTCATCCAAAGTTGACCTTAGTTATCAAATTCCTACTGTGACGGCTAGCATGTTTGGTCTTTGATATGTTTAAATGTGGCATGTCACCCTATTCAGTATTCAGGGTGGTCGCTACAAGCCTAAAATGGCCAACCTTTGAGGGAACAAGTCTGACTCTGCAGTGTGCGAGTGAGGAAGGCGTGTGCTTTAGGATATCTACTGGAAGATGACGAAAAAAAGAAGGTTAAAATGGCATTGAGGTTCGATTCAAAATTGAAACGATTATCTGGTGCATATAGCTCTATGTTCACATGGAAGCTTTTCAAGTATCGAACCTACACACAATAATATAAAACTTGACAACAATTAACCTAATGAATTAAATTAAATATACTTAAAAGCTTCAAAATAAAGAACCCAATAGACTATTAACATAGTTGACAATGGCAACATGATATTTTAAGAACTCAAACTTAGAAAAAAAAAATTACCTTATAAAAGTGATGTATGTAATCTGCACTTAGAAATTGTCCATGACTAATCACATTATTTCAACCAGCACAAGTCCTACGCAAAGACGACGCTAGTAATGAAAATATTACTAAAATATGCTGTAAACCGAGAGCGTCAAAATACAAATAATATTTAGCTAAAAATCTTGGTTTAAATTTGTAATTATATAAAGACAAAACTTACCTAAGTCCTGTTGAATGTGGGAATGACATAGGTTGACGAACATTTGCATTGCGGTTCCCATTCCTATTCCAGGGTGGAGACTCAAGTTTCAGTCTTCCTTGTAGAGCCTTTGCAAGACGTTCATCTTCTTTCAGAAGGAATTCATCACCTGAACAACAGATTTCATTTTAAGTTGATTAAAAATCTTTTAGAAAAAAAATATATGAAATTATCACAAAAAAATTGAATAAGGTATACATGGAACTCATGTCTGGTACCCCCATCATGATTAAGCAGTTGTTCATATAATCATACAAGTTACATAATACATATACATACACATCTAAGATGATGACAAAGATTTTATTTACTATCTAACTATAGGCATAAATATAGGCCAGGAATAGAACTTACTTTGCGCATTTGACATTGTTAGTAGAACCCCCACTGGAAATTGACAATATTGTTCCAAAGAATGAAGTATTCTCTGTTCCACAGTTTTGACAAATGCCCTGAAGAGGTAAAATTTAGATGTTTAATTAATGGAAAGATTAGCGTTGGTTTGTAAGATCCAAAATTTGATTATGAAATTACTACCTTCAATATCAAGAAATCCCTCACAATGACATTAGTAAGTGTAAAGGATAACCACAATATGAGTGGTATAGCCGCGAACCAAGTGAAGATGAAACTAAATGGATCTGGAAGCTGATAAAAGTATTTACAACAATGAACTTGTTAGAAACAAAGCATATAACTTCAAACTGGATAGAGTGTTTTATTTTGCGATAACGAATTGGTCATAAAACAGCACGTACCTCCAAAAGGTATGTGATTTCAAACCTGGTAATGTCATCTAGGAAGAAGAACCTGATACACATAACCATATATAGAGCAATTAAAATGGAAAGTTGGCGTAATTTTTCACGATGAAAGTAGGATAACAAGTAAAATGAGCCTTACAGTCCTAATTAATGCAACAACAGCAGCTGGGACATTTATGAGGAACATCTTGAAGTAATTAACAGTGAGATCGCTGTAAACCTACAACCAAATACGTTTATCAGTAGCGGATTATGTAAGAATACTGCAAACAACAAGCTTTCCTTGAAATATTTTTTTATTTCGAAATATGTACTCAAATGGAGTTTATTATGATACTAAAATAAAAGAAGCAATACAATCAAAATTACAAACAAAAATCAAGAGGGCGTTTGTGGTTACCGTAATCATGAAGAAGAACAATGGGGAGAGCGATTAATTTTGACAAAGCAAAGGGAAAGCTTATTTAGGTTACAAAGGAGAGTGAAGGTGGGGAGAACCAATAAATTTTGACTGATGAAATTCTATGGATTAATTGACATTAATAAGCAGGGGTAGGAAAGGAAAAAGGAGGGTAATATTGTAAAATTGTTTTGATAGTGTAAAGGATAAGGTGGGTAAAATGTCTATATTACCCTTCTAAGTGTCTTAATTGTCACAACTCTTCCTATAATGCCCTTAAATTTCTTGCTTAAATATGTTGTACATGTTGCTTATTAAGTTGTACGGGAATGAAAATGACCATGTTGGCCATCACTCCTCCTTAATAAGATATAATAAATAATAAATAATAATAATAATAATAATAATAATAATAATAATAATAATAATAATAATAATAATAGATATAGATATAGATTATAGATTATAGATAATGTTCTCATTTGTTTTGTCACATGTTATAAGTAAAGTATTAAAAACTTATATGTTATGAGTTATTTAATGTATAGGTGCCGCTAAGAAATAAGAAGAAAAAGAGACTTGAACAAAATATTTATGGAACACTTTATATACAAAAATTGTATGTATACATATGTTCTTAAAAATAATTGTATTTAAAATAATTTATAATATTTACATGTACTATCACTATCTTTCATTAAAAACCAATAAGAATTACAAGTGGGCGGCGGGTAAATGGGCAACAAGCTGAGCCGCTACCCCCTTTTGAATAGTAAAACCTACTCTATTAAAAATAAAGCTTGTGTTGTTAGTCGCAGGAGAGTTACTCTGCACCACCCTTTGCACTCGATCTAAGAACTGGATTGCTTTGGGAGCAAGGCCTCCAAATGTGTTAAAAGCGAAGGGCACAAAGACGTGTTGCTTCTCCAGACAGGCAACTTCATGTTTGTCAACTTTCTTGGTTTCAGCTTTTAAGACTGCCTGCCCTGCCACAAACCCCGAATCCTGAAGTCCAACCAATGGAGACACACCACTGATATCAACGCACGCATGTTTTCCCTACGTCCACCCGAACACAAGGACATCCGCTGGCCTTTGGGTGGACCGCCCTTTAAGTGGATCCGTCAAAAAGTTAATCAGGGCTTCTTTCCTAGCTGAAATCCCTGCCCTTCGTAAGAGGTCCCATAAGATATCCTGACAAGGTCATGTCTGTATTTAAATCCCGACAACTCCTTACAGTGAAGGGCATGCTCCCCAAATTTATCTAAACATACCTTATTACAAACTGGGCACGACTCGCCAATTAGGAACATGGGAATCATAAGTCGATACTTAAGGATAACCCGATATTCAACAGCCGATATGTGTTGCCCCAACCCATCAATGGGAAGGACAGTCAAGAAATCTTGAGCATGCGCTTCTTTAAGGCATTCAAACACCGCTTTCTGGCGTGGGGACATGGCAAACTTCTCTCCCATAGTCTGAAGGGTTTTACAGGTAAAAGCACTCGCCAAAATCTTTTGAGGTTTTTTAAGGGGTGGTGTCTTTATTCATAAACTCGCCCAAATCGAAGTCCGGGAGAGAGCTGCGAATGTTATCCAAGGCAAGCTCATAATCCAAGTCCATCCCCACCAACCCGCTGCTCCTTAGGATGTGGTCTTGAAGGTTCCAGGACTGCACCCGAGAGGCCACAAAAGCATAGGCAGGCACGTCCTCTGCCGAAGAAAGACCGAGCCCCCTAACCGAATCGGCAAAGACGCCATTAAAAATCCCCAAAGAACGGCCCTCCACAAACCATAATATCTTCAGCCGTTTCACGAAGGCATTTGTTAAAAATGGATACGGCCTCATTGGCCATAGTCGGTTGACATGTCCGAAGGCCAAACAGCAGTTTGGCAACACCCATACATGAACGGAGCAACAGAAGTTCACTTTGAGGGTCCCTCAACTTCTGCAGAGAGAGTATTAGATCTATTGCCTTCCTAGCCCTTTTAACAACCAAAGATCTAATATACCCTTCACTATTGGTTTAATCATATTCGATGTCATGATATAAATTAAATATGTACTATGTACAACAATTTATACAATTATATAAGTTACTGGGTTCCAAACACGGCCAATGGAGTAAATTTTGATATTTTACAATGGAAAGTTACTAGGCTCCAAAAACGATCGTCGTTCATGCATTTGTAATTTGTATATGTCATTATATGTTTGAAGCTATTTTGTTTGTTTTGTCCCCTGAAAAACTCTAGATTATACATAATAAAGCAAAGATGTTAAATTAAACTAACTAAATAACAAGAT